>OX459068.1:11443551-12643551 GCA_949775005.1 Orthosia gothica
AACAACAAATACTAAAAATAGAATAAACTAAATTTTTGAGTGGGGTCCCACGAACAAACGTGATTTCTTTGGCATTTTTTGCGATAATGGTATGGAACCCTTCGTGCGCGAGTACGACTCGAACTTGGCCGATTTATTTTTTATTTTTAGAGCCGGCCGATTACGTTATTCAAATTCCGATTGACAAAAAAACAGAAGTCAACATTTCTGATGAAAAACAAAACGTAATTACAGAAAATATCGTGGTAAAATAGAGAAATAAGTTAGTATAAATAAGTTTCTTTGAAGAATTTTTAAGTTTTAATATTTATTGTCTTCTTGTGTGCATTTCCCCCGTGCCGATAATATAGCACATATCATTTAAACGTAGTTACAAGGTTACGTTGTTACAACGTAGTTGTATCAAGAATAAATTGGTATGTATTGTAGTGCCTTCTTAATTTTTCTTTGCAGTTTCGTTTTCTCTGATATCTCACTCTTTTTAACCGACTTTCCGATATTTCAATAATTAAATATAAATGTAATTATGTACAGTCCCTTGCCTTAGACATAATTGCGGCATGAAAACAATATTTTTGTGTTCAATTTATCAAATCAATCTGTATGATAAAAACATCCCGTGCGTTGCGATGATCAGTGTGGTTATGAAACTGAAATATCTCGTTCAGCGATGATCGGTGTAGTAACGTGACTGAAACATTTCGTGAGTGCGGTGAAAAGCGGCACTTTTCAGTAAAATCCCGTGCGTTGCGATGATCAGTGTGGTTATGAAACTGAAATATCTCGTTCAGCGATGATCAGTGTAGTAACGTGACTGAAACATGTCGTGAGTGCGGTGATGAACGGCACTTTTCAGTGCGGTGCGATGATCAGTGTGGTTATGAAACTGAAATATCTCGTTCAGCGATGATCAGTGTAGTAACGTGGCTGAAACATGTCGTGAGTGCGGTCATGAACGGCACTTTTCAGTGCGGTGCGATGATCAGTGTGGTTATGAAACTGAAATATTTCGTTCAGCGATGATCAGTGTAGTAACATGGCTGAAACATGTCGTGAGTGCGGTAATGAACGGCACTTTTCAGTGCGGTGCGATGATCAGTGTGGTTATGAAACTGAAAAATTGCGTATAACGATGATCAGTGTAGTAACATAACTGAAAAATCTCGTGTGTGTGGGTGATAAGTGCCACTTTTCAGTAGTTATATAGCAGTAACAATGTGCTGTCCATCAAAATGAAAAATGCCTCACTTTTTAATATTTGTATATTCGTATAATATTCATCCCACAATTATTTGGAATTGTTCATAATGTACAGAAACAGTTTTGAATGTAGTTGTTTAGTTTTATCTTGGCAATTATTGCAGCCAATCTCTTTGTAGGTATCGGAACAATAAACTTTGTACCATCGCGGTTACAAGTGTTAAATTTATTCTTGATAGCTACGTTTAAATGATCTGTGCTATATTCGCGGGACGGCACGAATGCACACAAGAAGACAATAAATGTTAAAACTTAAATTTTGGCTTATAAATTCACCAAAGTAAAATATTTCTTCATTTTACCATGATATTTTCTCTAATGCGGTTTTTTTTATCAGAAATGTTGACTTTTGTTTTCTTAACAATCGAAATTTTAATAATGTAACCGGATGGAACGAAAAATAAAAAAGGCGCTATGCTGATAAGTCTTGTAGTGGTATGCTACAGTATGCAAGAAATTGGGATACGCCGTTTAGATTGGCCAGTTCGAAGTCCCGACCAATCGACTCAATCCAATTGAGCATGTCTGGGATGTCCTAAAGAGACGGGTAAGATCAGTGCAGCCTGCTCCTTAAAACATCAGGCAGTTAAAAAAGACATAAGGCAGAATTAGAGTGGGAACGTATGCCACAAGACGTTGTTTTGGCGAGAGGTACACACTCATTATTAGGATTTTACATTTTTAACTTATTATTATAAAAAAAAACTTCTTGTATTATTATTGCAGACTGCATCTTATTTTTTGGGTGTGTGACTCGATTTTATTGAATTAATCCAAAAGTTACAAAAAGTTGGTCAGAATAAAATTCACGCATATTAATTTACAAAATTATAAGGATACAGGCTACGTCGAACAATTCAATTTAATTGAATTAACTGAAATCGCCCTTGGAAAGTAAATTGCCTTAGGTGCCTGTTTTTTTATTTATAATAAGTTTATATCATTCAAAGTTTGATTATAATGTGAGTTTTTATCATCTTTTTGCCTACCCCCATGGGAAAAAGGCGTGAGTTTATGTATGTATGTATGTTTTTATCATCTTTGGTAAAATAAAAGAATCCGAGGGTGGATTAAAACAAAAGTATAATTTTCCGAACAGTATGACGTTGTTGGTTGGTGATCTTAGATACGAGCGTTTTGGTTACTACCACCAGTGGTGTTATATATATCTTTATTCAAAATTATATTAAATATAAGTTGTAACAAGGGCAGATATTCCTTGCATTGCAATGGGCTTGTTTCTCAAACCCCCAATAAAACCATGTGTTATTTTTACGGATGGTGTGATGATCTATTACGGTGTATAATAATTTTATTTTTTAAATAAACGACACGGTTGGCGTAGTGGTTGAGCGATCGAGTGCTGTGCTGCGTGTCGCCGGTTCTATTCCCGCACAGAACAACTATTTGTATGGCCTACAGATAGTTGTTCCGGATCTGGGTGTCTTGTGTATGTGAGTTTAAATGTTTGTAAACGCACCCACGATACAGAAATATATTCCAGGTGTGAGAAGAAATTGACTATAAATTTTAAAAAAAATGTAAGTTTATCAATGGATGGCTAGTATCAAATATGTGAAAAGTTGTTGAGTGAAGAGATTGTTCAGACTGTCTAGTCTGAACAATCTTGTAATAAGTGGAAGGTCACCGCATGTTAACCAGTCTCGGCAACGATATTTTGGTGAATGAATTAGAAATGAATGGTTTCCTATCAAATAAAGGTTTGCTAACCAATCCCCATTGCATCAAGTTGGGAAACATGTTACATACCACAGAGAGAACATGTGCAAAAATATTGAAGCCTCCTTTCATCGACGTCTTTTTATCTGTATCATAATGAAGATCACACTAAATGTTGTTTAAAAAATTTAAATTTATTTTTAATACGGGCGACGTGCTGGTCTTAATACTATTTGATAAACTCAAGTTAGTTTTCGATCGTTAGATTGAGGTTGGGTTTCAATCCACTTTTTCTCGAGAAAACGAGAAATTAAGCTAAAGTAAAATAATATAAGACTTATATGAAATACTGTCATTAATAACAAAAGATATTCAATATTTTTGTGTTCTTTTTTTAATTGATTTAGCAATATTTTAATAAATGATCTTTCAAATTCAAAAACTTTCTTTTTATATCAGACCAATGAATATGTTTCATCTTTTTCTTAAACTATATTCATTGTTTGTGACCTGATTCAATTTTATTATGACGCATTATGTTCAAATCCTAATTACTAATGGTAAAAAAACACTTCGGGTTACCGCGAATTGTACTTGCACCACTCATGTCCACGCTACTGAGTGGTCCACCCCTAAGATTCCGGTACCAAATTCAAACTTTAGTTTTGAATCGGCTTAGTACGGACGCCGCTGATTCGATGAGTGTCTAGTGTTGACCACATGCCAGCAAATCGTAGTAATACTGTATGATGCGATGTGTTTTAGTTTTCATTGAAACATCACGCACCGTGAAATGCTCAGAACCGTGCAGGTGAATACGAAAAAAAAAGATGCTACTGTAGTTATGACCGTTGTTAAAAACGGGACCCTATTACTAAGACTCCGCGGTCCGTCTGTCCGTCTGTCCGTCTGACCGTCTGTCCGTCTGTCCGTCTGTCCGTCTGTCCGTCTGTCCGTCTGTCCGTCTGTCCGTCTGTCCGTCTGTCCGTCTGTCCGTCTGTCCGTCTGTCCGTCTGTCCGTCTGTCCGTCTGTCCGTCTCTCCGTCTGTCCGTCTGTCCGTCTGTCCGTCTGTCCGTCTGTCCGTCTGTCCGTCTGTCCGTCTATCCGTCTGTCCGTCTGTCCGTCTGTCCGTCTGTCCGTCTGTCCGTCTGTCCGTCTGTCCGTCTGTCCGTCTGTCCGTCTGTCCGTCTGTCCGTCTGTCCGTCTGTCCGTCTGTCGGTCTGTCTGTCTGTCTGTCTGTCTGTCTGTCTGTCTGTCTGTCCGTCTGTCCGTCTGTCCGTCTGTCCGTCTGTCCGTCTGTCCGTCTGTCCGCCTGTCCGTCTGTCCGTGCGATGTGTTTTAGTTTTCATTGAAACATCACGCACCGTGAAATGCTCAGATCCGTGCAGGTGAATACGAAACAAAAAGATGCTACTGTAGTTATGACCGTTGTTAAAAACGGGACCCTATTACTAAGACTCCGCGGTCCGTCTGTCCGTCTGTCCGTCTGTCTGTCTGTCTGTCTGTCTGTCTGTCCGTCTGTCCGTCTGTCCGTCTGTCCGTCTGTCCGTCTGTCCGTCTGTCCGTCTGTCCGTCTGTCCGTCTGTCCGTCTGTCCGTCTGTCCGTCTGTCCGTCTGTCCGTCTGTCCGTCTGTCCGTCTGTCCGTCTGTCCGTCTGTCCGTCTGTCCGTCTGTCCGTCTGTCCGTCTGTCCGTCTGTCCGTCTGTCCGTCTGTCCGTCTGTCCGTCTGTCCGTCTGTCCGTCTGTCCGTCTGTCTGTCCGTCTGTCCGTCTGTCCGTCTGTCCGTCTGTCCGTCTGTCCGTCTGTCCGTCTGTCCGTCTGTCCGTCTGTCTGTCTGTCTGTCCGTCTGTCCGTATGTCCGTCTGTCCGTCTGTCCGTCTGTCTGTCTGTCTGTCTGTCACCAGGCTTTATCTCATGAACCGTGATAGCTAGACAGTTGAAATTATATATTATATATATATATACTAAAAACATAATACATTATATATTTAAGTGGGGCTCCCATACAACAAACGTAATTTTTGTGCCGTTTTTTGCGATAATGGTACGGATCCCTTCGTGCGCGAGTCCAACTCGCACTTGGCCGGTTTTTATTTTTTATTATTGATAGGCTCGCGCTTGACCACTATCAAAAATAAAATATTGCTACCATCTTTATGGTTAACACCCCGATTCAAAGCAATCCGACCCGGATGGGTTATATTAGTTTACAAGGTTAAGGCGGGAGCGGAGCGGCCAGGTCCCCTCTATGTTGGTAAATGATTTGGGTTAGGTTTGGTTAGAACAGTCAAACAGTGACCATTAACGCGCGAAGGCGAACGAGTGAGCGAGCGTTCTGCTGGAGCGGCGTGACAGAAACGAATCGCTGCAAAACCGACTCCACGTACTCTTGTCTGCCCTACCCATAGAGAGTAATTTAAAATCGCGTAGGCGTGGAGGGGCGAGGTGGCCCGCGAGCCGAGGAGCAGGTGGTGAGCGTGAAACACATCTGCGACGATAAGCTCGCATGGGATCGCCGAAGCCCCGCAGCACCGGAGCCTTGACAGAAACCATGCCTGCTGCATGTTGCATGCTTGCTTGCATGCTGCATGCTAGCTTGCATGCTGCATGCTAGCTTGCATGCTTCATGTATGGTGTGTGCTTGTCTGCATGCCTGCTGCATGCATGGACTGCATGGATGAACTTTTATTATGCGTATAGCTAAGGAGTGGAATTCCCTGCCGGAGTCTTGTGTTTCCCAATAGATACAATCTAGGGGTATTTAAGTCAAGAGTGAATAGGTTATATCTAGGCAAGCGTGTTTCACCGTCGACCACATCATCGCTTACCATCAGGTGAGATTGTGGTCAAGCGCGAGCCGAGCGAGCGAGGTTATAAAAATAATAAAAAAAATAATGGTGTATGCTAGTTTTTGTTAAAGTTTGCTTTGTGTTTTTTACTAGGCGTTTTATCATATTAGACTAAATAGGTTTTATGTCTTTTGAGTGGTAAATCAAACGATTTTATATTCAATGTATGTTATGCTTATAAAAACTTTGATACTTTAAAATTATATCAATCGTTTATTATATTAACTGATCGTTATATCAAATAAAATTATAGATTCAGTGGTTATATCTTGTAAATGTTAGAGATTTTGTAATTATTACTTACCCCTTTATATTATTAGTTTAGATTGTTGATGATTGTGTCTGCAATATTTCAAGGCTTTTGTGGGTTTGCAGACTTCGTACTATATATACAAAGAGTTCTTCTTTTGTTTGTGTACCCTGTACTGACATCAGGCCAATCAAGCAGTGACAACAATTGTAACATCTCGTATAGAAAGAAAGAATTCTTATTCCACCCATATATTTTATCTCTCATCTATCATTCAGCAATAATGTACCTACCTTTCCATCAGTGAAAGATTTTACAACTACATAAACGATCAAACATACAATTCATTCAAATAGTGATGCGTTTGGGGAGACGAGGGTTTTTGAAACGGTTGTTATATTTTTGGTCAGGCCTCGAAAAGTGGACAGCCTGGCTTTTATCTGGATTGACTTCTATTCTCCAGAGGCGGAACCACTTGGCAAAGGGCCGAATCTACGCGCCACCTATATTTATAATAACTTCAGCGCGCAGAATGCATCGTAGAATGCGAGCCAAAACGACCGCGTGCGTCGATTGTGGCGAGAAGAACGAAACAAACCCCACCCCGCACTATGCTACAACCTGATTGGTCACAAGAATTAAGCAACTCTATTGGTTAAGATTTTATTGTTATAATGTAAACTTAGTATTCTGTATTTTCATTGGTTATAGCATATGTGTTAAATAGTATTTAAGTGTGTGCAACCAAGAATAAAGCCCTTATTATTTACTTCAATCTGGATTCAATATTATTTCCATCAACCTGCATCCCATGCCCCCGGACAGAGCACACCCGAACCGAACACACCCGGACCAAAAAAATGGGTAATGATGGAATGGAGAATTATATTCAACTGCCGAAGAACCTCAAATTCCGAACCGAACACATCCGAAGAATAAGTTGCTGAAGAACGTCGACTGCGCACCCATTTCAAGATGCCGAATACCTGCACAACAGAAGTCGCAGCCTTGCTGTCAACCATCTGTTCCTACACCATCAGCACCGCTAGCAGATACGCAATATATCATAAATGAGTTAAGAAAGCTATCGCTAGAAATAGCTGAGCTCATAGCAAGACCGCAATATAACAACAACTATCGCCGCAGCCACTACCCTTCTAGAAACCGTTACGCTTTAAGCTCACGCAATCGAGCAGAATCGCCATCACCATTCTGTTATCATAGACGATTCAAAGAGCAAGCTAGACGCTGCACGTCGCCTTGCTCATTCGTAAAACAAAATACGGAAAACTAAACAGGACGTTGGCAGAGGCAGACATCGGCGTTCAAGAAAAATCTCACCGCCCATACATAAACGATAGAAACTCTAAACTATCATTCTTAGTCGGCACTGGAGGCAACATATCCGTGCTACCAAGAAAAAAAGGTCAAGTAGCAACGCCGTTACCATTCAAATTATACGCAGCTAACACAACACAACAATAGCTACGTATGGCGAGAAAACGTTATCTCTCGACTTCAACCTACGACACCACTACAAATGGAAATTCATTGTAGCTGACGTTTTGAAGCCAATACTCGGAGCAGATTTCCTCAAGCATCATCAACTCAACGTTGACTTGAGAAACAGAAAATTCATCTCATCTCTCAACTCACGAGCCTAAAGGTAAACGCCCCAATTCGATTATCAAATACGCCTACCGTACGCAGCATCGACATGTCGCAATCATACCGCGACGTCCTAGCTCAATATCCCAACATAACATCGATTAAATAAAACGCCGACATCAACGTGCAACATTTTATCGAAACACGTGGTCAACCTTTAAATTGCCACGCTCGACCCATCCCACTGCATCATTTCGAAACAGTCTAGCGAGAATTCGAAAACATGATTGAACAAGGACTATGCAGACCCAGTAAAATCCCATGGTCGTCACCTCTACATATCGTACCCAAGAAGAATGGCGATATTAGAGTTTGTGGTGATTATCGCCGACTCAAAGCCTTTACCATACCAGATCACTACCCTGTTCTACGAATCAAAGATTTCACGCATCATCTATCTGGTAAAACTATCTTCTCTACAATAGACCTCAATCGTGCATACCAACAACTGAACGTAAGAAAAGAAGACATTGAGAAGACAACAATCATTACACCAATGGGATTATTCGAATTTCCTCGTTTGAAGTGCTACGAGGATTAGATTTCGTTTGCCCGTTCATCGACGATTTGTTACTGGCATCAGAAAACAAAGCACAACACCGAGAACACCTTCGCATCATGCTAAAAAGGTTAGAAGATAACGGTATCACTATCAACCCCGTTAAATGCAACCTAGGCTAACCAGAAGTCCAATTCCTAGGATACACCGTATCAACAGAAGGCATCAAACCTCCCGATCATAAAATTGAAGTTATCACTAACTATCCCAAGCCGACCACAATCGAAGAGCTAAGAATATTTTTCGGTATGATCAATTTCCATCGCGATCACATACCTAACGCTGCATCTCTACAAGCACCACCATTAAACGCATACCTACTTAATGTCAAGAAGAGAGACAAAACTCAGATCACGTGGACCGACGAAGCAACCCAAGCGTTCGAAAAAGGAAAGATAGCATCATTAACTCAGCTCTACTGGATCACCCATCGCACCATGCAACCATTGCTTTATTTTGTGACGCACCCGACAACTCAGCTGCAGCCGTATTGCAACAATACATCAATGAAATATGGCAACCGCTCGGATACTATTCGAAGAAATTCACCGACGCCCAAAGGAAGTATTCCTCTTTCGATCGTGAGTTACTTGCAATCTACATAGCAGCCAAACATTTCCGCAAAACATTTGAAGGTGCCATCTCATCGTATTGACCGACCACAAGCCGCTAACATTTATAATGTCAAAGACTCGTACAAACTCGAAAACACAAAGGCGAACGAGACAACTTTTGGTTATCAGCGACTTGACCACCGACATAAGGCACGTGAGCAGTAAACAAAACATCTTCGCTGACACACTCAGCCGTATAGAAACAATTTCGTGCCCATCTGTAATTAACTACAATGAAATAGCCAGCGCACAACAAAAGGACAGCACCATCGAACATTTGTTATTACAAGAGAACATAACTCTAAAGAAGGTAATAATACCCAATACCGACGTAGAGTTAAACAGCGAAACATCAACCCCATATTTGCGACCTTATATACCCAAATAATATCGACAAGAAGTTTAAACAGCGTGCACAATATCAGTCATCCAGGTACGCGCACGAATCGAAAACTTACAACCCAAAAATATGTCTGGCCATCAATGAACCATTGGACTCGATCTGCATACATTGTACAAAAAACAAAATACAGAAAAGATACAATGACCCACATACTCGAACATATCATCTTTCCCACCGAGTTAGCGTTTTCAACATCTACATGTTGACATCGTTGGACCGCTACCTACAACAGCTCAAGGTCACCGTTACTCAGTAACAATGATCGACCCCTATGAAGCAATCCCTACCGACGAAATATCTGCTGTTTGAATAGCCGATATTGTCTACCAACACTGGATAGCAAGATTTGGATGCCCTACAACACTAACAAGCGATCAAGGACGCCAATTCGAGAGTATAACTATTCCAAAACTTAATAAAGCAAATGGGTATCAAGAAAGATCGTACGACTGCTTATCACCCTCAAAGCAACGGTATCGTCGAACGGTGGCATCGCTCCCTTAAAACTACGTTACGCGCAAAAATCACCGACTCGAGCACATGGATCGACGAATTGCCTACCGTGCTACTTGGACTACGAGCCCCTCTACGCACAGATGCCAGCGTGAGCGTCACCGAGCTAACCTATGGTTATAACCTACGCTTACCTGGCGATTTTTCAACACAAGTACCTACACACTTGCGATGGATTACACTTACGTTGAGAAACTGTGTGGTATTATTCAAGCAAACAAGCCGCAAGCCGTAACCGAACATCACAGCAATAACAGACACATGTTCGTGCATCAAGAATTGCCCACGTGCAGCCACGTTTTTGTTAGAACTAATGCTGTAAAAAAAAAGACCACTTCAGACTCCATATGAAGGCCCCTATTGGGTTATAAGCCGAACAGATAAAGTTTACTTCATTCAGCTACCAGATCGGCAAGTCAACATTTCTATCGATCGATTGAAGCCTGCATATGTCATCACAGAAGATACCAATACATTACCACCAACCAATATTACCACACCAAGAAACCGTACCGTTACCATTACCAAACAAACCAATGCCAACACAAACCCAACCGTCACCAAGCAAGAAACACAGGTACCTGCCGCCAACATGTCGCTACAGCCCGCCGTGAACAAAACAACACGTACAGACCGCGTATGCTTCGCTTGAAAGGGAGTACTGTAGCCACAACTCATCAATCCACTTTTTGACACTCTGTTTATTAGAAACATTGAAACAAGTAGCTCTCAAAAGAACTTTTGATCACAGTACGTTTTGACACTCTGTGTACCAGAAATATTGAAGCAAGCAGTTCTCAAAAGAACCTTTACGTTTTGACAATCACCAGTTCTAAAAAGAAATCATCTAAGATCTCGAAGGAACTCATTTGTAAAGAAACTTTTTTTTTTTTCTGTGGGGCGTCTCGCAAACGATCAAAATGACCGACAAATGCTTAACCGGGCTTTCCTGTGGAGACTAAGCTAATAGCCTCCAGCCAGGCAAAAAATTTCTAAACCTAAGGCCGAATCTACGCGCCACCTATATTTATAACTACGCGCGCAGAATGCGCTCGTAGAATGTGCGCCAAAACGACTGCGTGCGTCGATTTTGGCGAAATAAATGGAACAAACACCGAACTATGCTACAACCAGATTGGTCCCAAGAATTATGCAACTCTATTGGTTAAGATTTTATTTTTATAATTGTATACTTGATATTCTGTATTTTCATTGGTTAGAGCATAAGTGTAAAATAGTATTTAAGTGAGTGCAACCAGGAATAAAGCCAACTCAGGATTGCCACTAGTCGCGCACCGCTAAACACGTCTTTTTCGTTGTTTCTAAAGTATCAACCGCACGGACCACCATCTTCACCTACCCTCTATACTGTCGATAGTGGTCGATAGTGTGAATTTTTGCAAATTTACATTATCGGGAGTATCCAGGGCGGGTTTCGCTGCTGTCTAACGACTGTCGCTCGCGCACAGTCGTTATAGTGGTCGCGAAAAACTAGCCCCCCTAGTTTTCATGTTTTATAGCGTATGTACGCAAGAAGAGCCCAGAAAAAAGAAGCAGATGTCACCGCCAGGCGCCCGCGGCCCCCGGGGCCGCCTCGCCCCCAGCCAGCAAGTACCTCGACAGACGATGGACCGGACCGCCTCGCTCCCTAATCTAGGGACCGCGACGTCGGGTACACCACCGCCTGAGGACAGCCGCCAGCACCATCATCATCAACACCAGACTCCTGGCAGAAGTCAGGGTAGGCAGTCGACCACCGACTCCCCTGCCTCTCCTACGTCTACTACTGCAAGGTACTGTGTCCCATCCCAGTACCGTCCGAACCCAGTGGAAAACCTGGTACCCGAGAGTCGAAATCCGACCGTTAAAACGCCGAAATCGAAATTTTCCAATAATTTCCCCGGGTACCCTCAGGGGCCAAAGGTCATCAATGACCCACCCAAGTAGCCACTTATCTCAACCGACATCTCTGCAGACACGCACAACACCAAACAGAGCTACTCAAACGCATTCGTTGCAACATTCTGCACGAACAAACGAACCCCGCGCACCTGCACCTCCGCGCACAACCCAGGGAGCTGCGCCCATGCCCGCTCCTCACTCATCCTCAGCATCCCGCATCTAGTAGTGTTCAAAGTTGCTATATGTCAATAACTTGTACATCGTTTTTATGAATTTATTAATTATAGACCTCCGAATTGTTATATCCGAATATCTCGAAAACGGTGTGTCCTAGGCAAAAAATAACCAAAATTTTGCCCCCCCCCTGTGTTACCGCCATGCTAGCAGCATCCCAACATGAATACTTTACTACCATTTTGGAAATATGGTCGTTTTATACAAAATAAAATAAAATTTGGAGGCCCATAATTCGGAAACGGTGTGTCATAGGACCATGTGTCTCAGAACTTAAATAGCTTCTATGGACAAGATAAAAAAAAAATGGCCAAAATGTGTTTAAAAAAAATCTTCAAAAATTTGACTAAGTTCAAAAAAAAAAAATGGTTTTGTTTGCCAATCATACTGCCCCTAAGCGTTTACTCCAACTCCTTAATCTCCGCCCCTAAGACGACCCACTGACCCATTAAACCACAAAAACAAAACATTAAACAATCTCTCAATCAATCGTCCTTACTTACACAATTATACTTTGTCAATATTATTACGTCTCCTATCACTAAAAAGCACGAAGTAAAAAAGTTGCTTTACGTTATATTAAGCACCACTACCCGCATCACATCAGCTGCGCCTAGACACAAGATGTCTAGCTCAGCAGTAGCAGAAGCGCATGTTGACACCCGTGTCCCACGTACAAAAAGGGAACTAACACACCAGATGGCACCACTAGTGGGTTCGGCAGCCAATACCGGCTCGCTTGCACCCCCCCCGCACCTCCGCGTCGACTCCCCCGCGATGCGCCTGGACCAATCGAGTCTAAGTGGGTCAAACACCTCGCTCGCGTCTTATGGGCGCAGGGCAGAGTTAGAGGACCTACAAACACCAACAACTCCGAACAAAGCTATGGATCTGGATTATGATTTTCAGACGGGGGGTAGGGCGCTAAGACGTCACAAGAGCCCGGAGGAGACTGCTGAGGAGGCGAAGCGCTACCGGATCGACTCGCAGCGCTCAGAGGCTCACGACCAACAAAGCGCAAACCTGCACTCTTTTACCGAGGCGGTTCGACGCACATCATCTGGGTCGCCCTCCGCCCTCACACACAGGAAGAGTCCTACAGGGGTAAGTGATGAGCCTTCACCTACCCCCAACCCCGATGCAGCCCCCACATTACCACTTACCGCCGGAAATAGCCAAAATAAATCGGCAAAAAATAAACGGCCCCGCTACCCTCCACTAGTTGTGGAAAAGTTGCCCAACTGCAGTTGGGCAACTTTTCCACAACTAGTGGAGAGCAGAGCAACATCCTGAAGAGACCTCCGAATGCCCGGCCATATAGACAGGGAGTTCGATTCTCCCCGGAGAGTGAAGATGAGTACAGGGTGGTACAACGTTACCTGACCACCCTGGAAAAGGAGGAAGGCATCAGCTGGTTCGCGTATAGCTTGCCAGCTGATAAGAAATTCAAGGTAGCTATCAGGGGGGCTGCTGGCGGACACAGACAGGAGATCGAGAAGGAGCTCCGCAACCAAGGTTACGAGCCGGAGTACATAAGGCATATCAATGCTCGCCAAGGAAGACCCGGCTGCGTATTCCACGCCGTGCTGGCCAAGACAGAGAATGTCCGAGCCATATATGACACCTCCGTATTCATGATGATGCGGGGGGTCAAGATAGAAGCATGGCGTGGGAAACGTTAGCCCGCCCAGTGCCACCGGTGCCAACTTTTCAGACATAGCTCGCACCACTGTCACCGCCCCCTCGCCTGTGTAAGGTGTGGAGAAGGACACACGGCATGGGACTGCCCACGTCCTAGAGATGAGCCGGCCACCTGTGCAAACTGTAAGGGACCGCACCCGGCTAACAATATTAAGTGTCCTATTTTTCAACGAGAAATAAAACACAGGCGGGCGTCACTATTGCCATCACAACGACCGCCTCTTCACTCCAATCACTTAAAGTGACACCTACAGAGATAAATGGGGCAAATGGGCCCACTCAACGCGGAGAGGCTACCTCCTCAGGGCGAAGGAAAAAGAAACGGGGTGGAAAGGGTAGGAAAACCAACCCCCGAGCAACCCAGGAAGCAAACCAGGAGAAAGCCCCTGTCTCAAAACAAGCGCAGGCCCCGACTACCAATCAGATGGCAGCTAGCGCCGGCGAAACACAACAAAGGCGCCACACAGCGGGTAAAACAGGTACTAAAAAAACTTAATTCAAAAAATCAAAAAACCCGACTGCTTCAAAAGCGAACTAAAAAGTCGTAAACAAGGAAAAAATCATGCTGTGCAGGCGGAGGATACATATTCGCGGGCTGGCTGACCAAAATCTGGTGTATCCTCCGCCTGCGCATCTACGCATCGATTGACGTATGAATCATCAAAATCCGCCAACGCGTTTGATCTCTGGAACGCCATATAGGAACAAACATACATACATACATAGACTGATAAACACATTACCCTCCTTCGGCAGTCGGGTAAAAATAGTACCAACCAATCCGCCGGCGCTAGCCAAAACTCGACTGCCAATCAGGCGTCAGCTAAGATGTTAGCACAAAAACAGTCGAAGGACTTCACAGCCTGTGCCATCCAGCTGTTGATGGACCTAATTAAGGCCATCAGACAGGGGCAGGACGTGGAGCAAGTCATCCTTGACGGCTTAGCCGCGTTACTAACGCTAAATCATGGCAAATAAGCCGTTAAAGATGATTTATTGGAATGCCTGCGGCCTCAAAGTTAAGGTTGCTCTCCTCCGCCATCTCCTGAAGGAACAGAATATCGACGTGGCGCTGATTAGTGAGACATTCCTGGGACCTGAAGATAGGTGCAAGGTCCTAGGATACCACGTCTTTTTGTTGGGACAATCCCACCGCACTATTCCCAAACCACTGCAACTCCTGAAAGCCAGAATCAACAGTGGCGACCAACAGAAAAGCGCCGAGGCAATGAAGCTCGACGAAGTCCCGGAGAATGAATTTAACTGTCTTGGATCCCGCAACGAAATTAATCAGAAAAGAATAACGGAGGAGTAGGAAAAATATAAATTTCCACTTCCCTCCATATCAAGCAGGAGACAGAACAAACAAGGCCAATAGGCACAAAGGGTCATATACAACTGGGATAAGCCCAGTTGCCTAGCACCACGGATAAAAAAATAGCATTAATACATATTAATGGGTCCTAACATTGTTAGCTGTTATATTTGGTTCCAATAATAGGTATGGCAAAAACGCTTGAACGCACGTCTATAGGACGGACGAGCGGTCGGTATACGGAATTCGATTTCGTGGCCTGGCCGTTTTAGTAAAGAGAAGAGTCGTTCATCAGGAACTCCCCGTACCAAATCTGCAGACAGCATACGCGCTGGGTGTGTAGCTGCACATGGGCGGCGAGGATATAGAGGTGTACGCTTTCTACAAGCCACCGAACAACAAGCTCGACATGAGTGAGCTAAGATCGCTCCTTATGAACACGGAAAACCCTACTATCCTCGCCGGCGACTTTAACTCTAAGCACCCAGCGTGGGACAGCTACTATACCAATTAAGGTGGAAAACTACTCTTCCCGGACTCAAAGGCCCACGGGTACACGGTGTCCGGCCCTGAGACGCCCACCCACTACCCAGATCGCAACGCACACATGCCTGACGTGCTTGACATCGTCGTACACCGGGGGCTAAACTGCCAGGTCACCCAGCAGGTGTTAGACAACGAGTTGCAGTCGGACCATCACCCTGTACTTGTCGTGCTATCGGGCATGCCGACCCGCCAGAAGCCTCCAGCGCCACGTCGAAAAATTGACTGGAAAATATTCGCAGAAGATTGATGCTACCACGCCAACTCGGCCTATCACCGACGCCGCCGACGTCGACCTATTAGCCGACGACATCACTGCTTGCGTACAAGCTCTGGAAACAGCAACAATGACGCAGCAGCAGGTGAGAGTGCTACAGCCGCCCCTGCCGGCGCGCATCCGACGACTTATTACCGAGAAGAGGCGACTACGCAAGCAGTGGCAACAAACACGATGCCCCACTATGAAGACGACACTCAACAAACTCACGGAAAAGGTGAAGGCCGAGTTGTGTGCTCTGAGAACCGCGAGCTGGGAGGAACATATACGAGGGCGGCACTGAAAATTTCGGGAATCAAGGAAGTGACACAACATTACTATTTAAAAATGTATTTATTGCTTTTCGAAGTATTATCCGCGAAATTTGACACATTTTTCCATACGATCGAACCAATCATTGAAGCAACCATTCCATTCGGAAGTTGGGGTCTCCAAAATGGCCGTTTTGTAGGCGTCCACAGCTTCTTCAGGTGATGAAAATCTCTGACCACGCAATTTATTCTTTATTTTAGGGAAAGTATAGAAATCATTAGGGCTTAGGTCGGGGCTGTACGGCGGATGGTCTAATAATTCTATGTTTTCTTGCTCTAAAAACTCTTTTGTTCTGTGCGCGGTGGTGGTGAGAACTTGCATTGTCGTGATGGAGGATGATGCCGCGGTTGCAGTTCTCTTTACGGAGTTCAGAAACGACCTGTGGCAAACAAATGCTAGCATACCATTCTGCATTAACCGTTCTTTGTCCCTCAAGAGGAATAGTCGCAACATGGCCGGTTTTGGAGACAAACGTGGCCACCATTTTTTTTGCAACACTCCGGGAACGAACAATTTTTGTTGGCTTTAACTTATTTTCGAACACCCAAACTCGTGACTGGTTTTTTGTTTCGGGTTCGTACGCGTATATCCAGGATTCGTCACCTGATACGATGTTGTATACAGCATTTGAGGATCCTGCGTGGAATCTTTCGAGAGTTGTGACGCACCACGAGCCGCTTTTTGCTCTTCACAGAGCGAATGTGGTATCCTTCGGAAAACAACTTTTTACACCTAATTGTTCATGCAAGATTATTTGTATTTGACTCATGCCAATGTCTAAAGTCGCCTGAATTTCGCGGTATGTCACATGTCGATCTTCCTCAATCAGCTTACGCACAGTATCAACGTTTTCTTGGGTGTCTGCAGTTTTTGGACGACCTTGACGGGGATCATCACTGAGCTTGACACGTCCACGTTGAAATTCAGCAAACCAGCGATAAATTGTGGTTTTGGATGGGGCTTCATCACCAAATGCAGAAATCATCCGATCAACACACTGTTTTTGTGTTAAACCACTTCGAAAGTCATAATAAAATGCTCTTGAATTTTCTCGAGTCAATTCCATTTTCTCTACGACTAAACAAGTTTGACAAAACCTTGTGACAAGACCGAGAATCTTTTTTTAAATAAATAAATGGTATTCGATTTTTAAAACCAAGAAGTTTTCAATTAAAAAGACTTTAATAAGACAGAAACAGTGGAAATATTCCATTCCCGATATTTTTAGTGCAGCCTATGTAGACGCCGTAGAGGGTGACTTAACCTCAATTTATAGACTGTGCCGCCAACTGAAAAACACCCCAGCTCCGGTGCGTCCACTACTAGGCACTGACGGGGCGCTCAAGTACGTCACGGGGTACCGAGCAGAGGTCTTCGCCGAGCACCTGGAGTGTCAGTTCCAACCGAACCCGACTACTCAACATGAACATGTCGCAGCAGTCGAGAAACACATTGGAGACTACTTCGCAACGCCGATAGCTCCCGATGAAGACGCCATCTTTTTCTTGCCTGGCGCAGTCAGACGCGCCTTCTTGAGAACGAAGGCCCCAGGTGCCGACAACATCTCAAACACAGCGCTGCACCACCTGCCCCACCGCATGGTCACGGCAGTGGCGCGCCTGTTTACTGGGATCCTCCGCACGGGCTCCTTCCCGGCCTCGTGGAAAGAAGGGCGTGTCATCATGCTGCCCAAGGCGGGCAAGAATATCCTGAAGCCGGAGAGCTATCGGCCGATCACTCTTCTGCCCACCATCTCCAAGGTGTTCGAGTCCCTCCTGCTGCGACATCTCACACCACATATCCCGCCGCGTGAAGAACAATTCGGTTTTCGCGCGGAACACAGCACGACGCTCCAGTTGTCGAGGGTACTGCACCTGCTGTCGTCTTCGATGAACAGAAAGGAATACGTGGTCGCAGTATTTCTCGACATGGAGAAGGCTTTTGACCGCGTGTGGCACGACGGACAGCGCGCCCCGTCGCGTGGTACGCGTAATACAATCTCCCGATATTGGCGGGCGTGCCGCAGGGCGCCATCTTATCGCCTGCGTGTTACTCACGTTACACCGACGATATCTACACCTGAGGTAACGCTGGCGCTATACGCCGACCATGCAGCATATATTACCAGCTCAATGAACGCAAAGCACGCGGCAAAGAAGATGCAGCGCGCCCTCGATCTCATCCCCGAGTGGCTAGAAAAGTGGAGGCTATCGGTTAACGTGGGTAAGACGCAGGCTCTTGTTTCAGGACTCTCGCCTCTACCACCAAAACTAACGCTACAAGGAGCCGACATCGACTGGGCGCCCCATGCCAAGTACCTGGGTGTGAACATCGATCGTCGGCTCACGATGGGGTTGCATGTCGCTAAGGTGGCAACGCAGTGCAGGGTCGCCAGAAGCCTGCTAGATTCGGTCATCTACAAGACATACCTCAGATCAATCCTAACATACGCAGCCCCAGCTTCGTTCGTCCTCACTAGCGAGAGAGAGCCAGGTGCTGCGGCGCGTCATGGACGCTCCTTGCTATGTGAGGAACGATGTCATCCTGCGGGATACAGGTATAGAGAGCCTGGACGAGTTTGTTGGACGACTTCGAACGACGCCACCAATCTATTCGCGCGGGCCGACGCTTCTGCCTGCCCCATATCAAAGATATCGCGCCATGGCACGCGCGCCCGCCCGATAGAAAGCGCCTCCCCAGGGACCTCATAATTGACACTGCAACCCCATCCACCTCTCGGACTTGACGCTTGAGTAAATCGCATCAGTCTACACGCGATTTACTCATACAATAATACTGCCCACCTCACACAGCATACACGGCGTGAAGTTTGTTCTAATTTAATATAGGCAAGCTTTACGTCGTAAACAGACATACACAACTTTACACTCGTAAGTACACATGCACCGAATAGCGCAGCGGTCGCCGCGCGCTATCGGTTATCATGAGCGGTGTAATACAGGTCATTGCCGCATCCCACATACATAAACGGTGCTAGTAGTAGCTAGTCGCTTTCTTTACCAAACTGTAGGTTCGCCGAAGCCGGTGCTCCTGCAGCTAGTTACCTTATCTGGGCCTCCCAGGGTACGCCCTGGGTCTCACTCGGCTGGGGAGGACCGCCAGGAGGCCGTAAAGAAACGGCGAACCGTTCAGAACGGCCGCCGTGGCGCGCTTACAGTCACATACAACAAGACAAACATAGCGCCCGTTGAAATCTTTAGTACGCTAGTGCAAAAGACATCAACGCGCGCACAAGTTAGGTTCAGTGAACCACCTAGGGACGGGTTCATTGTTGTGAGCTCCAGTGCTGCACCCGCGGGCTAGGAACGTTGTTTCGGCACCGCTCGCCTCGCTCCCTTACCTCCCTTGATAAAGCCAACTCACCGCCAGCCATCGCCCTGCACGGACGTCTCGCTACCGCTCGCCACCCCCACCGTGCGCCCCGCCGCGCCCCACCACTCGCCAATCTAGTCGCGCCACTGCGGGACGTCACTGCGTCCGTCGCGTCTCCGCGCGCCGCCATCAGGTGTCGCTACTAGTAACTTAGGTTACTAGTAGTGACAGTTCGGCCCGGCCCTTTTTAGGGTAGGGAAGGACACCCATAGGCCCCTTCTGGGTAAAATCCACGACTTAGTGGTTCCTGGCGGAAACCTAAAGGTGTTAACTAAGCCAGCTTGGGTGTGGCAACACCCACGCACCCGCTAACCCCCATCAGGGTACGGCAGTCACTTGTAGTCGGGAGCAGGATAGTTGGCCTTGGTAGATAGCCTAGTCAACACCTGCTTCTGTTCCACAGCATTCACCTGGCACAGTCGGGTGTGTCTACCCCGACGTGCCAGACTTTTGGTACACAAGTGGTGGGTGGCCCACCTTCAGTGGGTTTACCGGTACCTTAGGGCCCCTGTCACCTAATAAGATTGGTGACAGGATATCAGGCTTAGGGCCTTACCCCAGGTTCACACCTCCCAGTCTCACCTGGCTGGAAGGGTAGGGTTGCACACATCCCCGGGGCCCCCCCACCCTGGGAAGATACCTCTTCCCGGCTTCACCGGATTTATTATTATTTTCTTCGACAATGTCGTTCGCGGCATTAGTCGACTTCCTGCAGGCGATTCTCCTAGCAGAACCTAAGCTCAAGAAGAGCTTTCAAAGCTGCTACCACCCCCACCCCACCCGTTTCGGGCCCGACTGAGGTCCCTCTCAAGGTTTAAGCTCTTCCCGGATGATAACTCTCCAAGGTCACCTTCCCCTATTACCAAGCCTAGCCAAGAGCCTAGGTCGCCCACCCCTTCTCAGGCCAATGAGCCAAATGCCCGCCCGGCCTGCCCTATGGAGCAAACCCCGTTCCCCGTCGATCATCATGATGATAAATCACGGGACTCTTCCCCTCCCTCCACCTCCTCAGAGGAGGACGGCTTTCAAGTCGTAGTAGGTAAAAGGAAGAAGAAAGCCTCAGCCCAGGCCTCTAAATCCAAAAAAGACCTTTATCGCAAACCCGTTTGGGTCACCCGTCGCCTCCACCTGCCCCTCTCCCGAGCCGACTTACGCTCAACCCGCCCCCACTACCGCTTCCCAGCAGTCAAGTCGCCCCCCTAGGGGGCTAGCCCCATGATAACAGCGACCACCAGGAAGCTCGCTCCCCCTCCACCCATTTATCTACAAGATAAAGGGAAGTGGAATGACGTCTCAAACGCTTGAACCGAGCATAAAATCACCTACTCGAAGGCTACTGTATGCCAACAAGGCATCAGAATTCAAGTCCCCACATCCCGTGTCTTCAGAGAGTTAACTCGCCTCCTTAATAGTAGGAACATTTAATTCCACACCTGCACCCTCCCGGAAGAAATGGTATGATCCCTGTCGGGCATATCCATTGAAAAGCCCTACCCACCTCGTTTGTCAGTGTCACAAGTGCCAGCTCTATGGTCACTCTCAGACCAACTGCTATGCCACCCCCAGATGCGTAAAGTGCCATCACCCAAGCACTTTCACTTGTCACATCACCATAGCTCTAAGAACTGCCCCCGTCCCAAAGACCGCTCAGAATGCAATGAGCCTCCCAGCTGCGTGCTCTGTTGCCAAGTTGGCTACCCTGCTAATTACCGGGGCTGGCCTAAAGCCCCAAAACTTGCGCCTAAAATGGCCAAGCGTCACGATGGGCGCCAAGCACGCATAGCCCCTCCCCCCGTCTAACCCCTCAGAGGACTTCTCCATGGGGTAAACTGAACCACCAAAGTGTTCAACCCATTCCAGCACTGATGAATCTCAGCATCCCAGTGCCTAGCCCAAACCCGGCCACTGCGGCCCCAGCGCAAATCAACAAGATGGCTCCCACCACCGTCGTTGATGCACGCCCACCCCCTATAACTCAACCCGGCCAAAGCTCCTATGCCTATCCAGCTTCAGCTAATTCCATTAACCCCATCTCTTGCCTCGAGATTTGCTCGGGGTATCCCACCATCACCAAGGAACTTGATAGCCTTGTGTTTATCAATGGAAAATGGGTTCGCAATTAAGAAACAATTGCCTCAAACCCCGAACCCTTAGGTTAGGTTTCTTCAAAGCCAATGGCATAGTACACAGCGTGATGATATTGCCACATTTCTTCGCGATCATCAGCTGGACATCTTCCTCATCCAGGAGACCTTCTTGAAGCCCCACCACCGCGATCACAAAATTGCCAACTATCGCATAGTTCGCAATGATAGGACGCGCTCCCACGGCGGAGGCACTCTCATTTACTATAAAAATGAGCTCCACTGTAGCGTAATCACCCCACCCGATCCCACTTCTTTCGTACCTTGAGTACTCAGCCTGTCGGCTAGGAATGACTGGTCATCAAACGATCACCATCATCTCCGCCTATTGCCCTCCACCCTCGGCGTCATCGGTAGATAACCCAGATGGTCTCAAATAATACAAAAAACAGGCCAAGTGCGAGTCGGACTCGCACACGAAGGGTTCCGTACCATTATCGCAAAAAACGGCTCGAAATCACGTTTGTTGTATGGGAACCCCACTTAAATATTTATTTTATTCTGTTTTTAGTATTTTTTGTTATAGCGGCAACAGAAATACATCATCTGTGAAAATTTCAACTGTCTAGCTATTATCACGGTTCATGATATACAGCCTGGTGACAGACAGACAGACAGACGGACCGCGGAGTCTCAGTAATAGGGTCCCGTTTTTACCCTTTGGGTACGGAACCCTAAAAAGACCTGACCGCCCTCTTCAGCTTGAGTGACTATGTTATCTTAGCAGGTGATCTCAATGCTAATCATCCAGCCTGGAACAGTACCGTTACTAACCCTAGAGGAAAGTTGGTGCTGAACCTAGGCTCATCTCTCCATTATGACGTCTTCGCTCCGATGAGCTTCACTCACTTTCCGAATGTAACCTACTCATAACCCGGATATCCTCGACGTAGCGTTGCTTAAGAACGTTAACCCTCAGTTACGCTCTATAGAAACGCTACACGAACTTTATTCCGATCACAGTCCGGTGGTCATGCGTGAAGAGTTTAGTGTGACGCGTATTCAGCGTATTCATCATTCATCTCGTAACTGTAAAATCATAGCCTTGTACGCCACAAAGTACGTAAGCGGCGGCGCGCCGCAGACAGAGGGGCCACTCTCACTTTGGAATTTCAGTTTTACAGGGAATATTGGGCAATATTGGACCGAGCTCAGTCGCGGCTGTCATGATTGCTTTTTGCAGGCGTTTGTCACGTCATTCATACATTAAGTACTGTAACGAGGTTGGTTGCATGTGATGGGTTACCTTTATAATTTGTTACAGACCGAATTTACTTTTTTGTTTTTAATTCTTTCTTTCAATTATTTTTAAGTTATAAAGGTCATTAATCTTTCAAGATGACAAATTAGAAATCCATTATCTAGGATTATAATAAATTATTTTAAGCCCATAGATGAAATTGGGAACTTGTCATAATAATAAGTTTCAAGTCATACAGCTTACAAATATGTTTCCTCCGACTGCACACCATAATTTTCTTCTTGTTTAAGATCATCTTTGGTTTTTTGATTTTATTAGGTACCTGTTTTTTCACATTTATATTTTTGTCGAGCTTGGAGCTTTTTACAATTTAATTTTTTAAATGGGATCATTATTACACTATTACTACGTCTTTTTACTCTCCAATATTCATCGCATGTGGCGTAATATTAAATGTTTCGTGATATTAAATGGATATTTGATGCCCTGTCTTGGCATGTAAGCATGATATGATGTATGTTTAGACGAATCGATGTATTTATGTTTGTAACTTATACAACATACTCTTTTTTTTAATTCGGAATCAATATAGTAGCAACCCTAGTGAATCTGTCAAGTTTAGCTGTCAATTTTCTAAACGGCGGGAGTGGCCCTTTTGTATACTTACTATTTTGTGTTGTACGCGTAGCATCATGCGTTGGAGACGCGTGGATATCGAATCGAGCGATTTTTGAAACAACGCCTCCAACGGCTTATGATCTGACTCAACCGTGACGTCATGACGTCCATAGATGTACTGATGAAACCGTTCGGGAGCATAGACAATCGCGAGCAGCTCCTTCTCTATCTGTGCGTACCTAGTCTGCGTGTCGGTAAGCGTGGCTGAGGCGAACTCGACCGGGCGTCCCGCTTGCAGCAGCACGGCCCCAAGCGCGCACGCGCTCGCGTCCACAGACAGCAGCACGGGCTCGTGTGTCGAGTAAAGCGCCAGCACGGGCGTCGCGCACACCGCGTGCTTCAGCTGCGCCGCTGCCGACTCCTGCGCCGAGTCCCATACCCACTCGCTATCTTTTTTCAACAGGTTGCGGAGCGGTAATAATGCTAACTCTAAGTAATTGGGGATAAATTTGGATAGGTAGTTTATCATGCCCAAAAATCTCTCAAGTGCTGGCCTATCTTCCGGAATAGGCATTTCCTCTATCGCTTTTATTTTGTTTTTGTCTATGGCCATGCCGTCCTTGCTAAAAACGTGGCCTAAGTAACTCACCTGTCAAACTTGAAACTCACATTTATCTTCGTTAAATTTTATACCTGCTTCTCGCGCCCTATCTAGCAATCTCTTTAAATGTTCATCGTGCTGGGCTTTGCTGGAGCCCCAGCAGATTACATCATCGATGAATGAGTCGATTCCCTCCAGGTCTTCGAGTATTTGACGGATTTTATGATGGAATACTTCTGATGCACAATTGATTCCATACGGTAAACGCAAGAACTGGTATCTACCGAACGGTGTTCCGAAGGTACAAAGGTCTGCACTAGCATCATCGATTTCTACCATCCAAAACCCAGAACGAGCGTCTAACTTACTGAAATATTGCGCTCCTTGGAGCTTGGTTACGATCTCCGTGAGCGTCGGCAGCGGATAGTGCGCGCGCCGCACGACGCGGTTCAGCGGCCGCGGGTCGAGGCACACACGTATGGTGCCCTCCTTCTTGGCCGCCTCTACGATACCATTCACTTACTGTGTCGGGTGAGCCACCTTACGGATCACTCCCATTTTCTTCATGCGCACCAATTCTTGCGATAACTTGTCGCGAACTCCTATAGGTATTTTTCTAGCCGGACAGACCGACGGCTGGGCGCATTGATCTATTACAATGGTATATTTACCGGGTAATTTGCCTAAACCTTGAAACAAGTCAGGTTGAGGGGCAATATACGCCCAGCTCTTCTCAAGCATATCTACCTAACACACTTTGGCAAACGAAGTCGGCAAAAGTAAAACGTAATGTTTTTATAAGTACATTTCAGATAACAATAACCGGCTATCGGGATATAATTACCACAAAATGATTGCGCCCTCGTGTTATCTTTACATATAATTTCGTTAGGCAGCTGTAGTCCTTGAAATGTTCTTAGCGAGATTACATTTAAATCTGACCCTGAATCTAACTAAAATTTTTCATTAGCACCGGTACACTTAAATAACAGTGCCTGTAGATCTTGCTGCAAGTTAGGTCCACGACGCATGACATCATTGAGACTTAGCCCCGAAGATGTCTTTGCGGATGCATTAAATACGACACGTAGTTTCGTAGTGGAGGATTCCGCTCGCTGAACCACATGATGAGGTAAAAAACACTGTATTCCGTCGCTGCTAAAAGTCGCTAATTTCATATGCCCCAACTCTTCATATTCGCTTAAGAATTGCATATATTGCTGAGCTAAAAATTCTTGCCTGCTAAGCTTTTCCTCTAGATTCTTTAATTGCGCTAGTGCCATTTCCTTTGACGATCCTAGCTAACTTCATAACGACCGCTTTCCAGACGTTTTGTCTTGCGAAAGGGACATTTTGCGACTAGGGGACATTTTGCGAAAGGGACATTTTGCGACGAAGCCGTTTTGTCGTTGATAGGTAATATTCGACACATTGCTGATCTTCCGCTGACATTTCATTTTGCTCGTTTATATCTTCAATTTGCCTAAATCGATGAATAGCCGCTGTATTATTTACGATGACGTTACAATGGAACTGTGGCTTTATGGTTCCACACAGTAACCATCCTAGCTGTGTTTGCTGTGCTAAGGGCGAAGACAAATCACCACCTTTTATCAAACCATCTAGCATGATAAGGGCATAGGCGTCTGCCCCGAGTAAGAAGTCCACTGGACGACTTGTATTATACTCTGGATCCGCTAAATTAATATGTTCCAAATGCGACCACGAAGGCTTTTCAAATGATCGATTTGGTAAGTTTTTGATTAGACTTTTCATTATCAAAACATCCATATGGAATTTAAAGCTAGTATACATAGACTGGCATATAATGTTTAGCTTACTCGTACAATTAGATTCCTTTTCTGCTATTCCAGAAACTGCTCCATTAAATTGCTGTCGTTTTAAACCTAACTGCTGAGCTGCCTTCTCTGTAATCAACGATACCTGTGAGCCCTGATCAATGAGAGCCCTTAGGACAAGTTGTGTGCTATCTGCTGCTATCACCTCCACTAACGCTGTAGCTAAAAGAAACTCGGCGAGGTTTTGCTGAGATGCGTGAGCACCATTGCCGCTGCTTTGCTTTGAATGCTCAACTTGCTTAAGATTTTCATAATTCGTATTGTTTTGCTTGCCATCAGCAAAACAATCATGCAATATGGTATGATGCCTGCCAGAACACGTGAGGCATCGTTTCTTTGAGTGGCATTTATTTCCATTGTGATTAAAAATGCAATTAATACAACATTTCAATTGTTTGAGGGTTTTAAGTTTCATTTCCTGCGGCATTTTATGAAACTTTTCGCAATTGTATAATTTATGCTCAGCAAAACAATGAGGGCATTTGATTTCCTGCACGTGCATTGCTTTTGAGGTCTTCCAATGATTATCATTCGATTGATGATTAGTGTTAAATTTTCGATAGTTTGGAAATGGCTTTGAAGAACCCGCTTTCTGCTGAGATTGCTGCGATTTTTGCATGGTGTATTGTCGTCGACGAGATGTTTCTAGACTAGTGAATTTATTTTCTAAAAAGTCTAAGTACTCTTGTAGGACTGGTAGCTCTCTAGGGTTCTGTAACGAGTCTATATACTCGGCATAAGATTCACTATCCAGCTTTTGCGACATAATATGCGCAATTAGAGGGCCCCACGTGCTTATATCGACACCTAGGTTTTTGATGGCGTGAAGACTCTAACGTGGTGTCATGCATTTTTTTAAAGACTGAAAACGATTGCTGCTGTATGTTGGGAATATTCAGGAACATATTGGCGTGCGCTGTAAATATAATCCTCTTGTTATCATTATCATTATATTTTCTGAGCGTTTGACAATGCGTTGTTCTTGTGGATTGCTTCGATGAATAGATCCTTAAAAGGCATCCATTGCTGATAATGGCCTGTGAATACAGGAATATCCATTTGAGGAGTGGCTTCCTCTCCACTCCTCAAGCACCTCCGGATATGTTGCCCTCTTGGCCCCATTAATTAAGTGTGCCAGTCACCCCCTGCCATTTTATAGCCGTGTAGTTCAACAGTGGTCAGGCAGGGGCCAGTAGTCCTCCTATAAGTTTTAGGCAATCGATCCACCTGACCTACCAAATCATAGCCACATAGCTCAATGCATTTGTATCCATATTTTGCAATAATCCTGCACCAACCGGGGATTGCCCTTGGGTATATAATATTTCCAAAAAAAATAGCCACGTTAAGGGAAAACCAACAGAACCCCTTGCCAGCATTTTTGGATCTTTTTGTGTTTGTCTGTTTGCGATTTTGTTTCATCGCAATCGGTTCGTTCTATCAAAAGTTAGTTAAGTTTAAAGTGTTCAAGAATTAAAATTTCACAACACACTCAATTCAGCTTGGACAGTTGAACTCCATATTCGATAGATGGCGTTGTGCATTTGCCGCCTTTTTGGAATGGCGGTGTTAAGATTCTCCGTAGCAGAATGACACTAGAAAAAAAACGGTAGGTAGGTAGGGTAGGTAGCAAGTGATGTAGGATAGGCAATTCGCATGGCACGAAACGGTGCTGTTTTTGTATGAGATTTGTTACTGCGCAGCTGTTGTAGCCAACTTCAGGGTGACCAAGAAGTTTGGCGAGAACTATAGGCAGGGATTTCAACGCTATACGTCGAATCAACGACTTTCTATCAAGGGCTATTTCGCTAATTTGGGATCTTCCTTTCGACCTTCCCCGCACTGGGCCCGCGTGGTGGATTAAGGCCCATTCCCTCTCTCACAGAGAGGAGGCCTGTGTCCCAGCAGTGGGAACATTAATAAGCTGATGATGTGATGTGTAATGTGGGACCTAATAAAAAAACCGTTTCATAAGGTTTTAGGTATTGTAACGGATGTGACGTCAGCCTACGTGCATCCGACCAATGCCCGCCGAGCCCGCCGAAGCTAAGCCGCCATATTGATGATTGATGTGCGTGTATGACTATATTTTTACGTTAACGAAACAAGAGTTATAAGGATAGTAGCAGATGGCGTTCTGTAGTTTGTCTACCCTCATGGGAAAAAGGCGTGACTTCATGTATGTGCTTATTTACTTTTGTCTGATCTGAGGTACTATAATTAACTCTTATTCTAGCCATGTCAATAGCCGCTTAGTCTATCAGTAAAAACAAAATAGATTAACCAAATACAAATATTGTTTTGCTTCGGGTACACACAACTGATTAACCCGTATCTATATACAGTCATGCATAAGACATCCTTAGATATCATTACATCCTTAGGAATCTGAATCCAGTTACGTTTATCCTGTGAACTAAGTCAAAAAAACCGGCCAAGTGCGAGTCGGACTCGCGCACGAAGGGTTCCGTACCATTTTCGTAAAAAACGGCAAAAAAATCACGTTTGTTGCATGGGAGCCCCCCTTAAATATTTATTTTATTCTGTTTTTAGTATTTGTTGTTGTAGCGGCAACAGATATACACCACCTGTGAAAATTTCAACTGTCTAGCTATCACGGTTCATGAGATACAGCCTGGTGACAGACAGACAGACAGACAGACAGACGGACCGCGGAGTCTCAGTAATAGGGTCCCGTTTTTACCCTTTGGGTACGGAACCCTAAAAAAAGAACGTCGATAGTAAGCTCTGTAATAGAACACCGCCACTTACATACTTTGTGCCTCTGTGCTGATTACCGCGCTTTAAATGTCACTGCAAAATAAATATTTCCCTTACCTTATATAGAATATCAAGTTTCAGAGTTAGCTGGCGAAGATAACTTTAACTGTTACGTATCAATATAGTCCAAAGCTACAATCAATTAGTAATTAATCCAGATGACGCTCACAAAACAGATTTTAGAACTAGCTAAGGTCACTATAGGTATACCAGGGTTCCATTTAGTTTAGCAAACCGACCTTCAGTGTGAGATTCACCGTCATTCGACCTTCAGAGAAAGTAGGTATTGGCATTTTTACCCGACTGCCGAAGGAGGGTAATGTGTTTATCAGTCTATGTATGTATGTATGTAAGTATGTATGTATGTATGTATGTATGTTTGTTCCTATGTGGCGTTCCAGAGACCAAACGCGTTGGCCGATTTTGATGATTCATACGTCAATCGATGCGTCTTAACCCTGCGAGTGTCATAGGCTACATTAAAATTGGATAATAGAAAAATGGCGGATTTTGGGTGCCATATTGTAGGGGCCTAAATTTTTTTTTTCTTCCAAATCCATCGTGTGGGGTATCCAAATAAAGGGCTTTAAGAGGTGATTTCAAAAATATATAACAATTATATGTTTAAATTATCTAATTCGAAAAAAAACGAACTAAAAAGTTATAAATAAAAAAACTTAATTCAAAAAATCAAAAAACCCGACTGCTTCAAAAGCGAACTAAAAAGTCGTTAACAAGGAAAAAATCATGCTGTGCAGGAGGAGGATACATCTGGTTTTGGTCAGCCAGCTCGCGCGTATGTATCCTCCGACTGCACAGCATGATTTTTTCCTTGTTTACGACTTTTTAGTTCGCTTTTGAAGCAGTCGGGTTTTTTGATTTTTTGAATTAAGTTTTTTTAGAAGATTTACTTCTACCCTTAACTGAGATAAATTCTGGTGTTATAATTTTATAAAATGTTTTACAAGAAGAAGGGACTTAATACTGAAAGTTAAAAATATGAATTCTTGTAAATGCACTAGTTTAGAAAAATCAATTTTCCTAATTGCCGCCAGCGGCATAGAGCCGGGTTGGCAGTTTCATGTTTCATTTGCCTAGTAATGTGTATCATGTGGGTACGTAAATTTATCGAATAGTGCAGTTATTTTATGAAGTTTAATCCAAATTTCGCGTTGATTGTGTACCCGTTAATGGATTAGTTTTGAACAATAATTGCAAAATATTTCGTGTTCTAAGCCTGTGTTGGCTTGTATGACCCCGCGATTCCTACAGAGGTACATACGGATGAGTGTAAGTTAGGTAGATAGATAAGATTATATTTTGCCTTTTTGGTTGCCCAATCATGGTGTGAGGTACCATATTAAGGCCTTCACGAGCAGACATTTAAAAAAAAAGTTTGGTAATGTTAAACAGTTTAGGTACATATTAAATGATATTGCTTCTCCACATGCTAATGGTTACTTTAAACGTAGAAATCAAAGCATTCATAATACTTGACGGGCTAATGATTATAGTAAAGCCAAGTCAAGTAAAGCCAAGTCAAGTATAGCCAAGTCAAGTAAAGTATAGCCAAGTAAAGTAAAGTATAGCCAAGTAAAGTAAAGTATAGCCAAGTAAAGTAAAGTATAGCCAAGTAAAGTAAAGTATAGCCAAGTAAAGTAAAGTATAGCCAAGTAAAGTAAAGTATAGCCAAGTAAAGTAAAGTATAGCCAATGAAAGTAAAGCCTAGTGTTGTAAAGTAAAGCCTAGTAAAGTCAAGTCAGGCCTAGTAAAGTCAAGTCAAACCTAGAATTACGCCTAGTAAAGCCTAGCATTACGCCTAGTAAAGCCAAGCATTACGCCTAGTAAAGCCTAGCATTACGCCTAGTAAAGCCTAGTATTTGTATTTGAATAAACCTACCTTAGGTATCATGTTTAACTTTAAATATTTCACCTACCACTATTTGTCTCTGCATCACCCAAAGGTCGACTGGAAGAAAATGCCTAAGGCATTGAGTCCGCCTCTATACGTTTGTGTGCATGAAGTATTAAATAAATAAATATAGCGCCTAGTAAAGCCTAGTTACGCCTTGTCACGCCTTGTCACGCCTAGTTACGCCTAGTAATGCCAAAGAAGCCAAGCCAGCCAAGCCAACCAACCCGGCCAAGCCAGGCCAAGCCGGCCAAGCCAGGCCAAGCCAGCCAAACCAGGCCAAGCCAGCCAAACCGGCCAAGCCAGGCCAAGCCAGCCAAACCGGCCAAGACAGGCCAAGCCAGCCAAACCGGCCAAGCCAGCTAAACCGGCCAAGCCAGGCCATGCCAGGCCAAGCCAGCCAAGCCAGCCCATTAAGCGGCACTTTTGAATATCAAATATTGTATTGAACTGTCATCTATTGTTCGGAGTCTGGAGAGGCTGGTAATCTGTCATACAGGTCTCCTAGTACAGAAACCAGTCTCTCACATAGATCACAAGAATTTTCGCTAATGTTTTGTTTGTTTTTTTTTTATATTGTCTGTAAAATTCTATGTGAGAGAAGAACAATAAACTTTATTATTATTATTATTTGGAAGTGTTTCAACTTCTCAGCTCTTAGGCTGGTTTAAGCTACATTTACGGGCCGAGACCAAGTAAATGCAGCGTGTGGTGTGTTATATTGAGGATGAATGATGTGGAGCTATTTTGTTTTCATCAATTTGCATGAACTTTCTAACAATTCGACATGTGTTCAAGATGGCTGCTTTTTGAAGGGTGATATAAATGTTTTCATTTAGATCAAGCAGCTTCAGACTATGGAGAAGGTGATTCGGAATAACGCCTGTTGTTGAAAGGACTATGGGGACCACATAAACTTTTTCTTGCCGCCATATTCTAACTATTTCTTCCTTGAGTTCTGCATATTTACTAGTTTTTTCTGTAATTGTTTTCTGTATATTATGTGTATTGGGAACAGCAATATCTATTAGGTAAGTGACTTTATTCATTTTATCCTGTAGGGTAATATCCGGTCTATTGTAGTGAATTGTCCTATCAGTGAGTATGGCGCGGTCATAATAAAGTTTATGTTTGCCATTTTCTAATATAGTTTGTGGCGCGTAATTATAATAAGGGGTGTTAGTGTCCTGTGTGAGTGAATATTTAACTGCCAATTTTTGATGTATAATATTTGCTACCTGATTATGTCTGTGTGTGTAATCTGTTTGCGTGAGAGTTGTGCACGCTCCTGTTATGTGCTGGATCGTTTCAGGCTGAATGTGGCATTTACGACATTTATCGTTATTTACTGAAGGATCTTTGATGATGAATTTTCTGTAGTTTCTAGTATTAATTATCTGGTCTTGTATCGCAATCATAAATCCTTCAGTTTCAGGGAATAAATTACCTATTTTAAGCCATTTATTTGACGCTACTTTGTTTACATGTGATTGTTCTAAGTCATGCGGATGTCGGCCATGAAGTACTTTCTTCTTCCAGTCTTCCATTTTTTGGATCTGTGGGTTATCGACAGTACTATCTTGGTTATCTAACTTTTCATGTAAATTACGAGGAGTGTAATTGAAATCATTTAGTTCTATGGCTTTGTGGATATTACTTGAGCGAGATTTAGTGTGAAAGAATGTTTTGAGTCTAAAGACTTGTTTCCGCCAAAGATTCTGAATGTCTATAAGGCCTCTCCCTCCGTTTTGTCGTTTTATAGTAAGTCTTTCAGTAGCAGATTTAGGGTGTAAATTATTATGTTTAGTAAGAATGGTGCGAGTAGTTCGTTCTAATTGTTCAGTGTCTGTTTTGGTCCATTTAATAACTCCGAATGAGTATGTCAATATGGGGATGGCAAATGTATTTAAGGCCTTGATGAGATTTTTACCAGAAAGTTGGGTTTTACATATGGCGTTTAGTCTCCTCTTATACTCTGCTGTAAGTGTTTCTTTAATCCTAACGTGATCTAGTCCCTTCAGCTGTGTGTGTCCTAAATATTTGTATAAGTCAGAAGGTTCCATTGCCGTAATGGTGTCTGTGTTGTTAAGTACATAGTTGCCGGGTTTTATCTTGCCTCGTATGATGTGAAGTGTTTTACATTTATCTAAACCGAATTGCATGTTAATATCTTGGCTAAACTCTGCTGTTGCTTCTACTAGTTTCTTTATATCTTTTTCATTTTGTGCATACAATTTAATATCATCCATGTAAATTAGATGTGAGATTGTTGTTTGATCTGTAGAGTGTTTGAAGCAATATCCGGCCTGACAACGTTGCAGGAGTTGAGACAAGGGGTTCAGTGCGAGGCAGAACCACATGGGACTCAGTGAATCGCCTTGATAGATACCTTTCTTGATAGATATTTGTCGAGTGGTAATATTACTGTGATTGCTATTTATTTGAAGTTTGGTTTTCCACTGTGTCATTATATTTCGTAAGAAGTCTATTATTTTTGAGTTTATTCTATAAATTTCTAATATTTGTAACAACCAAGAATGTGGTACACTGTCAAATGCTTTTTTATAATCGATATATGTACAATGAAGATTTCTATTTTTGGTGGCAGCATGTTTATGGATAGTAGAGTCAATTATTAACTGTTCTTTGCATCCCATGTGACCCCGCCTGCTTCCCTTCTGTTCCTCCGCCATTATATTGTGGTGTTCAATGTGCTTGTTGATTTTGTTTGTAATTGCTGATGTTAATATTTTATATATAGTGGGTAGGCAAGTGATTGGTCTATATTGGGAAGGTAGTGGTGATTTTTTTACTTTAGGCAGCATGTAAGTTATTCCTGTAGCAATAAATTCAGGTATATTTTGTTGTCCTAAAATTAATTCTGTTAAGTTTTTTGCTATAGGTTTGTATAATGAATTTAACTTTTTGTACCAAAAATTATGTATTTGTCTACACCAGGAGATTTCCAATTATGTAATCTACCTGTTATGTATGTGATATCAGACTCCGTAATCTCTAAAAATTCCATTTCGTCGATTGCCCTCCATTTTGCTTCTTCTTCTGCTACCCACGTAGCTTTGTCATTGTGTTGTACTTGTTCTTCCCAAATGCTAGACCAGTATTCCTCTAATTGTTCTTTTGTGGGTTGATTAGGCGTGTTTGTGCTATTCTCATTAATTGTGTCGAAGGCTGATCTGTGTAGGTTCCTATAAAATGTTTTTTCGTTCGTCGAAAAAATAGTGTTATCAATTTTACGCTGTTGTGCTTTTTTATATCTTCTGAGCCGATGAACTTTAAGTGCTAGTTTTTGTTTTAAGGTGTCTAAAAACTCTTCGGGTTTTCTGTTAGTAGTTTCGTGTCTGGTGTGTGTAAAACTGCTTCTAAATATTGCTTCAACTCTTTTTACTACTTTACTTGATCTGTTATTGTTTATATATTGTGTAAGCCTACCGCAATCTGCCCTAAGTTTTTCTGTCTTTTTCTAATCTCTGTTGCCATGCAGGTTTGGCATTCTGCTTTGGCCTAGTGTTTCCTGTGTGTTGCGTGATTTTAAAGTTAAGCTCTTCGGATATGACTACTGCCGTGCAGTATATAAGAGTGTGAATATCTAAAAGTTGAGTGTCATCCGAATTAAATTGACTTAGTATGTTTTCATTAAATAAGTTGACTAGACGAAAAAGACTAGGGCTATATCTAAGTTTAGGCAGTTTTGGTCGTACTGTTGGGTCCATCCCAGAATATAGGGCGAGAGTTGTTCTAAATTTATCGTGTATTTCTAGGATATTCATGTCTGTTATAATGTTTTGCTCTGCGAACACTAAGGTTTCGATATCATTTTCTGGTGTTAGGTTTATAGTTTCGGTTTGCGTTGATGTGTGTGATGTTTGCGGGTAAGCTTGTGATTGGTTATATATTTGAGATTGACTATTAGGTTGTATTTGGGTGTAAGTTGGTGCTTGCGGTTGCCGATCAATTTCGTTTATGTTTTGTAATAATGAAGAGACATTAATGATATTATTTTCTCCTTCTTGTAGCATTATTCGTGTTTCTTTTTTTAATTCTTCTATCATTTCTGGAGGTAACAATTTATTTCTAATTATTGCTCTTCTCTGATCAGAAATTCTTTGCTCTGAAACGGTTACCTCTGGGTATTGCCGAGTAAAAAGTTCATGCAATTGTTGTCTGTAGGTGGTCATGTCTGTCTCTAATTTAGTTATGTAGAAGTAAGTTCGCATGATAAACATGTTAACTTCTTTGCTCCATCTCATGCGAACTCTTGTTTTGCCAGCCTTGGTGGACACGGGCAAGAAGGAACTATCCTCCCGCGCAACATTCAAGGTCGGAGTGGGTGTAACTGTAGTTAAACTATTAATGGGTATTATCCTATTATGGATGGTGATGATGGCCTAGAAGGTGTATGTGATACTGTGCTTGGACTATACGGCTCTACAGGGGTGTTTGTCCTGTCCGTCAGACTGTCACCAACGTCAGTGATTTCGGCTGTAGTATCTTTGTCGGTGGGAGCCCGCCTGTTCAACTCCTGACCGCTGACGGTTCGCATGCTGTGACACCCAGCGTCAGCTCCAGGTGCGCCCCGGCGATCGCCCCCGGGCAGCGGTCCTATACGTTTACTTTTTGAACGTGTCTCCATGTTGAATGGGTTTCCAGAGCCACGTTAGCCACGCCAGTAATTTCTCATTCGTGTGTCCGCCCCCCACGTGATTAGATGGTCAATCAGGACGTGTGGTTGTTTAGGGGGCTTATTATTATTATTTCGTTTATTTAATCATTGTACATAGTTTTTACATTTTTAAATATTAGCTTATAAAAATAAAATAAAAAAACATTTAAAAATATAAAAATTAGTAGCCCACCGGTATCGGGAACAAGGTCCAAGCTACCGGTGGTTAGGGCTGCTGAGAGAGGAACCTCCTAACGATACGCGCCGTGTCCAGGAGTACCGCTTTCTGGATCACGCCCTTGATCCAGCTGCCCAACGAGAGCCTCCTCAGATGTTTATGTTATGTTATTATTATTGAATGAAAAAATAAAACTTCTGATAACGCAAGTGATCATGTGTACAAAAGGGAAGTTTTCGTTCTAGTCTCCAGACTACAATTAGTGCAGGTCATAATATTTACAACTTATTTGCCATAGCCATTACTTATTTGTCGTAGCCATAAATTATTTTCCACAGCCATAACTTATTTGCCATAGCCATAACTTATTTGCCATAGCCATAACTTATTTGCCATAGCCATAACTTATTTTCCATCGCCATAACTTATTTTCCATAGCCATAACTTATTTGCCATACCCATAACTTATTTGCATTAAATGCGGTACACTGGTTTGCAAGAAACAGTCAAGTCCATATTGAAAATGCATTTATATAAAGTGTGTAATTATAGAAACTGGATTAAGGGCATAAAAAGTATACGTGGTTACAAAAGCTCAAGGATGCTTAGTCGGTAAATGCGCTAAGACCATATTTAAGTAAAGCATCTATATCGGACGGTAACAATAGTACTGATACTGAAGCCCTAATTGATTTATTTGAAAGCTAATGAATGTTTTTGCTTCCAGGCAATATTTCCAGGATGGCCGAATGTAACGGATGTGACGTCAGCCTACGTGCATCCGACCAATTCCCGCCGAGCCCGCCGAAGCTAAGCCGCCATATTGAAGCCCACTCCAGTCAAGCCATGACAAGCAGCGGGGATGTGTTAATATAAGCGATTGCTCTTTCGATTGTGAATACAAGATCTGAACAAACCTCTGCCCGGTTTTTATTTATCCGTTTCAGTATCTAAAATTCTACTAATGTAATGATGACGTTGACGTGTTTGCAATGTGGTTCGTAAATTTGCCTCCGCTACTGCCTGTCTGGATAGCCTAACGATAAACGCAATGTCCTACTACGCCCAAGGTTCGTTCTACTATGACCTGGTTATGTTCGCTGGATAGAGGATTTCAAGGCGCACACGCCCGCCCATATACAATATTTTATGTCATAATTCCTTCAGAATCAAGGGGGATTGATTTGATGATCTGTAGATAACCTAAGTTATCTGTAGATAAGCTAGTCGTAATGAAAAATACTTAAAAATTAAAACTAATGTGCAAGTGATTTCGCGGTCCTCAATAAAGTAAAGTTTCGGGGTACGATAGAATAGAATAGAATAGAAAACATTTATTCGACATAGAAACAACACAACAACAACAATCACAAAGTAACAGAAAAATAGTAAAAAACAAAAGTACAAACAAGGTTTAACAGTGATTGCGCCGAGCGTGCCCATACCGAAAGGGTTACCAACTCAGCATTTGCTGGGCGTCAGACACCCAGCGCTGATTTTCAGTTGGCACCCCGCTAGTGATACACGGACGTAGGTAAATAAATAGATACTTAAAATAATGTCATACAGTGGATACGTGTGCTTAACTTATAAATTGAAAGAATATGTAATAGATAGTATAAAGTAATGTAAATAAAAAATATATAATGTAATTGTTTAAAATTGACTCATAAACCCCAAAAGACAGTGTGGTAAGACGCAACCGGCCTATCACATTTATCCAATCTCTGCCCGACTACCTATAAATAGGCACACTACTTGATGGATTAAACTTAATTCCATATTAACGCAGAAATTATTCATATTAAATAATAAATATTAGATTGAATTAAATTAAAATAAGATAAGATAAAAATTAGATAAACGATTTGTCAATATTAATGTCATTAAATTTAATTTGAGAAGTCAGAATGAATGTCTTAAGTTTAGTCTTAAAAGTTATTAAATTCGTTATGTCCCTAATCGGAGGTGGAATGTTATTCCAACATTTGGAGGCTGCGTACCTAAAACTTCCTCGGAAGGCTGCAGTACGGTGGTGCGGGGTAGCCAGTTGATGAGCACAACGCCTGGCCTTGCGCTGCCGGTGACTGTTTATCCACGCAAGCTTCGAGTACAGATATGGTGGACATTAAATTTGTTCTTGATGACACCAAAAAGTAGACAGGCCAAGTGCAATTTCCGACGCGATTTCATTTTTAAAATATTATGCCTGTTAAGAAAAGGTGTAATGTGGCTTCTTGGTGGTACGTTAAAACAAAATCGCGCGCAAGCATTCTGAACCCTCTGAATCAATCTTACGGTACGTGCCAAAAGTCGAGGTCCCACAACGGTATCAGCGTAATTTAACTTAGACAGAACCAGACTTTCAACTAGCTGTATACGCAGATCTTCACTTAAATACGGGCGCATCTTATATAATACTTTTAGACGGTAGAAGCAGTTTTTTACACAGTTCGCAGTATGAGCCTCAAAATGTAGTTCCTGGTCCATGATCAAACCCAGATTTCTCGCCTCATAAACACGATCAATACTTTGGCCCATTACGATCACGTTAGCAAGATCACTGTTTATAGAATTGAGTTGACTCCTTGCACCAAAAAGCATAAATTTAGTTTTAGCCGGGTTAAGTAATAGGGAGTTTTGTTTCGACCAGTCCACAATCCTGTCCAGATCTTCGTTTAATAATTTTACTGCGGTCACATAGTCTTCCGGTTTAAAAGAAATGTATAATTGAATATCATCAGCATAAATATGAAATTTAGAATTTAATAAAACATTAATAATATCTGCACTATACAAAATAAACAAAGGAGGACCCAATATAGATCCCTGTGGAACACCCTTTACCACTGGAGTCATATTAGACAGAATACTAGATCCATTGGCATCTCGAATTTCAACCAGTTGTCTACGATCACTCAAATAACTGCTGAACCATGCTACTGTAGGTGCGTCAAAACCGTAATACGTCATTTTAGAGAGCAAAAGAGACAAATTAATAGCATCAAATGCTCGGGAGAAGTCCAGTAGAACCAACAGGGTACAACATCCCTCATCTTGAGCTGCCAATATGTTATCCGTAACATCTAACAGTGCCGTTGCTGTGCTACGGCCCCTCCTAAAACCCGATTGTGCCTCCGGTAGGATGTTATTTCTCTCAAGGTACGCAGTTAGCTGGGTATTTACTACTTTTTCCAGCACTTTTGACAAGAAGGGTAGAATACTTATGGGCCTAAGGTCCTTAATAGTGCTAGGGTTCGCGACTTTAGGAATTGGACGCACCACAGCAATTTTCCACAGGTCAGGAAAGGTCGACGTAGAAATGGAATGGTTAATAATAGAAGTCAGCATATCTAATGTTTGAGGGAGAGTCAAGAGAAACATGTCAAGCGTAATGTGGTCAAAACCCTCTGCATTCGATTTAAATTTTGATAAAATTTTGATAATATCAGATTGGTCTACAGGATCAATAGAAAAAACCCCCTCACCAAATTTATGAGAGTCATAGTAAGCCAGACATGATGCTGGTGCTATACCATCACCTGGAATGTTCAGAAAATGGGAATTTATCTTATCTGGATCATTGAAGTGAGAGGGCAAGTCAGACACACTTTTAAAGGGTAATAAGGTTGACTTAAGATTTTTCCATAGAATCTTAGGTTGACGAATCTTACTATTAATATTATGTCTAAAATAAGCTACTTTTTCGTAGTATAAGGACTTGTTAACAAGAGCTTTTAAATCCTTGTAATATACGGTTTTACTCTCTGAAGCCGAGTTTTTACACCGTACGTGTGCCTGATTGCGCAAGCACATCATTAGCTTGATGTTATCCGTAATCCATGGATAGGACCGCTCTTTAATACACATAGTTTTACGGGGAGCATATTTATTAAAAAGCGCGGCGATATTACAATTAAGATGAGCGACCATACAGTTTACGTCACCAGGCAAAGGTGACGCAAGCCAATCCACTGCGGACAGGTCCTCCTTGAACCTATCCATCGGTACATTTTTTAGGTTTCTGCGAGTTACTACTATTGGTGGAATTTTCTCCCTTTTAAAATAAAAAACTGCCTTAATAAAAGCATGCGCGCCAAGTGCACCAATCCAGTCCACCTCGATGTCACGCACCTTTGCATCTGTGCACACCAGGTCTAGAAGTGTCTCGCTAGTAGAAGTAAAATGAGTAGCAGATGGCACTAGTTGACTCAGTTCGAGACTTTGAAGAAATATATTTAATTTGCTCGTTTTGGGGTCTGTTTGATTTAGACAATTTATATTAAAGTCTCCTAAAAGAACAATGTGTTTGCAAGACGTTATAGAATTTATTGAGCATGTTAGCGCGTCCAAAAATAAGTCAACATCCATCCATGGCGGTCTGTACGCAGTGCCGATAGCGATTTTAACACCATTTATGCTTAGAAGTAGCCACATCTGTTCCACTGTCCCATGAAGAGGGTCGACCGGGTGCACATGCGTACGCACCCTTGTCCCGCGCTTGATGTAAAAGCCAACGCCGCCGCCGCGGCCGCCGAGCACGCTCACCGGCCGCGGAACGTGCCGCAGTCGGTAACCGGGCACGGCGGGCGCGCGGCCTTCCTCACCCCTCCTGATCCAAGTCTCATTTATAGCCATCACACTAACATCATGCGACTCTAATGCAGCGATAAACTCATCATGGTGAGTACCCAGTGAGCCAGGGTTAAGAAAACCAACTTTAAAATACTTTTCAATCATTACAGAGTAGCAGTGTCACTAACAATGCAATATTTTAAACATTTATATGCAAGGAGTTGGCAGATAGTTATTACTTTTTCATAATAATAATAATTTAAATGTAATCTATTGTTACATAAGGTATAACGTAGATTTAAAAAAGGCACACACCTGAAACGAATGTCATTGAGTACGATCAATATTGTGTCTAGTTGTAGTGTATTTGCAGCTATGTAAGAAATAGCAAACAGGCGAGAAACTTGGGACCAGTAAAAAATATGACACAATACATGGGGGTATAATAAAAACTTGATACGATGGTCAGAAACTTGTGATAAGTAAACAACATAATATAATATGTGGAGGTATATTAAAAACTGGTTACGATGGGGGTACGCTTGTGATAAATAAATAAGATAATATAATATGTGGAGGTATATTAAAAACTTGTTACGATGGGGGTATGCTTGTGATAAATAAATAATATAACATAATATGTGGAAGTATATTAAAAACTTATTTCGATGGGAGAAGTGTACCAATAAACCTGTGCCACCGCGATAGATGCCAATCAAAACAATACACGCCTTCGGATGGGCAAGCTTCGGCCAGAGAGCAATAGTAAAAGTAGTTAGGAAACAGACAAAATAGACAACAACAGACATGGGTAAATAACAAACAAAGAGAAACATAGAAACATTTGTTAGGAAACAAACAAAGTAAACAACCACATACATGGGTAAACAAACATGTATTTTAAGAAGTTCCTTCAAAATAAACACTAATCCGATCAAACCGCACCATTGCCAAAAATTTTGACCAAATCTGAGTCGGAACGAATGCGTTGTGGAGGTGCACCATCCTCTTTCTTCACAAAGATGCGGCCGTCTTTGGTCCACACATACTTGAAGTTATGTCTGTGCCCAGACTCGCGCGCTTTAAAAAACAACTTTGCGTTATTCGGTGTCAGCCGCTCGTTCAAATAGAACCTTGCCGAAGGGCCGCGCAGCTCGAGGTCCGCCGTGGTGAGGCCGCGCCGCACGCGCGCCGCTCGCAACAGCTGGTCGCGGGCAGCGCGGCGCGACAGCCGCACAGCGAGCGCGCGCGGCCGCGGTGGCTCCACCGTGTCAGCACAGCCGGATTCAATGAAGTTACGTCGCACCATGCCAACGCGCTCTGCGTTCACAATTTCGCGCTCGTCGATGGTAACTCCCAGCTTTGTTGAAACCAACCTTATTAGGTGTATTGGGCTCTCATCTCTTGCTTCCGGTATTCCCGTTATGATGACATCATTGAGCAGAAGGTCCTGGTCGCGGTCGTTTAGCTGCAACCTCAGCTCAGAAATAGTCTCCTCAAGGTGCTCGAAGGACGATGGTTCCTTCTCTTCAAAACGGTTCTCGAGGTGGGAAACCCTACACTCAACCACATCCATTCGCTCCCTACACAACCCGACATCTGTCTTCAAACATGCCATTTCGTCCCTGAACTGTCGCAACTCCACTCTCATGGCACTTAGTTCCTCGCGAAAGCATCGAATCTCATAAGCTATGTTGAGCTCACGAGAGTCTCGTGTATTGGGAGAGAGAGGTGCTGTAGGTTGGCTGATTGCTGGCTCACAAGTTATTTGCTCAATCACTGCACTCCGAGTTACCACTGCGGGCTGAGTTTTTGGTGAGGTCTGAGCTGTATTTGGCTGCCGGTTAACTGAGGCTGCATCAGACGGACCCATGTGTGCTGCGGCCGAGTTGACCTTCTTCGGCATCTTCACCCTACAATCCGGGCACAACCAATCAGGCGAAACCTTTGTCGACGTAACGCCAACACAACTTGGATGATACGACCCAGGACACTTAGTGCAGCGAATACACTCAGTCCTGGCGATAAATTGACCGCAGCTTCCACACTTAGCCATAATTGTGGGCTTTATTTTTAAGGTTTACGTTGGTAAATAGATATTTTGACTGACGCAAACACAGTACAGACAGTACCACTCGTCGAATCACATGGCGTTGTCACCGAGTATTGTGCAGGAAAATATTAACATTTAGGTCCTGTTTCTTCAGTGAGCCTGATTTTCGATAACAGCCCAATTGTTACCACAAAACACCTCAACTAAAAGTATTGCACTATAAATATTGTTTTTAGCATTAAGTTTTTAATTTTGTTAAGTATAGGGTAGGCGGTTTGCACAGGAAATATTTTGATTTGGTTTTATAGTGATTTGTAAAGATTTATTTATCACTTTCACTGCACCACAATATATGTGAGTTAATGTATCTTGGTCTATTCCTTTATCAATAGAGATTTAAGAAAAAAACACTGTTTATATATTAAAAAAACGTAACGTAACTCAAGCTAGTCAGCTGTTACCGACGTCCGTGTCGTCACGATAGCGCGCATCCGCGTCGACTTAATTGTAGTCATCGACATGGAAATAGTACCCTCACACCTCATTGGGGCACTACAGAATCGCTTCAAACAGTCATGAAGAAACAAGTCTTTTATTTCCTACGTTAGAAGCCTTCACCTCTTAACACATAGCAGCCATCAATCAACACTCCAGGATTCTTGAAATTGAACTAAAGATGCAGGGCGTCAACGCGCTGGGGCTGGAGACTTACACCCTCCCGTATACAGAGCTCAAGCGATCCCGTCCGTCCGGTACATTTGCTGGTCCGTTCGTGGCTGGAATTAATTGTATTTTCATCATAACTTTTTAATTACAGGATACTAATGAAAGTTCAGTACCATTTATAGGCAGTACTATCCTATTTAATAACATTTTAAGTTAGTCTTTGGACCGCTTATTGGAAGTGCTAGGACCTATTAAAGCATTATTTCTATTTACTAAAATAACTTTAAAACGGTGCATTATTGTGGATTCTTTTATTGCGTAACAAATTATAACCAATAGCCAGATGTCATGTACAAAAATTATAATCATCCGTTTAGTCAATTTCGAGATGCAGCAATCGTGCAAACATTACCGCAGCAGGATTTTAAATATCTTCGCAACCATAGCAAATAAAAATACAAATTAAGTTGTACCATTTATTTCAAATTGATATCTAATTATTTAGATAATATTTATTTCAAAATAACCGTTAAAAAACAAAAGATCTGGCTGCGGTAACGTTACTCCAGCCGGAACTGTTTTTATCAAATAATTAAGAAACTATCATCTTACCAAATTTAAAAATCTGCTTACCAATTACAGAAGCTGTATATCTAATTATCGGTTTATTCCCATCGGCCACCCCCAAGTTGCCACCCCGGTGGCCGATGGGAATGTTTTAGGGAAATTTCCTACCTTCCTTTATTCCCATCTGCCACCGGAGTGGTGGATGGCACTAACTAGTGGCGTTTGCCAGCTTATTCCCATCTGCCACCTTCATAAGTTTAGTCGGGTGGTTGATTCTCATGGCCGTAAAACGGGGTTAATAGAAAAATATCAAGAAAGTTTTCAAGGTTCATATTTGACTATTTTTCGTTGAAGGTTTTTGGTAGAATTTTAAACCATCAACATTTTTCTTTGAGTTGGCAACAATGTTATGACATTAAAAAAAAATAGAAATAAAAAACAGAAATAGAAATAGTGGCAAAAATTTCCTGTCCTTGGCAAAGCATAATAGTTTGGATGAAGGGAGGCTCTGATCGATATCGTTCACACATAGTACAAACAACCGAAGCCGAACCGAAGGACCGAGCAACGAACCCTGAGACACTCCGCTGGGCAAGTTTACCCAACTAGACATATAATTATTGAGAATTACTGCTTATGTCAGAAGAGAACCAAGAGGTCCCCACGGATGTAGCTTAGCTTCTTTGTCAGAGTATTGTGGTCGAGCCGATCAAATGCCTTACTACAATCTGTGCAAACCACATCGATCTGCTTACCGTTATCCATAGCATCCGCAATCAAACCATTAAATTAAATCAAATTAGAAATGGTAGACCGTCCTTTTAAAAATCCGTGCTGAAAAAGCTAGCAAGGGCGGATATAACTGGTTATAGACAATCCTCTCAAATCATCATCATCATCTTCCTGCCCTTGTCCCATGTTACTTGGGGTCGGCGCAACATGTTTTCTTCTTCCATCACTGACGCCCTTTTCTTTCATATCACTCCTCACACAATCCATCCATCTTTTCTTTGGCCGTCCCCTCCCTCTCCATCCATCCACATCTATATTCATAACTCTTTTAGTAACATGTGTTTCATCCTTCCTCATCACATGATATATCCTCATCATACCAGGACAAACGGTTTCCTTTCAACTTTTCTGTTACTGGCGCCACTTTCAAACTTCCTCTTATATACTCATTACTCACTTCATCCATTCTCGTCACTCCGCACATCCATCTCAACATTCTCATCTCTGCTACATGCAATCTCTTTCAATCAAGACAATAGTCTCAAATATTTTAGCTACAATACACAGCTTGCATATAGGCCCATGATTAGTAATCTCTTTTTTATACCCCTCCTTAAGTACGGGTGAAATAAAAACAAATTTCTATAATATGGGGACAACACCTTGAGTCCGACTTCCAAAAACCAAAATTGAAATAGGTAGGTCAATGCAAGGCGCGCATTTAGTTAGAAATTTAGATGATATTATGAAGTTATCAGGGCCAGCACCTTTAGTTGGATCCAAGTAACAAAGTAAACCGGTCACAGCATCAACATTCACTTTTATGTGACAAATGTCATGAGAATCGCCCACCACCCCGGTGGCAGATGGGAATAAAGGAAGGTGGCAGATTTCACTAAATAAGTCACATCGACCACCGGGGTGGCAAACGCCAATAGTTAGTGCCATCCGCCACCCGGTGGCAGATGGGAATAAAGAATGGTAGGAAATTTCACTAAATCATTCCCATCGGCCACCGGGGTGGCAACTGGAGGGTGGCCGATGGGAATATACCTAATTATCTATTGCACTTAGATGACGAGTTTCGACATTATCTGGCTGGAGGAACGCACTCGATTTGAACCCACGACCTAAAGCATTAGAGACGAGGTCATAACCACTGGGACACCACGACATATAAAGCTATATTCATTTAATGCCTATCGCGTTGGAAGGCCTCCCCCACAAGGTGGACTGATGACTGCAGTTGTCCGCTTGATGCACAGTACAGGATCAGTCGATGCAGCGATTTATTTTCTTTTTTTTAGGGTTCCGTACCCAAAGGGTAAAAACGGGACCCTATTACTAAGACTCCGCGGTCCGTCTGTCTGTCTGTCACCAGGCTGTATCTCATGAACCGTGATAGCTAGACAGTTCAAATTTTGTCAGATGATGTATTTCTGTTGCCGCTATAACAACAAATACTAAAAACAGAATAAAATAAATATTTGAGTGGGGCTCCCATACAAAAAACGTGATTTTTTTGCCGTTAATTGCGATAATGGTACGAAACCCTTCGTGCGCGAGTCCGACTCGCACTTGGCCGGTTTTTTTAAAGTTGCCCCACACTAGGATTTTTTTCTGTATCGCGGATGCACGCACAAACATTTAAATTCACATACACTAACACCCAGATCCGAAACAACAATAGCATATGCGGCAATAAAAATATTTCGTAAAATGCGGCTTTCGTCGGCTTTTTGAAACCAATCGACATTCATGATGGCTCAACGGGATTCATCACACAGATAAACGAACTTACCAAGTGAAATTGCAAGAAGTATCAATGGATTTTTCATGTGGAATTTCTCAGTAAGAGAATTACATGGTATCTACTCAAAATATAATTGGCGAATGTGGGTGTACTAAGGGCTCCTCTACCTAACCCATGGGATAAAACAGGCGTGATATTATGTATTTATGATAAACATGGTACAGTTACCGAAAAAAATCAATTTATACAGATATTTTAAGAATAACCGAGCTATACGTGTATAACGAAATTTTATGAATGCAATAATGTCAGATTTCATTTATTTATGAGTACTTCGCTTATGTTACAATCAATATGTATTGTCTTTTCCGGAATTACGTATCACGTGACTATTGACATTTCGGGGTCAGCATTAACATTATTTGTTTGTTTTTAACTCTCAAGCGGCCGCGCGCTCATTTGAAACGGCAGCGGTCGCGCGAAATCTAAAGGGCATATGAAAGTTTTCGGATTTAGAGCATCAATTAATATAATTTTAATAGTAAATAATGTTTGCTAGTGTAAATTTTATATTCACAAATTAGCTATGTTTGTTTATTCTTATTCTTATTCTTTATTGTACACAAAACATAAAAACATACAAATACAATAGGACAGTTTATGTACAAAGTCGAGCTTAACCCATAGTTGGGTTCTCTAACAGCAAACCTCAGTTGCTTAGAGAAATATGCATTTGAGGACAGTACATCCTTATGCACAACAAAGTCTTTTCTTCGTGGTATAATTAAAGAGCAGGCGTTAGTCAGTTCGACGCCTGCGTCGAGACTGAAAAAAGGCTTTTTGAGTCTCTTGTGAGGCGCGAAGAAGAATAGATTGGAGTAGTTTTCGTAAGTAGTGAACGAATTACAGGCTACTAGAAACGAGAAATATTTGTGACTAGAAATCTCGATATTTATTATGAACGAAAATGATGGTCTTAAATTGCGCTAGAAAGTTAATTTTTAGCAATACTATTATTTATATTTTGTCTGCACTACCGTCTCAATAACAAGCTTATCCATGTGCATTCACTCTCAACTACATACAAACTTAACATCACGTCTGTTTAACCCGACGGGTTAGGCAGAGTTGCGCAGTACACAGCTAGACCTTGTATTAAGTAGCGAGTCTATTTCGATCAACCGGACGCAGTTTCCGGGCTGCTAAGGAATTCCTGATGGAAAATCCCAAATACCCTTTCATTTGGTAATACCCAATGGAACACATAGTTACGTGGGCGAAGCCGTGGCCACAGCTAGTACCTACAAGATAAACATATTGCAACAAATATAGTCTGCAGGAAGTGATAAGATTATGAACCAGTGGGAATTCATATTATAAAATAACGACAAATTATAAACAGGTCGTCCACGGCGACTTCTTGCAGCGATGCAGAGGTGCGTTTTGTGAGCTCAATTCTGCATCCATTGGTCGCATTTGAAACGCGTGACTGTATCGATTCAGTATAGCGACTGCGCCGATGCGTACGCGCTGCTGTATCAATGCAAACTCGCGTCTATATCGATTAAGCGTCGCTTATAAATAAGCAATTCACAAAATGTGAAAAATATTACATACTACAAACATTTTCTAAATTATTTCTTGGACTTTATTGGTTTTTGAAACGTTGTTAGGTAATTAGCTACAGCAGTGGTAGCCCAGTGGTAACGGACCCGAATTACGTGCCGTAGGTCGTGGGTTTGAACCCAGGTAGGCGCTTTACTTTGTGTAAATAGGAAAACATCGTGAGGAAATAAAGTTAGTGATAGACACAATTGTAATAATAGAAATATTAAATTGTAATACTAAAGATAAGTTAGATCAACCACCTTATAGATTAGCTAAAGTATATACATCTTTCATAGGGTACTGTGTTAAATTCTATAACAAAATGCCTTGTGATATATTAAAACTAAATGAAAGATAATTTTAAACTTTTGTTAAAAGCACACCGTGTAAACAAGCATATTACAAATTAGGGTTTATTCCAGAACTCCCCACTGACAAATCCCCACCAGTGGGGATTGTTATTTCTTTTTCCAGAAATCTAGCTAAATAAACTTGGACTAGTGGGGATTTTCGGAAAAATAAGTATCAATCCCCACCAGGTGTTGTTTTTAAATTATTAAACAAAAATTTCATGTGGTCTTCCCGGAAGTAACTGTTAGAGGGACTTTTTTCACTATAAAAATCCATTTGGATAAAAGGGCGAGAAAAATTCTCGCCCTTTCGCCCTCGATCTGACGAAATCCAAAATTTTGAAGAGGCAAATTGAACTTGCTGCAGTACTACCACTTTTACCGGTAAATCTAATAATGGCTGGCTGGTTCTATGTTGCCTGCCAAAGCCCAGACAATCATAACAGTGACCATTTTCGCCGGTATATGTTAAGCCTACAGATAAAAGAAGATTTCATAAAAGTATTATGTGTTTACGGAACCACAAACTTTTTTGAAGGCTGGCATAATAAGCTTAATGCAGCTATATCGACGAAAAAAGCAAGTTTACTGAAACGCCTACATATTTTGCATGAAGACGCTTTGTTTTATGAAAAAAGTGCTAACGAAAGTCACCGTCGGAACCCGCGATCACAAAGAAGCAAAGAAAAAGATCAGTTTATCTTAGATGCTCAACTAGAGCTAATGCATGGCAGCATTACAGTGCCACTTTTTTTTTGAAATAATGTGATAAATTCACAATCGCGATTTACGTTATCCTATAATGTTTAAATAACTTTGGTTTGAATCTAATTCATTGTTGTAAATATGTTTGAATTTCGTTTCAATGCAAACAATTTATAATGAAAATTGATTATAATAATTAAATAACTTTTGATTATAATAATTTAGAAACAACACCTGGTGGGGATTGTTACTTATTTTCCGAAAATCCCCACTAGGCTGAGTTTATTTAGCTAGTGGGGATTTCTGGAAAAAAAAGTAACAATCCCCACTGGTGGGGATTTGTCAGTGGGGAGTTCTGGAATAAAACCTAATTTGTAATATGCTTGTTGCGCACTCCCGTACCTCCGAGACTGCTCTTCTAAACTTATTCAGTGAAAACCCGTGTAAATCGGTATCTGGTGTTGTACAAAAACTATTATAGCTTCTACACATGCGGAGAAGTGGAGCGTTGACGCCTAGGTTGGTTTTGCGGAATGGGATATATAGTAATTTTGTGATGGGATATCTGGGTTGTTTTGAAGGGACTAAATATAGGATACATTCTACTAAATCACTGCACTTAATAAAAATGTTTGGGAACATCAACAAGCAAGCATGCGGGTGTAGACAAAATCAAACTGTTTTTGTATTAAATTCATATTTATGGTAATGCTTTAGTTTTCTTCTCTTTTTGTTTATGTAATTGACTTGCTCATGTTCCGTTGTTGTTGAATTAGGTAATTTACCTATATTTGCAATATTTTGTAAGTATGTGAGAACCATGTTCCTATTTATCTAACGAAGGAATTTACCTGTTAGTACTTGTAATACTTTATACCCATACGTAGTATAGTAGTGCTGGGTGCATCGTCCTCACGTAGATATATGAATTTATTTATGTATGTAAATATTGTAAAACATTTTTTTTTAAGAGTAAGTGTGGATTTTCTTGACCTTTCTTCTTCATAATAAGCTACTTTTTCGAATGGACGGTAGAATCAATTATTATTCTTTTAAAATTTTTGACATTCAAAAGTGCCGCATAAGGCCTAGTTGAAGTAAAGAATTTTTGTCTTTGTTTGTCATTGCCTCTCTTACAGAGAGGATACCTGTGTGCATTAGGAACATTAAAAGGAAGATGATGATATTAGGTAATGTCCACTACGTGATCTTTTTTTATTATGTAATATTTTGCCAATATTTACGTTGCCCATGTTTACACTGTGGCTGCTTCCATAAAAGTAAAAACAAAGACAACGCGACCAATGTCGTCTTGACCGAGTCCATCTTACAACTGTAGCGTCCACAGGCATTCACAGCTATACAACAGCGGCAGCGTAACGAACCGCGGCTGTAGCGGTTGCTGCATCGCATCTGAATCAATAAAAACAATAAATAAACAAATGATTAATATATATAATTAACGGGAAGTCGGGAGACCGGGTTGTTGCATCTGGCTGCTGATCCGAGACCTCATCAGCACGGGAGTTCATAGTGGGCGTTAAACTTCAGGAAAACGTTCAAATGAATACACTGTAGCGTTGACTGATCACTATTTTATTATACAGACACTTCAATTACTAAAACAATTAAGGATTGCAGTAATAATTATCGTTTTTAGAGCCAATGGGTTTGCGAGTGTTCAAAATGTGCAACGGCTGCCAACCATTTTTTTGATGACAGACGCAACTCTACTCGGTGTTACCCGCTCTTAACTAAAATTAATCTTTAAAAATAACAGAATGAACAAAACAAACCAACATTAAAAACCAAAATAAATTACAGTTCTCCAAATTAACTGATTTTCATTATTTAAGAATGTCACGCGCCGTTATATATATTTCTCTTCCCCAAAGGTTTCTTATAAACTATTATTTAATGGTGCAATATTATTAGATAAATCCTTTGTGGGAGACTTGTATCTGCACTAGGAAATCCTGTTACACAGATTACCAGGCCCCCAACAAAACTGTGATTATTAGTCGATTTAATTATAATAATTTATAGGTACCTTTGGTAAAGTACACCGCAAAGAATAAAATACATATCATTTTTAAATTATATTTTTTTTTCTCATTTTTATTTTTCACTTTGTCGGAACTAAATATTATACTATGTAGATTTTGAAGGCTCTATTTTTACTTATGTACATTATTATTTACAAACTAATATTAGAAATAAATAACATTTACGGGGCGTCAAAAAATTCGTCCACATCGCTGTCAACAGGAAAAGTGCCCAGAAGGCTGGCAGCATTGCCACGTTGGATGGCAATGCTGATTCTTTGGCCAAAAAAAAGGCCAGCCCTCTGGTCTCGTGAAGAGTCGACCAACCGTTAAGCGATATCCCGAAATAATAGGTGTGCACCCGGACCCCATGGCCCTAGTGTTTCAACCCCAAACGGCTCAAACACATAATTACAAATTAAATTTTTGTATTTGCGCCGTTTGAGGTTTTCCGCACCTGCAGCAGCCGCCCCAGCGCAGCCCACCGTGCTAGGAAGATGGAATGGTGCAAGGGTGTCGACGCAAGTTGCATTTCACACCAAAGACCAACTTCCATGGCATTATGGTCATACCATCTGGTCTCTTCCCTTCGACGCGTGCCAGTCCATTTGGTTCTAAGACAGCTGGCACCCCGGCGGTGGCAAGAGCATGACGGATGAGATCATTAATGCTAGCGTGCCGCGCAATCCGACCTGCACTCTTACTACAAGATAGGCCATGGTGTCCGAGGCAGTCGACTGCTTCACCGCATTGACAGCGATGTGGAGCCCCACAAGGAGCGCCCAATCGCAGGTATGTAGCGAGACGGAAGGTTGTGTCACCTAGCATAGTACCTATGTTAGGCGACGGTAGTGCCTGAAGCCAGAGGCCCGACTCCCACTCACCCACAGCCTGCAGGCGGGCACGCTCAGCAGTATTGGTAGACTTATTTATAAGGTTATTCCGTACCAACCTGCAGAGCGGCTCATCCCACTGTCTCTGGGAAAATGGGTTCTCGGGCCGATCCGTATCCGTCTGTCAAGCACGGCACTTCGGAGTCAACCAGGCAAAGAGCTAAAAAAATTAGCCGCTTAGCTTTTCAGTGCTGTGGACAGAAGACAGGAACGCTGGTAAGCTTACACTAGAAATTTTGCGGACGCTGAGGCCACCAAAACGAATTGGTAGGGTGGCTTGCAGCCTGGGCACGCCACAATTGCGGCGATAAGGCCCCTCTTTGAGGAGTGGCTTGAGAGGCGCCACGGCGTCCTCACCTTCCGCCTGACGCAGGTCCTCACCGGACACGGCTGCTTCGGGAGGTTCCTGTTCAGGATAAGGCGGGAGGAAACGCCCGGGTGTCACCATTGTGTGGGTCGCCTGGAGGACACGGTGGAGCACACGGTGGAGGTCTGCCCCGCTTGGGCGGAGCACCGCCGTGTCCTCGTAGAGGCGATCAGCGGTGGCAACCTCTCGCGTCCGGCCCTGGTTCAGGCCATGTTACGGAGCGAGAGGGCATGGGAAGCTGTCACCTCCTTCAGTGAAGCAGTAATGCTCGCGAAGGAGGAGGCGGAACACGTGAGGGAGACACAACGGAGACGACCTCACGCCCCTAGCCACCGCAGGAGACGCCCCGGGCGTCGGAAGTCGCAAGCCGATTCCCGGCCACCGTAGGCGCGGGCTTGCGGACGGCGAGTAATGGGTAGCTCGTCGTCCGATAAGGACCAGGCCCGAGTCGACGGTGCGTAGTGTTCCACGCGCGCCTCAAAGAGATGTCAGCAAAGTTGACGGGGTCCGCTAGGGCCGATGCCTGTCTGGGTCGCGGATAAATTTGAAAGAGAGTTACCGCGGCCCTGGCACAAGCAACTGAAGGAACACGGGTGGGTTTTAGTCAGTAAAAGTCTGACACGCCCTCCCGCTTCACCCAGAGCGTGACACGTCATTGGATGATTTCCCACCCAAAAAAAAAAATGGGTGGCTTGCAGCCACGCTCGGTCGTCCAAGGCCACCATTAAGAATGGATTGTTAATGTGTTGCGAATAATTTTGACAATTTTGTCCAAAAGAAGAACGGAGAAAATACATAAAATTTGGACCGAAACAACAATATCTGGTATGGGTGAATGCCGAATGTAAATTAACTTTGGAGAGTCTATCCGAAATATCATTAAAATGTTTGATTTTGTCTTCGAAGAAAGATGAAAAACTTGCTTCTAAAATAGGGGAACCTAGGAGGTGCAGGGAACTTTTTTCTAAGATTTTGATTTGCGATATTGCATTAAATTTATCTAAAGTCGATTGTCTGTCAGTAACGTCAGAGAGATAAATTTCGCACTTTTAAGGGTTAAGTTCCAGGCCAATAGATTTAAATTTCTGTTTGAGGAGTTGCAGGTCATTCAAAACGGTGTCAACATCACCTCCTAGCTTTCCATCATCTAAATACCACACGTTAAATTTTGAATTTAGTTGTTGGATTATGGGATGAATAGCCAAACTGAAAATGACAGGCCCGAGAGGGTCACCTTGTTGGCAACCAACTGCAGATTCCAAAATGTAGTCCTTATACAATAATTTTGATGGATGCCTATAACATTGCCACATAAAACCATAAATTTCGGGTAGTACTTTTTGACTTCAGCCAACAAAGTGTCCCTGTTTACGGAGTTGAATGCGTTATTAATTTTATCGCAAATAATTCAAGCCTACGTACTTCCGGACGCCGCCGCGCATGCCTTCCCTCTCGCTTTAATGACTATGCACTCGAGGCATAAGAGAGGGAGAGCGATAACGCAACCGAAACGCTCGGGCGCCGACCAACTTCCGAGTTCCGACGCAACACAGTACACGCAGGGACACGTTTCGAACCGAAGCGCGCGCCCGAGCTCCTAACCGCCGCGCGTTTTCTTTCAATCGGTTGTTGTATTAGAAATATTTCCTTTATCTGCATTCTTAGTGTACCTTTACCGTAACTATACGACATCTACTACTCAAGTGTTTCATTCCGCAATTCCACGTCAATCCAATATGAACACAGTTACGAAAATTTCTTATTAAATTATTTTTAGATTATTATTTTTAAATTAAATTATACTTTGATTATAATTAAATTATTACAAAAAAATGACATACAGTAAGTAAATTAAATTGTTAAGAGTCGGGAGTTGTGGAGTTGGTATTGGTGTCGTGTGGAGGTCGTTAATTTGTGATGTAGAGGTGGAAATAAAACAAAGACTGGACGACAAGAAGGTTTTCAGTTTCATCATATCCTAGGGTTAATAACCGAGTTATATTTGCCTTTTGCCACTGATTTGTATTGAGACTGTAAATGGATATTGTTTACTTTGTTATAAATAGAAGGTCCTAGGAAACGGTAAATCTTTGGATAAATGATGAGTGGCACCTTTTTGTAGACTTAGAAAGAAATGAAAGAAAAAGGGTTTATTCGCCACAAAAACGACATACAATTTTTGATTTTTCCTTAAATTAAAACCATCGGTAGTATTAGTAAGTACTTAAATTATGTTAGTAAAGGAAGTTAAAATAAAATACCAGTTTTGAGTACAGTACAAGGATGATGAGTAGGTAAGTACAAGCAGATGCATGTCGTGACCGTAGACTTACAGACCATAGCTTTCTGACGAGACACATTTTTAAGAGGGTCATAAAAGGTGTGGGTATGCTGTTTGTGGGCGACAATAAAAGATCGACCCTTTTGTTATAATAGTTTATTCTTCTTCTTCAACAATATTATGTATACAGAAAATATACCGTGTCACGACAAAAAATATGGCGGTGCGTTGGATTCCAAAAAAGGCTATCTTGAGTGAAGTGAAGTCCGCCGTGAAGTTGCAGCGAATCTCGGCGATGTAGGGTGCGTTCACGAATAAAGTAAAAAAGCTGCGTGCCAGGTAAACACTGTTTAATAATTATGCCTAATAAAAACAGTTGTCAAACTGTAAGGACTTCTAATTCATGGTATAAATATTTCGTGGGGGACTGTATTGCGTTTGTTATGTGACGGTATCGCGTCTCCATCTCTGCAAAAACGTTGTGGACGACAGCCCTAACCCATACGAAGCTCGCTTATCAGAGGAAACACTCTTCCGTCAGAAAATAACTACATGGCATCAACTACCTATTTATCGCCTCATGTTTACAGATAGCTGGCGTTTTGTTTTAATTTACAACAAGTGGTCACCGAGAGTGGTCGTTTCATTTAAATCTGCTGTAAGGAAGTGATCTGGAGTACAAGATGTGCACGCGTGTGTTAGCATTGTTAGCGCTGCAGTTAGTCTTGGCCTACTGCATCTCTTGGGGTAAGTCTATGGGATCTTATTGATGGAGTGGTGCAATTTAAATTGCACCAATAGGGGATATCTTAGTATTTTCTAAGAAAATCAAAAAAAAAGTGGAATCGCATCACATTGCGTCCATGTCAACGTTTGAAATTTCTTTTAGTAAAAATTGCATATCGATGTGGTCGCATCGATACATCTGTTACAAAAAATGCTTGAAAAAGGAACCTTATCTTTAATTTTAGTCTTAAAATTAATGATAAAGTTCTTATTTTAAAGATAAAGATATATTTATTTGCTTTAAGCATTATTTACTATCGATAGGCTCGTATTTGACCATCACGCCCGAAGGTAATCGATGTTGTGTTCGACGGTAAAACACGCTTATCTAGAAGTAACCAACAAGTGCACGGCAGAAAATCTTTAGATTTCATGTTTTTTTAAATACACTCTAATTTCACATTCACTCACACATAAACACAAGTAAAAACACATATTTATACAAAACACACTAATTTCACACACTGCCATAACCACGATTTTCATTTTTCTTTTTATTAGTTTATACCATCACAAGTATCTTCGGATTACTTTCTTGGAAGCCCCGACAACTTAATTGTATACATATATGATAATAAACACTTTTTAATATTATCCTATACTGCTGGACAAATGGGTTAAAATTTCGATTATGGGCCGTTGATTTTTGGCGTGGGGAGGGGGGAGAGGGGGAGGTTTAAGCATCCACCAGTACCTTCCCCACCACTCGGAGTCCTATGGTTATGGAGATATCCATGGTTAAAGTTCTCAGGTTAGAATAAAAATTTCCATTAATCTCCATCGATTTAAGGGGCGCGGAGGGGGGAAGGGAAAGGGGGGTAGAGGGGCTACCTCACTGTACCATCCCTACCCCACAGAACCCATGGTTATGGAGATATCCTTGGTTGAAGTTTAAAATTACTATTTAAGCAACCAAGTCGACGGAGCCCCGCTGCGCGCGGGGCTCCGTCGACGCATTTTTTTACCTCACGAAAAACATAAAATTGCCGAGTCTTGTAAATTTGTAAAAAGCTTTCTATTTATGAGTACTATCTACAAAAAAAATATGAACTTCCAAATCAACGGCCCATAATGGAAATTTTAGCCATTACCTTTATTTTTAATTCTTATTTTTTGCTTCCTGTCATATTCTTCTTATCGATCATCTTTTAAACGGATAAGATTTTGTAAGCTTTCCTAAATAATTTTAATTGTGCATGTAAGATTCACATCTAGTAAATGTCAATTAGAAATATTTTGTTTTAATGTATTTTATCCATATGTGATTGCACATCAGTTTTGTGGATAACAATAGAAAACCTATTCACTGTTAACATAAATAGCCCTAAGTTTAAGCAGGTAGGTGTTTTTGGGCTTTCGCTAAGAAGGAAATATAAAATCATTATGAATATTCTTGTTGTTGAAGGTGGAGCAGTAGGTAGGTTGGCCCACGTGCAGTTTTTGGTACAAGTTTTATATTACCTTGCTTTTTACGTGAGTCCGGCAACTAGTAATCCATTTTTCAAGCACTTACTTCCTTTGGCTTTCGATACATGTTTAAGTATTTTTGTAGGTACTGATACCATCAAATCCCATGCTAGTTGTTTCTATTTTTCAATAACATTTGCAGCAGGTCGATCCATGGTTGGGTAACCACGAGGATGCTCCTTATTTCGGAAAGTAAGTAAAGCCATTAGTACCGGGCTGTCATTCGTGGTTCTTTGAGAGTTGTTCTCGTTGGGGGGTCGTGAGAACTCGAAAGACTGATGATGATACTGACTACCATGTTACCTTATTTATTTCGATTAAGATATTGACTGCTGCGCTGCGTGTCGCGGGTTCGATTTCCACGGAACAAATATTTGTATGACCTAGAAATAGTTGTTCCGGCTCTGGGTATTGTGTATGTAAGTTTATATGTTTGTAAGCGCACCCACGATACAGGAAGAAATTCCTAGTGTGGGGCAACGTTTTTAAAAAAAAAGAAAGATATTTATTTCAACGGTACTGGATACTCTCGAAAAGGAGTCCTAGCAGGGCAAGAATGTATGTGCTTATCAGACTAAATAATATGTTACTCTCTGCATTACTTTCCATAGGAATAATTAAAATTATATTGCCATAACATAAAAAGTATGCAGAAATTAAATTGTTTTGGAATTATTATATAGGTATCAAAAAAATTGTTAAATATACTTGAAAACCATTGCGAAAGCTGGGGCTGGGGATCGAACCTACAACAGTTTAGAAGGCAGACCTAAGAGGCTCTAGACAAGTGTCAGTCGACGTCGGCGATAACGATGGTCGAATGCCAAAATTTAAAGGATAGTTCACGTTAACATTTTGCCAATCGATATCGTCACACTTTCGATGTTAGAATGATGTGGTGAATTCGATGATAATCACTTGTCTAGAACCTCTCTACCCCACCAATCTACGGATACCGTGGAAAATGTGTTTAAAATAGATGGTCTAATAATGTAATTATGATTGACTGTTATACAAATATGAGTGAAATACGATACAGAATGTGAAACATCGTTTTGTTTCATTCTTTCTAATGTAGTAAACGTATTTGATGAAAGAGACAACAATATTTCAGTTGTTGCTCATTATGGCAACATTTTGTTATGACTTAGTGACGGTTGTAGGTACGTGCCATATTCGCCATTTTCGAAGGTATAACATGATGATAATAATAATTTATTACATGTTTGGCTTCTTGTATCAATTGCGCCCAATTTGAACAATATTTAAAGTTAACTGTAGAAAAAGTGCAATTTTCATGGAAAACTCTAGCTTGACCAATAATTTGGATATGGAAAAATGGTCTCACAACACGATTGCCCCGTACTGAACCAGTCAAAGAAAACACTCTTTTTTAGATAACTCGAATTCTAAGCGGTGTATCAAGATAAAACATAATAACATATTTTAAGTTCGACCAGCAATAATACAACTGTGAAAACCGCATCCAATTTCGTGGCATGTTCCCGTTGAGTTACACCATTTTGTGTTACACTGTTATCCATCGTTACCGATTATTAACATTGTAACTCAACTTTTTGTAACCCACCTTTTTTTCCATCAATTTACACTGCAACCTAATAGTACGTAATAGAGTTACATTAGCATATTATTATATATAAAATAGCAGAACAACCGACGAGGTGACATAGCTGTGGTGCTCAGGACATGCCGACACGCATAGGTTAGGTTCGAAGGTGATGACGGGAGCTGAAGTGAGCGAGCGAAGCAAGCGAACTCCCCCCCTTCATGCTAGCTTACTTTAAGCCCTGCAGATAGAAAAAGGAGCCCTGGGGGGTGACCATAAGCTCTTAGAGTAAGGTTATTTTGAGATCTCGTAAGTGATAGATGTATACACATCATATACATCTGTTCCTTACACACACTCAAAATAACCTTACTCTAAGAGCTTATGGTTACCCCCCTGCACAGTGGGGCTCCGTCGAGTATGTCATTTGATATGTAACCCTATTACGTACTATGAGGTTGCAGTGTACCTAAATTGATGAAAAAATACGTGGTTTTGAGTTACAGTGTTACTAATCGGTATAACGATACTTTCTTTTGCTTTTGAGTACACCAAGAAACAATATTATTGTTTAATAAGAAGCAGTATCCCGATATAGACTTTCTTTTAATTAAAAGGGGTTGGTGGATCTTCAACGACTCCTAATAAAACAGCTGTCTCCTTTTAGGATCTTTTTATTTCTTTTATGCATTTTGCACGCCGGATACGAATCAGGCCATAGAGGTTTTTCTTAGATAATTCTTAACGTTTTTGATGAAGTTGCCTACTTTATCAAAAAGGTGGAAGTTCTAAAATACATCTCATTAACAGCGGTGCACCTAAATTGATGGAAAAAATAGGGTATTGAGTTACAGTGTTACTAATCGGTAATTTTTATTCCAATGGGTAACAGTGTAACACAAGATGGTGTAACTCAACGGGAACAAAGGAATTTCGTGCCGTCGTTTTTGCGTCAACCGAGTACGAACATCATCCGTGACAGACAATCATACATTCCAATAAATATATTATTGGCATGTATTGCTGATATAAAGACCCTGGTCACAGTTAAAGCTTAACTAGTGAAGTGTATTCGAGTTAAAGTATAACTTAGGTAGAAGGCTATGAGATCACTATCAACGTTAGTTGCGTTGCACGTTTATACGGTCAAATTATGACCCACATCGTTGGCCTAAAGATGGTGGCCAGTAAGAAGCAAAATGTACGGTGATAAGACCGTACATATTGGCAATCCCCAAAATTTGCTAAGTTATAGTGAGTATAGAGAGAGAGAAAGAATCGCCTGTACAAAGTTAAGCACACACACAGTTCAATTAATCGAAGTTAAACGCAGTGATTATGTTTTTTACTTCTTATTTGTTAATTGTTTTGCTCTTGACTCTGGTATAGGTGAGAGGTGACAGACAAAGTCGACGATGTAGTGAGTTTATCCAGGAGAAGCGTGTTCACTCTAATTTTGAAGAAATTCGGGTTGAATGCGTTCGGAAACACAGACGCAGGCAGTGAGTTCCTCTCTTTTGCTGTGCGCATTATGAAGGATGTTTGCAACACTTAATTGCTTGTAAGAGTGGCAGTCACCCGAGGACGCCTTCTGGTTTTCTGGAAGTCTGTTGTTGGCAGGCTGTTGTTCCATAGCTTGAAATTCGATGTTTTGTTGCGTTTGTTCTAAATTTGTCGAAAATCTTTTCCTGAACCATTTGCATTATTGCCTTATCAGAACCCACAGGGCAGTGATGACAGCAATTGTTAGCAAAAGGTAGCAAATATTGTGTTGGGGTACGTCATGATCCGTGATGGTGGATGCTTGTTCTCTGGTTGGAACCGCAGTTTTTTTTTTTATTCATTATAGGCTCGCGCTTGACCACTATCTCACCTGACGGTAAGCGATGATGTGGTCGACGGTGGAGCACGCTTGCCGTTTCTCATCGATTTCCTCAAAGTCATTTTTCTTGAGAGAAATAGGTCGTGTGGTGCGTTATGATGTGTGACGTTGATGATGTTGTTTACTGGTGAATCCAAAGAACAATGGCGAGATTTTAGCTGACTTAAATTTTAGCGTCTGAAAGTGAGTTATATACGAAAGACGTTCTATTAATTGTCTACATTTTTTAAATATATTATTGGGCTGGTTCAAAACGGATAAAAAAAATCATAATAAATAAAAAGTTATTTGATTTTTTAGTTAATTTCTTTAGCTTAGTGTTGCCATTATATATTTTAACTGCTAAGTGACAAGTAGTAACTATATTTATTAATAATACAATTAATGTATTTATTGCAGTAAATGAGTTATAGGTCTACCAGAATCTCATGGCATTTTTTATTTTTTTTAAATTGTGATTTTCATATGGCAATGTAAATTGTCACCTGTCAAATCAAAGTACTTGATGTGTCAACCGCTGCTGAAATTTTTTGATATTATCTTGAAAATTTGTTATTTTTGTGAAAATGTCGAAAAACCCACTTCGATCTCAAGCGAGACATATTGTTTTCAATGTGTATCATAAAATAAGGGAAGAAGAAGGCGTAAATCAAACTCAATCTTTGATTTTAAAGTGCGTCGTAGAGTGGACCGGTAAGTTGGACTGACTTGTTATGATACTTTTAGTTTATTTTATATTTTTCTTACTTAACTTTTATTTCTTTTCATTACTCAAAATGAAGAAATGGCAACAGTAATGTAACTGTTACTAATTCTTCGACAAGATATTGATTTTAACGGAGATGGAGAATCTTTGACGTAAGAAACATATTAAGTAATAATCTGCGCCCTGCAGTGGGACGTGTATATAGACGGGCGTATTTGGCGGGATTTTGTCGAGTGAAGTACAGTGGCTGTTAATATTATTTGAAAATTGATTCCTAGTGGATATTGTGATATATTATTGGTGTAGTTTTGTGACTCAACTGTCTACGCAACTGAACATTTTGTAAAATCAGTGACAGAAGCGATCTCGGGATAGTGGAGCGGAGTATTTTATTGTAGTATTTACTGCCTCTGCAAAGCTTACTGGAAAGACTGACTCGATACAATTTGCTACCAAATACTCCAAAAAACATTAGAATCTGTTACATCCGCATTCTAATGCATACTAAAGAATAAATATAGGATCCAAAACTCTTTCCAAAGACGTGGCTAACAACCAGCCTAGGTCCTAGCAACCAGGCCATAAAACTTACATAAAAAAAAGTATATATAGACTGATGATGATGAATGACTATAAGTAACATGATACATTTTATTATTGTTTACAGACTTTATACATAAAGAGATTGGTTTTGAATATGTTAAATGCAAATGAAAAAGAACCATTTTGATGGAGAGAGATGACATAAAACTACAAAGATACAAGTTTTTAAAATGCCAGTGGAGCTCATGGAATCGTATTCTAGTTTTCTAGTTCTGAATGAGGTTTTAAGTTATTAGTATGATTTAAATGATATATAATAAATTAGTACTTAAATTAATATTCAATTGATTTATTTTTCCTATGTTAAGAACCCGATGTATAACAACATTCTTCATACACATACCTATAATTCTCACTCACAGCGAATCTTTGTGTCTCAGAATTGGTTGCAAGACCCTGCGCAGTTTGTGTCAATGTTGAAAATGATGATAGCATTGTATAACTGCCTCTTTCACTCGCTTATGTATGTTGCATAATCCTATCTCGCTTACTCTATGCAGTATACTTGATGACAAACTAGTTCTTACGCATTAATTGGCAGGGCCTACTTCAGAGACACAAATATCCGCTGTGACTACTATAAAATAGGTACCTCATGATCATTAATACTAAATACATAAATAAAAATTAAACATTATCAAGATCGTTGAATCCAATTTCCCCAGTATTGCACACAACAAATTTTTATTTCCACATTTGCCATGAGATTCTGGTAGACCTATAAAAATATAGTTTATGTCTAAGTATAGATGTTCCTCGCAGGTAGGTAAGAATATTGTAGTGCAGTAGAAATAAATGAATTACTTTTAATTAATGATTGGCAAAAAGACTAGTATCCAAGTTTAAAAATATAGCTTGGTTGTTGACGAGGACGACGACCTTTTGATAAACGTCAAAGTCGCTTAGTTTAAATAAATATACTCTTTCCAAAGAGTATATTATACATTTCATGCTGAAATTACTAGGTAAGGGAAATGCTAATGCGATATTCCCCTTTTACTTCCACGAAATTGAATAATATTACCTATTAAACACATTATTAAAAGTTACCCAGACATAACCTACAAAAGTTTATGACTGAATATCTATTATTCTCGACATTTTCGAACAAAAATTCTTGCAAAAACTAATTCAGAACATCACCCTGAGTTAAACCAGATATTTTTCATTTAAAGACGTAGGAATTTAATCTCAGCTAAAAAAAATGTATGGGCACCTGCCATTGTTCTTTGGAACACGCGTGTCATAGTTCACGTCAAGGTTGCTGTTGTAGGTACTGATTGTGCGAAGAGTTGGTAAGTTCCTTTGACCGCAGTACGCATCCTTAACCAGCCAGCTATTTGATGGTTGCAACTTGATTCACATCACACGGTGACGTATTTTTCAGATGATCCAGTAATTTTACTTCGCTAGGTGCATTCTTTGGCGTTTCGGCAACGTAGTTTTTAGGGTTCTGTACCCAAAGGGTAAAAACGGGACCCTATTACTAAGATTGTACGAACCGTCTGTCTGTCTGTCCGTCTGTCATCAGGCTGTATCTCATGAACCGTGATAGCTAGACAGTTGACATTTTCACCACCTATCCAAACCAAATGTTTAGGCTTTGTTCGGAGGTATTTATTTCGGTTTATGTATTTTTTTTTCAGTGGGTATGGTAGGTAGAGCAGGTGGGGTAGGTAGGGTAGGGTAGTTATGGTAGGTAGGTAGCCAGTTGACGGGAGCGAAGCCGCGGCAGTCAGCTAGTTCTATATAAATAGACATGTGACATCCCAGGATTACGGCCCATTCCCTCCATTCCATTCACAGAGAGTAGGCCTATGTCCCATCAGCATATTAATGTTCCCAGGAAATTACGACACATAGTCCAAAAACATTTACAACAAATCTATAAAACAGTTCATTTTTTTTACAACTATCCAAAACCCTAGAAAACCTAGCAACTGCAGAGTTAAATCCCAATACCGTTCGTCTCATATATTCTCTGATGAAATTTTGATACAATTTTGCAAGTTTTCCAGGCATTTTTCCAATTAAAGAATTGCGAGACACCGATTGACCTTGATTTCCTTAGTTTATCTTGCAACTCAGGGTTCGCCGATATGCCGATGAAATAAACAAATATATCATTACGAGGCCGATCTTAATGATGTATTTGTTTTCTGCGTCTCGATGTACTGTCTTGCTGTACGAGTAGTATCCTTCACACTGATCGTCCTTGGTCATCATGTCACGGTTGCTGCTATTTATGTCTTCGTTCTCCCAAAATTTAGTCTATTCGCTTATGTCGACCAGTGTGAAAGTTTTCAGTTTGCCACATAGGATCCATCCTAAGTGCGTCTGTTGCGCTTCAGCTGACTGCCTTTCATGACTCCGTCAAGAGTAATGTCGGAATACATGTCTACCCCAAGTAGTAGATCTATTAGAGTAACTGAGTGAGACTGGGCGCCGGAGGCGACCAGCAAACCGAAGGTGCAGATGTGAGCATGGGTGCCTATCCTTTGTTAAGAAATAACGAAAGGGTTTGCACTTCCCGCAGTGCCGGAGACTATGCAGAAGCAACTTTAGTGTTTTGAGGTTAGGTTAGGTTAGGTTTTCTTTCAGTCGGTGGCGCGAGGAAGCGCGGGCGCGGGGCGAAGGGCTGATGCAGCGACATATGGAGTTGCGTCAGTCTCAGCTCCGCGAGGTCCTGGTGGTGGAATGGCGGGACAGGCTTTTACGCCCTACCGCTGGCCTCGTTGCCATCGAGGCAGTCCGGCCAGTGCTCGAGCGCTGGCTCGGGAGGAGGCACGGCTCCTTGTCGTTTCGGGTGACGCAGGTGCTCTCGGGGCATGATTGCTTCGGGAAGTACCTGTGTCACATAAACAGGGAGCCGGACGCCCGGTGTCACCACTGCGTCGACTGCCGGGAGGACACGGCGCGGCATACGCTGCCAGAGTGTGCCGCTTGGGAGGTGCCACGCCGTGCCCTCATCTCTGAAGTAGGCAGTGACCTGTCGCTGCCGGCCGTAGTCGAGTCTATGGTCGGCAGCGGGGAGTCCTGGGACGCGGTGGTATCCTTCTGCGAAACAGTCGTCTCGCAGAAGGAGGCTGCGGAGAGAGAGAGGGAGATTTCATCTGCTAACCCGATCCGCAGAAGACGCGCCGGGCGTCGGCGGAGGGCGGACAACGCCCCCTTCCAGCTCCCCTAAAGGGTCCAGGGGTGGCGGACTCGGGGACGTCCGTCGCCCCCCACACATCAGGACCCGAGGTGGCGGCGCGTAGTGTTCCACGCGCGCCCCTCTTAGACGTCGCGGGGGGAGTCAAACACCTCACTCCCCCTCCAACCCGAGACCGTTGCCCGCACAGGTGGGCTGGCACTAGCCGGGGGTTGCGGAAGTATCATTGTTCCCGCGACCCCGAGCGTAAGTGAGAGATGGAACACCGGGGTGGTTTTTAGTCAGTAGGAGTCTGACATTTATCCTTTTGTTATTTTGTACATGTTCCAAACCCACTAAGATACACAAACGTTCGATGGACCCTTTAATGTACGGGTCGTAACTCCGTACACTGATTCGCAGTTGGTTGGTAAGAGAAAAACGTCACAGTTAAATCCACAAGTTAAGTGTATTCGAGTTAAAGTAAATCACAGTATAAATAAATGTGGAAGGCGACTATTTTCTCTCCTGGTTTGGACAGTAACACGGCTATGAGATCACTATCAACGTTGATGGGTATGTCATGTTGCTTTATACGGTCAAATTATGACGCACATCGCTGGCCTAAAGTAGGTTCCTAGTATGCAGAAAAATGTACAGTGTTGAGACCGTACACGATAATATGGACTACAATATAGTGAGGTACCTAAATTGTAGATAGATACTCTTTATAAAAAATTACTAAGTGTATTTCATTGTAAGTCAATTTGTACATAGTAGGAAGAAGATATGCGTGAATGCTTGTAATTATGATACTTTTTTTAAGAGAGGCTAATATAATAATATTAAAAAAAAGAAAGGCCAGGATCGAAATTTATTATTATATCAGTATTGAAAACGTTATTTTCATATTTCAGACATCGTCGTGGGCGGACCGAATCAACTAGAATTTTACAACCAAGGAACACTTACGCACACAGAACACATTCCTTCGTCTGCACTTGTCAGATCAATAACGTACGATCCAGTACACTACAGGGTGCTGTTTGCTTTCCAAAAGCTGTCGGAGATATCAATATCCAGCTTTGACCTATCAACCATGAAAATACAACCTTTATCGACGGGAATATTAAACGGTTACGGGGATTTGAGTGTTGCCTACGACCCTGTCACACAATTATTATTTTGTAGTCTTGGATCAAGTCTGTACTCGTTTTCATTAAAACCTGCATCTCCGAATGAAGCAACTGATGGAAACTTATTACTTACGTCGAAGAACAGCTGCCATAATATTGCAGTTGATAGCTGTGGAGAGTACGTTACTAAGGATAATCTTAGTCTTATAACTTACCAAAATGGTTTTTGAAGTTTGAACCCTTTTATAGTTATTTTCAAATTACAGGTATATTTACTGGGTCACAGACCATACGGTGGAGAGGGCTCGGTTTGATGGCACCGAGAAAGAAGTTTTAATAGTTGATACTGTTTATTTCCGAACAGGCTTAGCCATTGACCAATTGACACAGAAAATGTACTGGGCTGAAGGCAAGGATAATCAAAAATCCATTGAAAGTGCCGACTTGAATGGAGATAACAGAAGAACATTGCATTATATAACAAATGCTAAACAAAATGTAGGTGTATTCACCGTTTCAAAAGATTTAATCTACTGGAAGAACTTTTATGAACCAACAGTTTGGCAATTTACTAAGAATCCGCCACACTACGTGAAAACAATACTATCTTCAGCCTCTAACGAAGACTGTTGGTCTTGTCAAGGTATGGCAGCCAATTACACAATTGAGGAACAAACTCAGGGAACGAAGAGCTGCGAAGCTCTCAAGACTTTGATATCTAATTCTTCCTCAACTGCTAATACCACTGTCATTACCCTGCTTTGTGTCCATGGTACGAAAGTTAGTGGGGTATCTCGTTGTGAATGTACACAGGGATACACCGGAGAGAGATGTGAACTTTCAATCTGCCAGAACTATTGTTTGCAAGGAAATTGTAGTGTCAGTGCTGAGGGATTTCCTAAATGCAGGTAAAATATGTTCATCTCACTAAGTACTAGCAAAGATATTTATGCTCGGTTTCGCAAACGGCAAGTAAGACATCGGCTATGTAGGTAATACCTATAACGTTACAGATCTTTTAGGTACCACTCATCATTACTATTCGTTTTCAGTAGGCAACTCGTAAGCTTGAAAGTTCAAAAATTTTACACTTGTTTGTGGTTTTGTTAAGTCGGTTTTTTGCGAGTCGGTTTCTGTCAATATTGTGTAAATGATAGTGTTATACGGGGGGTATTAAAAAGATCATACTCTCCATCAAATTCAAAGCGGTAGTAGGATGTGATAATATCACTCGAGGTATAACCATCACTGTTCTGGATCAACTTTTACCTCCTATCACGCACATTGTGAATTTCTCATTGTTTTCCGGAGTATTCTCTCCCTATGTTCGTCCAGTAACCAAAGTTTCCAACCCTTCTCTTCCAACTCACTTCCGTACAATTTCTATCCTTCTATTCCTATCCAAAGTGTTTGAGGCCTGTGTCCACAAACAACTTTCAAAGTTTGTGCACAGTAATTCAATCATTAGCCCTCTAAAATTGGATTCAGGCCCGGGCACAGCACTGTGTCCACCCTCCTTAAAGAGACAGGTGATATAAGGGCAGGATTGGAAAACAACAAAGTTACTGTACTAGTGTTGGTCGATTTCTCGAATGCCTTCAATACCGTCAGTCACCACATCCTGTTAGCCATTCTGTCCTATTTTATGGCTTCTTCTGAAGCACTGAAATGAGTGATAGTATCGATACTATCGATAGTATTGTACTTTATCAATAGGACCAACAAAAACGACCTAGATTTGACATCTAGACGTCATGGTGGATATCCCACCCATACGCACAAAACGTTTTGGGGACACTTTCATTATGCGTACAGCTAAGGAGTGGAATTCCCTGCCGGAGTCTGTGTTTCCCGATAGCTACAATCTTGGGGTCTTTAAGTCAAGAGTGATTAGGTTTTAGGCAAGCGTGCTTCACCGTCGACCACATAATCGCTTACCATCAGGTGAGATAGTGGTCAAGCGCAAGCCTATTGACGATAAAAAAAAAAAACAAAAAAAAAGTTCATCGACATCGATAAAGCTTTCGATTGGGTATCGCGTACAACGTTTTCTGACAACAAAAAAAGACGCTTGAACAAAAGGCCCATACCAGCGAAATGAAGATGCTTAGGTGGGCGGGAGTTGGGACTTGGCTTGACAGACTGCAAGATGAATACTTCTAGAAAGTTTCAATGTCGCACCTATCACCAAGAAAATGACCGAAAACCGCCTTCGTTGGTATGGGCACGACAAAAGACGAAGCGACTAGGATCATGTGGTACAAATTGCTCTGCTCTTTCCAGAACAAAGGCAAGATAGAGGACACCCGCCATTGACTACTATATGTGTGGGCGGGCTGTGCAACGGACTGAAACTAGGAATTTTAAATTTCTAATGTAATTTCAAATGGAGTATAGGTAAAGTGAACTTTAATTCGTCCTCTGAAGCTATGGATTGACAGCTCACTTCAGAATATCAATACTATTTTAAAACATGAAAGTGTAAGCAAACAGCACGGGTAGGTTAAGTTCCTACGCTCACTAAAGATAACCTGTATTTCAAAGGTTTCACCGTTTGTACTTCTACTGCCTTCTTTGTTTATTGAGTAACCGTAAATCTTCGTTATTTCAGTTGCAAGGCGGGATACTCTGGTGATCGCTGCGAAGTTAACGCGTGTCATAAGCATTGTTTCAACAATGGTGTCTGTTCGCTGAATGAGGAAGAAGAACCAACCTGTCAATGCACGGCAGATTTCAAGGGTGAACGATGTGACGTCTCCGTCTGTAAGGACTATTGTTTGAACGGAAACTGTAGTGTCAGTACGGAAGGACAACCTACATGCAGGTAAAATATGTTCATCTCATTGGGGATAAGTACTTAGTTACAAAATAAAATAAAATAAGCCTTTATGCAGTATAACAATATTTTATTTAATAATATTTTAAAATATCCGTCTCCAACGATTAGTTTGTATACCTTTGTTCCATTTACTAACTAATTAGTAGTTATAAAAAGTATAAATGATCTCACCCTCAGCAGACGCAACAAGAATTCTATTGTAAGTTTGAGTCATCAAGACCCTCAACAATACATGAAAAAAGTCTGGTTGGTCTAGTGATTGCAAGAGCGTATGCTGAGCATGGGGGCCCTGGGTTCGGTACCCGGGTCGGGCCAAGTCTTATTAGGCTTTCAATATGAAATTTCGGAGTCATATATATTTATAGTCATGGTTATTTGCGGGTGACTGGTGCCTGAACTAAGCCGTAACCTGTATTTTAGGCCAACAGAGACAGACCCTAGAGAAAAAAAAAACATAATATCATCGAAACATTACGATAACGCTTAGCAAAAATTTCATTTTTAATCTTCAAGTGTAAGCACTTACAATTGGAAGGTTTTATTTATATCATTATTATGTGAAGTGTAGTCAAGAGTGAATCAAAGAGTGTGTGTGTGTAAATGTGAGTTAATGTTTGTGTGTGTGTGTGTGTGGTGTTGCAAGGGTGAGAAGTTAGAGTGGGTTCAAAAAGTATGGTGTTGGTAGGATACAAGTACATTATTAAATTTCTATTACGTTTTTACGACGAGCAACTCTTCTGTTTTTGTTTAGTCAAATTTAAGAAGTAAATATTAGTTTACATTTAGATTAATTGTAATTGAAAATACCTAATTCTTTATTATAGAGTTCCGGTCCTCGGAAAGTATAAAATTTTTGGGCATAGCCAGTTTTACATTTAATGGTGCTACATTACGTCGTACTGCCTCTTAGTAGTTAATTTAGTAAGATTAAAAGAGGGTGGATCTGAATGTTGCCGGAGATTGTAAAAAGGATGTAAAGCTATCTGACTGCTTTACATCCTTTTTAACATAATAGCCTGGCCTTCTGTACCATGGGACTTAAACATAACTTGCAAAACGTGGGTGCACGTCGTTATGGATCTTTCAGACTCCTACGGAAACTATACTGCTCTCCGAATCCAAAAAGTGTAGCAAAACAATCTGCCAGTCTATTCTGTTAAAATTTCACCGTGAAAAATTTATACCGCATTTGAAATAATATAAGTAAAATATCCCTTTTTAAAGTTCGTTCAGCCAATTTCGACTTATATTGCGTTGGTGACATGCCAATGGGAGACGTAGTAAACAGTTGATACGATAACATGTGTATGCTTTTTATGCTATCTTTATGTTTACAGAATAAAATCCGAAATCATTTGAACGGACTGGAACTAGGAATTGTTTAAAAGACTTGACCAAAAATTTAATTGTAATTGTATGGGGTATTGTTGTTTGTACCCCAGAATGTACAGATATTTATACTTTTAAATATAATTTATAATTCTATGTTATTTAATAGTACTGATCTTCTATAAACAAAATTAAAAAGGTAAATATTGCTCAGCAGTAGTGGACAAAAGTTATGAAGGAAGTTGTTGTCTGCATTACGGCACAGTATAAATATGGACAAACAGTACGGAAACTACCTATAAACGCTCGAAACGGAACACTCACACAAACATGCGCATCGACGAGACCTCTAAGCAGTTTTCGCGATGCTGTCAGTAGTGCGGGCCGCTTAGGTGTCCCGTATTAGGGCATGTAATATCGGAAGATTTTCAATTCCGATATTAATATCGGAATTGCGCACTTTCGTTAAATATCGCATATTTTTTTTGTTAATTGCACAAATTCGGTATTAAGACGGATTGAGAATAAAAAATATATAGGTATAAACACGTTTATGCCGCGACATAATAGGATTTTCTATTGTGTCTCTCTCTAACCACCAGTAACTGGCCCTATATACAGGGCGCTTATTGAACTAACCTGTCAAGCGGTAATAAAAACAATTGTCTTTTGCTGATTCGGTTGCAAATTTGTTCGCAAGAAAGAATATATGTCATGTCTTTCTTAAAAAGGATAATGCAAAAAAGAACAGAAAATAAATGTTAATCGATAAATCTGAAAGTAGTTCCAATAAGTATAGTGAGTAATAATGATATATAAATCTTGTTTAAGTATCGGTCAATGTGGCGACGCCTCCTGGGGAAGGAAAGGGTGAAATGATGATGACGATGAGGGACAATGTGGAAAAGTACTACTAATATGTTGGATAAATCAACTTCCACAGTTGATTTATCCAACATATTAGTGATTGGATAGACTAATTTGTTGTATTCAATACAAGCAGAATAATAAATACAATATTAAAAATATCAAGCTTTAATTTATTAAGGTTTCCAAGTAAGTAAAACATGAATTTAAAATAAAGTTTAACAAGGATAGGTACTCGTTCCAAAACAGCCCTCTCAAAAGTATGAAAAACAATCTTGGCATTCATCATCATCGTCATCGTCCTTTCAGCCGAAAGATGTCCACTGCTGAACATATCCCCCAAGTGTCGTTACATTGGTCGATCCCGTGCGCCTTAAATTCAGCGGATTCCCGTAACCTAAGCATTATTTATGAAAATATCATTGTTACAACGGGTTCTATGAAACTGTATGCTTTTTACTCTTAAATGTAACATTTTTAGCAACCTCGTGACAATAAATAAGGCATATATTATTTTTTTATGAAGTGAAGTTTATGTAAATAAGCGCCCGGTTAGTAAACAAACTATCCGACCACTGCTAATCACTATATTCAACTAGCTTAACCCCGCTTTCTCGCTCGACGGTTCACAAAGAGCTAAAATAAGGTTTTTTTCTAATTCCGAGATTCCGATATTGGATCACTCAGTTTCGGAATTGAAATAACGGTCATTTCGTTCCGAGATTCCGATATTACGAGATTCCGAGATTCCGATATTCATGCCCTATGCCGTATGTTATAATTTGGTTGAATAAAAGTAAGAAGATGGTATTGATATTGATGGTCAATTTGACAATTGTCATTTTTAGGCAATTTAGCCATTAGTAACGTAAAATAATCCTATCCGTAACTGTGGCGGGCGGGCGTGATCGCCAACCCCGAGATGGAAGGGTGTAAGTCTCCCGGTCGGCGGCGCTGAACGTCCATAACACCCTGCAAATAAGGTTCTTAGCAACCTGGCTCCGTCGACGTCCCAAGATTTAATTCTGCACTATTCAAATAAAAACACTTTGATTTCTTAAACACACGGGATGATCTGAGGGCTCTCAACTAGTGACTCAGATACAAGGAGTTGGAAGAAGTTATTCCTTGCCGATGACTACCGATGACCACAAATTCTAATTTTGATTGGGTGTGTGCTATATACCGTTTGCCCAGTACTTTATTGAGAGCCCCGTGATTCTTCGCAGAAAGTAATTTTATTTTGCCTAAACAAAATCCCTTACCAAACACTCGGTAATCGGGCTATCCTTGCTGTGGTTCTATCAATACCTAGTTTTCTACATATGGCAGCTCAGTAGCGCCACCTACCTATATACCTATTCTATAAATCTGTATCTCTAGGTATTGATAGCTTCCCTTAGTTAGTACTATCATACAAAGGGACATTTATCTTTGTTTTTAACCGACTTACAAAAAAAGGAGGAGGTTCTATGTTCGACTTTATGTTTGTTTTTTTTTTTTTTTTGTGTATGTTCATCGATATCTCTGTCAATTGTGGACCGATTTTGAAAATTCTTTTTTTGTTTGAAAGAGTATGTTTCGAAATTGGTCCCATTTTAATTTGGTGAAGGGCTGATGAAGAACTTCGGAGATACACAACAGAACTCTTCAATAAATAACGGCAAAACTCTCGGGATTGCTGCAATCGCATGTCTGTTTGTTGTTTATACCACGACGTTCTATAAACCCCAAGTTTTCTATATTCTAAAGTTAATTTCTACTTAAGCTATCCAGGCTACCACCGCATATTAAGAGTGTCCTGGTAGCTGATAAAATGCACTTTACACATCTAGTGCTTCTATAAATTCATTTAGATCCTTCGCACATGTTGTGCCCCTGAAGGTGCTAAGCTTACGGCTGGTCGCTTTCTATGTGTTAGCTACCGTGCAAACCATCCAAGCAATTATCCCTGTATTAGGACGACACGATAGCACGTGTATCGGGCCATCGGGAGGTCACTAACTATCCCTTATTTTTGGAACGCCCAGGGGTGTATAGTCCCGGGGAGTGCCAAAAAGAGACTACAAAATGCAATTTCAGAAATTTATTTCTGGTATTGCACCCAAACCATATGAGTGATTATCACTCCAAAGTGATGGCTTGGTAGCTAGTCCAACAAGCCATCCGAAAGTACTTTCACTATGAGTACAGCTATTCCCTTCAGGGAGTTATTCGACCTGAAGTGCTTACAAATTTCAAAGTTTTACGTTGGCTACATTCTACCATGCTGCTTAACTCTTAGACTATCCAGACGATCTTTCCCGTCTAAAAACCACCTGGAAGCCGTTCCGACAAACTTTCTAATGGTAGTACTGTTATCAGTACATCTACATGTTCTAGGTACTTAGGGTACCTAAAGTATCAGCCTTTGCCGGAATCCCAACAAACAGCATGTTTTCTACTATGTACTAACTTGTTATCTCAAGTAAATGGGGTTTACATCCAAAACTATGCTAACTAGAATCTGTGTAAAGGTTTCCCGTCTCGGTCTAAGTCCCTTATAAATCCTAAAATGACCTAAAACCTTAGAAACCACTTTTGAGATAACAAGTCGGTATTCACATATCTTTTGTAGAAACTATATAGTCTTCACATACTAATATTGCCATATACTGAATCCATATCCAGTACATAAGACAACTCCTAAAAACACAATTTCAATTTTACAAGAATTTCGTACTAATTTTTCTTACGCGCAAAACTATATAGACGTAATAAGCCCCAAATCACAAAGGAGTGCATAGTGTTGAGGGAGGAGGAGGCTGCTGAAGGTTTTGCTACCTATTTCCACTCGGTGTACAGTGGGACGCGTCCGACGTTAGACCCGGCCGCGGCGGAGCGCGTGGGCTGTGTAGCAGGCTCGGCGCGCGTGCATGTGGACCGCGTGAGTCAGGGGGAGTTGTGCGCGGCACTCCAGCGGCTCAAGCCAAAACAGTCGGTGGGTCCAGATGGAATACCACCTTTCATTGTCAGGGACTGTAGCTCAGTATTTTGGAAACCACTGCTACACATTTTCAATCTGTGCTTACAAGAAGGACACTATCCAGATCAATGGAAAATGACGCGAGTTATCCCGGTACCAAAGGGAGGTGCAGGGTCGGACGTCGCTGGTTATCGACCTGTGGCCGTACTGTCGGCGTTCGCTAAGGTTTTTGAATCAGTGTTACACAAATCCATTTACACGCAAGTGAGCCCTCTACTGCATGATGCTCAACATGGATTTCGTGGTGGTTGGGGTACGGGCAGTAACCTGCTGTCGTTTGTGTCGTATGTGGCGCCAGTAGTGGACGCTGGAGGCCAGGTGGACGTCGCGTACTTCGACTTTCAGAAGGCTTTTGATATGGTGGATAATGACATTCTATTGGCTAAATTTGCTGCGTTAGGTTTTACACCTCATTTGCTAAAGTTTTTTGCGAGTTATCTTAGTGAGCGCCGGCAGTATGTCGAGTACGCCGGGCACAAATCTAAACCATTTTATACATTTTCGGGGGTAAGCCAGGGCTGTAATTTGGGTCCACTGGAATTCATTATTATGGTTAATGATCTCCCGGAGGTCGTGAGCAGTGCAAGGTGTTTGCTATTTGCAGATGATTTTAAAGTGTTTATCTCGGTAGCGAGCGCCTCGGATGGTGAGCGGCTACAGCGAGATCTCGATAAGGTGGTGCAGTGGAGCCAGGAAAACAAACTGGTCTTCAATGTGACCAAATGTTGTGTAATGACGTACAGTCGCGCGCGTGTCCCGCTACAAAATCACTATGAGATGGACGGCATAGTGATGCCGCGTGTCACGCAAATGCGGGATCTTGGGGTTCATATGGTGGCCGAGCTGAGGTTTCGCAACCACATTATAGATTTGTGTAGCAAATCTTTTAGAAATTTAGGTTTTATTTTACGACAATGTACGGATTTTAAAAGTGTAGCAGTGGTAAAAATACTTTATAATGCTTTGGTTCGTAGTCATCTCGAGACAAGTGCCATTATATGGAATCCGCATGAGGACAAATATAGTCTTATGGTCGAAAAAATTCAAAATAAATTCACGAGGTATTTATATTTGAAGCAATATGGGGTTTACCCATTCTACCCGTTGATGTATCCGAGTCTGTTTGTGTTGGGCATGGTCGGGTACGCTAGGCTGGCGGTTAGGAGGGACGTCGCTTTAGTAAAATACGTAGCCAGAGTGCTGCGCGGGCTGGTGCATCACCCAGATGTACTGGAGGCGCTGCGGCTGCATGTCCCAGACGGGTATGTGGGTGCGCGCCGCCGCCCCACTTTGTTAGATGTGCCATGGGCTAGGACAAATTTATTAAAGTTTGCCCCTTTGTCACGGGCCGCGCGTATTATAAATAATATGCCATCGGAAGATGTGTTCCATAGCCTGCCGAAATTTGTGTCAGGAGCACAAAGGTGCATTGAAGGTGGCATACAAATTTGAAATGTTTCTTTTCTATATTAATTTTTATTGTTAAATTTATATGTATGACTATAGTATATATAACATTATTTTTTCGGTATAACATCGTCTTGGAATACTGTAAGATGTTGTACTTATGTGTGTAAATAAATAAATAAAATAAATATAATCAAGCGACGCCATCACGCCATCTTTTACCCTCACTATGAATTAACGCGCGGTGTTGATCGGACGTTCTTACGGAATATGAATTTACGTTTCTTACCGTAATAACTATAATCTGTATGTATGATGATGCTTCTATTTTACTAAGTTTGGCCTATAGAACCCTATTACAAACTGATAAACACCAAAAACATCATTTTAGTGCCTTAAAAATGCAAACGAAAATTCCTTATCTAAGTGCAAAAGTATAAATATCCTTCCCAATCTAAAATTCATTTAGTATTAGATAGCGCGCTGGGGTAAGCAGACGTGTGTCGGCTGATACAAATTTTTATTTACAAAAACCATTTAATATGGTTGGTGACGCTTCGTCGCGAATAGTAACTGCATAAATCGAACCATCAATAAATTGAATCATTGATTGTTCGATTTATAGATAAGAAAACATACAAAATAATTAGGTTATGAATAATTTACGAGTATATCTCAGGCCGCATATAAAAAACAAAACTTTGTTTTTTTTTATGCGTTTTTCTATTATTATTCCTTGTTCTAGTTCGATCTTTGTTAATATTATATGGTAACATTAAAAGGTATTTTAGAGCAAAATCAAACGGCACATTTAATTATTTCTCTACTGCTACTAAAGGACATAAAAAGATAAACAAAATCTTTACTTTAGCCTTTTTGGTCTCGCACGGGGTTATTTATTTTTATTAATGTTTTTGGATGTGTTTTGCTTATCTCGTGTCTCCTGTGCGGGTCACAATAAATATTTATTCAAGTTAACTGCAATGAACGTATGTTTGTATTCCGTGGGGCAAATTTTGTACATCTTCTAATTTTGTGTCAAATGTGGTTTGTGTTCAAATTAAAGTTCACTTCACCTATTCAAGTGAACTTTAATTTGAAGCGCACTTCACCTTAGTTTTCATTGAAATGTTTATAGAATATCACTACTATTTTAAACGATGAAAGTTTAAGCAAACTGCACGGATAGGTTAAGTTTATTTATTTATTTAATTGTTTAAGCACACAAATGTACAGAGGCGGAGTAACTCATTCAAAAAAACTGTGTTTTTCAAAATTGTCAGCGTTTGTATTTCTACTGCCTTCTTTGTTTATTGAGTAACCCTGTATATTATCTTCTTTATTTTCAGTTGTGATGCCGGATACTCTGGTGAACGCTGCGAAGTTAACGCTTGCTATAAGCATTGTTTGAACGGCGGTGTCTGTTCCCTGAACGAGGAAGATGAACCAGTTTGTGAATGCACCGCAGATTTTGAGGGCGAAAGATGCGACGAAACCGTCAGTAAGGATTTTTCCTGCCACGCAGATTGTAGTGTCAATTCTGAAGGACAACCTAAAGTTACCCTAACTCTGGGAAAAGGAGTGAAGTCCACGTGTGATTCAACTGTTGTCTGAAATCGAGCTGGTTTCGAACGAGCACAAGATGTGAAATGAAGAGTTTACTTTCGCCTCTACTATCAACATCACGTACCTCCTATTCGGTAAAAGCTGAGTTGAAGCTGAGCCCTTTCGGTATGGGCACATTCAATGCAATTTAACATTTTTTACAATATTCTTCTTTTTACGAGGAGGGATCAAAAAGTAGTGAGAATGAAATAGAATTTTTTCTACATAGTTTCCGAGTCTCTCTTCACACCGAGTCCAGCGCTTTGCCAAGGCTTCAATCCCTTTCAGAAAAAAAGTTATGTCTTGGTCCTGCAAAAAGCTCTTCACGGCATCCATCACATCGTTATCGTCTTCGTACCTGTTTCCCCTTAAGTATTTTTTCAATTTGTGGAACAGATAAAAATCACTAGCCACTAGATCTGGCGATTAAGGTGGTCAACCAATTCGAAGCCAGCTTCCTGAATGGCAGCCATCGCAACTACCAACCTGTGTGAGGGTGCGTTGTCGTGATGAAACAGCACGCCCCTTCGAAATTTCCCTCTCCTTTTCTCTTTGATGGCATTCCTCAACTTGGGAATTAAAGCTACATAATATTGGCCTGTAATAGTGGTTCCACACTCCCGGTTATCAATCAACAATATCCCTTCTGAGTCCCAAAATATTGAGGCCATAACCTTGCCAGCCGATGCCACGACACGAAACTTCTTTGGGGTCGGTGATGATGGCCATGACCATTGCGAAGATTGCTGTTTTGTCTCGGCATCAAAATGATGGACCCATGTTTCGTCCATTGTTACGAAACGAGACAAAATGTTTTAAGAATCTTCTTGAAACTTGTCCAACAATATCTTCGAAATATCAAGTCGATTTTGTTTCTGACTGTCGGTTAACATTCTCGGCACCCATCTTGCGGAGACTTTTCTCATATTCAAAGATTGTTTCAATATGGATTGAATACTGCCATATGAAATGCCCGTTTCGTGAATTAAGTATCGCATGGTAAGTCTTCGATCGCTCAATACAATTTTGAATCTCTTGCGTCGTTAACTTTTTTAAACAGAGGTATTTATAACGGCTTGCACTTCGTTTTTCTCCATTTTCGAGAACACGTTCCGACACGCAGCAAACAAATGACTACATTTAGAGAAAAACAAAAGAGAATCGAAGATTTCTTTTATTAATATTACAAATATGTATCTGAGCTATGCCTGCCAGTATTTTTTTCTTACTTAGGAGTATGTCGTTCTCACTACTTTTTGATCCCTCCTAGTACTTTGTGTTTGTTGCTGCTGTGTAAAAAAAAAATAGGGTTTGCGAACTTTTTATCTTACTAGCAACAAAACAGAGTTATGCTATTTTCTAATTAGTTTTGTATTATTAAGTTTTTTTCTAAGAAGTTAAAAGTTAAAGCTTAAATTTCAGAAGCAAGAAAAATTGTTCAATTTGAACCGGATCCGAACCGATTGTTTTAATTAAAACTTGACTATCGACAAGCATGTAACTTTAACCTTTCATTTTTTGTCTGTATTACTGGCCGAATTACGTTGGCCAGTTAAAAACAATAACGTAAAATTCCTAAAAGCAGAATTTAGTTGTTTTTTTATTTATTTAACTATATGAATGTACACACACATAGTGAATAGACAAGAAGAAGGAACAGAAAATAGGTACAAATGTACCAGGCCCCTCAGAAAGTATTGCGAAAAAAAGTTTTTATATATGGGAGACTGGCCAGTTATAATGTTTTTCGAAAATATGATTATTTATAAGTAAAAATAAGTAAGTTCCAATTTCAAAATTTCCCTCCACATTTTTTGCGAGTTAATTCAAAGTATTGTGTCTCACTGAAATATGGATCTGCGCCGGGAACATTTTAGAGCTATGATTTTATACGATTTCAAGTGTCGCCTGAAACCGGATGAATCGTACGATAGACTTCAAATGGCATTCATGGATGAAGGCCCTTCCAAGGCAACCGTGTATCGTTGGTATAACGAATTCAAGCGCGGTCGACCAACTTTGGGGGATGACGAAAGAAGCGGTCGCCCTTTGACGGCTGTTACCGAAGAAAACGTGCTAGCAGTGAAAAATTTAATCCAAGACAATAGGCGAATTACATATCAGGAGATTCAACACATATTGAAGATTGGATCGGGAAGCGTTCACGAGATTCTACACAGCCATCTTCGCGTGAGGAGGATAGTATCACGCTGGGTGCCGCACAACCTCACCGATGCTCAGAAGCAGGCCCGGGTGGAATGGTGCCGTGATATGCTTAACAAATTTGAAGCAGGCTCGTCTCGGCGTGTTTACGACATCGTTACAGGTGATGAGTCCTGGATTTATCAATACGACCCAGAAACCAAGCGCCAGTCGACTGTTTGGGTGTTTCAAAATGAGCCAACGCCTACCAAAGTGAAGCGATCTAGAAGCGGGGGTAAGATTTTGATCGCTAGCTTTTTTAATTTGACTGGCCACTTGGTATCAATTCCCTTACGGGATCAAAGAAGCATTAATGCCGAATGGTATACTACCAAATGTTTGCCAGAAGTTTTCTCTGTTATAAGCAACAAGCGACCAAACACAGGGCTCCGCGGGCTACTGCTCCACCACGACAATGCACCTGCGCACACCGCACTCAAAACGAGGGACTTCCTGGACAGCACGCCAGTCAAACTCCTGGGTCACCCTCCTTACAGCCCTGATCTAGCACCGTGTGACTTCTTTTTATTCCCAAAAATAAAAAATCAGCTCAAAGGGATACAATTTTCGTCGCCGGAAGATGCGCTGGCTGCGTTCGAGCAGGCTGTAAACGAGGTGTCTGCGGCGGACTGGAAAAAGTGTTTTGAAAACTGGTTTAGGCGCATGAATCTTTGTATAGAGGCTGGTGGAAAGTACTTTGAAAAGATTTAATAAAAATATATGTACGTATAGAACAATTTTTTTTAGTTTCGCAAAACTTTCTGAGTGTCCCACGTATGCTTATTTCTACCGAAATCTCTGCCAGCATATCTGCGAGAGGAGAGTTGCAAAAAAAGATATGTAGACACCGTGTGTAGAGGAGAAATAAAAAGAAAAATATACTTATTGAACAATTCACAATAAAGAAGAATACAGTATAGATAATTAATATATACTCTTATATACATTCATATTAATAAAATAAATATTACAATAATAAATACTAACTAATGTCATAAATACATAAATAATAATACATAATTATATGCAACTAAGACGGAATGGAAATATAGTGCTCTCTCACTCTCTTTTAAAAACTGCAAGAGTTTGGCAGTCCCTAATATCAGGCGGTAACGGGCGGCGTTTTTTATTTTCGATTACGCAACGCATTTTTGAATAAATCGATAAAATGCTTCACAATTACTAAGTAAATTACAATATTTGTTTTATTTACGATCGGCTCGCGTTAGAGGATTACCTCACCTGGATGTTAGGTAAGCGATGACGTGGTCGACGGTGGCTTACCATACAAATCCAACGTGTACCATTTTTAGGGTTCCGTAGCCAAATGGCAAAAAACGGAACCCTTATAGATTCGTCATGTCTGTCTGTTTGTCTGTCTGTCTGTCCGTCCGTATGTCACAGCCACTTTTTTCCGAAACTATAAGAACTATGCTGTTGAAACTTGGTGAGTAGATGTATTCTGTGAACCGCATTAAGATTTTCACTCAAAAATAGAAAAAAAAACAATAAATTTTGGTGGTCCCCATACTTGAAACTGAAACTAAAATATATTTTTTCCATCAAACCCTTACGTGTGGGGTATCTATGGATAGGTCTTCAAAAATGATATTGAGGTTTCTAATATATTTTTTTTCTAAACTGAATAGTTTGCGCGAGAGCAACTTCCAAAGTGGTAAAATGTGTCCCCCCCCCCCTGTAACTTCTAAAATAAGAGAATGATAAAACTAAAAAAAATATATGATGTACATTACCATGTAAACTACCAGCGAAAATTGGTTTGAACGAGATCTAGTAATTACTTTTTTTTAATACGTCATAAATCGTAAACCGCAATTTACCAAGTACGGAACCCTTCGTGCGCGAGTCTTTTTTATTTATAGAGTTCACTTCATCAGGCACTAGTTTTCTGGCATTTATAATTGGCTGTTTTCTCTCCACCACCCTGCAGCCGTATTGCGTAAGTGCGCAATTAATTCAAACTCTATCCAATCGACCAAATCGGCCAATCACACAAAACGGAAATCCACATCGCGTCATTTATCTCGCATGTGATTGGTCCGACCAAATCGACCAACTCGCTCTTTGCGCACTTACGCAATACGGCTGCTGGTGGACTGGTAGAGAATGCTTCAGGGAATAAGAATGAGATGAAGTCCCCCTAGGTGCCTGTATGTATTTTGTACGCGTGCTTGACAATTTGTCACATAAATTCTGCGATAATTTAGAGGTGAGAAACTCGGCCTTAGTCTCTGAGACAAGCCGGTCGTCGCCTCGTGCGTCGTGCGTTCCGCCTCTCAGTGTTGCCAATCGATGCCGCGGGGTTCTTACACGCGGCGTCCCGAGAGATTTTAAAATCGCGCGTTCACAGTCCCCCTCCAAGTTAGGAACGCTAGGTCCGAGATGTCTTACCTTAATTTGTGGACTCTTCTTTCTTGAAAGCTCATACTTACTCTTCCACGCTTCCTATGACATTAATATTTATATCATGATTAATTAAAATAAAACATTGTTGGACTAAGTATAACAATGTCGTCCTATCCGTGGTTTGACACGGCGTCGAAGCTCTCAGCTTGTCTGCAATTATACGATTTAATCAACGTACTGTATATTTAAGCTCGATTCTTAAGCTATTAGTGAATTTAAACCTCTTTTAAACTATTGAATTTCTTGCTATTTTGGCTTATGAGCCTTAAATATCATAATTACTTCGATTTTAAGTGTAACAATATTTCGGCCAGAGATTTTAATATAATGTTTGATATGAATGGGTTTGTATATGGGTTTACCACTAGCTTTGTTGAAATTGACTGGCTTTGTGTAGGCGAGGATCCCTAGATTGTATTTTGACTTTAGTAGGTAAAGTTAGCTTTTTATATGAATATGGATTTTAAAATTTAACACAAAAGGTTCATATTCGTTTAAAATATTAACTTACCTAAATCAATTACAATTCTATGAATTCTTGCCCCTAGTGCCATCCGTGAAATGGTACAAAATCTTATTTTGTTGATTTTATTAGTTTATTCTAAATTATTAAAAAAATATAGTTGCCTAAGTATTTCATGACACAGCTGAACAGGTTGTTACGTTATAAACTTCATTCTTTGGCATTTTTATGCATTCAATAGAATAGGAATGTATACATTCCACTCCACATGCATTGTACGTTTTATTTATTGTTAAATACAGTTCCATAATTGGATATGAGACTTTTATTTGCTGTACCTACCTATCTTCCTTTGTATTTAACCGACTTCAAAAAGGAGGAGGTTCTCAATTTATTGGACGCTTTCGTTGGTGTAGATACTCTTTTCGAAAGAGTCCAATATTTTTTGGCAATACATTACCAAACTTTACAGGATTATCCGCTGGGTCAATCTAAAGATTGTCTGAAAAATACATTAAAATCGGACTAGCCGTTTCGGAGTCTGAAAAATACATTAAAATCGGACTAGCCGTTTCGGAGTCTATAAGGATCATACATACCTACTTTCTCTTTTATAAATATATATTTGTGACACTCTTTCATGGGGTCAAACCCGTCGCCTTGCCGAATTCACTTACGCAATTAGCCTTCCGGAACCCTTCCGTCCAACGTCTGGTAAAACACTGCCCTGGGGAGACCTTAAGGACTGTAAGGAGTCTCTACTGATCATCGCTGTACACGGCAGCACGCGATCACAGTACCACCGTATTTGCAAAGGTCACTCGGTGGACAGACAGTCCCCACTCGTGAGTGCCCGAAACCCCGGAGTCCCGCTTGCCTTAAATTATACAAGCGGGGTTTTGGAGTGTGTGTAGTATTCTGCTTTACATCTTTTAGTCTTATTTACGTTTTATAATACTATACAAACCACACCTTTTCTATCTTTTGTAATTGTATCAACTCATGTGACTCACTGTATGTATTCTTTGATAGCATACTTTTAGTTACCTCCGATTGTTTTAATATCCACAACTTAACTTATATTGCTAATTTAAAGTAAAATCTTAGAATATTTTATACTCTGACATTTTCGTCTCATCTGGCATCTGTCCTCCCATATTATTATTTTACTCTTTGCATCTGTCTATCCAATTTATTTTCTTTGGCCCAAAGATTACTATCTTTAGCCATAGACATAACATACCATGGACACTTCTTCTTGTCGACCTTTCATAAAGCTGGTTGTACATTATAATTTTCACAATAAGGGCAGCGGCAGACTGCCCCCTCTGTAAACCGTTTTTTATTCGTTCTGGTCTTGATTTCTTAATTGAGATTTGAATTTGCAATTCAGAAGATATGACACAGAACGTAGAAAAACGGGTTTCAGTTTTTTAGTTTTGTTTTGGTTGCGAAATTTTAAGGACATATTTAAGCCTTGAATTACAAAGTATATTCTTATCCACAAAGTACTAATAAAATTGTAATGAATTCAGTTTGTGAATGAGTCTTATAATTCCCTGGAGACTATAAATAAATAACAATTATACTCTCAAGTATACTTTTTACTCTTTAATAACAAGATGTGCCAGTCTGGCTCGTGGTGTATGAACTGCGGCAGACAAGTCCTCAGCGGCGCGGCGGTATGCGCACTGAGGCCGCGCGCGCCATGCAGCAGTATGCGCAGGGTGCGCACGCTGAACACGAGGGCCTCCATGTCGCGGTAGCGCTCCTCCAGCCGTCCCAGCGCACCTTACCACGCCGCCCTGGTCTGCGGTTGCCCCTTCGCCAACTTGGAAGAGGCGGGTGCCAACGGCCATAGCTGGACCATCAGTCAGTCGTTTTGCGCGGGTGGCACATCGTACGAACCCGGCCCTTATTTTTATATTTTTATTAACGTGGCTTACGTTTAGCTCTCGTTGTCCTAAACGTAACGTTACAAGTGTTAGGCGGTAATGTATAGCTTTAATTCTTAATAATATTAACGTTACAAGTGTTAGGCGTCGAAGGAAGGATTGGCCTTCCCATGACCCCACTCAGCAGCATCAGCAGCATCTTCAAAGGTACTCACGAAGCAACCGTACCCGGTCATTACATTAGAGGGCCTGTAGGAGTTGCGCTCCCCTCTTTTCAGCCAGCCACGTGCGGTTCTAATAGCCATTTTCCGCTGCAGGCTGTTGTTTTTAGTCATGCAGCTTCGGACACCTGTCAGTCTGTTTGACCAAACAGAAGCTCCACTTACCATCGATCCCACTTCACCCGCGTAGAAGCGGGCGCGATTGGCCAGCAGTCTTTGCAAAGTAATGCTGGGGACCAGGCACGCAAAATGCTCTTTGAAGTCCCACCGGCTCTCTGCTCCTTGGCAATTTTTGTAACCATAATGCTTTAGTTTTATGAGGCACAATCGGTTAACCCAACTCGCGGATCGACGCCGAACGAACGACTCTTGCCACTCCCAGCAAGAAAAAATTGATGGTATCGTCGAAGGCATCCCCCGCAGTGGAGTATTTGTATTAGAAGCAATTTAATGTAGTTTTTGAAAATATGATTTAGATTGTTTGAACTTTAAATAAAAAAAGTGTACATATACTATGGGTGCACCTTCGCTGACCCTTCGCATGTTATGTTATGTGTTCCTAAATTAAAGCCTTGTATTCTATGAATCAATTAACTGCGTGAACCTGCGTTTCACTCGCACGTTTCTCAAACACACGTAATAGTTATCGATTACATCTGTATGACCGTACAAGAATATAACAAAGAACGTAATTTCACGACAATAATACGAACATTATGCTAACAGATGGGTAAATAAATATTCACAATGCATTATTTGTAAATTAATTTATTGTTTCTTACTAGATAATAATATAGTACAATGATAGCATGACAAGGCAAGGCATCCTTTGGTATAAAACTATTAGTTAGCTATCTATGTCATTCCTGATACAAAATATTACATTACTTACCACACTTATAATCACATTTTCTGGTCGGGTTAATAAATAATGATAACCCGATTATCTTATGAGTATTTCACCTCTAGTATTCTGGTATTTATATTAAATGCATTAATATTTTCTCCTATCTTTAATTTACAAGAATATGACTAAGATTGAAATAATCTTATAAAAAAATTCTCAGTTAAATGAATTAAACTACAGATTTAAAACTGGGTGTCAATTTTTGGGGTGCTATTTTTACGAGTTAACATCTAGGAGTTTAGATTCAGTCAATGGGCCAGTTTCTGAATTAAGAATTTGGAGTTAAAAACGTACCAAGCCCTACATTAATGTCAAAGAATGACAGATTTTGGGCTAAAGTAGTTAGACAAGTACATAACTATATATTGTTAATTCAGAAATCGGGGGTATATCTACATCATCACGCAAACTATGGCTACTTGTACTTAGAGCCTCTTCATCAAGGAGTTGCTTCAAGGCAGCCACTCGGCGTCATTCTTCACGGAATGAGAGCGACCGCCGCCGGGCGCTTCGGTGAGATCCTCCTTACTGCTGGCAACCTTGTTGTACACTGTCTTGCCGGCTTCAACCACGTATTCTACTCCATCGGCTGAAATGAGACAGGAGAGTTAGTATGGTTCGTCTCCCATCGCATGACAACGGTGAAGTGAGTTTCGAAACCATGCATGGCTCTAGAGATGTCCTCATACATGGTCTCTACGTCGTCGGGGTGCTATGTAGATCATGCCACCGTGGTCACAAGCTAGCCACAATTTGGTATGTGGCAACACAGCGTCGGACGATCATTCGAAACATGGGGACATTCTGAAGTATAGTGTTCAGAATTCGAATTTCGTAACAAGAAATTAGTCAAAATATGACCCGATAATTTAGGATTCCTTGCTTATCAGGAGTAGGTACTAAGACTATTTCTGTTGATAAAATTAATTCTCATGGTTTCAGCACTATCTTCAGGCTGACAACGAATGAAACCCGTTAATCATCACCATGATCCTGAAAAATAATAAGTGATGTTGGCTCACCGATAACACCGCCAGTTTTCCTGACGGCCTGTCCAATGTTGTGTGATGAGAAGGTCTCAGGATCGATGTTAATGTTGACACCCTCAGTGCCGTTAGCGTGAGAGGGGCACTCGCTCTGAGAGATTATGGACAGGTCGTACGGGTCTACGCCGAATGAGGCCAGCTTGTTGCGCATCTGTGGAAAGCAAAATAAAAGTTAAGAAAATAAAAATGATGTGGCGAGTTTTGTAGATCCCGGCAAAGGTTTTTTGCGGCCATTAAGCCATGGTAGTTTCTAGTTTGTTGTTAGGTCATTAGATGTTGATTTTAGTATGACTCCGTCCAAGAGCGTTGACCAACACCAGAGAAGGCTTTATCTTCATGGATGGTTGGAAGCGGTATTCCTGGATATGGAGCGCCATGTAACGAGTTTTTTTCTCTTGCTTACCTTGGACGCTATTCCCGATACCAATGGGTTACCGGGTACCTATAATTTGATTGAATAATAGATACTTACCCTATTGGTTAATAAACAACATATTATTACTTAGGCTTGTGAGCTTCAAGCATGGGGTAGACCAAATAGGTACTTTAGACTTTATGGGACTACTTCTGGCAATTTTTTTTAATAAGCTTTTTGCTTACCGTGCATTGTCGTCCAAACCAAACATGTATGCAAAATTTCATCTGAATCGGTTGAGTATAACTGCTTTAAAATTCAGTTGCAAGATTTGACCCGAACATCATACATACATACATACATTGCAAGTAAATAAGAAGCTTGTAAAAAGATTAGAGACTTGCCTTGTCAATGTACATCTTGTCAAGCTCCTTGGTCCTTGAGAGGATGGTAGCAGATCTGCGGTGCGCGAACGCCAGTTTCTGACAGGTGAAGATGACGGCGTGCGATGTGTAGTCAGTCATTACGACTGTGTAACTTGCTGAACCGGCTACGCCTGGAAAAGTGACATGATTTCAATTAGTTGTTGTTTCTCTATGGTGTTACCTTAAAATATCCATCTTCCAGAGATTTGCATGTGTCAATAACAGCTTCGGTATATTGTTCTTAGGGTTTTGAGAATGATTTATTACTTAAAATACTTACTCAAAGGAAATCTGACTTTCATTCTAGCGGGCACGGCTGGGTCCGGAACTGTCAGTATTCCAGTATACCTGCCAAAAAAGAGTAGTGGGCGTTAACTAAAATGTTAATAGATAAGGAAAATATTTTTATTTGTAATAATATTAAGCGCTATTCCTCTCTTCTAGACACTGACTGTATCTAGAATGTTGCTGTGCCCGACAGGGTCCATAATTGTTTCTGTAACTTATATTTACTACCTGTGTGTACATTATGGATGCAATAAATTTATTTGAATTTTTAAAATCTGCGGTATTTTGCAGAAACATTTTACGTAGACAAAAGACAGAAGCATTTAACCCTTTAGTTGAACCACATAATCAGCGTGGCGACTGTCGTCGGTAGATGCCCTACATAGTTATATTTATATCATTTGGGCCCAGTAAGTGCCCACGATCACAGCTGCGTCCAACCAGATTCGGGATACTCCAGCAAATGGGTCCTTAGTTTAATCAGCAGCAATCGAATTCCAAGAAGGGTTCCCTAGTACAGGTTGCCTATAAATTATTAATTAAATAGCCTGCCTAATATTTTTAAGGAAACTTAGTAACATATTATATTTTTTTGTGGCGTACCTGTAGTCATGCTTCAAAGGCGTAAGTCCCAAGATGAAGTGCTGTGACATTTGCTCCAGTTCATACTTCCCGGGCTCGTCGGTCTTCGTGAAGTTGTACGTCATGCAGTGGGAGGCCGTCGACGTCTTCTGTACTACGTACCATACACCCAGGAGCTGTTGATTAGAGGAATGTTTCATGAGATTTTGGATACTCGACAAAATAAACCATGAATGTCCCTGGACCGGATCAGCTAGAAGTCATGAGGGCTTTGTCAGGGCTTTGTTTTGGTACAGGCAGTACCTAACCCGCAGTCGAATTGTGCAAGTGAATTTGGCAAGGCGAAGGGTTTGACCGCTATCAAATCGACCAATCACATGCGAGATGAATGACGCGATGTGGATTTCCGTCTGTGTGATTGGTCGATTGATAGCGGTCAAACTCTTTGCGTTGCCGTATTATAACTTATGCAATAAGGCTGCACGTATACTGCTCGAAGTAGCTATATCTGTTGGTGCTAATCATATCGCCTGTGAAGTTGTTTTATATTTGAGGACATAAAATGAAATATTTATCTTTCGTATTGAACTTATTAGCTTTACGAGGGTGTTAAACCATGCCTTGGTTAAATTTTCATAGAAAGATGTTGCTGGTGGAGGAATAACAAAATCAGATCATTTGCCTTCTTTGAAACTCGTCGGAATTATGCCAAGGCAGCGCAAATAACACATGGCAAGTGATAAAAGTAATGGAAGTAAAAATGTTTGCACTCGTTACCTACATGCAGAACAATAGAGTTTTAAGAGCAATTGTTCGACACATGGCATTCATTCATGCTTTATGTAGTCCGATCACTTTCCACGCTCATAAACTAAAAATATTGAATATTTACCCGACTGTCGAAGGAGGGTAATGTGTTTATCAGTCTATGTATGTATGTTTGTTCCTATGTGGCGTTCTAGAGACCAAACGCGTTGGCCGATTTTGATGATTCTTACGTCAATCGATTCGATATCCCCCGACTGAACAGCATGATTTTCTTCTTGTTTACGTCTTTTTAGTTCGCTTTTTAAGCAGTCGGGTTTTTTGTTTTTTTTTTATTTCATATTTTACCTAGCTTGCTAAAATGTCTCGTTGATCTTAGGTCGCAAGCGCTACTAGTGCTACTGAGTGTGATTTATTATTGAGTTCGTTATTGAGTTTTACTCTCGAGAATTACTCAGTACAAGCCCAGAGTCTGGATTAATACTACACTTGGGAGCAAATAAATCGAGCCACTTCCTTTTTCACGCATTATGGTAATTATTTTTGGTATTAAGGAACGCATCGATTCGATTATTCAATAATTTACCCTCATTGTAAAGGTTATTAACTAAACTTTTAGGCGATATATAGTTCGAATTGATACGTTCCATATTACCAAAAATATTTACCATTTTACGTGAAAAAAGGTAGTGGCTCGATTTATTTGCTCCCAAGTATATATACTATATACTAGTTGATATGAATAGGCTCGCCCTTTCGCTATGTAATAACATAGGACTTCAACATAACGAGCGAAAACTGGATTTACTATAGACTAGCTTCCTCGTCCGCGTCAAACCCGTAAAACTAAAAAATAAAATACCCTCATGTTTTTTTTTTAAATTGAACCCTAATTCTTTTGCTAAAATAAAAACATAAGCTATCTACCAGTGAAAGTCCCGTCAAAATCGGTCCAGACGTTTCGCAGATTACCCGGAACAAACAGCAGACAGACAACAATCTTTAAAATTGCGTAGGTATTTGTTATTAGTAGGTACCGCATATATATACTTTCACATACATTCAATAAAACGTTGTTATTTTGATATTACTTAACTAAAGACACTTAAATTTTATTCATTTTTATAGATAAACCTACACTTCGGAGAATTTTATCAACCTCGCTCTTACTCGAAAATACGCTGGAAACAGAAACCTGCGTTATCTACGTCATCTAATTAAAACATAAATTACTAAAATGATGACTAACTTCTTAATTCACACGTAAATAAAATCTGCATATTTTGTAGAATCTGGGTGATGTGAAAGTGGGTAAGATAACTGAAAACAAGATTGACGAGACAGTCTCTTTGTGAGTCATCGAGTGTTATCGGAAGTCACAGTAGCCGGGTCATATTCTTGTATTTGTACAATAAGACACCGCATTGTGTGAGGAGCTGAGGACATTCGATATCAGTCCGTGTGACGCTGATAAATCGAAATAACTCAATAACTTGATTATATATTTATCTACTTATGGAGAAGTATAACAACGTAGTATATTAGTAGGAAAGTTTTAGATTTATAAACAAATTGAAGACAACAAAAGGATATTGACATTGGGAAGTCTTTACTATTTCACGCGTAGATTCTAATTCTATTTTGTGACGCTGGTGATCGAACCCATAACAATTGCAGTTGTGAATAATCTTGTTTGTTTGGCAGACGGCCTAATCTCTATTTATTCTCGATATAAGTAGCCAGACTTATTATAGGTCTACTAGATATCATTAAACAATATCAATCTGCCTAGCCTTTTCCCAACTATATTGGGGTCGGTTCCAGAGGTAGCTCCCAGTCTAACCGGATTCAGCTGAGTACCAAGTGTTTTACATGGAGCGACTGCCTATCTGACGTCCACAACCCAGTAACTGGATAACACGATACCTCTTGGCTAGACTGGTGTCAGATCTCAGGTTTCTGACTACCCGTAACGACTGTCAAAGATCTTCAAATGACAGCCGGGACCAACAGCTTAACGTACTTGCCGAGGCACGGAGGAAACTAGGTATGTCGATATGGTCACCCAATTTAACCTTGATGATCGACCAGTGCTGCTGTTATTATTTAGCCACGAGCTCCTCTCCATTTAACAGCTGTACAGTATTATATTATCTGTGGCTTTACTATCTCCCTTATTTAACAACCTACAGAAACTGTTTTTGTCTGCCTATTGCAACTATACGTACATTACATTCTTCTGCAGCCTATTTTCGTAAGTGAATACGGCAAGGCAAATACATGCGAGATGAAAGATGCGATGTGGATTTCTGTCTATGTGATTGGTCGATTGTTCATACTCTTTCATGGGCCCAATCCTTTGTCATGCTGAATTCTCTTACGCAATTCATCCCAATTTATTTGATGTGTGCAACAGCAGCAGTGTAAGGATTTAGAACCCAAACCGTATATAGTAAAGATAATTTTTAGGGCTTACTATAAATAACCGGCCTCCAGACCTTAGTCACAGCGGCTCTTTGTGACTCTGAAGTTAAGCTCTGCGAACCATTGCGCAAGAAACAGTTTGTCATCGAGTACATACTGCGCACAGTAAGCGAGATAGAAAGATGCGAGTTAAACAGGCAGTTATACAATGCTATCTTCACCTTCAACATTGACACAAAAATAGCTACTGCACAGGGTCTCGCAGCCAACTTCAGAGACACAAAGATCCAAACTGTAGGTTCGTAGGTGGGACTATGGAGCACATCAACTGATTCTATCATTTCGTTTCAAGGCGTTGCCGATGTGTTCCTTATTACTCCATCAATTATACTTTTTACCATGCTTCCATGATTATTATCAACCAAACATGGGTACTTAAATTTAATTTCCGCGTCCTATTCTATACTTTGTTTGTAAAACAAAAGCGATTATACGAAAAAAAAAATTACGGCGAAGATCAACAAGATACATCAAGATTTGAAGACTCTCTTGGTACAGTGACTAAGTGGATTAAATTGAGTGCTTGGCGTGGGTTCGATTATAATCCGTATTTTACTGTATGGCTTCTTGTTTCAAGCCTAGTTACTTGTGCAATCTGCTTGGTAGATTACGTTTGCGTACCACAATGACATTCAAAGACCCCTATAGTGTGGTAACCACAGATATAAATCTAACTAGATGACGCGATTGTATATACTTCGCGTGCTAAAAAACGGAGTAAAGTTACGATCAATGATGGTAATCTGAGCTTTTCATTTAGCATTATCGGCACCGGAAATCCACCGAAATCTAGAAAAATGCCTTTTTATGACATGTTGAGCTGTAAACAATGTATAGAAAAAGTTGGCCGTGGCATTGGAAATGTTTTCTTTCATTGGTAAATAAATTCGATTTTTAATTGTTTGTGAAAAAGTGGCACGCTTGGTTTTCAGTTAGATGTACGTCTGTGGTTGTAATTTGTCGACAACTAAGTAATTTATTAATTTATGGTGAAAATGACTACGGTCCATTGTCTCTCACAGAGAGGCCTCTGTCCCAGCAGTGGGAACATTAATAGGCTGATGATGGTGATGGTGATAATAGGTAGGTGTCGTCAGGCACATGTAACCTAAAAGTCCTTGAAACTCGTATTTTATTTTTTGCAAGCCGACTATTGTCGTTTTTGTTAACGAGTACAATTTTCATTCAACTGAAGCACACAAATGCACAATGCCTACATTTCAGTTATTTGATGCTATATAGGTACCTACTTACTTACAAAGTTTTTCATTTCATATTTTATTCAAACAATCAATGTATGTATTGGAGTCCTTGAAGACCATTATGAATATTGTAGGGTTACCCATGTTTTTGTTATCCATAAATCATTCTTGTAGTTAGCTAGAAAGAATTTACAGGTCCTACATACATATATTTTTAATCGTACCAACATTTTTGCAAATTCTATAGACAGTCCAATAAAACAATGTTGTGACATTGTCACATGGCCAAACCATCACCCCGTATCATCAATTAACACAAGTTCATGTTAACCAGAGCATACCAAACTAATTAAAATGATAAAAGAAACAGAAATACTGTACATCTCACGTCCTATGATCTGTTATCTATTCAACTTTATGTCAACTAAATACCATAAATCGGATCACGCACTAGTGACCGAGGGGAAATTCAATTGTTTCTACACTTCTAAGAAAACCAATAACATCTGCATATCAAAACATTCAAATTATTTTATGCTTCCCATGCGTCAATGTATCAAACGTTTTATTTATATAACAATTTTCAATTTGCTACGAATTATTATTTGACAAATAGGTATGTTTGCTCAGTTATATAATATCGGAACATTGGATGCTGCTCATAACAATCTGAAAACCTTTGTTGCATTTATTTATTTAAACTTCATGCACAAACGTAGGTACAAATAGGCATTCTCTCTACCAGTCAGTCAAAAAAAGATGCATTAATGAGTTATGTATGAATATGTAGCACTATGTTTACACCTAAATTGTTTAGCTACTTTTGTTGCTGACTGTACCGGCTAAATTACCTCTTAGTAGGTACCTTTTATCTATCTAAACATATAAATGTATTCTCAGAAACAGAAAGCAATTAACATAAAAAATAATTAGCATCAACATGGTTTGCCGCAGTTAGATCGTTAAACTATACCTAATAAAATTTGTTTTTATGAACAGAAATTGAATTGATTACTAGCTTCTTCCAGCGGCTTCGTCTGCGTGGAAAAGGTTTCTTGTCTCAAGGGAACGATCGCCCGGGATAAAAAATATTCTTTGTCCTACTCCTGATCCAGGACATCGTCTACCTGAGTTCCAAATTTAATTCAAATCTGTTGAACCGTTGACGCGTGATTGACGAACAAACATCCACATTCACATGGAATTTCAGAAGGGATTGTGTACATAAAGACGTTTTTTTGTCCCGTACACTCCATTGAAGCCGTTCGTTCACTCGCGCATTAAATTTTTAATCTCACGAACTTGACCCTGGTCCCTTTGATCCCGGTTCAATAAAAAACAATAACAACAAAAAGACAACTTGTACATACCCTGTTCATTTCAAAGCCAGGCATAGGCTCGACGATGGGACACCCTCCCAGGTGGTAAGTGTGGCTGAGAGCACCCCCACATATCGCCAACAACACCCCTAATGCCGTTAAACTGTACATTTTTTAAATCTAATTGAGTAAGCAGGTACGTGATCACCGCTTGGCGTCTCGCCGTGAACTGGCCAGAACATCGCAGAGTAGTCGTTATAAACCAACGGACTCCTATGACCTTTCAACGCTGGCATAGTACAGATACAGACAGACGCAAGATTCCGAGAAGTGTTGTTGATCCAGCGTTTTCATTCATAAAACTTGTACAAATTCGTAACAGCTGATAAGTAGTAAGAGGAAACAATACGAAGAGGCGTTCGGAAGCCTTAAAAAGTTTGGAGTTGGGAAAGTTATAATATACCGATGACCATGAGTCATCGTTTATAATAATTTGAATAAGATTTCGACAAAGATGATGACGATGTTCTTATCTCTACTAAAGACGATCAGAAGATTCTAAACAAAGTTTTTAGTGTGATTTAAAGTGTCATTGTATCGTGTGCACCCATTATATATAGCTTATAACTAGAAGTATATATATGGATAAGGCGCTCCATGCAAGATTTGATAATATTCATATTCTACTAAATCAGGCTAGACTGAATTGTGACTGCGTTGCCGATTATGACAGCGATTCAAAAATCATTATCATCATTTCAAAGGTTCAAAATAAAAACAAAAAGTTTATTTATTTAAATTAGGTTGAAAGCCAACCCTATTGGAACATTAAAGTTCTACTAGTCCCTCAAAACAACCCGACCCCACTTCTTAGTAGAGAAGATGAAGTAGCGCAACCATCTCCCTAGCCTACACTATACTGAAAATTATCTTGCAGTTACAATGTTCTGGAAGGCATATAGTCCTTCAATGGATTCCATCACATATCGGAATAAAAGGCAACGAAATTGTTGATAAACTAGCCAAGCAGGCCATATATGATGGTATTCCCATTAACTTTTTTCCTTACTTCACTAATTGTATACCTCATATAAAACAGGTTTGTTATTCCCTCTGGAAGGAGTACTTTGATAAAAGATCACAAGAAAAAGGAATCTGGTACAAAACGATCCAACCGCATCCTTTGAAGTCACCGTGGATAGATAATCAGCTGTTGAATAGATGTGATACTGTTATCGCGCTAAGGCTTCGATCCGGACACATTCCGTGCAATAAGTTCTTACAGCTAATGGCAAAATCAGCAACAGATAAATGTGATTTCTGTATTCATTCCGTTGATGATGTTTATCACATATTAACCGAATGTGTTCGCAACGAGGAATTTAGAAATAGCTTAGATTGTAGGTTTAGAGAGGTAGGTTACTGTAATAGTGTTCTAGCTGTGCCAATTTCCGACGCAGCTAGGGCACTTTACAAACTAGCTATCCTTAGATTAAGTTAAATGTTACATCTATTTTGTTAAGCTAACCAGGGCGGCATAATCGCATGTGCGACAAAGCCCTTTCATATTGAATAAAAAAAAAAAAAAAGCTATTAAAGGTAGGCAACCTGTATGAGCCGAACTTGAGTAAGGCCATCCTTCTCCATCGTAGCAGTCCAAGTGATTGCCGCATATTTATTATGTTGATCATCAGCATCCTCCTGCTCTTATCCCAATTCAGTAGAAACGGAATTGATGATGTTACGGTCATGGTCAGTTGAATTTAAATAGTTTCCTGTATTAACATCGATAGCAATCACTGGTAAAGTGTTATAAATGGAGTCACGTCATTCCATCGCATCGTTATCAGTGTTTGTATTTTGTTATAATTTGCTAGGTTCCTCATTTAGCTAGGTCAACAACTGCGTACACTATCAATCATCGCATCGCTCACTGTAACAATAATATAGGTGCTTCTGCTATACAGACGAACCCACGGAACATGAAAATAATTAGAATCTTCATTAACTTCCAAGATTTTAGGTCGATAGAACGACCGTATCCTGAGGAGTCACCATCTTCGCTGACTGGCCAATTTTTATATCATCACGAGCTTGTTCTGACGCTAGAGTTGCTTGATTTTGCCAATATCTAAGCCAAGAAAACACTGCTTAACTGATTCTTAGGTTACAACTTACAACCCATGCGCTTTTATCCCCTTAAGGGTATGAATTTTTATCTAGTATGGTCCTATAAGGAAATTGGGGAAGGAGGACTTGGTCCAGGAGTGAGACAGAACAGGCTAACGAAATAAAAACAAAGTATATACAGGTATGTATAATTAAGGCAATTTATGCAAAATTTCATGCTTCTAGACCGGACTTTTAAGGCCGCAAATTGTCTGTTAGTAAATTAATGAACTTTAATATTTGTTTGAAATGATAAATAGGTACTGTACCAACAAAGTTTGTTTTCTGAGCATCATTTTATCGTTGTTATTAATGTTTTATTCCTATCCTGATAAAATCGGTGTGTTTAATTTTACCAGTTTACTTTGGCTGTAGTAAACTACCTACCAGAAACAGACAAATATCTAGAGATAACCTACTCCTTATTTTAATTGGCACCAAATCTCTAGAATTCTAACAAAGTCGGACGCCAGGGTTTTCGTGATTGTAATAATTAAGTTTGTGTAAATAATTGACTATTAGCAGGAAGTGTGTCACTTTGTAAATGAATCATTATGGAAGAACAAAGGTAGTGTATGTGTCATAAGTTCTTCCATGTTTAAGATAACATAATGCGGGTTCGAAAACAACTTTACGAAATGTTTAATTTAAATGGACATTTAACAAATGACACAGAAACTAGTGAACTCTGTCATCATAACATTAAGGAAAAACAAATAATTGATTTATTAATACTAATTTGATTCTTTGGTTTTCCATTTACTAAGTAATTGCTAATAGTTTACCTGTTGATATCCCCAACTGGTATATTTAGTATTGGCTTTTCCAAATATACAGTATTCTTAATTGGGCACATTTTCCCTAATGATTTTCCAAAATGATTCAACTGTCTGCTTTTATTATTTTCAAGAGATGAGGACCACGAACAACACGTATCTACTATTGGGTGTAAGCCTCCCTACATGTGTTTCAATAATTTGTCATAGATACAGCAAGTAATATGATCCGCTCTCACCTACATTTGATCCTACAATTTTATTTAAAACTAGCTGTTCCCCGCGGCTTCGCTCCCGTGGACCACCCCACAGGACCCGTTATCGGGATTAAAAAATAGCATATGTCACTCAGAAATAATGTAGCTTTCTATTGGTGCAGAATTTTTTAAAACGGTTCTGTAGTTTCGGAGCCTATTCGGTACAAACAAAAAAATCTTTCCTCTTTATAATATTGGTATAAATATGTTGTAGTTGTTCAGGCCTTTCATCAAATTAAATTAGCACCTCTCGTCAACGCCATTTCTTTAGCTATCTCCTGCGTTTCACTAAAAGATTAATAACTTGTCCTAAGGATCGTATTTCCTATTGCTCCAGAATACATCACCATCGTCTGTCTAATCTTTTCTAAACTTTAATGTGGCGGCTTCTATTATACCCAGATGCAGATTAATGAAAAGGATAGCTGCAAATAAAAGATATTGGAACTTCATTGTTGAGAAGTATATATTTCATTATTGTTGGTAGTTGCTATGCATTGAGTTAAAACAACTCGTTGGAGACTTGGGACTGAGTTGGGGTCGGAAGCCAATATAACCAGATGCAGAAGACCAAAACGGAAAACTGCAGAGAAAAGACGGTACTTTCGGGGAACAGTATTTCATTATACCTAGTTCTCGCCAAACTTCTTGGTCGCTCTGAAGTTGGCTACAATGGCTGCGCAGTAGTAAATCTATACAAAAATAACACCAATCCGTGCAAGAACCGTGCTTTGCGAATCGGAAAGCCAACTTCAGGACGGTCAAGAAGTTTGGCGAGTTTGGTTTGAAGAGTTAAAATAATACATAGAGTCGTTGGAAGTAATAAACATATCTTACGCACTTAAGACAGTTCGTAGGAGCTTCGTAACTGGTTTTATTAGTATTAATATAATAATAGTCGTAATTCTGTTTACCGCGTGAGTCACGCAGAAGCCGTAGTTAGTAGGGCGACCAGTCCAGCCACGATGTCTGAGTCTGACCGCGATGACTCAGCTGTTAACGCACAACTTATAGGAAATAAACATTAACATAGCCAAAACAAAATAGAATTCGACATAATAGCGGTTATTTGTGAAATTGACTGGGTAATTGAGAGATTCATTAGATTCATTGATTTTCATTTGGTCCAAATTAGAACCAAAATTTATGCTCGGATAATGCATTTTTCGCTTCATTATTTGTGACTGTGCACTCTTAAAAGCCCATATAACCAGAATTTATTTTGAACTAGCTTCTTCTAGCGTCTTCGCCCGCGTGAATGCCAATATTATCCCTTGGGAACAAATACCCGGGTTAAAAAGTATCCTATGTGCTAGTATCCTATTCCAGACTATAAATCTATCTCTGTGCCTTTATAATATTAGTAGGATAAGATAAGAATAAGAAAAAGAAAAGAAAGAATAAGATTAGAATAAGATTTGTTGTGGAAGATGTGTTCGTTATATCTGCTGGTAGATTATTATAAAGCTGGACGCCTTCGTTTTTTATTTATTTTTTCTGTTAGCTTTACCTGCCGGACTGTTTTTAATGTTACACCCACCATTCTAGCAGTACGATGTATACTGATGCCTAATTTCAGAAAAGCCATGATTTTTGCAAATTTTTCATGTGAAAGAGGTATGATAAGTAAATTTTACATTTTTAAAAGAATAAGGTTATCGACTAAAAAAATATTATATCAAAATATACATTATTTTTGTAATCTTTTTTATTAACCTCATCAAACTGAGTGTAGGCTTTCTCTCTTTTGTGCTATGCTTGTGCTAATAGAATCTAATAAAGGCTCACCTACAATACTACGAGTACCTATGAATCATTGTTTTGTTTGTGGTCGTAACTGCCATCCATCTCTAGCAATCGTTCGCATACAGTCGGGAAAGGTTAGAAAGTGTTTCAATTGAACTTTCAACACTATATTTCCTTTCTTTAGTTGACTAAATTTCATGGAAGTCTACACTAAGGTACAATTTTACTTCACATCATACGCAGCCTTACTTCAACAATTGTTGGGCCTCTCTTTATCATAATCAACCTATAAATTGTGCTAGGTATAGGTAATGTGCCTAAAGCTGATGAAAGGTAGTATTGAAAGCCACAAGTTTTCGAAATTCTAATTTAAGCATGTGCCGGTCTTCTCACGTTTGCTAAGTGCTTCATCGTTTTGATTCTCTTTTCATTTGAAAAACCGGAGTACTATACATTACTTTAGTATGGGACTGAGCTCCTTCCGAGAGTTAGTCACCCCAGTAAACAATCACGTAGTATTAGCTGAACAAGATAGCTATGTGTTCGACGCAGCGAGCTCGTCAACTAGTCATCGGCTTAACAAAGCCATCCTGTGTCACGAGTTCACGACTCACGTTCTACGAGACCATACTTAGTACGCGCGTACTGTACGTGGCCTTGAACTTAAGACTTTAAAAAATTGTACCTCTATAGTCCCCCGAATATATTTTTCTTTACATGTTTACTGCCTGCATTATTTCACTGGTCTCTTGGTTTACAAATGTTTCTGACCAAGATTAATGTGAACCAAATAAATTTGTCGTCAGTTGGTTGACACAAGTGATCAGAAGACATGATATACATTGGGAGAGAGAAGAAAGCCAAAGTAGAGATAGATTGTTTGAGGAATAACATGCAATGGTACTGAATAAGAGCGTGACGGTTGACCAGGTTGAAGAATATAATCTGTTGCACTTTCTTAAGTAACTTGTGATAAGTCCGGTGATGATAATGAGTTGGCTACCGAAGCTCGTCCCTCCATCTACATAATGTAGTATGCCAAAATGCTTTCTTCTTTTTACCCGACTACGGCGAAGCCAAAAGGAAGGGTTATGATATTAGCAGTCTATGTATGTTTGTATTTGCGTATGTTCCTTCGTAGCGCCTAAACTATACATCCGATTTTGATGAATAAGGTGTCAATCGATTCGATAATATAGCCCTGGTAGCATAGGCCAAAAAAATAGCGAAGTATTTTATCGCATATTCGCATAACAAAGTATTTGAGGATTGAACAGTAAAGGATAAGTATTAATTCTCAACAAAAATACTGATTGCAAATCACAATGCACTTAAAAACAAACCTATCTCGAACATTCTAGTAATTTTAGAAAACTGCGGTTACAGCGTTTAATAATTATCTCTTATCATCATCTTCCTGCCCTTGTCCCGTGTTACTTGGGTTCGGCGCAACACGTTTTCTTCTTCCATACCGTCTGTTCCATACTTTCGTCGTCACGTCGAACTTTTGTTAAATTATTTGACCAAAATACTTAATGTTTTTATGAACATTGCTAGCGCACAGCAATGTATTCAATATCCAATAATTTATAACAATAGATGAGAGGAGGAGATGAATAAATTGATTGAGCATAATTTGTGGCTTCTCGGCCCGGGTTTTTTGACGCCCAAATATATCATTCCCCAAATGATATCATTTTGACTTTAAGCTAGTCTAACTAAAGTAAACGTAGAATAAGTAAATCAAAATAACTCAGTTGGCCTCCAGGAAGACGGTATCACAATTAGCCCAGAAATCGATACGAACAAACTCTCGATAGTGTCATCAGCGTGTCAGTAATGTCGACATCATGACTAATGTTGGTACTACATTTTATTAACATATATACAATTGAATATTCTTAAAACTAAATCAAACCTTTATACAAATACAAAAGGGAGACGGAAAATACCTCACTGTGCATCAAAAAATTCCTCCATATCGATGTCAATGGGAAACGTGCCCAGAACGCTGGCAGCATTACCACGTTGGATGGTAATGCTGATTCTCTGGCCGAAGAAAAGGTCACGTGAAGAATCGACGAGCTTTGTGCTAATTTCTCGAAAAACTCGATGCGCACTTGGACCCCATGGACCTAATTTTTCAACCCCAAAGGGCTCAAACATATAACTTGTTGGTACTAGAGTTATTAAATCCTTAAATTTTTTCATGCATAATTTGTCAGCCTATAGATCCGGTTCCCAATGGATTTGGGGTCTGCGACTTAGGTAGGGTTATTTCGCTCGTTATAAGCAATCGAACCGCATACATTTATCTAGTACGTTTCGATTTCTGGGTTTTTGGTCAATACATTTTGGACCATCTCACAAATTCAATTCTTTTATTGCCTACCGAATATGGAAGAAAAAACATATTTCAAAATAAAATTATATTTAATTCATCAAAAATATATCCTTACATTATGTGTATAAACATTTTTATGTACATGACGACATTATCCTTGCTCCTGTGTCATCGAACATTTAAGTTTGTAACTATGGCTCTTTAATTACTCATCATTTCAACGGTGGCGACTGAGTTACCTTCCATCTCGACCACAGCTTGGTTGCCGCCTAACTGGATGTTCACCTTGGTTGATTTACCATGACTGTGGAAAGAAAACAATTAGTTACTACAGAGAAGTAGAGTCCAGTAAAAAAGTTGAGAGGAGTCTTTCAAAGTATTGCTGTACTTCTTAATTAGAATACTGTAATGTTACTGCCAGAGGGTAAGATACGGGTGAGACCCAAGAAGTGCCTATGCGAGGACAATAGGGAAACGTTTTGGCTTATCAACTGATTACCCAGTCTGATAAGTCCGATCGCTTCGGCCAATCGAGGACTTCCGAGCCGATAGAGGTGCTCCTTATACACTCCTACATATTAATTCGATATAGCTTCAGATAAAAAAAAAAGTTATTAAAATCAAAAAACCCGACCGCAAAGATATAAACAAGAAGAAAATCATGCTGTGCAGTCGGAGGATACATATTCGTTTGCTGGCTGATCAAAATTATAAATATCTTTGACTGCACAGCATGATTTTCTTCTTGTTTAGATGTAAACAAGAAGTTGCAGTCGGGTTTATTTATTTTAATAACTTTTTTTATTTACAACTATTTAGTTATCCTTTTTTTTCGAATTACTTTTAAACATATAAGTGGTATATATATATATATATAGTGGTATGTAATCACCTCTAAAACCCTTCATTTTGATACCCAACTCGATATATTTCAAAGAAAAAAAATTGCAACCCCTTCAATATGGCACCCAAAATCCGCCATGTTCCTATTAATTTGACGAATTGAACGACGACTTATATATAAGAACACTTGGGCGGCCAAGACCTATCTAACGATGTCTAAATTATGAAAATCCGTCAAGTTTTTTGAAAGATACGAGGTAATAAAGAATATTACATACAAACAAACATACAAAATACACGCGAAAAACATAACCCTTTCCTTGCAGCCAGGTAAAAAATAATTGAATAATAACAACAAAAGTATGGGCAAACATCTTACTCCTTGCTTTGTCGTCTTATAAAGTTGCTGAATGATTGATAGCAGATATATTTACTTACTCATTATACAGCACAACTACAACAGTGTTTTTAGGTGTAATAAAAGCGACGTTCCACACAGAATTTCTACAGCTAAGCTTGTGCGTGACACTAATCCTTTGGGAGCCGCGTGGCACGAACTTGGAGAAATGTCCCATGGCGTAGAACATCGGCTGCTTGGCGAACGCGTTCTTCTCAGGGAACACGATAATGGGAGAGTCTGCGAAGTTCTTGATGTATGTTGGACCTCCTTGGACGTTTAGACACATGTTCCAGTCTACCCATCCTACAACACCGTGGTTGAAGTCCTGAAATATGAATTAAAAATCATTTCCTTAATATTTAGCTATGTCAAACATTACCCTCCTTCGGCAGTCGGGTAAAAAGGACATAACGTATCATTACGCCTGCAGTATTTCCTAAAGGATTAGTCAGAAATGTGCCTATTATAATACACTCACATTTCATCAGTGTTTAAGTTCTGAAAAATAGGTCGAGCCATCAACCGGGAACAAATCCAGACCCGGCCAACTTCTATGAAATCCCAGATGAAAATTCCCAATAGCACAGCCCGAATCGGGCATCGTATCCAGTGACTTTTCATACTCAGTAGTTGCGATTCCGACCATTAGTCCGCGGAGACAATGGTCAATGCTGACCAAAGCTCCTGTGCCACTCTTATACTGACACATACGTCAGATATATCTGGCGGTTATGCACTACATCCAATCCGTGTCCGTGTAATTTCGGTGCCGAAGTAGACATAGTATTTCTTGTAGGCAAGCTTACGCACTACATCTGATCTTTATCCGTCATAATATGTCATAATTCAGAACATTTTGAACTCGGAACCCAAATTACGTACACGGACTTGTGTGCGTAACCGCCGCCCGTACGCAGTCAGACTCGTCATTACCATCTTACTGACTGTCTTAACTTAGCAATGATAGTTCGTGCCGATAAGAAAAAAAAAATGCAGGCGCTTGTACTTACGTCAATAATATCAATCAGGTATTTCTTTGCCCTGGTCCACGATCCTAGGTCAACATGATGTTTTTCAAATAACATAGTGCCTGTAAAGTAAAAAAATAAAAAATAACCGGTAGTTGAATCTAAGAAATGCTTTAAAAAATGCCTGCAATTTAAAATTCAATAAGAATTTGGCTGTTCATCAAAGAGTTCTATATTGAGGGATTGATTCAGGGATAAAAACAATTGAAGTATGTAACTAATGTTCCCTATCCCAACTCCTGATGCTAAACAGAACACAGTGCTTTTGTGTATGTATTTGTGATACTTCAAACTTTATACCACACTTTTGAAATTGCAATTTCAAAAGTATGTTGAAATAAACACTATTTCTAAACTTGAAATAAAAACGTTTTCAAATAAAAAAATCAGAGTTTTTAAATAAAAAAACGTTTTCTAGAAAATTTTATCACCTTCCTTTGAAATTATAGTTATACTTAAGTACCGTTTTTAACTTTAAAAAAGATATAAAAAAGAGATTCCCCAACATCGCTTCCGAAACTTCGTCTTCAGTAAGTATGCCAAACCGGCTCGAAGCTGAAATTAGAGCCCGAGGAGGCATTATCAGTTATTAAAATGTACCGGCGTAAAAATACGTGTAAATGTTGTTTGAGTTTTAACCAGTACTCAAAAAGAGTTATTTTTTGGTTTCTATTTTTTTTTTAAATTAAAAACGTTACTTATTTATAATAAACTAACATTTCAAATTATTTCGAAACTAACTTTAAGTGTGGTACTAAGTTATGAAGGTTAGTGTATATTTCATCTTTTTATATACCTCTTAACTTGTATTCAAGATCAAAGGTATCAAGCAGTTAATATTAAAAATAGGTACCTTCGCATGCCTCAGTAGCGATGATGAATTTAGTAGGATATAACTTTCCGACCTCTGAAATAACTGCCGCAGGGATTAAAAAGTCTGTGTAGTAATGTACTCCTATGCCGTCTATGTAGTCTAGAACTTTGGGATGCTCCGCTATCAGCTGTGTTATAAAAACAAAAAAAACGGTAAGTTCGGCTACTTTAGCAACCAACTTTTCAGAGAATTTACGTTACAAGGTCATAAAAATTTTCTAGAGTGAGACAATTTTTTTTGTGAAATTTCTCCGAAATGTGTAGTTCTTAAATAACGTTTTAGATAAGTATCCACTTCTAAGATGTTGGACTTGAAACGTTCTATTTTTTTTTTTAAACCTTGCCCCCCCACTAGGAATTTCTTCCTGTATCATGGGTGCGTTTACAAACATCTAAACTCTCGTACACAAGACACCCAGATCCGGAGCAATTATCTGTAGGCCATACAAATATTTGTTCCGTGTGGGAATCGAACCCGCGACACGCAGCACAGCAGCCGATCGCTTAACCACTACGCCAACCGTGTCATTAAAATACAAATATGGAATACGTGACCCGTTAATGCTCTTAATAATTTTATTATTTTATTCCAGCACCTCCTGATGCCGTTTTAATAAAACTACAAATGAATGTAACTCACCAAATTCACCCAGTATGGCAATGTTATTCTCTGATCGTCTCCCGTTATGATTTTAATATCTTTAAACGTCGAATTTCTTATGGTAGGTCCCAAATTGTTTATTATCCAACTGCCCTGAAAATAATACTAAGTGTAATTTCTCTACATCTTGTAAAATATTTACATACTTTACTAATTAATAAACAAAATAGTAAATATCGTACCATGCTCCCTGCGGTCCATCCAAGATTGTTGATGTTATTAATAAATCCCACCAGACCGCTGGTAGGCTCATTTGTGGTGGTGATGGCCCATATTGGGATGCCTTCAGCCGTATACTTTTCTAAAAACCTGAAGAAGATAACAATATAACAGCATTCCAATTGTGTAACCTATTCACAATCAAAGGGGACACTAAATCTAACCCCTATATTCTGAGTCATTTTCTCCACTGGAACTGGAACAGATGTAATTAACAGTTTTGTCGTCTTATTAATTGATATTTACTGTGATATGAGCCCAGTGGTAACAGTCGCGACTTACAAGTTGTTAGTAAGTATGGGTACCCAGGCAAGCGATTTACTTTTTGTAAATTATTTCATCACCACTGCTCTCAAAACGGTGAAAGAAAACATCGCGAGGAAACCGGCATGTCCTAGAACCAATAATTCGAAGACATGTGACATCCACCAATCCGCACGGGGCCTGCGTGATGGCGGCCCATTCCCTTTCTGTCTTTTTGTCCCAGCAGTGGGAACATTATAAGGCTGATGACGATGTGAAATGCAATGATACAAGCTATAGCTGTGAATATATGTCAATTTATCAAAGGCTCTGGCGTCTGTGTGGAGGGACTGCAGAAGATTCCTACAAAAGGACTTAGATAATAGACCTATAGCTGCTGTCTATGTCCAATCTGCTATTTCTGTGCTAAGCGGTGATCATATTGTGCGAGTGGAAGGATGCCAATGATACCAATAACTGTTGTTTACTTGAGATGGTAATCGGCGTAAGTCTGGTAGTACTCCGTCTTGAGCCGGCTGTGACCGGTGTACGCGTTGTTGGTCTTCATCCAGGGCGGCGGCGACCAGGTCGTCGCTATCACGTGGACGTCGGCGCTCGACGCTTGCATGGCTGACTTGATCATCGGGATCTACAAAATGGAGGGTTAAAGATTTTAAGTACAGCTCTACAAGCGAATTATTTACCACACAATCCTCCACAATTTAAATTGCTTTTTTTTGCAATTGCGAACAGGGGTGCTACCACAGGGCCTAAACAAAGAGGCATTCTATCAGCAATAACGACTGTCAACCAATAGTATAGTTTGTTGTTCAAAACATTTTACTGTCATTTTTAACCCCCGACGAAAAAAGAGGGCGATTATAAGTGTGACGTTTGTACCTGTGTGTTTGTGTATTTGTGTAACTGTCTGTGGCATCATAGCTCCTAAACGGATGCACCGATTTTGATATCGTATTTATGTTTGAAAGGAGACTATATCGAGAGTGTTCATCTTCATCAGTCTTATAATGTTCCCTTTGCTGGGACACAGGCATCCTCTCTGTGAAAGAGGTATTGGGCCCGCGGGCCCAGTGCGGGTAGGTGAGTGCGGATGTCACATGTCTTAAAATGTTTGGTTCTAGGACATGCCGGTTTACTCACGACGTTTTCCTTCACCGTTTTAAGAGCAGTGGTGATGAAATCATTTACACAAAGGAAAACGCCTGCCTGGGTTCGAACTCACGACCTACGGCACGTAACTCGGGGCCGTTACCACTGGGCCACCACTGCTCTTGAGAGTGTTCATAGCTATGTTTAATTTGTGTTTTCGCAAGATATCGTGTCATAATTACATGTTCAATAGATTCTCGATCGAAGTGTATCTACTGCTAGATCAATTATGTAGCATGAAATAAAAATGTGTTTGGTAGTTCACCTTATACTGAAAGTCTTCGTAAGTAAGCGAGTAGTTGCTCAGCTTGGCATCATTTATAGGGAGCTCGTTGTAGGCGTAGGGGTGCGTAGAGAAGTCGGTACCGCCGATGGGGACACGAATCATGTTGTACTGCAGTCCATTGTCGCTGAAGTATGAGCTGTGGATGTAATATAATATAATTTAGTTGAAGCCAGGAGGATAAAGAGAACTCATTGATTCTACTTATGAACGTGAAAGTTTCGTTGTATGTTTGTTAATCTATTACACCTCAATGGAAGGATGGATCTGGATCACAAATAGACCATGTTTTGGATTGGAAGCTACGATACTTTTTTATCTCGATAGTAGGTTTTGATTTTTTGTGAGCGAAGCTGATGGCCATAGCTAGTCATATAATGCAAATAAATAACCGCTCGAAAATGGCTAAAACCCCAATTTAGTTAAACGACTTAATCATACTGGTTAAGCTATTGAAGCAATAGGAATTTCTTCAGACTAACTACTTGCCTTGAGGAGTTGAAACGTATCAGTGGTTTATTTAACGGTTAACTCTGACCTCCAGACAAATCTATGGCAAAATAGCTTTGTTGCTTTTGAGAAATAGGTTCTAACAATAAATGAAAAGAAAAAGAAAAATCCTAACTCGCTAAGTGACTGACTCATTAATGGCCACCCTTAGTCCTAGAAAGCAGCAATTTTAACAGCGATTCCAGTTTTATGAAATTGAAATTCAAATAGTACAGCGGAGAATATAGGGCTGACCATAATAAAGGTAGTTGGAAAAGTGCTAATCAATATTAAAAGAATTACTCGATCAAAGACTTCTGCACCGGGTCAGACAGGTTCTTCCAGTTGATACCGGCGGCGTCTGTCACCGCGCCTCCGAAGCCCTCCACCGTCTGGAACGTCGTCTGCGGATGCAGGAGTAACTTAATACATCCCGACTCTGAAAGAGAAAATCATTATAATATTATTACTAGCGATGTAGACGTCTTTGGTATAAATGCTTCGGTGAAATTAAATGAGTGTTATGTTCTGTGGTATGTTATTGTTATAATCGTCCTTGTTCTGCGTGCCTAAGGCACATCACAATGTTATTGGTCCAACACTTCGCCACTTCCATGACATCGACGGTGCATGGCAACGCATCGGTCGCTTCGGCTGCGTGTTTTGGAGCACAAAGATGATATACAATCATATGAAATGTGGCAAGGATCTTAGATAAATTAACTTCGAAGATGAGAATTAAATAATATTTATTGGATGATAGCAAATACCCCGAATCACGTGTCTATGCAACGTATAATATGCTGCTCATCGTAGTATAATATTAAAGTTTAACTAATGCGGTTTTTAACCCCCGCCGGAAAAAGAGGGGTGTTATAAGTTTCACGTGTGTTGCTGTGTATCTGTGTGTCTGTCTGTGGCATCATAGCGCCTAAACGGATGAACCGATTACGTCGTCGTAATTTTGTCGATGGTGTTCTTAGCTATGTTTGAATAAAATTGGTTCAGCCGTTCAAAAGTTATGGGGATTTTACTGTTTGAATCGGGGTGTTTTCGCAAGATAAATGTGTCGGGGGTTTTTAAATTGTGAAATTTTACTTGTTGTTTCAGTTTTTTGGTCAAGTTAAGAAGTCAGTACCAATTTATTTTTGTACTAAACTAAATAAAAGTTGCTTTGCCGCATATGTAACATTTTTAACCCCCGCCGGAAAAAGAGGGGTGTTATAAGTGTGACGTTTGTACTTGTGTGTTTGTGTATCGGTGTATCTGTGTGTCTGTCTGTGGCATCATAGCGCCTAAACGGATGAACCGATTTTGATTTAGTTTTTTTTTGTTTGAAAGGTGATTTTGTTGAGAGTGTTATTTATTTATTTATACTTTATTGTACACCACAAAATACAGGAACAAAAGAAACTTAAAACTAAACATATACAATGGGCGACCTTATCGGCGCTTGCTCGCTGAGCTATGTTTGAATAAAATCGATTCAGCCGTTCAAAAGTAGTGGGCGTTTTACTGTCTGAATCGGGGTGTTTTCGCAAGATAAATGTGTCGGGGATTTTCAAAATTTTGGAATTTTGCTTGTTAAAGCAGGTTTTTAGTTCTTTTTTGAACGGAAGTTGTTGTTACGCCGTTGACGTGGCGGAATTCTGGTCAAAATATATTAAATTTTGAATTTTGGAATCATCATTATGACGAAGAAGAAGAAAGGAAGTGGACTCAGCGTTGAACCTTCTTGAATTGCTTTTAAATTAATGTAATTCTATGTATATGTCGCGATGATGACACAATTTGTGTTTTTTTTTGGGAATTTAATTATTCCGTATTCACTTCATGCGATATACAGTTAGAATCAAACCTAATGGCGTAATAAACCTAATTTTAAGTGACAGCGCAGGCTTGGGATAGGGCCCAGCGAAAAGAGAACTTTACAGACGCTATTAAGTTTGAATCATAGATCTTATTGAATAAAGGCTTTTCTTTTATAAACTCACCAACTTCACCAGAATCGTTCAGCGGTTGCAAATTAGCTTTGGTTTTGTTGAATCGTAACCCATTCTGGAAATATGAAAGTTTACAAGTTAGTAATATTACCAAAAAGTCATCATCAGCATGTTAATGTTCCCACTGCTGGGACACTGGCCTCCTCTCTGTGAGAGAGGGAATGGGTCGTAATCCACCATGCGGGCCCAGTGCGGGTTGGTGGATGTCGCATATGTCTTCGATTTTTATGGTTCCGTATCCAAAGGATAAAAACGGGACCCTATTACTAAGACTCCGCGGTCCCTCCGCCTGTCTGTCACCAGGCTGTATGTCATGAACTGTGATAGCTAGACAGTTGTTTTTTTTTGTGAAAATGGTACGGAACCCTTCGTGCGCGAGTCCGACTCGCACTTGGACTTTTTGGTTTTAGGACATGCCGGTTTCCTCACGATGTTTTCCTTCGCCGTTTTAAGAGCACTGGTGATGAAATAATTTACACAAAGTAATAAGCGCGTGCCTGGGTGGTGGGACCTACAACATGTGAGTCGTGGCAATTATTACTTCATCGCGGCCGTTACAACTAAGACCCAAAAAGCGGGCCAGCAATAGTCTCTGTCATTTTAGTAAAATAATCTTTTATTTAAAGAACCACTTGCTATATATTCATCATCACCTACTATTACTGGGAATAGGCTCTCCATGCTTGTGTCTACTTTACCCAGGTCCTACCCGGTTGTGCTTATATCGCCACACACTTTAGTTTTTGTCACCAGCATAGATATTATAGATATGTTCCAATATGTCCTCCAAGGGTTTGCTTGAGATTGTCTCTACTCTAAGTCTCTACTACACATGATAATAACACTTATAAAGCCGGCGATACATCCCTCGTGTTTTTGTAAACTATTTCTCGGGTGTCACGAACACGCCATGCGTGTATTGAAACTCACGATACCTCATTAAAATTATGGCAATAAAACTGTATTCGATAAGGTTTGCATTTCTACCTATCTTTTTTAGCTTTGGTCTCTTGGTCGGAACGCACAATTCTGCGGTATGTGTTACCAGACACATACCTAATCCTCCTCACCGCTGCCGCATTTTTAGATGGAACAAAATACCGTTACAGACGATTATCAGACGATTATGTGTCCGGCACAGCATACCGCAGCATTGTGAATTCTGATCTAAAGACCAAAGCTTATCCGATTAGCCCGATATTTCCATCTGCTGGGTAAAGATTCAAAGACAAAAGACAATTATTTCAACTGGGCCACCAAGCGGCACTTTTGAATGTCACAATTTAAATTTACATGGAATAAAAGTTGATTCTACCGTGCATTCGGCAAGTAGCTTGTTATGGAGAAGAATGGACAAGAAACTCCATACTTTTTACCCGACTGCCGAAGGAGGGTAATGTGTTTATCAGTCTATGTATGTATGTATGTATGTATGTATGTATGTATGTATGTATGTATGTTTGTTCCTATGTGGCGTTCCAAAGTCCAAACGCGTTGGCCGATTTGGATGATTCATACGTCAATCGATTCGTCTTAATCCTGCGAGTGTCATAGGCTACATTAAAATTGGACAATATAAAAATGGCGGATTTTGGGCGCCATATTGTGGGGGCCCAAATTTTTTTTTTCTTCCAAACCCATCGTGTGGGGTATCAAAATAAAGGGTTTTAAGAGGTGATTTCAAAAATATATAACACTTATATGTTTAAATGTATCTAATTCGAAAAAAAACTTAACTAAACAGTTATAAATAAAAAAAGTTAAATCAAAAAATCAAAAAACCCGACTGCTTCAAAAGCGAACTAAAAAGTCGTAAACAAGGAAAAAATCATGCTGTGCAGGAGGAGGATACATCTGGTTTTGGTCAGCCAGCTCGCGCGTATGTATCCTCCGACTGCACAGCATGATTTTTTCCTTGTTTACGACTTTTTAATTCGCTTTTGAAGCAGTCAGGTTTTTTGATTTTTTGATTTAACTTTTTTTAAATTTACTTAAAATAAAAGTTGATTCTACCGTGCATTCGGCAAGTAGCTTGTTATGGAGAAGAATGCACAAGAAACTCCATACTTACTCTTTTAAAAAAAAAAATTTTTTACAATATTTAGGTACATAAATAAGTACATACATTAATAAATTCACATATGAGGACAATGCACCCAGAATAGCACTACACACTATACTACGTAAAGGTATAAAGTATTAAAAGTACTCACACATGTACTGTGCAGTTATATAATAGATACTAGAAAAACATTAATATCCGAAGCAGTTAATTTATGACCAATTCCAACTGACGGCGCCCGTTCACGAACATGACGCATGAATCGGCACCACCCAGCTCAACCATCATGAAGGGAACCGAATGATCCAACACACGCGCCACCATCAGAGAGACATTTGAGAGAGCATGACACACTCAACTGCCAGGGCACACACAAGTCAACGAACGACACATAGGTATAGCAAATGGTAGATTTACAGTTGGGTACATAGTACCCACACACGTGCTGTGCAGCTATACAGTACTAAAAGAAATCTAGTCTATACAACACAAACATAAACATATCATTTGTTTTTGCGCCCTAGTGGTTGTGGAGCAGGACTAGCATTGAGCCAAGCATTTTTATCAGTGATATAATCCCCCAACTTATAATATGCCTGCCTGCATAGTGTGCGTTTTATACAATTTTTAAATTTCGTCTCATTCAGTTCTAGAATGTGGGGAGGAATTTTATTGTAACATTTTGTACAGTACCCCATAAAAGATGAGGCCACTTTTGCCAGTCTGAAACCTGGTTGAACTAATTGGTCCCTATTTCTAGTAATGTAATTATATCTGTCACCGTTTTTACTAAAAAGATGTAAATTCTTTCTCACGTACATGATGTTTTCATAAATATATATTGACAAGGAACCGTCATGATGTTAATGTCCTTAAACAGTTCCCTTAGAGAATCGCGCCGGCGAAGATTGTAAATCGCTCTGATGGCTCGTTTTTGCAGAATAAAAATAGACTCAATGTCTGCAGCCCTTCCCCATAGTAAGATACCGTAAGACATTATACTATGAAAGTAACTAAAATAGACTAGCCTAGCGGTATCCACATCAATAAATTGACGAATCTTTCTGACAGCATAAGCTGCCGAACTCAGCCGCCCCGCAAGTGATACTAAGTGATTCCTCTTCTTCTACTAAATTAAGCGTTTAGTTCACAAAAACTGTGATGTTATCTTAATAAATAATAACCTTACTGCAGTATCTCTACGTAGGCGTCTTGGTGGGACTTGCGTGCTCTAATGAACCCTAGGTCGGTGAAGGTTGACTCTACTTTGCCACAAGATGCCTAGGGTGAGGGGCCAGACTAAGAGAGATACAATCCGCAGGGCAGCTTTGTAGCGAGCGTTTAAGTTTGGTGGGCATTGGCGGAGTGGAGATTCGCAAAAGCAAACGTGCTCGGAGGAAGGAAGCTAGCCCAGTAAGATGCTGTTAGGGATCTTGACCGTACTTCCAGGATTTCTCTGATAGCCGTGGCATAATTCTCCAGTCTTCAAGCACCTCCGTATAAGTTGCCCCTTTAGCACTACGTTACAAAAGTGCTAGCAACTGTTTATGGCGAAGCCCATTAATTGAGGGTGCAAGTAATCCCCTGCCATTTTATAGCCGTGTAGATAAACTGTGGTCAAGCAGGGACCAATATTGCTTCTATATTTTTTGGTAATCGATCCACGAAGCCTTGCAAACACATATTCCAAAGTGTTTTGTCTCCATATTCTGCAATAGTCCTGCACAAGCCCGGGATTGCCTTTGGGTGCTCTTGCGTAGTGATTAGAGCATACAGGGATAATCGCCGGTTGGTGTCACATTTCATCCTACATGTCTAACATGTCTCTGTGTCAAGAGAAATACAAAAAAAAAATGTCTTACCTGTGAGCTCTTGTACACGACGTACTGGCCAGATGTGAGTGGTTCCTTAGTAATAGTGTCGCAATACGTTGAATTGCAGACACACAACACCGACTTCTTCGCTATCTTCCGTGCCGCACACGGGATATCTGAGGAAATTATTGTAAAGTTTCACAGACGCACTCGTCAAAATTAAGCTATGGTTGAGGTTGGTTCGTGGAAGAGTAGCTTTCCATAAAATAGTTATGTATACCTACCGAGACCCCGCCGTTCCACGGAAACCACGCCTAGCCATTATTGTCTTGCCAGTTGTTACTGGTAGTCAGAACTTCAGGAGCCTGAAAATGTGACGCCAGTCTTACCAAGGGGTACTATGTGACCCAATTTCTGGCTTGTGGCAATTGGCAAACGTTGCAAAATATTGGTATTCGGCTACATCGGGTTATACTGGCAGCAGAGCCCAACAAATTTGGGAAAAGGTACGCATGATAAGGAAAATATTTATCAGCTCATTACAAAACGAGTTCTTACTTCAAGCCAGTTCTTGTTTATACCTAGAACTTTATTTCGATTGCACAAACCGAAAACCCCTTTGAAAGGCAGAAAAAACATGATCTAAAGATTTAAATTTCCTTTAAGGTCAAGGAACCCGAAAAAAACTGACTCTAGAACCGAGTCAAGTTATCTGTACTTACAGTAAAGTCTGGAAAATCGGAAAAAAATTAACAGACTACTACTTACAAGTTTGACTTGTTTTGTACTTAATGAAATAGCGTATAGGCTCATCATATTTGAGTGTAGTAAGTGGCCCAAAAGGCCCCACTTAAACGCCGTGGTAACAACGGCTTTTTAGCGAGTTCCACTCACTGTAGCATACTGCCTCTATTTAGGTTCAGAGTGTGTAGAATTTGATGTTGGAACTTTCATGACTTTAATTAAATGAAACACAAACGCCTTTGTGTGGAGTCTAGGGTCATCGATATGGAGCAACAGTGATCATTTAATTTTAGTCATGGTTACGCATACTGGTCTAGAAAGTTTCCTTTTAGGTTCAAAGTATTAGTTAGTACTAGCGATGGGCGATTGTTGCAAAAAAAAACAATCAACTGAATCGAAAATTGTGCTATTGCTCATTCGATTGTCGATTTAGTAGTTCCTCACAATTATTATTCGTATAGACAAACTACTAACGTGCGTTGAACTGCGTAAGGCCGCGCGGGGTGATGCATGCGGGACGGTATTGCGTCAATTGCGTTTATAAGTATTAGTACTTCAATACATTTACTTTAGTTGGTCTGGTGGAAAAACATTTTTTTTTCTTAATTCGTAATTTTGTAATAAATATTCCCTCAACTGATGGAGAATTGGAGATCACTAGATAGATTGAATAATCTATTAGCTACAATCGCATATTAGCTGCAGTCGTACGTAAGTAGTGGCGCACAGACTTTTAACTATTGATTGCGCAGCGCAGCACACGCCCGCCGCACCATCTTTTGCAATTACTTATTTAGTAGTACGCACTACGCACGTGTATAGCGCGCTACAAAATAGTAGTTAAAGTTGACGCGGTAACCGTATCAGTCATGGTCGCTCGCCGCACGCCGCTTGTCGATAACAATCGACTAATTCGATTAGTTTTAGTAGTAATCGCCCATCACTAGTTAGTACTATATTGTCAGTAATTCACTCTGTATCGTGTATACAATAAAATTTAAGTCTCTTTCGAAAAGAGTACCTTAACCGATGGAAGCGTCCAATATTTTTTTGCAATACCTAATTATTTGAAGAGAATTTGTCATACTCTTTCATGGGGTCTCTTTGCCTTGCCGAATTCACTTAAGAAATTATGCTGCCAGATTCTGGATTCGACATATTTATTGCTATTTTAATATATCTACAAGCTGCCAGTTAGGGTGAGAGGAATCGTATGCCTGTAATGACTCCGTTTATTATAAAATAACAAGCTTTTCCTTATCTTCGCTTTGATAAAACCAATTATTGTAATGTTTATTTTTAAACCATATATTTATCATCAAAGAACTCAAATACGAACGGAATAACAAGACGATAAGGGCCAGTCATTTCTGCAATAAAATAAGGAAAACGAATTTATAACATCGAATCTTTCAAAGGCAGATCTGGAAATATATCTGTACCTATCTGGTTATATAAACTCTAACGTTATGTTTGTTTATCAATAAAACCACTTACCGGCACTTAGTCCACTGAAGAGACAAAACAGCAGAGTCCCAAACAAAACACAAAATTTATAAGCAACCATTTTAGGGAAAAAAAAACAAATGAGTTCCAATAGTCACCGCTCCATTGAGGAGGTCAAAACTTTGATAAAAAATGCGATATTTTTATTAACTTGTTTGTGTTCATATGTGAGTGTTAGTCGCCACTTGAATGTCGACTGAGCGTCGTCTGTCTGACAGTCTGACCGATTACGAATAAAGTCTCGAGTAACTTGCCAGGATCAATGAGTAGGTACATTGTATACCGGCTTACTTTTTATGGGCAGTATGAATCAGACACTGGAGGGACAGAATACTGATATGCATTATCGTACGAAAGTTACCAGGTGTGCATTGAGAAATGATATTTATATCCAACCAACGAAAGTTAGTCTTGAGATGATGAGGTAAAGTCTTAAAATCTTGCGAGATTGTATGAGTTTATATCATTTTAAATAGTATCAAAATATAATACACCATATTTTTATGAGAAGAAAGAGTTTACCATCTCGCGAGAATTATTCAAGTCTGAGTCTTTAAGTCAAGAGTGAATAGGTTACTTCTAGGCAAGCGTGCTCCATCGTCGACCACATCATCGCTTACCATCATTACATCTCCTATTAAATATAAAAAAAACGCGGTGTTTGCAATAATCCCGTTACAAACATAAGATAATTTATTTATATAGTTATTTAAACTTCATGTACAATGGTTACCTATACATAGGCGGACTATTGCAGCAAGGCATTCTCTACCAGTCAACCTTTGGGTTAAAAAGGACACAACAGTGGTAGGTGTATAAAATTAAAATAAAAAGATGAACAATAATTAAAGTCGGATATTAATAAACTACCTAAAATAATATCTTAAACAATACACTAATAAATACCAAATCTCATTAATATCGTCAATTCGTCTATAATGTTTTATCTTTCCTTCTTTATCAATATCTGTAAGGAGACGCCGATTTGAAATAACATGAATCATATATAATTTACCTTAATGATTCATGTTATTGTAAGATGAGGCTGAACTAGGACTCAAAGGAATTAGGTAGGTATACTAAGGTAAGGGATAAAGATCAAATAATATATATTTGTCCGATATTAAAAAATGATGACGAGGAAATGACTTGGTATGTTTTGTACACCAGGTTTCCCAGTTTTTTCATCTAGACCAGTGACTCCCAAATTCGTCCACCTGGGGCTACACAGACATGCAAGAGTTTTATGTCAGAGAAAAAAGAAATTAGGGGCACCCGTAGTTTCCTAGGAATACCCGTACACGGCTTATTTTTATGAGCTCCGATGGGAATCTCCCTGATTAAGATCATTTTACGTGCCATGCGGTGCATAAGTGAAAGTGACATCATGGGTGACACACATGCAGGCAAATGCCTTACGAAACAAAAAGGTTTTAACTTTTATGCAATAAATATAACCATCTTTAATAACCATCTTTACCCAAAATTTACAGTTTTCTATATCAATGTTATAGGCACCCCTCTAAATTACTCTACAAGGAAAACCTTTTGGAATCAGCTGTTGGTTGTCAACAAGGTGACCTCTTGGGCCAGTCATTTTCAGTTTGGCGATAAACCCAATCATTCGGCAACTAAATTCTAAATTCAATGTATGGTATTTAGATGATGGAACCCTAGGAGGTGATGTAGATACAGTCTTGAACGATTTAACTTTTTTGAACAATAAATTTAGCTCTATTGGGCTAGAACTTAATCTTTCGAAATGCGAAATTTACCTCCCCCAAACTACTGACCGACAGACTACTTTAGCAAAATTCAACGCAATAGCACCTAATATTAAAATAACTGAGAGAAATTCTCTTCACCTCCTGGGTTCTCCTATTTTTGATGAATCGTTTCCAAATTTCATTGAACAGAAAATACAAAATTTTTACGATGTCTCGGAAAGACTTTTCAAAATTAACATGCATTCGGCATACACATTTATCCGATATTGTTGCTTTGGACCAAAATTTACTTATAGCCTTCGCTCCTCTCATTTATGGAAACACCCACAACTTTTAGAAAAAGTAGACCAAATTATAAAGAACACACTTTCATCTATCCTAAATGTGGCCTTGGACGACCGAGCATGGCAACAAGCCACGCTTCCCATTCGCTTGGGTGGCCTCGGCGTCCGCAAAATTTCAAGTATAAGTTTACCAGCCTTCCTCTCCTCGGTCCACGGTACTGATAAATTAACCAGGAACATCTTACCTTCCTCACTGGTTGATTTTGAGGTACCGTGTTAGACCGATGCGTTGAAAGCTTGGAAAATGGCTTGTCCCAATACAGATCTGCCCGACAACCTGTCCTCCCAGAGACGATGGGATGTGCCGCTCTGCAGTATTATACAGAATAACCTTATAAATACATCGTCTAGTACTGCTGAGCGTGCGCGTCTGCTGGCTGTGGGGGAATGGGAGTCGGGTTTGTGGCTTCAAGCAGTCCCGTCATCAACCATAGGCACTATGATGGATGACTTTTCGTTTCGGCTAGTGACCTGTCTACGCTTAGGCGCACCTTGTGTTGCTCCGCATCGGTGCCATTGTGGTGAAGCTGTCGGCAGCCTTGGGCACCATGGCCTGTCTTGTTGCAAGAGCGCAGGACGCATAGCACGGCACGCTAGCATCAATGACATTATACGTCGGGCCCTTATCACCGCCAGCGTACCAGCTGTATTAGAACCTAGCGGCTTGGTACGTGACGATGGGAAGAGACCAGATGGCATGACATTGGTGCCGTGGAAGGTGGGTAGGCCTCTGGTGTGGGACGCAACCTGTGTCGACACCCTTGCGCCATCTCATGTTCCTAGATCGGCGGGCTGTGCTGGCGCTGCTGCTGCGGCCGCTGAGGCCCTCAAGCGGCGCAAATACTGTAACCTAATTGGTAATTACAGTTTTGAGCCGTTTGGGGTCGAAACGCTTGGGTCATGGGGCCCGAGTGCACGTCTCCTTTTTAAGGAGATCTCTCGCCGACTGATCAACACTGTGCGTGACCAGAGAGCTGGCTCTTTCTTTGCGCAAAGAATCAGCATTGCCATTCAACGTGGCAATGCTGCCAGTCTTCTGGGCACGTTCCCGGATGACAGCGATGTGGAGGGGTACTTCGACGCCTAAGTGTACTTTTCTTTTGTATATAGTGTAAGTAGTTAGGTTTAGTTTTTTTTTTTGTATAGTTTTCTTTTGTTTAGTGTTTAAGTATATATTAGTTTATATTTACACCTTTGTTTTCACCATCTTTATAAATAACTTCAATTTCGGAAGTGGGTGTCAAAAAACGAAGAAACAAAACCAGAAACAAAGACTTTGAAGTTATTTTTACTTTTATTGTGGTACCTATAATCCTACTAATAGTTTCATGTAGTTACACTCACAAACTTTCGTTTCGTTCACAATTATTTTATTTTTTTTATTCAAACTTTTTATCTTAACCGTTACTAAGGAGTTACGGAGGCGTGGTGGACAGTTCCTGCGCTTCAAGGTTGATCAGAATAGACACATGAAGAGAGGCGACATTGACCCCACACTTTGGCAGAATCAGGCACAGAATCGACCCGAGTGGAGACGTGGTGTGCAGCGGCAGGTGCACTGACGTGTCCGCTTTGTGCTCGGAGTTTTTCGGCCAAGGGTGGATATGCAAGTCACATGAGAGCACATAACAGAGCAGCAAATCAGAGCTCTCAAGTCTCAACCACATTGAGCAGCCAATGATTGCGGTCGCTGTGGCCGAAACCGGCTGGATGGCATCATCATCATCAACACTAAGGAGTATGCTTTAGGAAGACAAGTAACCGATTTACGGCATTAAAGCGCAGTAAGGGCCTTAAGAGTTTATGAAAGTACCTCCTGGATGAATGTAAGAATTAGGTACAGTCACCTTGTGGTTATTTATTAATTAGAGGTTTATGCACAATCATTGTAAGTTTAAGACTATAGATATAATTTTTGTCGGTAATTTTAGCTATCCGTGTAAGAGCACGTTTAAGAAATGAGTTAGAATAGTAGCGCACATTTACTAAAAGTTACATTATAGAAAATATTTTTGTTCAGATGAATGTTACTTAAATAAAATTATTCATTAAAAAATATTTTTTTAAAGCAAGCTTTTTTCGTATTCTTCTTAGCAAACCCTTTCATTTGATACCCATATCACAAAGTACGTAAGCGGCGGCGCGCCGCAGACAGAGGGGCCACTCTCACTTTGACATTTCGGTTTTACAGGGAATATTGGGCAATATTGGACCATTGATTGGACCGAGCTCAGCATAGAGCAACACGGACCACCGGCGGACGCCGGTGGTCCGTGTTGCTCTATGGAGCTCAGTCGCGGCTGTCATGATTGCTTTGTGCAGGAATTTGTCACGTCATTCATACATTAAGTACGTAACGAGGTTGGTTGCATTGGATGGGTTACCTTTATTATTTGTTACAGACCGAATTTACTTTTTTGTTTTTAATTCTTTCTTTCAATTATTTTTAAGTTAAAAAGGTCATTAATCTTTCAAGATGACAAATTAGAAATTCATTATCTAGGATTATAATAAATTATTTTAAGCCCATAGATGAAATTGGGAAATTGTCATAATAATAAGCTTCAATTCAAACAGCTTACAAATATGTTTCCTCCGACTGCACAGCATAATTTTCTTCTTGTTTAAGATCATCTTTGGTTTTTTGATTTTATTAGGTAACTGTTTTTCACATTTATATTTTTGTCGAGCTTGGAGCTTTTTACAACTTATTTTTTTAAGTGGGCTCATTATTACACTATTACTACGTCTTTTTACTCTCCAATATTCATCGTATGTGGCGTAATATGAAATGTTTCGTGATATTAAATGGATATTTGATGCCCTGTCTACCCTCTAAGGCATGTAAGCATGATATGATGTATGTTTAGACGAATCTATGTATTTATGTTTGTAACTTGGGCAACCTACTCTTTTTTTTAATTCGGAATCAATATAGTAGCAACCCTAGTAAATCTGTCAAGTTTAGCTGTCAATTTTCTAAACGGTGGGAGTGGCCCTTCTGTATACTTACTATTTTGTGCCCATATCATGGCAGTGCACAAAAAATAACTAGAACGCCATCCTGGGCCCTCCGCCATATTGGTTTTAGAATGAAGTCTCTTAGCTAACCATGGGCATGCATTGTCATCCAAACTAAACGTGTATGCAAAATTTCATCTTAATCGGTGGAGGATAACTGCTTTAAAATTCAGTTGCAAGATTTGACCCGAACATACTTACATACAAATAATGTATGATGTAAAATAAAAAAATAATAAAATATCCGGTCATCTGTCCACCAGACCGAATCGGATTAGAACAATGGTAATTTCTATTGTGTCTGGAAATGGACAGTTGAAGCTAAATACAAGAAGACGAACATAGAACCTCCTCCTTTTTGGTAAGTCGGTTAAAAATACAAACTTGCACTGAATCTTTGTTTTATTTTAAGGGCCAGTGAACTAATTTAGCAGCTTTATTACCTTTTTTGGATATCGCTGCACATGCTGAGATAGGAGCCTTTTAGGTCTCGCACAGGGTTTTTATTTTATTATTGTTTAAGTGTATGCTTATTTTCTCGTGTCTCCTGTGCGGGTCACAAATAAATATTTTTCTTTCTTTCTTTTCTTTATTTTAATTTAAGATTTCATCTAAATACATACGATGAGTTCAGTGCTGTTATTGCAAGTAGGCGTTCCATTGGCTATACACATTACGATCACATACCAAATACTTCATTCATTTCGAGAAACAGATGATAACTTTAAAAAAAAAATTCGTCGCGACTATATTATTAAATAGTGGCCCTTTCATCAACAAAGTTGTTATTGACAAAGAATGTTGTTGTTACACTTTTTTTAGTGGAACTCCGAAGATAACATAACATATTGATGCGAATAATATCAAAGTTTGTTTTAATATGAATTATGAACGCGTATCTCTCTTGGAAGTGTTGGTGTGATGTAATGTCAGTAAGTGAAACATGTCATGTCACCCAAATGTCACCTGATAAATAATCGCCCGAAATATAAACAATAATAAATATTTACTATGTAACATCATCATGATTCATAAGGAAAGTCATAGCGTACTTAGAGTCGGGATAACATTTGCGGTATCTAACCACCAACTGGTTTTCCAGATAAGAAGTCCTCAAACTTTTTCGTCCCGTGAACACCTGAACAAGATTTTCTGTTTTGGTTTTGGTCTAATGTTGTTCAAAATCAAAATCAAAATCATTTTTTTTATTTCATATAGGCCTACATGGGCACTTATAAAACGTCGACAAAAGGTGCACGGTTCGGGTTGGTCGTTTCCTATGGAGAAGAACCGGCAAGAAACTCCATGGTTACTCTTTTAAAAAAATGGTTTGGTTTTACAATATTTCCTTGTTACAGCATTAGTACTTAGATATGTGGGGACAACGTAGGCCCGACAATAAGTCGTAACGAAAAACAAAAAAAAAAGATTACATATTATTTAAACAAAAGAAAATAAAACGAGTTAAAAAGTTAATAAATGTTAACAAGCATCTAGAAGGCCTACAATGTTCACACATTTACAAAACAATCGGTAAAGGAATACAAAAGTAAAATAAAAAAAAAAGACTAAATCTAACATGTGGCACAAATATTGTTATCAGTGCTGTAACTATTCTTAGCCCTTTGGCTATGAAGATGATTGAAAACCATTGTAAAAAGAATAATCAAAATAAGGAAAAAAAAACAAAGAATTAATGAGATTGAGAATAGTTAGAGACAACCACATATTTGTGCCGTTTATGAGTTACCAGGGAAGCCGCATGCGCAGAAGGAGCTAAAGCCAAATTTTTTATCTTCAACGTAGTCCTTGATTTTATAATATGCTTTTTTAATAAGGACACGTTTGATGTAGTTTTTGAACTTTCCATCGGTCAGTTCTATAACTGACTTTGGCAACTTGTTATAAAAGCGTATACTGTTTATATAAAAAGACTTGCTAGTTTTTGTTAATCTGAATTTGGGTATTACAATTTTGTGCTTACTGCGTGTATTTAAATTATGTAAGTCGCTTCTAGTTTTGAAAAGCCCTCGATTTTTGCGGACATATAAAATACATTCCAAAATATAGAGTGAAGGTAGAGTCAGTATATCGATTTCTTTAAATTTTTCTCTAAGGGACTCGCGAGGACCCATTTTGTAGATCGCGCGGATTGCCCTCTTTTGTAAGATGAAAATTGAGTCAACATCAGCTGCTGATCCCCACAGCAGAATGCCATAAGACATAATACTGTGGAAATAAGCATAATATACTAACCTAGCTGTGGCTACATCGGTTAACTGCCTTATTTTCCTTACTGCATATGCAGCTGAACTTAACCTACCCGAAAGAGTTCTAATGTGCGCGCCCCACTGCAGTTTTGAATCGATAGTAATCCCTAAGAATACAGTTTCAGCTATAACTTCAAGACTTTTGCCGTCAAGATTTAAATTTAGGTCACGTTGTGGTACATTTGGTAAAGAGAACTTAAGACATTTAGTTTTTGTCGCATTCAGTAAAAGATTGTTAGCTGCGAACCATTTTGTGAGAATAATAAGACTTTCGTTTACATGTAAGACATCCGTATCTTTCCTATCTATTTAAAAAATTAGCGAAGTATCATCAGCAAATAGAATTATATCCGATAATTTGGCCATCATAAAAGGGAGATCATTAAAGTAAACAAGAAAAAGGAAAGGGCCGAGAATTGAACCTTGGGGCACGCCCATCTTGACTAGAGACCCGGAGGACGTCACCCCATTAACATTCACTTTTTGCTGTCTGTTTGATAAATATGAAAACACAAGATCAGCAGCTTGTCCTCGAATTCCGTAGTGGTGTAATTTACAGATCAGTGTGTTGTGGTCGACGCAGTCGAACGCTTTTGAGAGATCACAGAAAATGCCAATGGCATCCTGGGACTTCTCCCAAGATACCAAAATGTGACTGATGAGTCTTACTCCCGCGTCCGTTGTCGACCTACCTTTCGTGAAACCAAACTGCTGACTATGCAGGATACCATTTAAATTGAAGTGAGACAACATCTGATCCAGCATGATTTTTTCATAGATTTTACTCAATGCTGGAAGCACGGATATAGGTCTATAATTAGAGGGATCACTCTTTCGTTGTTTTTAACCTTTTCATGTCTTTCCAAAAAGGAGGAGTTTCTATGTTCGACTGTATATAATTATATTCTTTTTTTTAAAGTACCTATTGTATGTTCACCGGTTTTGCCGTCGATTGAAGACAGTTTTTGAAAATTATTTTTTGTATTTGAAAGAGTACTTTTTCGAGGTAGTCGCATATACATTTGGTGAAGATCTGATGAAGAACTTTGGAGATCAACATTACTCTTCAATAAATGACTGCAAATCTCACGGGATTTCTGTATTCTACACTAATAGATTCTCAAATTCAACCAGCAGCGGCACCATCCGCGTGAAAAGAGCTTTCTCGTCTCAAAGGCACATTATACCGATGGGATGAAAAGTAGCTTAAATTTCATCCAGATTCGTGCAGCCGTTCTGGCGTAATTGAGTAACAAACATCCATCCTCACACACTTTCACGTTTATAATAATACTAGCTTCTGCCAGCGACATCGCCCGCGTGAAAGTCGAAAATTGTCCCGAGGGAACATAATGCCGGGATAAAAAGTAAATTATATTCTGAAATATCCTATGCGCTATTTCAGACTATAATCTATCTCTGCCAAATTTCATCCAGATCCGTCTAGCCGATTGAGCGTGAAGAAGTAACAAACATACAATCAAAATCAAATCAAATATTTTTTTTATTTCACATAGGCACTTATAAAACGTCGACAAAAGGTGCACGGTTCGGGTTGGTCGATTCCTATGGAGAAGAACCGGCAAGAAACTCCACGGTTACTCTTTTATAAAATGTTTGGTTTAACAATATTTCCATGTTACAGCATTAGTACTTAGATATGGGGGCACAACGTAGGCCCGACAGAAAGACGAAAGAAAAAAAGTTCGTAAGAAAATAATAATAATAATAAAAAAAAGATAGCGGTGATACTGCCGGTCGGAGTGAGGGGTGTTAGGTTATTTTCGTTACGGAATTTCTGGATACGGTCTCCACGCTCAAGGCCCGCGATAGAAGCTATGCAAAGGCTTAAAAAAAATCACATAACTACATTATTTGTGAAACATGATTTTTTCGTATGATACTTTTGATTTATAAAAAAAATAATAACCCGATATTTTTTCGCGTCTCTTGCATAATCGTCCAACGCGACTTGAATGTTTAAAAATTATGGTTCGAATTTCTTCTTCATTTAAATATTATTAGGTTGGGGAAAAAGTCTTTTCGCATTATAGTATGTATGAACTTGTAATAAAATCTCTTTGGCTATACTATTTGTATCTGGCTGGTTTTGGTATCATTGAAAGTTAAAATTTTAAAGAACATAATTCCAAATTCAAATTAGGAAAATGTGTGATTTTCATTTGTTTTTCGTACCGTCAAGATGAGTGAATCTAATGAAGAAATTCGATACGTACATTTTAAAATTTTACTACAAAAAAGGTAAAAATGCAACGCAAGCCGCGAAATTTTTTTGCGATGTTTATGGACCTAGTGCAGTGTCTGTGAGAGTAGCACAAATTTGGTTTAAGCGTTTTCAATCCGGCAATTTTGATGTCAAAGATGCACGTCGCTCTGGTCGCCCTATTACGGATAAAATGGATGCCATTTTTGAAAAAGTGGAGCAAGATCGGCATATCAGTAGTTACGACGTAGCTGAAGAACTGGGAATTGACCACAAAACAGTTTTGGCGCATTTGAAAAAAACTGGGTACACATAAAAGCTCGATATTTGGGTACCTCACGAGCTCACTGAAATAAAACCTAATGAACCGTGTACTCATTTGTGATTCTTTATTACGACATAATGAAACCGAACCATCTTTGAAGAAGCTGATAACTGTTGATGAAAAGTGGATCACGTACGACAAGAACGTGCGAAAAAGGTCGTGGTCAAAGGCCGGTCAGGCTTCACAGACTGTGGCGAAACCCGGGTTAACTCGCGACAAGGTGATGCTGTGTGTGTGGTGGGATTGTAAGAGCATTATTAATTATGAGCTGTTACCACCAGGCAGGACCATCGATTCTGAACTCTACTGCGAACAACCGATGAGATTAAAGCAAGAAGTTGAGAGAAAGCGGCCGGAATTAATCAACAGAAGGGGTGTGGTTTTTCATCATGATAACGCTATACCCACACATCTTTAGCCACTCAGCAAAAATTAAGAGAGTTTGGCTGGGAGGTGTTAATGCATCCGCCGTACAGTCCTGACCTTGCACCTTCAGATTTGCACCTGTTTCGGTCTCTTCAGAATTCTTTAGGCAGTGTCAGGTTAACATCACGAGAGGACTGCCAAAACCACTTGTCGCGGTATTTTGATCAGAAGTTCCAATATTTCTATAACAATGGGATCATATCCCTACCTACAAAATGGCAAGAGGTTATCGAACAAAATGGTACCTACATACTTTAGTTAAATGTAAATAAACTATATTAAAAAATGTTTTGAATTTTCTTAAAAAAAGCGAAGAAACTTTTTCCCCAACCTAATTATGACGGCTTCTTCGGAATCTCACTTTGTTTAAAAAATAACCATCAACATCTATTTCATTGTTAACTCCATTTGATATTTTGTTATGAAATCATCTCTAAATATAATTATGTTCACTTCGACGATGGTTCCTCAAGATTGATGAGCAAGCGAGCAACTGTTATTGGATGATGTCTTTTTCGCTTCTTCCTCGTAGTCAAACTTTTTAGTCAAACTGGTTTGACCACGAGGAATTGTGTTTCTTCGTGGTCAAACTTCATTGACATTGCACTTTTTGAACACGCTGTATGCATGCAGTTTTTGTTTGTACAGTCATAGATAGATAAAAATAAATTAATGTCAAACGTCAAGTGCGGCGTAGTTCACATAATAATTTTACTCGTTTTATAAATTTTAAAAATTAAACTATTTAGAACAAAAATGGATTTGTGAAGCGTACCTAAACGTGGGGCAGTTCTCCTTCTCGAAGGCCGCCAATATAAAATATTATTATAATGAATTAATTTTTAAAAACGGTTATTAAAATTAAAAAGCCAAATTAAAAATCAATCAAAATAAATTCAAATATATAAATTAAAACTGTACTTTTCGACCTAATTTACTGGCCCGATTTCATTAATCTTTTGCATATCGTAACATCGCGAAAACAAGTACGTGGTTTCAATTATTGCATATACGTGGGACACTCAGAAAGTTTTGCGAAACTAAAAAAAATTGTTCTATACGTACATATATTTTTATTAAATCTTTTCAAAGTACTTTCCACCAGCCTCTATACAAAGATTCATGCGCCTAAACCAGTTTTCAAAACACTTTTTCCAGTCCGCCGCAGACACCTCGTTTATAGCCTGCTCGAACGCAGCCAGCGCATCTTCCGGCGACGAAAATTGTATCCCTTTGAGCTGATTTTTTATTTTTGGGAATAAAAAGAAGTCACACGGTGCTAGATCAGGGCTGTAAGGAGAGTGACCCAGGAGTTTGACTGGCGTGCTGTCCAGGAAGTCCCTCGTTTTGAGTGCGGTGTGCGCAGGTGCATTGTCGTGGTGGAGCAGTAGCCCGCGGAGCCCTGTGTTTGGTCGCTTGTTGCTTATAACAGAGAAAACTTCTGGCAAACATTTGGTAGTATACCATTCGGCATTAATGCTTCTTTGATCCCGTAAGGGAATTGATACCAAGTGGCCAGTCAAATTAAAAAAGCTAGCGATCAAAATCTTACCCCCGCTTCTAGATCGCTTCACTTTGGTAGGCGTTGGCTCATTTTGAAACACCCAAACAGTCGACTGGCGCTTGGTTTCTGGGTCGTATTGATAAATCCAGGACTCATCACCTGTAACGATGTCGTAAACACGCCGAGACAAGCCTGCTTCAAATTTGTTAAGCATATCACGGCACCATTCCACCCGGGCCTGCTTCTGAGCATCGGTGAGGTTGTGCGGCACCCAGCGTGATACTATCCTCCTCACGCGAAGATGGCTGTGTAGAATCTCGTGAACGCTTCCCGATCCAATCTTCAATATGTGTTGAATCTCCTGATATGTAATTCGCCTATTGTCTTGGATTAAATTTTTCACTGCTAGCACGTTTTCTTCGGTAACAGCCGTCAAAGGGCGACCGCTTCTTTCGTCATCCCCCAAAGTTGGTCGACCGCGCTTGAATTCGTTATACCAACGATACACGGTTGCCTTGGAAGGGCCTTCATCCATGAATGCCATTTGAAGTCTATCGTACGATTCATCCGGTTTCAGGCGACACTTGAAATCGTATAAAATCATAGCTCTAAAATGTTCCCGGCGCAGATCCATATTTCAGTGAGACACAATACTTTGAATTAACTCGCAAAAAATGTGGAGGGAAATTTTGAAATTGGAACTTACTTATTTTTACTTATAAATAATCATATTTTCGAAAAACATTATAACTGGCCAGTCTCCCATATATAAAAACTTTTTTTCGCAATACTTTCTGAGGGGCCTGGTATGTGGTCTCCATAATTTTGATTGTGTAACTGATGCGAGCAATGTTATTTTATCTATTCTCTCTGACGTTTAAATTTCACTGTCAAAAAATATCATTTCACAAATTCTCAATCTAAAAAGGCAAAAAAAATAATAAGAGCAAAGACGGAAATATAATTGCCGGACTATGTTCAGCACTCGCTTTCCTACCTAAAAACAAAATAGAGGAAGGTTGGGAATTCATACAATCTGATACCTAGTCCTATTAAACAAAAAAAACAAAAATATTTTAATTATTTTGAGACTGCATGGCTAAAAGTGAATCAAAGACAAAAGTCATCGCACTTAAAATATCGTAGAGAGCTGGAATGCACAACTTAATTTAACGATGAGGCTCCATCATCCAATCTATACTAATATTATAAAGAGGTAAAGTTTGTGAGTTTGTGACGTTGTAGGGGGTAATCTTTGCATCTACAGAACCGATTTTGAAAATTTTTTCACCAGTAAAAAGCTACATTATTCCTGAGTGTCAAAGGCTATACAATATTTTAAAAAAATAGAGATTCTTATAAAAATTGCAATAATGTAACCCAAAGTAGCAAGATGTTGCCTGTAAAATTCATTATTTGGCGTGCGCTGAGAAAACTATTTATGATACATAAAAAATATTAGGTAGTGTTACCGACCTCCGTCCTTGGATATACCACCTTGACTTAATTCTACAATACGTATAGTTCATCTTTTATTTTGAATGTTAATCTTCTAATATATTCATAATTAAGTATTCCGAATGATTAAAAACCTCTTAGGACAACATCCGCTTGTCATCTTTCGGTGTATCAAATAAATAATAATGTTAATTATTACGCATGATTCTTTGATAAATATTACTGGTAATAATTGTTATTTAATATTAGTAATTTTATTATGTAATTCAATTTGATTATTACATTAATAGAAGTTTATTGGAATAATATAAAAAGCGGATGTGTTAGGCAGTTTGAATTGTTGGCAGTGTCCGCCATTGTTGATACTACGAATTGTAAGACGAACGCTAGTCAGATTGTTTTTTGTAAATAACTGAGAATAAACACTTTGTAAATTATACGAGTGCCGTTTCTGTTCTGTGACCAGCCTATCCTGACCACTGGTTCACATTCAGAAGTGGGATAATAAAATCTGGCCCTTATATTGGTGGCGTTCGCGCCAAAAAAAGAAGACTCCAAAAAAAAATAGATTTTTTTTCTTCTTCAATCTGATCTCGATGAAAGCAATAGAAGATACCTTCGACGCAAAAGGCACCGTGTTACCCAAACCGATGCTGAAATCATTCCGAAGTTTCAGGCGATCTAGCCGTATGAAAAATCAAGCAACGTCAATGGTTGGTTGCACGTCGACGTCGACAAATCAGGCGACGTCTATGTTTGGAACTTAAAAGACCGCCAGTTCATCATGCAAATTCGTCTTCGCGGATCCGCTCGAGATTGCAAGTGCAAGCTAGCAACGTGAACAAGTAAAAGCAAGCAACCCCAGGACAACATGTAACATGGAAGAGAAGGGGAAATATTTCGCCTGATTCAAAGGAAAACGAGCGACTGCCGAAGAAATACTACAACTGCAGAAGTCAAGGGCACGAGGCAAAAGACTGCAGGCTTCCATGCTGCAAGGTGTGTCATCGTCCAGGTCACAATACCGCAGGATACTGGTTTGCAGCCAGCTCTTCACAGTAGCAACCACAAAAGGTTAGTAACATACCTGCTATTGATTTGTTTATGACACTACTATATTGCTCCAACCAAGACATTAAAAATTAACTAGTATGGAGGATTTAATAAGGCGTTTTTGTAAAGATAAAGAAAAGGGAAAAAATAAACAATAACAATTGAGGATACAATCTTTAATCATTAATTTTAACTACAGGAGATATAGACACAATTATTTTAAAAAGTTATTGAAATCTAGACTTGCCTTTAAGAAATTAATCAAATACTTAATTATTACAATACAATAATTACTTGATTGTACACCAAAATTGTAAAACAGCAATTTAAAATATATATCTTATAGCAATATCTTCCAGACAATGAGACAATCTAATAATGGACCGAACAAACACAAAACTTGGTAAAATTGTTACGTGTTGTTTTATTACAATCTAGGCTTGATAAAAGGAATTTATCAAGTTCTGAACTATTATTGTGGAATATTTCACATCAAAACTTGGATGGAATCATAGTCTTATTGCTGATCATCCAGACAACCAGAGGACTTTATATGGACTGCACTAACATAAAACCACTTTTCTTTTCCTCTATTAATTACATTATTCTGACACTAAACACTGACACAAATGGAAAAAGATCTTCCACATATTTGGCTGATTGGGAAACCCGTATGCCTTGAGGTTCACAAGTTTATGAGCTTTTGCATTCAGTTACTGTATTAGGTATAGTTGTTTAGTTTCAAATCCCAATGGAATACACCATTGTTTACTTTTCATGTTGTTTCCAATGAGCAGATACATTGCGTTGCATTGTAATTCATGGTTTCCTTCTTTACGAACAAGCAATGAGCCTTCCAGTTAATTATACATTATCTTGGATCTAAAACAAAGAATTTTGCATTTTAAAAACATTGTCACATTGTTTAATGGATTGAATAACGTTTTTTAAAAAGATAAAGCTTGATAGTTGATGTTGACTCACTATGTTTTGTAGGATAGTCATTTTGTCTTTTCGTCAGTTTTCGTGTATTTTTCTAGATTCATTGATCAAAACAAAACAACAAAATTTAATAATGACAACTTTGACAACAAATATGACATTGACTAGACATTGACATCGTTGTCGCATTCCAGGCCCAAGTTGCGGCTTTATTGGTAATATGTCAAACATAAACTAGCGAAAGGGACAGCGTTATGCGTGATAAGTGTGCGTAGAACAGAAACAAAAACCGTATAATTCTTAAGATTACAGTCATTTCGCTGTTTTTAAAATGAACAGAACGCATTCACTCTACTAGGGTAGCCAGAAATAATACCATTAAGCCATTTAGGTATTAATTTAATGTGGCAAGTGAGTAATTTTTCAATGATCTTCTATCAAGAAACCCAAAAAGAACAGAATATGTGAGAAATTGTCAGTGAATTCGTGATTTAACATGGGTTTCGGAAAATTGGCATAAGGTATTGCCATACCGGTCCGTACCTATATGAATTAAATCTGAAATCCGTACAAGAGAAACATAAATCCGTGCAAAAATTACATACACAATCAGGTATATAAAAAAAAACTTATTTCATTGACAACATTAGAATCAAAACAAGGTTTAATTGCGCAACAAAGCAAATAATTAAATTTGTCATTCAATCAATTTTTAAAACAAAACAGAGCTTAGTTTAATTATCTCTTTCATTCACTACTGCAATCTAATACTCTATGCACTACTGCAATCAACGTCAACCGTGTGACATGCATGCCATCTTTGTCAGTCTCTTAGATGAAACATGAAACGGCAATTCCCCGTCATATTAACCTCTTACGTTCTTTCTTTTTTTTTAATACAATTCTTTTATGGATGTCGAAAGTCAACAAAATATAGATATATCGATGCATCGATGTTTTTGTGAATCTAGTGTGTTGCATTTTAAAAATAGTAGATACGTGTTTTAAAGTATTATTGGCAATCCGAACACATATCCGTACGCAATACTCTAAATTCCGTACGTGTATGGACATATCCGTACATAATAAGGCATCACCGGACTCAAACAGATTGCTTTGAAATATCCTGTCAATTTAAAATATCATAGTGTACGTAATACCTCGATCATGGGGTCCTAGTGTTATTTAAATTTGCATTGTAACCCATTCTGGTAAAATTAAACTGTAAAAACAAAACAAACTAATAAAACAAATCTGTTTAAGGAAAAAAAAAACAATTTACGAACGGAGTTTAAACCCTTTTACTTACCAGTAGCTGTACTAGTGATGGGTCGTTAACGGTTTTTCCCTAAATGAAACGTTAATTTAACTTCGTCAAATAGTTAATTTATAAACGGTTAACGTTAATATCGTTGACAGGAGATCAACGGTTGATTCAAGTAGTTCGTTGTTTTAACGCCCATTGCTACACTGGCACTGTACATACCATTTATCACTTGGGACGGACCCAACCACGTTCGATGTACGTTTAGTAAAATAGACCGACAGAAAACTAGATACGGCGGCAACGATTCTGTCTATGAGATGAGGCATCTATATGCTAGATATAAAAATAAGATAATGCAATCGATTGCTACAGTTATTAAATAAATTTAGACACTTGTTTGCAGAAAATAATAAAGTATTAGGATGTACGGAAGTGTTGGAGAATGTAGATGCATATTCCGAGAACAACCGAGCAACCTGTTTACTGCAAACTTTATCGACTTTCCTACCTAGCTTGATGACATCATGCTTCCAAACATTTCAGTAGACTCAAATTGTTGGGCAACGTCCTTCAACTTTTCTTAGAAGCTAATTTAAAACAGAATTAGAATATAAATCAGTGTAAAAAAAAAAACGGAATTATTTGGGACACGAGATCAACGCCAAAATCCGTTGCGTAGCTGGTTAAAAAATAAAAACCCGTAATGTTCATGAAATCCGTAAATGTTTTGATTTGAGATTTAGGCAATCGTAGACTCTCTGAAACAGTCCAGAATTCATTTCGTAGGTATTCCAGAGACTGAACAAATTGTGCCGCGTTTTGAATTTTATTAAAGTATTCGCATAAATTAGTAGAATAATTAAAATTACAGCTGTGTAAAGTTGAACAGTAATTTAACCTGCGTGAGTTAACGGTAAATTAAGCTGCGTGAGTTAACAGAAATTAAAGCTGTGTGAGTAAACAATAATTAAAGCTGTGTGAGTTTGGAGAAAATAAAGCTTTGTGAGTTAGGCTAAATTAAAACTGTGTGAGTCAGGAGAAAATAAAGCTGTGTGAGTTAGGATAAATTAAAGCTGTGTGAGTTAGCATAAATTAAAGCTGTGTGAGTAAACAATAATTAAAGCTGTGTGAGTTTGGAGAAAATAAAGCTGTGTGAGTTAGGCTAAATTAAAACTGTGTGAGTCAGGAGAAAATAAAGCTGTGTGAGTTAGGATAAATTAAAGCTGTGTGAGTTAGGAAAAAACAAAGCTGTGTGTGTCAACAGTAATTAAATCTGTGTGACTTAACAGTCATTAAAGCTGTGTGACTTAACAGTCATTAGAGCTGTGTGACTTAACAGTCAATAAAGCTGCGTGACTTAACAGTAATTAAAGCTGTGTGACTTAACAGTCATTAAAGCTGCGTTACTTAACAGTAATTAAAGCTGTGTGACTTAACAGTCATTGAATCTGTGTGACTTAACAGTCATTAGAGCTGTGTGACTTAACAGTTAATAAAGCTGCGTGACTTAACAGTAATTAAAGCTGTGTGACTTAACAGTCATTAAAGCTGCGTTATTTAACAGTTATTAAAGCTGTGTGACTTAACAGTAATTAAATCTGTGTGACTTAACAGTCATTAAAGCTGTGTGACTTATCAGTAATTAAATCTGTGTGACTTAACAGTCATTAAAGCTGTGTGTTTAGGAGTAATAAATGATGTGCGGAAAAGTAAACTATATTCATACAATACGAGACTGATATGAAATATAAGCTACTATATCACAATAGAAATTTATAAAAAAAACACGATTTATTAAATACTAGCGTTTCACTTCTACCACAATTTTTTTTTGACGTTCCCCCGTTCCGCTTAGTGGCCTAATAGAAATAAACAATTTTGACTTTGACCACATCTGTTATTTACATGAACAAATGTACTGCCCATAATGTTTTCTATTCCAGACGCCAAATACCAGCGACAGACCGGCGCTAGTGGAGGTGCTGATCGCCGTGGGTCACGGCAAGCGCAGGATGGCCGAGTGTTACCGACCTCCGTCCTTGGATATACCACCTTGACTTAATTCTACAATACGTATAGTTCATCTTTTATTTTGAATGTTAATCTTCTAATATATTCATAATTAAGTATTCCGAATGATTAAAAACCTCTTAGGACAACATCCGCTTGTCATCTTTCGGTGTATCAAATAAATAATAATGTTAATTATTACGCATGATTCTTTGATAAATATTACTGGTAATAATTGTTATTTAATATTAGTAATTTTATTATGTAATTCAATTTGATTATTACATTAATAGAAGTTTATTGGAATAATATAAAAAGCGGATGTGTTAGGCAGTTTGAATTGTTGGCAGTGTCCGCCATTGTTGATACTACGAATTGTAAGACGAACGCTAGTCAGATTGTTTTTTGTAAATAACTGAGAATAAACACTTTGTAAATTATACGAGTGCCGTTTCTGTTCTGTGACCAGCCTATCCTGACCACTGGTTCACAGTAGGCAGGAAAGGCAGGGTAGCCAGTTGACGGGAGCGAAGCCCCGAGGGTCAGCTGGTAATTATATATAATAGCTGCTCGCTTGCTCAAAACATTATTAGAAAATGACACACATTTTCGTGAATCTCCTCGTCAGTGTGAATATAATTATATATAGATAAGATTTCATCATAAAATGTCAAATGGAGTTAATAAACAGTGAAATAGATGTTGATGGTTATTTTTTGTGTGCATCTGAATGGCGGGTGTATGACTACAAATATAAAGCGAGATAGGACTAATTTTTTATATTATAACTTCGAACCCACCATAAAATATCGAAAATATCAGTGTTTGACTGTACACATTTATAACTTGACGTTGATACAGGGAGAATCATTCCAACAGTTTGACCACGAGGAAATTTGATTCCTCGTGGTCAAACCAGTTGGACTAAATAGTTTGACTACGAGGAAGTAGCGGTCTTTTTATCGTTTTATTAAGTTGTGCATTCTAGCTCTCTAAGACTTTTAGTGCGACATCTTTGTCCGTATACGGACCACTGCTTTCTAAGTGATTCATTTTTTAGCCATGTAGACTTGATTTTTTTTTGTATATCGTCTAAGGAAAAACTTCTACCTGACTTGTTCGATTAATCAATTCTAAAAAACCACTTAGGCGCAGGCCACATAGAAATGGCGCCGGGCGCGAACGTGGCACGGGCGGCTTCCTATTCCATTCTAATGTCAAACTAAATGCAATAAAGCACAATTTGATCAGGCGCAGGTGCCGTAATGTAGCGTCATAACCACGTCCGAGCAACGACATATCGTGTGTCCTAAATTGCGCTTTATTGCCATGTATTTAGTTTGAAATTAGAATGGAATAGGAAGCCGTCCTTGCCATGTCCGCGCCCGACGCCATTTCTGTGTGGCCTGTGCCTAATATGGACGATCATCGGTCCGCACATTTTTATATTTAAAATTTGTTTTGTTCGTGAACTACCGTCACTAAGGTGCGCCTGAACCGATACAGATAGCAACAACTTGACATGGACACTAAAGCCACTTAGACCTTAGGTACAAACAGACGATATACAAAAGATTAACGAAATCGTTCCAGTAATTATTAGGTCGATAACATTGATGTATTAAAAAGAGGAAGATACGGGACTGCTCACAGCGCTTGGTCCTACTAATCGTAAGTGAATGCCCGTAGCCCCGTAGCGGGTACTCAGTCGCGCACGGTACATTGTTGATCACACAACTCATTAATTTCAGTGTTTTTATGTTTTTTTTTGCAATAAATACGCATCAAAATGACTTCTTGTGTAGCTAAACAGTGTTTAAATAATACCAGGAAGAAAAATCAGTCACACGGGATCACTTACCACTCGTAAGTACAGTTAAAAAGGTTAATTTGTTGAAAATTACAATAATATTTAATGTTTGCTTCGCCATATTTGTGAGAGCGAGATAGATATCGCTACTTCGGGGAAGAAAGGGCGTAAAAGCCACTTTTGGCCAAAATGAGTTAATAATGCAACTTTGTTTAGTTTTCGACGCTCTATCGATCTGTATATTTAAAATTTCAATATTCCCAAAAAAATGGCTTTTACCCCCATGATTTTTTTCTCACCAAAACCATTTTTATTAAAAAAAATTGACGTATATGACATTATTTAATTATTTCAAATTAATAAGGGCGTATCACCATAGTATGAAAGAATATTTGGTCGTAAATACAATATTTATTACGTAATGACTTTTACGACATTTTTACTTGGCAATTTAAATATGATTTGGCTTTTACGCCCTTGCACAAAAATAAAAACTTGGAGTTACAGCATTCAAATCGTAACAATAACAATTTCTTTAGTCTAAAAATCGGAGGGATAATCATGTCATTTATCGTTGTCTCTTATGCGTACGTTAAACAGTCTTACAATGGAGTGAGATAGAAACATAATTTATTTAGCCAATAAAGCGCGCGCGCTGCCGACGACACACGCACAAACACAATCGCAACCTGCATGTACACGTCTTACCACAAGTGAAGTCCACGGTCGTGTCCAATCTTGTCAGTCTGTCAATCGCAGTTTCTTTACCGGATTGTTATTGTTTACGTTCCGTTTGAATATTAATACAGTGCGAATAAGTTACTTGTTTAATTAAAAAAATGGATAATACGAAGCCGAAAGCCTTGGATTCCTTGCTAAAAAGAAGGAATATCGTTATTGCATTATTACAAAGCCGTCGTCGTTCATCACAAAGGTAAGTTTTAAGTAATAGTACAGTACCTATCTATTATTCTTGGCTCAAACTGTTTAGACGTGCTTACCTAATGTGATGTTTCTTTAGTTAGAGATATTCGTATTTATTTTATAATAAATATTAAGAGTGCATTCGTCGTAGTAATTTCTAGGAAGATAGGTACTTACCTATTTTTTTACTACTTAAAATATTAGGTACTCACGGTGTAAAAACGGTCGGGTTTATTATGGTTGTATGTATAGTTGTATAGATGGGTGCTTACGTACCTAAGTGCTAACTAACTTTACCACAAAGGTCATGTTACGTAGGTACCTATCTAAATAATTATTCACAATATTTTAATTCAGTTATTTTGTTTAATCATTTTCTTTATTCAAATTACATGCATTTCTATTTATTCCGTTATAAACTCCATGAAACTGATTTGTTAGACTGGCTTTTACGCCCTAATGACTAATGTCTTCTGATTTTTCGATGCCGTGCGTGACTTTTACGACCCCAATATTACAGGGAACTAAAACTACAATGGCTTTTACGCCCTAACTCTTACTAGCATTAAAAATAAAGACGACTTTTTTGTATAATTTTTGTATAAGTAATTCTATTATCATCTTATTTCCAGATCTGACTACGAGCCGAGTCAGTCGACTAGGAGTTTTGATCAAAATAGTAGTTCGGATCAAAGCAATGATATAATCGAAAACAGCGACACAGAAATGCAACCAATAAAAATATCAAAAGCAACACACAAAAAAATCATAATTAATTCAAGCAGTGATGGCGATATCAATACCTCTATGATTTCTTTACCCCGAGCACATGCTTCATTCTTTGGAGACAACGTTGGTAGCCTTATACCACCAAAAAGCCCGTTTAAAAACAATAGTAACAAAATAAATATTATTTCTATGGAAGTCTTAAAACAGGCTGATAGTTCGTCGACTGTTGTATTACCACATCCAAATATTACTGCCCTCCCTGCAGATCCAGTAATTGCTGAAAATGAAATCTCATGTGCTGTGCCGACCGTTGAGTCGTTTTCTTCAAACCTTTTGCCAGCTGACTATGCTCCAGAAACCAAAGTTACATCAGTTCCGATCGCTAATTCGTCTCTAATTGTTAATACATTGTCTACCTACGACAATAGCACGCAGCTTGAATCTTCTTCCGTATTGACTGCTGAATTACCTACTTTATATGTTAATCTCGTACCCCCAAAAGAAGATTTAGGGTATGTTAGTTTTTTTGAAGAATCTGATTTATTGGGTGAATGAACTTGAAACTTGGCATACATACCATCCTTAATAAATAATAAAGGTTGTCATTATTAGTTTTTTGCAACTACCCCCAAAAGACGATTTAGGAGGTATTACAGTGTTTTTGAAAAATGTGGTTTCTTGGGTCAAAAAACTTGCCACATACTAACCTAAATTAATAAAAAAGGTAGCTGTTATTATTTTTTGAAACTACCCCCAAAAGATGATTTAGGGTATGTTATTTTTTTTGAAGAATCTGATTTCTTGGGTGAATAAACATGAAACTTGACATAAGTACCATCCTAAATAAACGATAACGGTTGTCATTATTAGTTTTTTGCAACTGCCCCCAAAAGACGATTTAGGGGATGTAACTTTTTTTGAAGAATGTGATTTCTTGGGTGAATAAACATGAAACTTGACATAAATACCATCCTAAATAAACAATAAAGGTTTTCATTATTAGTTTTTTGCAACTACCCCCAAAAGACGATTTAGGAGGTTTTACAGATATTATATATTACAGATGAAACTTGACATAAATACTAACCTAAATGAATAATAAAGGTTGCTCTTATTATTTTTTGAAACTGTCCCCAAAAGACGACTTAGGGGATGTTAATTTTTTTGAAGAATCTGATTTCTTGGGTCAATAAACATGAAACTTGACTTAAATACCAACCTAAATAAACAATAAAGGTTTTCAATAATTAGTTTTTCGAAACTACCCTTAAAATATTCATGAATCGTGTGCATTTAACTTAACAGGTAGGTAACCTAATTCGTTATAATAAATTTTGTAATATAGAACTATGATAAATCAGATAATAATAATTATTATGCTATTATTTTGAGCTTCTATGCACCTTAATTTCAATATTCACCACATTAAATCTTACAAAATTATAATAATTGTAGGTTTACTCACGATAATTGTTATTAAGTGGTGCAGTCAACGACCTTTTCACTGTATAAAGATGGTTTATACGACACGATGTATGTTAGCATTATAGATATTTGTGGATTTACGTCCTATAGTACGTATTTATAGACGGTGTAAAAGCCATTTTTATTAAAATTTTGGGTCGTAAATCCATCCTATCTTCTAAACCATAAGGTCTACTTAAAATTAAGCTTCTTGATATTAAAGAGCACTTAAATGCAAGTAAATATCACCAATTCATTCGAATTTAACTCTATTGCAAAAAAAGTTATTTTCCAAAATTTAAAAAAAAAAACGTTTTTTCGCTGCCCTGTAAAGTTGCTATTTTGGCTTTTACGCCCTTTCTTCCCCGAAGTAGCGATATATTACAAACATGCGTGAGAGACAGGATACGCACATATTGCAATGTCATTTCATTCATAATAGTAAACATTCGGTGATTCGGCCAACATTCGGCGGCTAACGCGATTTCGCTTGCACTACAGCGCCGTCTCATATCTCTGTCCTTGTCTATCGGTAACTGTAGGTTTGGGACTAGTGATGACACTGAACACAGATGTGTGAGTTTCGGTGCATGTAGTCGTGCGCCGAGCCCAGGTTTTCTGAACGCCATGTTAGCGCGTAACCTATCTTCCTCTTTTTAATACATCAATGGTCGATAAGTAGAATTTAATTTAATTTATTTGAATTAAATTTGATTGATAATTATATTTTTAAACGGCTATTTTTATTTTTAATTGGGTTCTTTTTAATTTTTATAACGAATAAAAACAAATGAAATTTTTGCAATCAAAATAAATTTGAAAATATCAATAGTAATAATTTAGATACCTTCAGAGTAAAAGAGCCCCGACACTTTTCTTTAGCACAGTAAGCATTTCCATTTTTATAGGTACGCCATCTGTAGTAATTCGAAAAGTAGAACTGTCCAAGGCCAAGGAAGCCATGCACCAACCAGACGCTCAAACTGACGCAATTCATCGTGGACGGGTTTTAGGTGAAAAATGTCAAAGGTGTTGTTTTCGGCTTTCAGGAGCCTGTGACACAGTTAATAACAAACAGCTCCTATTCAATGTCTGAGAACTAATAAAAGACACAGGCTTCGATCAGATTCTTAGCGTTATGCTGAATAACCGTCGCTTCCAGTCCATCTTGACAACAGCAAAAGCATTTTGCGTTATCAAAATATCGGGTTCCCACAAGGCAGCATTTCAATCATTCATCATCATTTGGCTCCGGTACTATTCAATTTTTACACAAACGACCAAAGTAGCTCTCCACTAACGCAACGTTTTCTATATGCAGACGACCTTGCTCTAGCCGCCCAGACACTTAGTTTCGAAGAGGCCGAAAAAAAACTAACAGAAGCCCTCGGAAAGTTTTATGATGAAAATGGCTTACGGTCAAACTTATCTAAAACCCAATCCTGTGCTTTCTATCTACTTAAATGAATCGTAGAAGAAGCTATGTCCAGCAGTAGACAGCGATTGGTTGAAATAAAGCAAAATTTTATAAATACTTGATAGGTTTTATTTATTAGGTATACTCTATATATATGTAGGACAGTAGCTATAATCTTTACATATCATACAGTCTTATTTAGAAATACATCTGAACTGTTCTTCTTCTTCTGTAAATGTAGCCGATTCTTTATTTGAATTCTCTAGAATATAGCTAATCAGTTTCCTAACAGTTTAGTTTTGCTTAGAGATTTCTATGTCAGATATGTGTCAGGTTTCTAGTAATTCTTTATTTATTCGTTGAGCATCTCCAGCGTCGTTATCGACTTCTCCGAAATATATATTTCTGCTTCTTTCGTTCCCATCAAACGCACTCGGACTGTTTCTCCTGCACCTCTGTAAAAAGTCATGCGTGACATTAACTTCGTGCTTTTAAATCACATGTTACATTGGTACTAATATTATTAAGCACAAGTCGTCTGCCGAAGGTAGAAGGGGTCTGAATGAAATGTCAAAACAAAAAACCTTTTCAAGCGAGAGAGCCTATCTAAAATAGAAAATAAAAAAGCCGTATTGTAAAACTCTTTGCCAGTGTCTCTGTTTGTTTGTTCCTTACAAACAGTACAGTTCAGCCTTTAAAGCAAGAGTGAACAGGTATATTTAAGGCTCGTCTGTTCTGTCATATATCTTATATGTACATTGCTTTCCAGCTTTGAGGCGAGAGGGAGAAAAAGTCTGTAGCAACAAATATGTCTACTCACTTGTTCCATATCACCAAGACGACAGTATTATAAGGCGTGAGGAAGCCCAAGCTATCCATTTTCGCATACTCCGTCTCAAAGGTTACTTTTATTCTCCGAGAGCCTCGGGGCACGAACTTGGAGAAGTGTCCTATGGCGTAGTACATCGGTTGCTTGTAGAACTCTTCGGACCCTGGCCGAGCGTTCACGATGATGGGCGAATCTACCCGAGCGTTGATGTAGCTCGGACCACCGTTTGTATCCAGACATAGGTTCCAGTCGAGCCAGCCTATGACGTTGTTGCTGAGGTTCTAGAATTCAATTAAAATATAACTTTGAATCAATCTCATGTTACTGCAGAGTTTAAGAGATATAAAAGGAAATAAGAGAAAGTAAAGAAACAAGGAGAGCAGCGGTGGTCCAGTGCTAACGGTTGCGAATTGCTAGTTGTTAGTCGTGGGTTCGAGCCCAGGCAGGCGCTTTACTTTGTGTAAATTATATATTCACCACTGCTCTCAAAACGGTGAATAGGAAAACATCGTGAGAAAACCAGCATGTCCTAGAACCAAAAAATCGAAGACATGTGATATCCACCAACCCGCACTGGGCCCGCGTGGTGGTATACGGCCCATACCCTTTCACAGAGAGGAGGCCTGGGTCCCATCAGTGGGAACATTAATAGGCTGATGATGTGATGTGAAAGAAACAAGAAAGAAATTAAATCTTTTGATTAAATTCATGCCTTATTCAGTTTTTCGAATCATTATAGCATTTAAATGCCCTGATCCCAAATAATAGGACACGGCTAGGCATAGATTGAGAGAGAGATTTGTAAAGAGAGATCGATTATAATACCTCTATAATATCGTTGACGTATAACTCAGCTCGATCCCATGATCCGTAATCCACACTGACGGTGTCCGTCGGTAGAGCACCTGAAAGTATAATAGTTATCTTGATTTATTAACCATGTGCTTTATGTTCGACAGAATATGGTATTATGTCGTATAGCGCGAAAATCTGCAATGGATCCTAAAAACTATCGCCGAATTTCATTACTATGCTACACATTTATACTATTTGGCTAATCCTAAACTGCCTCCAGCACAAGGTCGACCCTGGTTTGATCAAAACAAGCTGGTTTCCGTCCTGGTAAATCCTGTAATGGTCAAATCCTCCGACTCACTGAATACATCGAGGATGGTTACGATTCCAACCATATAACCGGGGTTGTCGTCGCTGATGATACCCTTTATACAATGTGGAGATACCAAGGAGCAGATTGAAGAGTCGGCAAAGCTTTCTGAGGTTTACTAAACCAATCAATGACAGCAGCCCTATAGCGTAAGTGAATTTAGCAAGGCAAAGGGCAAAGAGTATGAACAATCGACCAATCACATGCGAGATGAAAGACGCTATGTGAATTTCCATATATGTGATTGGTTGATTGTTCATACTCTTTGCCCTTTGGCTTGCCGAATTCACTTACGCAATAAGGCTGCAGTTCTAGTGAGGCAAAGAAGAGACTGTGGCTTCTCAAACATTCCACTTCGACTGAATATGTTGCGCCTGTAGAAAAGCTCCCTGCAGGCTACCAACTTGACCGACCTGGAAATCTCTAAGCCGACTTCGAACACTGACAACTCACTTGGCGTTCTTAAAAACCTGCACCCTAAAAGACCTATGTGAGACAAATGGAAACGCTGTTGATGTGGCTGAATTCCGGTTAAAACGTATTCTATTTAGGAATCATCAATTCGACGAAAAAGAAGAATCAAAGTTATGTGTGTCCATAGAAAAAAAATCGCCCAAGTGCGAATCTGACTCACGCACAGCGGGTTCCGTGCTTTTTTTTTCCGGCTTCATTCACCAAAATAAATAGATAACATTGCTAACGTTCATAATCAATGAAAGCACCGAATATGCTCTAAAGAAGGGGCAAAATTAACTTTCTCGTTCGAAAACTACTGTCCCCTTATCAATATTTTTTTTTTTTACTTTTACATTTTATAAGTTGGTCGACTATTACTCGTAAACTGGTAAAGCCTACATAGTTGTGATAGTTTTTCTTTTAATTTTGTTTAATATACTACTGCCGTGATTTTTTTCACATATCCTAAAGCAACCATTTAGCTGTCAGGGGGGGACACACTTGACTCTAACAAAAAATTGCCATTTAAAGCTTAATTTTACGCAAACGGATCCCTGAATCGTAAAATGGTTTTTACAAACCCGTAATATTTTTGAATGGCCTAACCAACGATAGCCCACACCATGGGATAGACCAGAAAAAAATATGTACAGTAGAATCCGTTTATTATGACTCCGCTTATATTGACCAACCGATTATTATGACGTAATTACACTACGAAGTTTGGTTTTCATATAAAATTCTTTATAAAAAAGTCGGATACAATGACTTCCCTTACAGTGATATGTCGCTTATTATGACCCATTTTTAACCCCCGCCGGAAAAAAAGGGGTGTTATAAGTTTCACGTGTGTTGCTGTGTATCTGTGTATCTGTGTGTCTGTCTGTGGCATCATAGCGCCTAAACGGATGAACTGATATCAATTTAGTTTTTTTTGTTTGAAAGGTAATTTTGTCGAGAGTATTCTTAGCTATGTTTGAATAAAATCGGTTCAGCCTTTCAAAAGTTATGGGCATTTTACTGTTTGAATTGGGGTGTTTTCGCAAGACAAATGTGTCGGGGGTTTTTTAAATTGTGAAATTTTACTTGTATCATAAGAAACAAAGGAATACCTGTCAGCGGCCCTATGCTACATGAAAAGGCAAATGTTTTTGCCGCGCGTTTTGTTATTCTCGACTTCAATAATTGTTCTGCAAGCTGGATCAGTCGTTTTAAAGTTCGACAAAACATTGTGGCGGGAAAATTTGTAAATACTTAAGTACATATTTACATAAAAAAGTGTCTTTTTCACAAAACGCTTTGTATGACGTCCGCATATTATGACGTGTTTGTCAATTCCTTTCGATGTCATAATAAACGGACTCTACTGTATTTCCATGCCAAATTATTTATAGCTTTCTAGTACTAAGTCTTTTCGCTAAGCTGCGGACATGGCAAAACTATAAAGGGTTCCTTGAATAGAATATAATAGAATAGAAAACATTTATTCGACATAGATACAACACAACAACAACAATCTCAAAGTAAAAAAAGTACAAACAAGGTTTAAGAGTGATTGCGCTGAGCGTGCGCATACCGAAAGGGCTACCAACTCAGCATTTGCTGGGCGTCACACACCCAGCGCTGATTTTCAGTTGGCCACCCGCTAGTGATCACACGGACGTGGGTAAATAAAATAGATACTTAAAATAATGCCATAAAGTGAATATGTGTGCCTTGTTGACTACGGCACCCTAAAAACCGTCGAAATAATTATGACCTTTGTCACTTTGTGAAAAATTCTAGGCACAGTGAACAGCAATAACGATTGTCAAACTTGCAAAGTTTGGAATTGGCCACGTGACCCGCGTGACATTGCGGTATCATCACTTTGTGTAAGACCTTTTGTCATGGCCCTCATCTTGAAACTTCTAAAAATGATAGTAATGCTTTGCTTTATTTGTTAAAACACACAATAAAAACCAACAATAAAATTACAAAAAAATATATAAATAAAAAATCATAAGAACAGTAAATTTAGTTTTGAATTCACTATAAGACTCGCAACTGAACATCCTAGCTAGGTAACAAAATAACCTGTGTTAAGGATGCCAGTTCCATTCCCCAAAAGGTTAAAATTATAGATATAACAATAAAAGAGGTGCAAAGAGATTGAAATCTAGGGATAGTTTCAGTTTAAAATCACAATTTAAAATTAAAATAATATTAAAACTAAATCAAAATCAATGTATAACATAACAATTTAAAATTAAAATAAGATGCAATTATATTTGAATTAAAATAAAACATCATAATTTAAAATAAAACGAATTCGTATTAGACATTACAGAAGCAACATCATAGTATGAGGAACACATTGGCAAGTGCCTCATCCTCCATTGAATAGAGAGGAATCGCCGACCTAACAGGTTTTGTGTATTGTGGGCAAATGTCCGATGGTTGTTATCGGGCTGTTCCTCTACTCGTGCGGATAACTCTGATTTGTGTGACGTCAAGTCTAATTTCTAGGGCTAATTTCACCAATTAGTGTCATTGGTGAAATTAGCAATTACATCGTTCTGATTGGTTGAGACCGCTGATAAACTACCAAATAGAACGCTGTATTTGCATAAACTGAGTTTAGTTGAACTAATCGCGATTTGTTTCATTGGTGAAATCGGCCTTAAGTCGTATTATGGTGTTATACAGATTGAGTTTTTTAAGTGGACGTGGATGGCCAAATCCGAAACTATGAAGAATAGCAGAAAGCACTCAAAGGGGTTTTAACATGAGGCCGATTTTGATGAAAACTTAAACTGCATCATTGGTAGTGGTACACAGTACAACAGCAAGAGGTATGTAGGTACCTATCGTAGGGGAAATAAGTCATCATCTGCCTAGCCTTTTTCCAAATTATTGTTGGGGTCGGCTTCCAGTCTTACCGGATTCAGCTGAGTACCAGTGTTTTACATGAAGCGACTGCCTATCTGACCTCCACAACCCAGTAACTGGGTAACACGATACCTCTTGGTAAGACTGGTGTCAGATTTCAGACTTCTGACTACCCGTAACGACTGTCAAAGACCTTCAAATGACAGCCGGGACCAACGGCTTAACGTGCTTTCCGAGGCACGGAGGAAACTCGGTATGTTGAAATGGTCACCCATCCACGGACCGACGTCGTCAAGCGTTGCTTAACCTTGAAGATCGACCAGTGCGGCTGTTATTATTTAGCCACGAGCTCCTCAGTAGGGGAAATAAGTATTTTGTTAAAAATTAGCCTTTTCCTTAAGTTAGCGATATGCCATTACTTCCAAGAATTTGATCCTTATTAACGACACTATTGAATGGAGTAATAATACAGCATGTGTTTTTTATTCAAAATCATCGGGTTCGAATCCTAGCTAGGAATATTGTTTTAAAAAAAAACCAATGATGCAGTTTTAGTTTTCAGCGGTCATCCACACCCACTTAAAAAACTCACTCTGTATACAACGCCACAGTATCTTAACTTTTTTAGGGTTCCGTACCCAAAGGGTAAAAACGGGACCCTATTACCTTATACTAAGACTTCACTGTCTGTCTGTCTGTCTGTCACCAGGCTGTATCTCATGAAACGTGATAGCTAGACAGTTGATATTTTCACAGATGATGTATTTCTGTTGCCACTATAACAACAAATACTAAAACAGAATAAAATAAATATTTAAGTGGGGCCTAAATTCCTATACAACAAACGTGATTTTTTTACCGTTTTTGCGATAATGGTACGGAACCCTTCGTGCGCGAGTCCGAGTCGCACTTGGCCGGTTTTTTTAAACAGTCTGAAATGTTTATGGTTACTGTACCTGCGCAGATCTCGGTGGCCAGTACGAACTTCCCCGGATACCCTGTCATCGCCTGCGACAGAATTGCTGGCGGGACGTACGCGCTCATGTAATAGTGTACCGCCACGCCGTCCAAGTACTTCAGGGTCTCGGGATACACTAGTACCAACTGCACACACAGTATAGTCTTATGTAAAACTATCTTTTGCAAGCTGCTTCCTCCCGTGGAAGTCGTAAATTATCCCAAGTGAATCCTGGGATAAATAAATATCCTATGTCCCAATCCAGAATATGGTCTTCCTGTGAGCAAACTTTCATCAAATCCCCTTTCTTTTATATATGCGGGCGAAGCCGCTCGCACAAGCTAGTATTATAAATGTGAAGGTTCGTATGGATGTGTGTGTGGAAGTGTGTATGTGTGCTTGTACTACTAATACTATTTTTAAGGGCTTAGCATAAGTATGTTTTTATATTGTATGTCGTTTTGTGACAAACCGACACTTTTTCTTTCTTCTTGTTACTCAATCACGCCAAAATGGCTGAACGGATCTGGATAAAATTTGGCATAGAGATAGATTAAAATCTGGAATAGCACACAGGATACTTTTTCATTCCGCTATAATGCTCCCTTGGATAAGAAAACACTTTTCACGCGGGGGAAGCCATTGACAGAAGCTAGTATTATATATAACAAGGATAAATAGCAAGGATTTTTTTTTAAATCCCTTCAATCTTCAGAACGTGTCAGAAATGTCGATGGCAAAATCTGAAAACCAAATGCAAAACATCAAGAAAGTTAAAGTGACAAAAACAATGAACTGGCTGATATCTTACGACGATAAAATAAAACAAAACATCGAATAAACAATACAATTAAATGTCATTGACAGTGTAGTAGTTTGTTTACTTTTTGTACTTGAAGAGCTCGAAACTAGAGCAGATTACAGGGTAAACGGCCGCTGATGACTGAAATTAAGTAGAGCATAGTGTATGATCCCTTGATTGGCCATACATTACTTTTAGATGAGAAATGAATGGAGTAAAAGAATTTAAAGTATTAAAACACTGATTTATTGTCCAAAAGATTGGGGGGCATGCGGAACAGGGTGTAAAGTTCCACAAACCTCTATAGAAAAGGGAGGATCCTCCGACCAGACGGGTGTTGTGTCTGGTCCGGGCAACTGCCCTGCGGTTATTGTCGGTCTGTTGTACGTGTTCAAATCACGCCGAAAACTTTGCTTGCGCGATGCAGGATTTGTGTGACGTCATGTCATTATTTCGTAAGTGGCGGCGTTGGTGCCGCTACAGGTTTTTAGGATTAAATGAGCTTAATGGACTGATGATGGTGTGAAGAATGAAGTGAGTGACGCGGTCCTTGTTGGCTGTTACGAGAACGCCTTGATAGCCCAACGCGAACTGACTCATTATTATAAGTTGAAATGAATGTGTGGCGTAAAATGCTGAATTGCAGAATGTGCGGTTGCACCGTACACTTAGAAAAAAAATACGTTGCTTGATTTTTTCGTATATTTTGTATTACTATACTATAAAAGTCTATGAATAACCAATGACACCTTTCTATTTCACCTAAATTCATTTCAAGCTCTGATTCTGAAGTTTCGCGTATTCATTAAATTTGTTCAAGTATCAAATGAGTTGGAGGAAACACGGGAAAGAATAAAAGGGTATTGGGGACTTTGTCCAGCAGTGGAACAATATAGGTTAACAAAATTTGTCTTCCTTAGTTAAACCTGATGAAAACCTGAAATGGCCTGCCATGTTATCTCTTCACTACCCTTGGTTGACTGATGGAGAATGCCTTTGGCATAAACTCTGCCATTGTTCCCTTGTATATGAAGTTTTATACAAATTAATAAATGCATCGTCCATATAACTTACTGTATTCCAATAAAGAGTGATGGTGAAGCGCATATCATCACCGGTGATGATCTTCACGTCTTTAAATCTGGAGTTATCATTGCGAAGAGTAGGGCCCAAGTTGTGCACGATATACTCACTCTGGAACGGAAATATTTTCACCATTTGTTATTATATTTTTAGGATGTGTCTGCTCTTGACTCTAGTCTAGGTCAGAGGTGACAGACACAAAGTCGACAATGGAGTGAGCTTACCCAGAAGAACCCTGTTCACTCTAACTTTGAAGAGATTCGTGTCGTAAGCGTTTGGAAACACAGAAGCAGGCAGTGAGTTCTACTTTTTTGCTGAGCGCATTATGAAGGATGTTTGGAAGCGCTTGGTGCGAATTGTTGGAATAGCTACAAGGTAACTTGCAGTGCGTCTAGATGTCCGATGGCAGAAGGGGGCCGGTGGGTTGAGGTCTTCGTCGTATCTCAATCAGCCTATAACGTTCGTACTGCTCACTGTTGTGACACAGTCTTCCGCTCTGAGACAGGCGCTGGTTCATTATCCACTACTCGGGTGCAGTGCAGGTTGACACCAAAACACTAGAAGAGGACTATCTTTATGTAGAACTTTGGCATTCAAATACTGGCTCCCCCTAAAAGAGTTTTTGTAATCGGCTCTGTACTTTTACAAAATTTAACAATCAAACATTTTATTTTATCACTACAATTATTTCAAGTGTAATAAATACCTAGAATATGCTGTAAAAGCTTGACAATAAAATGAAATGCAATTACCAAGTCATCGAGAGTCCAGCCCACGTTGTTGATCTTAGCCGGAATGTAGTTGACGCTAGAGTGCAGCGGTTCGTTCGTGGTAGTGATGCCCCACACCGGGATACCTTCCTCGGCATACTTCTCTAAAAACCTTAAGTAAAAGTTTTTATTGAGCAATACTTCAAACCAAAATCAACGTATCTCAAAACGGCGAAGGAAACCGGAAAATCTAAAAGACAGCTAATCTCGAAGACATGTGACATCTGTCGACCACTTAATTGTCCGATCCCTTGCAGAGGAGGGGCCTGCTTCCCAAGACCAACTTTTATAGCCTCGTTATGTTTAGATACAACTGGTCAGACAGGTATCTGTTAGCTTTATCTGGTTAGACTGCAACATCATCCCAAAAGGCTAGGCATATTGATTTATGTTTACAGAATAATCACTTGTAATGGTAATCGGCGTAGGTCTGCAGATATTCCTTCTTGATTCGACTATGTCCAGAATAGTCGTTATTGGTCTTCATCCATATTGGAGGCGACCAAGTCGTTGACACTATGTGTATGGGAGCTCTTGCCGCTTCCATGCATGCTTTGATCATTGGGATCTGAAAAAATGCTTTCTTATCAGTAAAGATAAGACTAAATTCCTAATTACCTACAGACTCGCATGATTTTGCCAACATTTTACTGTAAACTTGAAAGCAAAAAGATACAGTCACAAATTTATCACTGGATCTTAATGTACCATCTACTCAGAAATAAATATATCTTATCTTATCTTATATATCAGGGTTAAAAATTATGTAGGGCCGGGAGCATATCCTTGTGGTACACACAAAAATATAAACGAAAAATATGTTTAAGCAACCTCTATGAATGGGTTTTTCAAGATTTTGCTTTGCTATTTTAATGAATTGAATCACTTTCTTATTTTACTGCATTTTCGGTGCGTTTGCGCAAAAAGAAATTGTCACCGGCCGTGTCAAATGCTTATGGTAAGTCTACAAAATTTTCCAAAGATTTTATTATCATGCCATACACTGCCAAACTGGGGTATTGTTAAAAGGTTTCTGGATTACTAAACCTTATACTCATAATCTTCATAAGCTAGAGTGAAGTTGCTCAAGGTCGCGTCGTCTTTTGGAAGGTCGTTGTACGCATAGCCGTGTGTAGAGTAGTCAGTGCCGCCGATAGGGACGCGCAGCATGTTGTACTGAATACCCGAGTCACTGCAGTAGGAGCTGCAAACATTCATGATAAATATATATTAACCGTGATCGTATGCTACTTTACGGAATGTATTGTTTTGTTACGGTAGGCATACGAATATGAATATGTATGAAATACAATAAAATATTTATTACATGTAAGATGTGTATTTAATACCCGATACATATCGAATAGTTTGTAATTTAAGATGAGAATATTTTCTTGTTGCGTGATTTTTCAGTTGCCGGTTTAGTTTTTGAACTTATTTTAGTCCATTGTTTTACCTACCATGCTGTGAGGTCTACTAATACTACCAATCTTACTCGATGAAGTGCTGCCTGAGCCGCGGGTCAGACATTTTCCTCCAGTTGATTCCAGCAGAGTCTGACACGCCGCCCCCAAAGCCTTCGATTGTTTGGTACTTTGTTGTCACATCTAATTCAAAAGTGGTCTGCAAGCCGAAACTTGAAGTAGACCCAAAATCTAAAATGAAATTAAATTTATTCAATTGGTTGCTTATGTCATAGCACAATGAATCCTTGTCTGGATTTGACCCAATTCACAGGTACACAACACTATTCCCAACCATTGCAACTCCTGAAAGCTGGAATCAACTGCTCTCAACCACTAGAAAAACGAACGAGTCAATGAACCTCGACCTGAACGAGCTGACCGAGTCCCGGCGAAACTTTCAACTGCCTTCTTTATTCTGTTGTCTGACTGTGTTGCTGTTTGTGTAAAGCGTACTGCATACTGCTAGGTGCAGGGTATGAGACTTACCTTTTATATAATCACGCAGATTCCCTGTAGATTTGTGAAATCGAAGTCCACCCTGAAATGAATGATAAAACTGTCTATAAAATACGAAGTCCGTTTATATTGGCAAATATAGCTTGCTGTGTCGTCGCGTACACATTATGTAGTCAGGGAGATCGGTTATCAAATTAGGGTTTTCAAGAAAATTTACATCACCAGTTGACGACACTTTAGCAAGTGGTCCCCCATTTTGAAAACGTAACTTATGGCATGAACATAAAGTTGACATCTTTTTAACTTATGTCGGAAAACATAAGCGCTTTGACAGGTGCCTGGCCCTGATGTCTTAGTGCTGCCACCTGGTGCACAATTTTTCAGGAAACCCTTATTGGATTACAATAATTTTATATAACTGTAAAAAAACATTTTTGCAAAAAAATACTACCGACTTACAAACAAAAAACTACAAAGTGAAAATAACTTAATTTTGGAAGTGTCTTTCTTATTTCCCATTTTATTGCGATATGGACACCGACTTCCAAAATTAAGTTATTTTTCACTTTGTAGTTTTTTGTTTGTAAGTCGGTAGTATTTTTTTGCAAAAATGTTTTTTTTTATTTTTCCCTTTTTAGTTGTACCTACCTAAAATAGGCAAGTTGTTTAGAAAGGTGCCTATAACGCCAGAATAGATTACCCGAATAACACGATACTTGAACATAACCGGTGAAATGAGAGATCTGCATACCCCTTTCGAGCGTACAGGCGTGATGTTATGTTATAAAATGGTATAAACAATAAACCCACATGCTATTGCAGCAAACCCGAATGATTTGCCGTCATTTATTGAAGAGTTCTGTTGTATCTCCGAAGTTCTTCATCAGATCTTCACCAAATTAAAATGGGACCAATTTCGAAACATACTCTTTCAAACAAAAAAAGAATTTTCAAAATCGGACCACAATTGACGGAGATATCGGTGAACATACATAAAAAAAAACATACAAGAAGTCGAACATAGAAGCTCCTCTTTTTTGGTAAGTCGGTTAAAAATAACGATAGTTGCGATTTGAATACGGAATGTAAGGTGGTAGTCAATTTGTTCAATAAATCTGGTAATTGTCCTGAGTTTCCTTGCTTACCTCTGAGGTCACGTAGGAGACATATCGGCCACTAGTCGGTGCCTCCCTCGTGATAGTATCACAGTACTCCGCCGTGCAGACACATACCGTTCCATTGCCTTTGATAAACATGGCTCTACAAGGACGGTCTGCAAAAAGGTGAACGGTAGATTTTGTACCACATACTTTTTTTTGTTGTTCGGTTATAGAATTTGTACCACTTATTAAGGCAACTAAGTCATTTATTTTCATGTGAGTTTACTATTTTTAGAACTTCGGCTTTATTAATAATATCAATAAAAAGATTTCAATAAATAAACGTAATAAAATTTCACGCAGTTATGTTTTTAGAAGTTGCCTTTGTAAAATAACACAAATATTGAAATGATAATTAATTATTTAGAAATAAAAATAACATTAAATATAATCAAGCTCATCATTACCAAACTGTTGCCATCCGCTGCTGGACATATGCATCTCCTAATGAGTAGATACGATCCTTATCTCAATCTACCTACTTAATTGTAAGTAAAACACTACAAAGATAGCAACAAAAAAATGTCTTTACACATTATGTAACAATATACAACATTTATCTTTATGTAACAGTCTATATTGGTACACTATTACATAACCTTAAACAATATAACTGGTTATAACTTTTACGTCCCAAGTTCTAAAAAAGAAAGCCATAGAAATTGTCAAATCATATTTTTAAATAATTTTTAGGAGGGCAGCTAAAGGGGGCGCGAAAAATTAGTTTTGGCCTACCCCATCGCCTGGGGTATCGTTGGTTAGAGCTCTTTGAGTAGATAAATACAGTATTTTTCAAAACAAAATTTTGTTCCAATGTATTTTGTAACTTCGCATTATATACGTGGGACACTCAGAAAGTTTTGCGAAACTAAAAAAAATTGTTCTATACGTACATATATTTTTATTAAATCTTTTCAAAGTACTTTCCACCAGCCTCTATACAAAGATTCATGCGCCTAAACCAGTTTTCAAAACACTTTTTCCAGTCCGCCGCAGACACCTCGTTTACAGCCTGCTCGAACGCAGCCAGCGCATCTTCCGGCGACGAAAATTGTATCCCTTTGAGCTGATTTTTTATTTTTGGGAATAAAAAGAAGTCACACGGTGCTAGATCAGGGCTGTAAGGAGGGTGACCCAGGAGTTTGACTGGCGTGCTGTCCAGGAAGTCCCTCGTTTTGAGTGCGGTGTGCGCAGGTGCATTGTCGTGGTGGCGCAGTAGCCCGCGGAGCCCTGTGTTTGGTCGCTTGTTGCTTATAACAGAGAAAACTTCTGGCAAACATTTGGTAGTATACCATTCGGCATTAATGCTTCTTTGATCCCGTAAGGGAATTGATACCAAGTGGCCAGTCAAATTAAAAAAGCTAGCGATCAAAATCTTACCCCCGCTTCTAGATCGCTTCACTTTGGTAGGCGTTGGCTCATTTTGAAACACCCAAACAGTCGACTGGCGCTTGGTTTCTGGGTCGTATTGATAAATCCAGGACTCATCACCGGTAACGATGTCGTAAACACGCCGAGACGAGCCTGCTTCAAATTTGTTAAGCATATCACGGCACCATTCCACCCGGGCCTGCTTCTGCAATGAGCATCGGTGAGGTTGTGCGGCACCCAGCGTGATACTATCCTCCTCACGCGAAGATGGCTGTGTAGAATCTCGTGAACGCTTCCCGATCCAATCTTCAATATGTGTTGAATCTCCTGATATGTAATTCGCCTATTGTCTTGGATTAAATTTTTCACTGCTAGCACGTTTTCTTCGGTAACAGCCGTCAAAGGGCGACCGCTTCTTTCGTCATCCCCCAAAGTTGGTCGACCGCGCTTGAATTCGTTATACCAACGATACACGGTTGCCTTGGAAGGGCCTTCATCCATGAATGCCATTTGAAGTCTATCGTACGATTCATCCGGTTTCAGGCGACACTTGAAATCGTATAAAATCATAGCTCTAAAATGTTCCCGGCGCAGATCCATATTTCAGTGAGACACAATACTTTGAATTAACTCGCAAAAAATGTGGAGGGAAATTTTGAAATTGGAACTTACTTATTTTTACTTATAAATAATCATATTTTCGAAAAACATTATAACTGGCCAGTCTCCCATATATAAAAACTTTTTTTCGCAATACTTTCTGAGGGGCCTGGTACATTGGTTAAAATTTCCATTATGGGCCGTCGATGTTTGGCACGGGGAGGGTGGAGGGGAGAGGGGGGAGCTTTGGTTACCACCCTGTGCCATCCCCACCACTCGGAGCCCCATGGTTATGGAGATATCCATGGTTAAAGTTTTCAGGTTAGAATAAAATTGTTCGTAAATGTCCATTGTTTTAAGGGAGGGAGGGAAACGAAACAAAGTCGACGGAGCCCCGCTGCGCGGGGCTTCTATTTCTGTCAGCAGAGTCTAAAGTAACCTAACATGAAGGATATGACGGGAGCTCAGTTCGCTCGCTTTGCTCGCTCACTTCAGCTCCCGTCATCTCCTCCGAACCTAACTTATCCGTGTCGGGGTGCCCTAAGCTCCCGAGCTCGCTTCGCTCGCTCTTGGAATAATTCACAATTATTTTTTATATCACTAATTATATTTGAGCTTGAAATATATCTAATATCTCCATAACCATGGGTTTCCGTGGGGTGGGAATGGTACAGTGGGGTAGCCCCTCTACACCCTTTTCTTACCTCCCTCCCTGCCCTTTAAACGATGGACATTATCGGAAATTTTTACACTAACCTGAGAACTTTAACCATGGATATCTCCATAACCATAGGGCTCCGAGTGGTGGGGATGGTACAGAGGGGTAGCCAAACCTCCCCTCCTCCACCCCTACCATCCCCGCGGCAAAAATCAACGGCCCATAATGGAAATTTTATCCTATATATTATTTTACTAACAAATACTAATATATTGATAAATTAGATTTTTCTTTGTTTTGACTTTGCGGTTTGGTACGGAACCCTAAATGTGCGAACTCCGACACGCACTTGGGCGGTTTTAATTGTTAGATACAAGCTTCTGCCAGCGGTATCACCCACATGAAAGATAAAATGTATCCCTCGGGAACTTACCACTGGGATAAAAAGTTCAAGATTCATTTAGCCTTTATTAGAATCGTTATTGATTAACAAATTGCCACATTTATATTAGTACGAACTTCTGAAGAAGGATCCAATAACTAACAATGTACGGAGAGACGTTGCGTATTAAAAACCCATTATAAGAAAAAGATAAATTAATATTGTATATGTTTTTTGATCCGTAGTTATCTCATCCAATGGGTACCTGTGGTTGAAATTTTCGGTAAGACGGCTTTGTTCATAAGCTTTTAGCTTAACAAATGATCAAATAATTAACTCTTCAACTTATTTCACCATTTGTGATGCCAGCAATTAATGACTACACGTGTTTTACCGAAATTTTAAACCATGCTGATATAGTTAAAGATTGTCAGTAATCTACTCTTTGTTATAATATATATATAATATCCACACTATTTTTTAACAAAAATTATATCATTAACGCTACTACTGAAAATAGAATTAATCTCAAGAAATATAGAAGAAGGATACATCAAAGAATATTAAAAATATATATATTTACTTGTGCAATCTGCTGAAGTAAACCATATCGTAAATATTACAATTATTGCCTTCAATCGTACTCCGAGCTCCATTGCGAAAGGTTCTAGAGTGTGATGACTCTGTAAGTGATAGCACCGGAATGACAAGAGAATGACTGAAGAATGTTTCGCAAAATTGTTCGCAATATCTTCTTCACCTATGTATTTGTAAAGATTAAACTTTGTGTATGCTGAGCGATGACAGTTTTGCGATTGCGTATTTAAGATTTTTTGTTCTTTTTATGGTATGCGTCGTGCATGGCACAAATAAATAATTTTTCTTTCTTTTCTTTTCTTTCATAACGATTCCAACAGCTCCTATACAACACTTTATATATATCGTCATTTTAATCAAACGCGCTGGTATCGCGGGATGCCACCTGGTAGTAGTGACACAGATATGCGAAAAATGGCCGCCACAGCTGAGGAGTTTTCTAATGGCAATTGCTTAGCAGATTCTTAATTCAAAATGTCAATAGAAAATTTGAATACAGAATGTGCGAGATCAGAGCTAACCACATCATATTTTTTTTTATAAGGGTTTAAAAGTGTGCGTGTTGCTATGGTGCCGATATATCACAATACTATTTGTTATCATCATCATCAGCATTTTAATGTTCCCACTGCTGGGACACAGGCCTCCTCTTTTTGAGAGGTAATGGACCGTAATCCATCTTATATCGTATCTCTAACCATCCATTCATGAAAATCATTGGAGCCGTTTTTTTTCTGCTCGTTTAAATGTATTAGATTAGATAATTAGTTGGCCGCTTGAGGGGCGCCGATGAGGTGCTTGCCTAGGGCGTTCTCGACTTTTAATCCGCCTCTGATTTTATGTATTACCTAAGTAAAACAGTCAGTACGCTTTAGAATAGCATATCGGGCGCGACTCAATCTCATACTCGTATCATTCACCTCATTAGTTTTAATCGTTATCCCATTTGAGTTACTGAAATATGTCTATCTTTATAAACTTTAATCCTAGCTTATCTTTATCTCACCCCAACCCCGAAGAGATTAGCTTTCGACTTACGGGCACGTCGAGCCAATTACCAAGTACCATTGGATATTCTTGTAGCATCTGCGAATGACATATTTTATAGAGCTTTATTAATGAAGACTGCAGGGTAAACTATCATTGGTGTTTCCCATTACAAAATTCGTAAAGTTACGTGCATTAATAGCAATAGAAGAGTCCCCAAACATATGCAACTTTTTACAAAACGATAGAAGCCAGAAAGGAGAATAATGAATAATTATAGTGAAAGATAATGCTCCTTCACCATTTTCTTAAACGTTGGCAGTGTTTGAGCACGTCTTATTTCAATAGGTAATGCATTCCACAACCGAGCTGCTTGAATCGTGAAAGATTTGTCAAGGAAGGAAGTGGAATGCATACGAATACTTAATTTTAGATTTTTCGATGATCTCAAGGACCTAGAATGGGTGTCACAGAGGAACTGAAAGCGTTCTTTGAGATAAAAAGGATTAAATAGCACATTATAAAGCATAGAAAGTATGTGGGCATTCCGGCGAAGGCGAATAGGAAGCCATTTGAGCTTAGTACGAAATTCAGAAACGTGATCATATTTACGCAAGCCAAATATGAACCTGATACAGAGATTTTGAAGTCGCTCTAGCTTATCCAATTGCTCTTGGTTGAGATCAAGATAGCTGGCATCAGCATAGTCTAAGATAGGAAGAAGAAGAGATTGTGCTATCGCAATTTTAGTTGTTATGGGAAGAAAATTACGAAGCCGTCTCAGGGAGCCCGCAGACGCAAACAGTTTTCGACTGACTTCCTGCAGTTGATACTTCGATACTTCGCTGATTATCGATGCCCAATATTTTGATGTGCTTGAATTTAGAGTCTCTTATTCGAGGACCTAAGTGGCCAATTATACATAATCACTGAAACAATACCAAACATGAAAAACTAGCGTTTCTTTTGGACCGATGCCTCAGCAGTTGTTGTCAAGCCTCTGTACAAGCCAAGCGCGTCAAATAGTGCCACCATTCAGCATCATCATCATTTCAGCCAAAAGATGTCCACAGCTGGACATAGCCCTCCGCCAAGCGTCGCCACACTGATTGGTCCTATGCGTCCTTGACCAGATCGTCGCTCTACCTAGTGGGAGGTCTCCCAACGCAACGTCTTCCGGTTCGCGGTTGCCACTCCAGAACTTTTCGGCCCCAACGGCCATCTGTTCTGCAAGCAATGTGCCCTGCCCACTAGTGCCCACTGCCACTTAAGTTTGAAAATTCTTCGGGCTATATCGGAAACCTTGGTTCTCTTGCAGATGTCTTCGTTCACGCAAGGATACTCCGAGCATAGCTCTCTCTATTGCCATTTGGGTGACTTCAAGCCTTCTGATGAGACTCATTGTGAGCGACCACGTTTCGGTTCCATAAATCATCACATAAATCAACACATACCACGATGACTGCCGAAACGAAAGTTATTTTTGGCCTTTTTACCCGACTGCCGAAGGAGGGTAATGTGTTTATCAGTCTATGTATGTAAGTATGTATGTAAGTATGTATGTATGTTTGTTTGTTCCTATATGGCGTTCCAGAGACCAAACGCGTTGGCCGATTTTGACGAATCATACGTCAATCGATGCGTCTTAACCCTGCGAGTGTCATAGGCTACATTAAAATTGGACAATAGAAAAATGGTGGATTTTGGGTGCCATATTGTGGGGGCCCAATTTTTTTTTCCAAAACCATCGTGTAGGGTATCAAAATAAAGGGTTTTAAGAGGTGATTTCAAAAATATATAACACTTATATGTTTAAATGTATCTAATTCGAAAAAAAACTAACTAAAAAGTTATAAATAAAAAACTTAATTCAAAAAATCTAAAAACCCGACTGCTTCAAAAGCGAACTAAAAAGCCGTAAACAAGAAAAAAATCATGCTGTGCAGGCGGAGGATACACCAGATTTTGGTCAGCCAGCCCGCGAATATATCCTCCGACTGCACAGCATGATTTTTTCCTTGTTTACGACTTTTTAGTTCGCTTTTGAAGCAGTCGGGTTTTTTTTAGTGTTTTGCTTTAGAAGTCGGTTTATATTTTGTGAAAAAGTTTTTATTACAATTGATTTTCAAAACTAGCAACATTTTTAAGTCGCAAACGAATAGGTAAATACTTTCACTTTTAAAATACAAATTCAAATACAAATTTCAATTTCAAATAATTCGTTGAATTTATAAAAGTGACGCGATTTTAAGAAACGAATACATAACTAATTAAGGGTTGAACAAAAGATTAGATTAGTATTCCCTATACTAATCTTATATTTATAATCTTCAACGGAAAGACTGAAGTTTCTAATAAGAATGTCGTTTTCAGGCAGTTCGATGTACGCGTACTTATATGCAGAAAAGTCTGTGCCGCTAATAGGAACTCGCAGAACCAGAACGTTGTATTCTATACCACTGGCGCTGGTATGAACTAGTAAAAGAAAAGTAAAACTACTTCTGATTTTACATATTTTATTATTATTATACAGCAGTGGTGGCCCAGTGGTATCGGCCGAGACTTACAAGTTGTAGGTCGTGGGTTCGAGCCCAGGCAGGCGCTTTACTTTGTGTTAATTATTTCTTCACCACTGCTCTCAAAACGGTGAAGGAAAACATCGTGAGGAAACCGGCATGTCCTAGAACCAAATATTCGAAGACATGTGACATCCACCAACCCGCACTGGGCCCTCGTGGTGGATTACGGCCCATTCTCTCTCACAGAGAGAAGGCCTGTGTCCCAGCAGTGGGAACATTAATAGGTTGATGTTGATGATATAGCTTTACATATAATCAATTAAAAAAGATTCCCCTCCTTCTACAGATGCATTCAAGATATCATGAATAATAAGTCTATGCGAAACCAGTAGCGTAAGGACAGGTAAGGAGCTACGCATCCTTGCGTAGATTGCTACCCACGGCGTAGCGGATGTAGCCAAAGAGATGCACTACGTGCTACGCCGCAGAGTGTGTGTGATGCAAGAGAGCTAAACGTCGGCTCATGGCGTAGACCGCTACGGAGGCGTAGCCAGGAGATGCGTTACGGACTACACTGTAGCACTTGCCATCTTCTACGCCAACTTGAGTCCCTAAGGAGCTACGCGTCCTTTTGTAGACAGGTACGATGGCGTAGCGTATGAAGCCAGGCAATGTGCTACGAGCTACGCGTATCATACATACATACACAAACTCACGCCTTTGTCCCATGGGGGTAGACAGAAGCTACAGAATGCCACCTGCTACGATCCTCGACTTTTTTTGCTTCACTCACGTTCATACATCTAGTCATACACGCACGCCGGTTATGAGTTCTGCGCACCTGGCCTTTCTAAAGAACATCACCATCGTCGGATGTTCGGTTTCTCATTCATAATCTTTATTGTCTTTTCATATTATTTTTCTTTTTTCATAATATTATATTATGCTAACAGGTTGTTATTATTTATAAACATCTACTATCGAAAATCTTGAAAAATGTGTGTTTGAGGGTGTCCTTGTCACACATGATATCGTAAAGATGTACGGCGAAGCGCCATCGGTACATAGTGGACATCCCACCCATACGCTCTAAACGTTTTCGGAATACTTTAATTGTGGCATTCCCTGCTGAAGTCTGTATTCCCTGATAGCTACAACCTAGGGGTATTTAAGTCAAGAGTGAATAGGTTTCTTCTAGGCAAGCATGCTTCACCGTCGACCACATCATCGCTTACCATCAGCACATGTAGTTAGGTTGACAATCCACAATCGATAACGCTAGTAGAAAACGAATTTATGAATTACACATCTGTACGTTAAGTCCCGTGCAGAACATACAAATAGAAGGCATTAACGATTGTAGAAAGAGATTCGATACGAAACGTTTGTAACATGGCCTTGGGGGGCAGGAGAGATTGTACTCAAGTGCGTACTATTGATACTAAATATCATATGAGACTAAAGACATTAAAAATTTTTGGTGGCGATAGTACGAATGACTGACATATTGATTTAGTCTTATATTACTTCCGAGCTGAATGTCTAACATTGTCTAACTTTTGTAATAGCACCCACTGTAGATAATTTATAAGAATGGTTCCAGTGTACCTATGCGTTTACGAAGCTGTTTGGTAAACGTCAATGGAGATAAACTGTAAGCAACTTATATTATTAATTTACCTGTGTCAATTAATTTTGATAACTGACTTTGTTATTAAATCTAGCGATTTATTTTCACTTAAAATTTAACGCGTAAAAAGCCTATCATAAAATATGCTAGGAAGGAAATAAAATCAAACTTTTGATCACGATGTCTTTTAATACAAAATATTTATAAATCAAGTACAAAACATTCTAATATTAACAACACCTTTTCATAAGATTCATATAAAAATATTTACAAAACTTAACATAAACTTATAAATTAATTACATAACACACAATAATTTACTCTCAATCACACATACATTCAATTTGATAAATTTTCAGATTCTGAGTTATTCCCTACAATGGACCCTAGTTAGGATTATATTAAGATTTTCGTTGTCATGGCCACTGAGTCGAGTGGAATGGTGGAAGTTTCCTGCAGAAGGACTTATAAAATAGGTGTTATTCCTTAGTACAAAGCATTGTGCACTTATATGAAACGTTTTCTTTCAACGCTTGATCTTTAATGACATCAATATTTGTTGATGCAGACCGAGCCATGTCGGTATTTGAATTGAGAACTCCGTTTTCAGTAACGGCACCACCCGTAGTATTGCCATCTACCTTTTTAAATGTAACAGGAGAAATGACTTTAGACATCCTAGCTTTAACGGCTTCTTTAACTTTCGATAGAAAAGCACTTTCTGAAACTTTAGGCCAGGACTGTAAATCCTTACTGATTTTAGCTTGTTCTAGATTACCTAATTTCAGTGTTGGCAATGTACTTTGCCTGCTTTCGCTCTCCAGGCCGTAATTTCCTAAATTCTGTTCACCCAGATTACTAGAAATCGGGGGTGAAATGATTGAGTGTCTCATTTCACTCGGTGATCCCTTGTGATCTAGTCTCTGCCCAAGTCTTCCTGTATTTTTTCTCAAAGTACTTGTTAGCGAGGATGTTGGCAGTTTTATAGATTGTAACCTGTTTGGTAGTGTTGGCCGTGGCGTTGTTGAAAACGAAATATTTATTTTACTGTCTCTGAAAGGGTTAATAGTTTTTCCTAATCTCGTATTTGTTAAAGGTAATTTCTTACTTGCCTGTTTCCATAGCGTAATCGTTGACTCCTTAGGTTGTGATGCTTCTATATTTTGGAAAATAGGTTGACTGCCTGATGCTCTTTGCATTCCTAGTCCTGGTGATTTTGTCAACGTAGCTTTTAGTTCAGGGACTTGAATCGTTCTCGGCACGGGCACGCTTGCCGAAGCAGGCATCTTAAATTTGTTCTGTAACCCGTGTGAAGAACCTATTCTAGTTTCTTTTTGTCTTAGAGGTTTTGATACCTTCTTAGATTCTCTCCTATTTGACAGAGGTTGTGCTGTTTTCAGTTTTGATTTCTTATCCTTTGTACTAAAAGTACTAAACGATTTCGCACTGCGTGATTCACCACTTCCAAATATAGACTTATCAAAAAGATTGTTTCGCATTGTTTCAAGTCTATCATTGAAATCAATATGTAGAGCTCTGAGTTTATCATTGACGTCCTCATGGTTCCTAGATATGGCTTCTAAAAAGTCGTTATTTTGTAGATTTACGGGTCTTGTTGTTGCTCCTCTAATCTTAGATTCTAACGATCCTATTCCTTGGCTTGATTTTAGTTTAAGAGAGTCAGGCTTACGCAGAGTTTTTGCAATTTTATTGGTGTTTGATTTCATCCGGGTCCCTAAATAATCCAAACTGGGCATTTCCCATGGATTGTTCTGTCCCAGAGATAAAGAAGCCCCTAACAAACCACCATTGTCTTCGAATGCTGATTGCAGCTTTAACGGTTTAATACGTAAATCTGTAGGCAACGGCAGTTTTGTTCTAAAGGAATGAAGGTCAAGTTTAGGGAACAGATTTGATTGCGGATTCAGCTGCAGAATATCTAAATCTAAGTCTTCTAGTCTCAAAGGAGGTAGCAATGATTGAAAATGTTTAAGGCTGGCGTCTGTTGACATAATTGGTGCAATATTTGACCTATCGGTCATAGAAGCTGCTTCTAATGCTGAATGTTCTTCAACTTCACGTTCGGGCTTATCAAACAAATTAGTAATACCGAGTTTAATATCATCAAGTGTCGGTAATGGCGCGAATTTGATTTTATCAAGAGTTGGTAATGGTGCCAATTTAATATCTGGTAGCTCTGGTAATGGGATGTTTAAACTAAAATCATTTTGATTTGGTTGTAGAACTTTGTTCCTCAAAAGTGTTTGAGGCCATCTACTCATAACAACTTCACTTGCTTCGACATTTGCATCCGGTTCTTGCTTAATTGATAGTTTTGGTAACATTAACTCACTTTTACAAGCATTTTGTACATCGTTGTTATTTTCGTTGATATCAACAATGTTTTGTGGATCCATAATTACGTCATTCTGGGTATTGGCAGATTGTTCAGTATCTATATCACTTTGGCAATCATTTTGCACATCATTGTTATTTTCGTTGATATCAACAATGTTTTGTGGGTCCATAATTACATCATTCTGGGTATTGGCAGATTGTTCAGTATCTATATCACTTTGGCAATCATTTTGCACATCATTGTTATTTTCGTTGATATCAACAATGTTTTGTGGGTCCATAATTACTTCATTCTGGGTATTGGCAGATTGTTCAGTATCTATATTCTCATTTTCTGCACTGTTTTCTTGAATAGTTATGTTCGGGTCGGTTACTTCCTGAGATGGTTCATTGCAGTTCACAGTTTTTGATTCTCGTTCTTGCTCTTCCTGTAACATCTCATTTGATATTTTTTGTAAATCTTGCATGCTCACCTTATCTTCATCAGGTTCATTGACAATCTTTAAGTCACCATTAAATATGTTTGGTTTGACTGTTGTAACTTGAATTGACTCTTCGTTTTGACAGTCAGAATCTAGTTTGTCATCCGTAATCGGAGAGGACTCTACGTTTCCCATAATATTTGTTGAAGTTGAGGTCTCAAGAATTTTTGCTTTTGCTTTTGGATTTTTTAAGCTTTCTATATGTTTTCGAATATTTTCTTTAATTGTGGATAGGGTTTTATCTAATGAAAGCGGTTTTATCAATGGCATAGAATTAATGTTAAGAGTTTTTGAAGTATCGCTTGTGGACAATTCCTCACTGCAAGGTGCTTCAGAAGTTTGGTTTATCAATGAATCGTCAACGTTTTCTAGAACTTCATCGGTTGAATTCATAAAATCGACAAGATTGTTACTAGAATCGGTTATTGAATCGCCGTCGTTAGTGTTATTAACACAATCTTCGGCATTTGAAACAAATTCAGATTCTGAATCTTCTCCTGTTATAATATCACCGCGTGTAATTTCTTTGGAAGTTTCGAAATTGAGTTTATCTTCATTATTAACCTGTGCTTCATTTTCAAAAGAAATATCCATTGCTTGAGGGAAATTATTACCTATCTGTGGTGAAGTTTTAATATTACAGTCATCAGTATTGTCAGGTAGTTCATTTGATTGGCTGTTGGCAATATCGTTGCTCGTATCACTAACCATCTCTTGTATTTCTGAAGGGCTTGATGCCGTGTCTATAGTATCAGATATGGCTGTCTTAACTTCAGTGTCTAAACCATCGGTTTCGGTTGTTTTTGAAGGTGTATATAGACAGTTTTCATCATTAATTTGTTCAATTACATTACTCGGACTTGCCTCAGCGTCACGGATTGCATCTTTGCTAAGATGCGGTATCTTTTCTAATATTTCCGTATGTCTAGCTATATTAATTGGATTTTTGACTTTATCTCCTTTGTTTAAAATGTTTGGCCAAGTAAATTTTGGTTTTTTAAATGTAGATTTTTCTGCGGTTTTAGGAATAAGATATTTTGAAAGACTTGAGGTCACGTTTATAGTATCTGATAAAACTGTCTTAGCTTCAGTGTCTTCACCGTCTGTTTCGGTTGTTTTAAACGCACTATTTATACAGTTGTTATCATTAATTTGTGCAATTATATTACTCGGACTTACCTCGGCATCAAGAGCGTCACCTCTATTACTTTTGGGTATTTTTTCTATTATTTCCGTACTTCTATCAATATTCATTAGGCCTTTTCCTTTATCTCCTTTGTTGAAAATGTGTGGCCAAGCAAATTTAGGCTTAGTAAGTATTGGCCTTTCAGCAGCTTTCGGAATAAGATCTTTTAACGGAACGAATTCAACATCTTTTAATTTTAACAAGGTTTTTAAACCAACTGGTTTAGTGTTCTGTAAAAGATTATCTAAGTGTGACTTGGTTTGGAAGTAGCTTTTCTTTGCTTGTTCGTGAATATTACTTGGCGAAAGACTCAGGTCTTCAATGTCTTTTCCTTTCAACTTTAACAATGGATTGTTGAATCTCATTTTCGGTAATACAGGGAAGGAATTAGATACTTCTTTGTCTTCTAATGTAGGTCTGTTTGGCAACAAATCTTTTAACTTCTTAAAATGTGGCAATTTAAAATTGGGTACCTTTTTCAAGCTAGTATCAATATCTACTTTGCTCTTTAGATTTGTAGATATATCTTTCATGTTTGTATCGAACTTCATCAATGGGGCGTATTTTCTTGATCCAAGTATACTTTTATTGGTCACCTTACTATCATCAATATTGATAACACGTTCTTGAATATTGCTAGCACCATTATCCATATCTAACAAATTCTTATTTAAAAGTCCTGGAGGCTTATTAATTCTTGGTAGCCCGAAAATTTCTCGTAACAGACTAGGAGGTTTATGAGCGACTCGCATCTGATCGACATTAGGACTTGCGCTTTCAAAAAGAGGATGTATACAATGCGATTGTTGAACATGAGATTCTGCCTCTTCATCTTCAAAGCTATCGTTATGTTTAGGGTTCACTATGATAGTAACTATATTACCATTACTTGCCTCTGGCATTGCGTCTCCAAATATAGTTTCTTCGGCTGCCTTAGCCATGCTCCTGGCGGCGTCCCTTGCGAGAGCATTCTCGTATTCTTCCTCGGTAGCTTCACGTATGGTTTGCAAAACCGATGAAGCAAGATCGACTTCTGGGTGTAAGAGTGGTTTAATGTCCTCTCTTTTATCTGCAGGCCTATGGAGAAAATAATAAAGATCAAAAACATTTCTTATAAAACTACCTATGGGTATAGATTACACTGTGATGACATGATTTCATAGTGTACGGTTACAAGACAACACAAGACAAACAATTAACTACTTTTAAAAAAGGGAGAGAATATATGTATAAGTTTCGGTTTATGAAAACCACACACTCTCGTTTACGTTCACCTAAGCATATAGGAGGAAATTATTCTCAAAATAAATAAAAACCGGCCAAGTGCGTGTCAGGCCACGCGCAGTAATGGGGTTCCGCAGTAATGCGGACTAAAAAGAGGATTTATTGTTGTTGCATGAACATCAAATCGGTTTCAGCGGCTAACAACGTCTAAAAACGGGCCCACATAGGACGATGGTAACTGAAGGAGTTATAAAATCCAACTTCACAAGTGAAGTTACAAAAAATATTATCTATTTGAGTACCGGCGCGGGTAGAGGCAAGCGTTTGTAATAAAGATTTATAACGAGCGTAACTTAAGAATTTAAAAACGGCAGTATTGCCGTTACGGAGACAGCCTGCGTTTAAATCTCCAAATATTTAGAAACCGAAAACAAATATTTTAGTATGAGTATTTTCAAACAACCTACTCAACTACCAAAAAGTAAAATCAAATTATTCAATGATAGGAACAAACATCCAACGCAAATAAGCTGCAATAAATAATCTTTATGAAGGAGGTCAATTGCGAAAGGAGCCGATACAAGACTACACTACCCCACCCTACACTACCCTACCCTACCCTACACTACCCTACACTACCCTACCCTACCCTACCCTACCTATAAACCTTACGGAGCCCGAGACCTTTCCAACGAATGCAAAACCTTGGAAATCGGTTCGTGCGTTCTGGAGTTATAGCGTCAGGGAGGAAAACCCGACTTATTTTTATGTAGTAGATTATTGTTAAGGATGTTATGATTTTCTTTTTGTATATTTTTACATGGTTCTTAAGCAGATATTTACCATCTGTTTTACACAACTAACAACGTTATTTAAGTAATTTTTAAATGGCTTTTGTACAAAATTTTCACTGTTCCTAGTACATTTTATAAGTTGGTCGACTATTACTTGTAAACTTGTAAAGCCTACTTAGCTGTGATAGTTTTCCTTTTAATTTCTTTATATATACTGCCGTGAATTTATTCACATAACAAAAATCAACCAGTTCGCTGGCAGGGGGGGCACACTTGCCTCTGACAAAAATTTGCAATTTAAAGCTTAATTTACGGAAACGGGTCTCTGAATCGAAAAATGGTTTAAACAGACCCGTAATATTTTTGAAAGGCCCATCCAATGATACTCCACACAATGGGGATATGCGAGAAAAAAAAAACTTAATTCAAAAAATCAAAAATCCCGACTGCTTCAAAAGCGAACTAAAAAGTCGTAAACAAGGAAAAAATCATGCTGTGCAGGCGGAGGATACATATTCGCGGGCTGGCGGACCAAAATCTGGTGTATCCTCCGCCTGCACAGCATGATTTTTTCCTTGTTTACGACTTTTTAGTTCGCTTTTGAAGCAGTCGGGTTTTTTGATTTTTTGAATTAAGTTTTTTTATTTATAACTTTTTAGTTAGTTTTTTTCGAATTACATACATTTAAACATATAAGTGTTATATATTTTTGAAATCACCTCTTAAAACCCTTTATTTTGATACTTCACACGATGGGTTTGGAAGAAAAAAATAATTTGGGCCACCACAATATGGCACCCAAAATCCGCCATTTTTCTATTATCCAATTTTAATGTTGCCTATGACACTCACAGGGTTAAGACGCATCGATTGACGTATGAACCATCAAAATCTGCCAACGCGTTTGGTTTCTGGAGCGCCACATAGGAACAAACATACATACATACATACATACATACATACATACATACATACATACTTACATACATACATACATCCATACATACATACATAGACTGATAAACACATTACCCTCCTTCGGCAGTCGGGTAAAAAAACATCCCGACTTTACGTCTATCGTCTACCGATTATTTTTTTTTCATTATTTTATTTTACCACTCTGACGGAATTATTAATATGTACTAAGAGACTCGAGTCTCTGAGCTAAGCTGTGGACGGACAGACAGACATAGCGAAACTATAGAGGACCTTAGTTGACTTCGGAACCCTAAAAATCACCCTTGTTTTCCCTAGAATGGTATGCAGAGATATGAGACACACACAAATATTCCCCAGTTATGCTAACTTCCCATATAATATTGGGGCACCTCATCGTCGTTAATTAAAAATAACAAAAAACTTTACCTTATAAAATCATCAGATCCCCTTGAACTTGGGAAGAAGATCGATGAAGCTCCTTCAGAATCCGAGCTTCGAGGCCTACAGGGACAATCATCTATGTCCCTCGAGCGGGCAAACATGTCCTCTTGTGCTGCGAAGCCTTTTGATCCTGGACAAGGACAGCACTCGCCGAAGTCCAACTGACGAGTTTGGCGGGCATTCTCGCTGTCATCTGTTACTGGTTGTGATGAAGTCTGAAAAAAGAAAGTTTGTTAGATTTGAAAGTGAAGGAGAGGGGAGTAAGTAGGGAGAATTTTGGTCGAATATTACCTACATGGAGCAGTCAGCAGATACCGAGCTGACAAGCGAAACAAACACTCGTATATTGGTAACCCATAATTGTTGCTCGGGCAAATCGTATGTCTTTTTTGATAAATTTTGAAAATCGGTAGAGTCCCCCAGGGCACCACCCTGCCCCTATCCCGCTCTAAGAAGTTAACAGAGAAGGGCTATCTGAAATGCAGCCTAGTTTTCTACACGTAGCAAACGTTTGTTGGCAGTTAGATAAACACTTCCTTCACTTCTCTTCTTCCTTCACTTTCCCACGTCACTTGGGGTCACTGCAACACGTTTTCTTGTTCCATTCTAGGCTATCTACCGTCAAGCTATCATTTCTTTTATAACATTAAACATAATCACTACAAACTGAACTACTCAACACAATTAACACACAATATAAACTTAAAATAAAATTCGAAAACTTACATGTCCGTAAAAAATAAGAAGGCCCAATAAGACTGTCCACCGCCCCATCTTGAGCTCACATGCCTTCCAAATGAAGCCTTACTCCCGATCCTTACCTTAATATTAAGACCTTTATCAATTGATCTCATTGATATAATCGAACGCACGCGCCTCGCGACCGCTACACACAAACGTGACAGTTTCGCTGTTTCAGCATAAATTATATCAATGGCGATAAATTATCTAGTTCTGTGGAACATGAATATTAACATTCTGTATGTGATCTATTTTGTGTTTGATGGGTGATAGCCGAGATAACGATAAAGGTGAGAGTGCTCCGGTATGTGAGGTTGAGGTTTTCGCAGATAAATGTAGGATGGTTGGGATTGGGTTACATAATAATGCTGCGTTATGTTATGTGGCTTGATAAAGAAATACCAAGTTAAGTTTAGTTAAATGTCAGCAACAATAATTTTCATCATCATCATCATTTCAGCCGAAAGATGTCCACTGCTGGACATAGGCCTCCCCCAAGCAGGGCCACACTGCTCGGTCCTGTGCGTTTCTCATCAACTGGATTCCCACAGCCTTGACCAGCAGCCTAATTGTGTAAGTAAATTCGGCAACGGAAACAATCTGGTTCTTTCCCAAAAACACACACATACACAAAAAAGTTGTATGCAGGTCATCGCTCCACATAGGCGGACGCCTTGCCAATGCTACGTCTTCCGTATGTAAATATGAAACATCTAAATTGCTGACACTTGCAAGGTCTGGGTCAAGGACTGCTGCGCCAAGTTCGAATGACTGGTTCGATTCCCGCACGTATGCACGATTCAATGCAACCGATAGATTATTTCCCTATTTTCAGATTTTAGCAAATTCTACATAATTATCCCTATTTTCCAGCTAGCGCAAAAAGTTGTATCAAACTTGATGTTGATGATTTCTATGTCAGATGAATTTCTCGATTCATCAACCCAATGATTTTTCGTTTGTCGGTTTTTAGTTGATTCCGCCTAGCCCTTTCCTTCATCGGACTACAAGACGTACTGCCATGCGCCATCGGTACATGTTGGACATCGCTCCCATACGAACAAAGCGTTTTGCTAATACTTTCATTGTGCGCACAGCTAAGGAGTGGAACTCCCTTACGGAGTATTTGTTCCCTGATAGCTAGAACCGGTCTGTAAGTCAAGAGTGAATAGGTTTCTTCTAGGCAAGCATGCTTCACCGTAGACCACATCATCGCTTAACATCAGGCGAGATAATGGTCAAACGCGAGCCTATAGATTATAAATAAAATAAAAACTACAAAAAAAAATGCCTGACGTCGAGGCTTTCCAACCCTCCTTCATACAACAGTCTGTATCAAAGAAGTCCAGCTCATACCCTGTAGGGCCTACCACTATGTCGCTTGTAGTGTAAATGGACCCATCGGATCAATTGTAAACATTTCATCAGCATCATCATCACAGAACACAGGCCTCCTCTCTATAAGAGGGAATGTGCCATAATAACCACGCGAGTCCAGTGCGGGTTAGTAAATTTCACATGTCTTCGAATTTTTGGTTCTAGAACATCCCGGTTTCCCTCACGATGTTTTCCTTCACTATTTTGAGAACAGTGATAATGAAATAATTTACACGAAGTAAAGCGCCTGCCTGGGCTCGAACCCACGGCCTACAACTTGTATGTCGCGGCCTTTACCACTGTGCCACCCACTGCTCTCATCATGTAAACATTTAATGCCACATAAATTGGTATGCTTTGGCCAGCCTTCATTATTGTCAAATCCACATACGGCAACTTGTAACATTATTACATATTGATTGTGTTCAGAATACCTATTTTGTGGCCATGTGCACTGGGAGGGGGATGCAAGGGGGTGCAACTGCTGCCATGGATAAGCCTGGATTTCAATAAAATATCTATCTTCTTCTTAGTCGGGCACTCTAGTCAGAGTGGTCGTGGTCATGGGTGGGTCCTGATGCATCATGGCTCTTGCCATGCGTCGCCATTTGGTTCTACTAGACGCAATGTGGGAACAGTCGGTCATCGTAGCTTTGGTGATGTTTTAATAAGATCTGCCCATCTGGTCGGAGAGCGACCACGGGATTTCTTGCCCTCCATTCTGCACTGGATTACAAAACGCTACATTGAGTCTTCATTGCAAGTTATATGCCCAAAGAACTTTAGTATTCGTATTTGAACAGTCGATGATACTACTCTCTTTGATGTGAAGTTCTTTTAGGATGGATACATTGCGGTAAGCAGTCCACGGCATCCGCAGCAGACGTCTCCAGCACCACATCTCCAGTGCATCGATTTTCCCCCTTTCCTTCAGCCTCAATGTCCACGTCTCAGCTCCGTAGAGAAAATTGGAAAGACGAGAGTTCGCATCAGTTGTACTTTAGTGGTTATTCTGTGATCTTTCCAGATTTTTTTGAATAAAAATGTCAATAAACTACACAAAACGTTAAAAAATCTGAGGTGATTTGTTAAAAATTTCAATCTAACTTCGCTTTGTAATTCTCCTACTTTATTTTACAAACTTTTTAATCTGTACAAACGGGCAAAAGAAAACCCATCCTTTTCGAGGCAGGGTGCTGAAGATGTAGCAGTCCAGCCGGCGCGGTGCCCATATAATCTATTTGTATCCGTCTATGTTTGTCGTGGGAATGGTGGGCATCAACACGCTGGAACTGCGACGTAAGTGTGCGTTGTTGATGCACTACTACCTACTGCTGAACTATAAGATCGACGACTCGTCCACGCTAGCTCGCTGTTCACTATTCGCTACGGACAGAATGCGGGTGTCGCGTGCTTGTGCCCCGCGCTGCTTGTTCGCGACTCCGCCCTCGCGTACCCTGACTGCTCGTCATGTTCCTACAGCCCATGCGCTCAATCCTAATTGCTCAGGAACCTGGCGTCGACATATTTATGCTCAATGATAAAAATATGTTAAATGTTTGTATTAAGTTTTTAGTCTTTATGTATTATTATATGTGTAGTGTTGGCTTGCTGTACGCTTTGGTACAAACTGTAAGTACAGCAAGTAATTGTTATTAAAATAAAAAAAAAGTGGCTGCATATATTCACTACTTACTAGTTTGGTATGAGCATGGGTACCATGTTCCTATTGGTGCACCTTTGCTTTACCCTTCAGAGTATGTTTGAATGGGCGTACACACAGTGGGGCTATGGATAACAGGCCCAGACCTAAAATTAAAAATACCTAAGTTTAAAAAGTAACAAAATTATTCAATAATTACTTATTGACATAGTACAACTATTTTCATAATGTCCCTCGGCAATCACCGCATTTCTCAATACAAACGAATGCTAATTTCCATGTCGATCAATTATTAGATTTATCGTGTTTAACCATTTGAATTCAGAACTCTTTGCGCTGTAGCATGCGTAATACTTTAGGGCCGGTTTCTGAAGTCGACGTCACATCTCAAATCCGCTGACAATTTGGACTATTCATAAACGAGCTTCAAGTTAAACACAAACCTATCCAGAATCTGACCTTGGTAAGTACTAAGTACACCCTGTATACAGTCAACACTTACCCGGGAATAGAACCTTCCTCACGCGCATTAGCGTGAGGATGGTTCGATTCCCCTTTCGGAAAAAATAGGTGAGATTTTGCCTAGGACGCACCGTCTTCGAGTTTTTTAAGTTTTTTATTTTAACAGAGATTAGATAAGAGCCGAAGACAGAAATATTTCTCACCTTTTTTTTCATTTTTCTCTTGGAATTTTACACTATCTCATAGTTTAGGGCTAGAGCAACGATTTCTTCCACGAAAAGTTTTTCGCCCGAGCTACCATTTTAGAAATAAAGATGGTTTTAGAAATAAAAAACCTTTGGCCTTTATCTCAGAAACGGTACGTTTTAGGACCATGCTTGTCAGAAGCAAAATCTTTTCTATGTACAAGGTTAATCGGAAACTTCATTAAAATTATAAATTCATAATAAATATTATTTACCAAAAATCTTTTTTTTGGCTTATTCTAACTCTAATTCCTAAAACTCTGGCCCTAAGACGACCCACTGACCGGTCCCTTTCATTTAAACAGCTAGTTTTTCGCTCAACATCAAGTCATAAAAATCTAAAATAAAACAAACGGTTGCACTTGCATCAGATATTCAGTAAATGTCAAAATATCCCGCTTAATTGCAGCGAATGAACCTATGGAATGAACTTCAAATTCAAATGAACTTTATCCTTGACCTTGACACTTTGAAAATAATAAGACCGCACATTACATTTTTTTAAATGACTACTACTGATTTAAATTATAAATACCAATTTTAATAATCTTCATGATAAAATAACTTTAGTTTTTATGCAGGTACACAAAACCATAAAAAAATACTTACGAAATATTTTTGATTCGTGTAAACGCTCCTTTAGTGAGATCAAATTCGCGTTACAGGTCACAAAAAGCTTAGATAATACATTTATAGCATTGAACAATGTTAAACTTTTACTAATGCTACGAGGATTATGCTAAAATATTTGGCCAGACGTTTCTTTTGTGTCGTTGGAACACGACTAAAAGTTCATAGACAAATTGACAGGGGCATAAACCATTCGTTCAAATATTTTAAAAAATTACGTTTGAAAGTCGTTGTGAAACGTTAACGATATTTTAGCAATTTTACCAGTAAACAAATTCTTATTTTGTTTTAATGTAATTTAGATAAGTTTAAAATATTTACTCAATATAGAATCTCCTTCTCTGTTTTTATTAGTTGTCAATGTGTTAGCAACTTTTGGAAAACCTCGGCAGGTTTGGTGAAGAAGTTTCTCATAGTTTTGCCTGGAAATCTTAACAAAATTCCCTGCCACAAGATGGATGATTTCCTCAAAATCGAGAAAATCGGTGAAGGTACTTACGGTGTAGTGTACAAAGGGAAAAACAAAATAACTGGGCAGTTTGTGGCTATGAAAAAAATTCGCTTGGAGTCTGAAGATGAAGGCATTCCGTCTACAGCGATCAGGTAAATTGACATCTCGTTCTTTTACCACATTTTTCGAATCTTGTTTGACGAGCTTTTCCGAAAACCTTGAACAAATCCATGTTGCAAATCACAACATAACCTATAGCATTTTTTCATCATTGCAGAGAAATTTCTCTATTGAAGGAGCTCAACCATCCTAACATAGTCAAATTGGAAGATGTGCTCATGGAGGAAAGTCGGCTTTATCTTATCTTCGAGTTTCTCTCCATGGACTTGAAGAAATATATGGACTCGCTGGGATCTGGAAAAGTATGTATCCCAATTTTAAAAATTGAATCTGATTGGAACTTGTAAATTGATACTGTGAAGACTAGAATATCAATAAGAAGTGTGAAATCAAGGATTCTATTTATAATATCATGCTATCCCTCTATTATTATTACCAGTACTTGATGTTGGTGTCTGGTTTAGACTTGAAGACAGCCCTACCATATCAGAAAATGCAAAGCAGATGATGAAGTCCTATTATTATTAAGCAGTAAACATTTGGAACTAGTGACAGACTGGCATTTAGGACAGTCTTACAACATCTCAAGTACCAAAAAATATTATACCAGATTACAGAATGTGTAACTTTCCTATGACCATTAAAATTTCCATTTATGTGGTTTCAGTTCATGGACCCTTCGGTGGTGAAGAGCTACCTGTACCAGATCAACAATGCCATCCTTTACTGCCACCAGAGACGGATACTGCACAGGGATCTCAAGCCACAGAACCTGCTTATTGACAAGACTGGTATTATTAAAGTATGTGTACTAACAGATTGTTAAAACCAAATGACGAATTTTCCCCTTTTTTGAATTAGTTATAACTAGCTTTCACCTATGCTTAAAATTGGATTGTTATCCCTAGAAAAAGTACTACTGGAACAGCAAGTATACTACTTGCCTACTTTCATTCAATTCTGTTGATATATGCTGTATTAAGAAATAAACAAATATACAAACTCTCATTAGGGTCAGTACTGTGGTGTACTAGAGGACTAGGATTATTTTAACTTGAACTATTCTAAAATGCTTGAACTTTTCTAAAGTGTTAGTTTGTAAATAATTGTTGCACTTATAAATGTATATTGTGTATTTATTGTGAATGTAATGTGTAAACAATTGTAAGCTAACCTGAAATAAATAAATAAAAAATGCTTGCGCAAGAACTACTTGCACTCCAAAAGAGCAACAGGTGCTAAACTCTTTTCAAGTATTTAAGAAGACGATAGTTGCCAACAACCTTGAGGGAACAAAACATGCTCTTGTTTCACACCTGTGCAACCCAAAATTCAATAGCTTTTTGTACTTTCCTCATTTCAAATGTAAATAGTTAAATTGTCTTTGAGATGGTGACAATTTCTTTAAAATACGCCCGCTGGTTTTGGTGCGATTGTCGTGTTTTTGTCTATGGTAGGTGTTAGACATCCCTTTACAAATTAATTACACTATGCTATACAAATAAAACTCAAAATTTTCTAAGACCAAATGATTAAGAAAATGGTCAAATATAACATATATTTTCCAAAAAATTACGACAAGCCGTTTAGAGATGATTCTTATTTTAAAATCAAGGGTATGGGTCTGCGCCTTAAAGCTACTCTATTTATTATTATTTATAAATTGAGTAAATTTGCAAATTACAATCTCACCTTTGTACATAAGCTGTCCTACTGTATTTGTATATGTATGTTTTTTGTACAATTATGAATATGAGGAATCTTTTTAAGGATAAGCAGCAAGCTTGCTGATGTCTTTTGCCTAAAATGTTACTTTCTAATGAAATATATAAGCATCAAATCCATGTTTTTCACCCATTTTGTGCATTGATATGTTCCCTTCTAATGTAATTATGATGGCTACTTCAGGTGGCTGATTTTGGTCTGGGTCGTGCTTTTGGCGTGCCGGTGAGAGTGTACACTCATGAGGTGGTCACTCTGTGGTACAGAGCTCCAGAAGTCTTACTTGGCAGCCAGAGGTGAGATCATTAACCCCTTGACTGCCTGAAACATGGATACAACACCTTTTTAATTGTTTCCGTAATTGCAGCACTCAACAGGTTAATCAACACAACAAATTAATTACCAGCTTTTATTTAGTTAAAAAAAAAACTATTTATTTCAGATTTACGGAATCCATAGAACATAGGTTTTACCTGTGTTTATTTCTCTTGACATTCAAATTTTGAATTTCCAACAATCTATTTCTGCAAGTACAACTACTATTATTAAACATTATTTATTGTGCTTAAAAAAATTTGAAAAGTGTGTCAATTAGAAACGCTACATTTATTTTCAGATATTCTTGCCCCATTGATATGTGGTCAGTTGGCTGCATATTCTCAGAGATGTCTTCGAAGAAACCTCTGTTCCAAGGAGACTCAGAGATTGATCAACTGTTCCGCATTTTCAGGTAAGATGTTCTGCTGTCTCAAAATTCATTAAAATGTCGGAAATGCCGACTCTGAGTGACATTTTTTTTTTACCAAGTTACAATTTTGGACATGTTATTTCAGAATGCTACGCACCCCTACTGAGGACATCTGGCCTGGAGTATCATCTCTGCCAGACTACAAACCTACATTCCCTAACTGGACTTCATTCAACCTACATAATCATGTAAGTACTGATATACTCCTAAAACTTGTATTCTAATGTAAATGGCAATTTAATTAATTATTATGATTTTGACTTAAGGCGGTACCCCGAGCAAAACGCCGCGTTTTTTGTGCTGTTTTTAGGAGCTATCTACTCGTTATTTAAAAAAAAATATCAATTAATAAAAATACATTAAACTTCTACATAATATTGATTATATAATGGTAGATTTAGTTTTTTTTTTAATGTTGTATATATTTCACCAACCTCCTTCCAAAAAAACATAAAAATGAGAAATAATTATTCATATTATGCATCTCCTCGTAAAGTGTTCATTATTTTTTTTTTGTACTACCACTAATGGATAGACAATTTAATAACGAACATTTTTGTAGAATTTTTTTTTTCAATAGACCAAAATTCGATTTTATAAAGATTTTATTTTAAAATCTGGGCTTATTCACTACTGTAATTCATGCGCCACCAGTGCCGCTAGACCAATAGGAATGCTTATATTTCATGCCGATTTTTTAGTCAGGGTACCGTCTTAAGGTTGCTCTAGTCTATTCTTCCATACAAACGTATTTTGGCGATTAATCCACTGTTGACGGTGTACGTTCAAAATAAAGAATGATACCAATTTGTCTCATCATTGTCTAGCCTGGAAACAAAAAAGGAAAAAACAAAAAATAAAGTTATGAGCGTCGAAAGTTCCATAGTTCAACACTAATTTTAACGCATGTCCGGGCGGAAATAACTATATCATAAGACGAAGGAAAATTGCAAAACAGTCACCATACAGGGATAGACTAGTTTAGCGCTCGTTTTCGTCTAAAATCATCCATTTCGATATAAATTTGCAAAAGTGTGTATTCGTACGCATACTATCTTCTTAGAGAAGAGATAGCATGCATTTTAATCCTGCGCACAAAATAATTCCTGCCATCGACTATGGCAACCTTAACAGGTTTCAGCTTTAGTTTGTTACTAAAATTACTGCTTGATTTTCTGCAGTATAAACTTAAGGAAAAGTATCCCATGTGACAAAGTGAGCACCTCAACATCCAAAACAAAATTGCTACAATACTAAAGCACTTCACTTTAATTTCAGGTACAAAACCTAGACGAGGTCGGCATGGACCTGCTCCAAAAGATGTTGGTGTACGACCCCGTGAAGCGCATCTCCGCGAAGGACGTGCGGCGACACCGCTACTTCCGCGACGTCAAGCTGCCGTCCGGCCTCACCGTGCACAACGCCTACATCCGCTACGAAGCTGACAACTCTCCCGACAGCGACTGCAGCGCGCAGAGCGTATAGTATCTACTTACCTTAAAAGAATACTGTATGACATGGACATCGGTTACAGTGTGCGGTTTGACACGATAAAGATACACACACACACATCAGACGAGACTCAGTCAACTCGCCAGTCAGTTTGTATTATCTTTGCTCGCGGCTTCGCTTCCGTGGCTTATGAGAATTTTCAAAGATTACCCATTACAAACAAACATACGATTATAGCTCTTTATAATAATTATAGTTAAGATGACTGAGACGCGCCGGTCGTGACGTGACTGACTTGTGGGGCCAATTTCCTATGACTTCTACTGTACGAAACTACATTTTCTAACGTGACTGACTGGCGACTTGAAGTAACCTTAAATCTGAGCTGAGCGGTGTGCGAATACCCAGAGGCGTCCCGACCAAAGGGATCAGTCGCAAGTATCAGTACCTACAAAATTAATGTATAAATCGAATTGAATAATTTATATTACTCAAGACTATTAAACTCTGCTTCAAATCATAGAGCTATAATTTATTTGATGGGCGAGCAAATAGTTTCGCGATTCCTAAAGGTCTGTCTTTGCAAAATATGCTATACTATCATAGATACTTCTAGAATGCTATGCATAGCTGGTGCTATAAAATTATACTATTACAATTTCGTGTCTTGATATCTTTTCTGGTATTCTTATGCTATTTCTACCATATTCTCTCTTCTATAATGCTATTTTAATAGAGATTGAATCCACGTAATATGTGGAGGAAATTTGTTCTATCGTTCCACATTATATCAGTAAAGCAACAATTTAATTATGCCTGTGATTGAAAGTATATCATATTAATATGATCGAATAAAATCTCATTGAAAGTATGAAACATGTGGCCTTCAAATTGTGTATTGTAATCGTAGTGTAAATAGAACGGTTTTAGCAGAATTATTTTGTAAGCGTCGTTGGCTAGGATTTATATTTTTATATTTACTACATGGTATTTGTCATTGCTACCATCTTAGAATGATATTGGGTATCCCTAAACACTTAATTCTATGAGTCTTAATAATATAATTTGAGTTTCTTCTTTTCTTACGAGAAAGTTCTTTATTTTAGGCGTTTGTGTAGCGGTGTCTTTTAACTTATAGGGTGAATTTCAGTTGTTCTTTAAATAAATTGTATGCCTGCAGAGCGTCTTGGCAGTTGTGCGAGATTTTAGTTAATTTTGTGAAAACACAGTGGTCAGCCAAATTGTAAACCAGTCTTAGCCTGAAGTTTACTGTAAATAATGTTATTGGAATTGAATGTGCCAAAAAGAAAACTGTAATAATATAAAATTATTTATTCTCTGTGCTACTATTTCAGACTCCTGCCCACTGTGTTATCGTTCAGCGATATTATGAATAAAGAATGAATTTCATTGATTTAGGTATTATCTTAATTTTAAAGTAATTAAATTTAACGATAAGTTCTAGTAATCTGACGTTTTATTTTGACCGCCCATCCACTTAACAACCAATAAAACAATGAAAATACATTTAGCGAAACAAACATTTTATTTAAATATAAAACAAAATCGTGTCTATATACATTATTGCTATAATATTTTGTTCCATAGTAACACAATATTATCAATATGTTTTATTTACAACTAAGGAATAAACATATAGCTATTCTATTATAATTATAATAATCACATACTACGAGTAGGTACACTAGATATTGCTGAGACCTAACAACTACAACTATAGTACACATAAATTCAAACATACAAATGTAAAGTCGAGCTATCTCAATATACTCAGGCACCAGTGCTATAAGACTTCCATATTCTCTCTAAATTACGTTATTTCTATATATAATTATGTAACTAGCAACACAGAGTAGTAAAGGAATGGAGTGGAGAGAATCATGCTGTTCGAAGTTATCATAAACAATTAAACATAATATCAGTTTGTCTTCAATGTAGATCTCTTAAATCAAACTCAAAGCATTGCATCAAAACGTAAACTCCATGGACACTCTTAAATAACGTTATGTATTACAAATAACCTGAATACATTATTATTGTTGCTTCTATAATGTGATGACAAAGTCAATTAATAAAAAGTAATAAGTAAAAATAATGTACAGTCCCCGGCACGTAACTTGACTAGGTTTTGGCTTCTAGTATATAATAGTAGTCTATGGTTTTGGCGTAATGAGGGTATTTCGCGATAGTGCACCTAAACTTCGTATAAGATAGCTTGATCTCTGCGACAGCTTTCAGTATCAATACAGTAACAATAGCGCTTGACAGGCTAGTTACATGACGTACAGGGCAATTTTTTTTTTTTCACTTTTTTGCTTGTTATTATTTTATTTATTCATTTATCAAATTTTTGTACACACACATAATACAAGAACAAGAAGAAGGAACAGGAAAATAGGTAGAGGTGATGCTTATTTCTAATGAATACTCTTCAAGTTATAGGGGAAAAATTACAAGTCCGTGATTAGACCTGTCGTACTGTATGGATCAGAATGCTGGGCTGTTGAGATGGATGTGCGGAGTGACGAGAATGGATAAAGTGAGGAATGAGTATATTAGAGGAAGTTTGAAAGTGGCGCCAGTGACAGAAAAGTTGAAAGGCCGTTTGTCCTGGTATGGTCATGTGATGAGGAAGGATGAAACGCATGTTACTAAAAGAGTCATGAATATAGATGTGGATGGATGGAGAGGGAGGGGACGGCCAAAGAAAAGATGGATGGACTGTGTGAGGAGTGATATGAAAGAAAAGGGCGTCAGTGATGGAGTGACGGGGGACAGGATGGAATGGAAGAAGAAAACGTGTTGCGCCGACACCAAGTAACATGGAACAAGGGCAGGAAGATGATGACTCTTCCACCATACCTGCGAGCTGCGAAAGGAATATGATAAAAAAAAGGGATGTAGACATTGTGTGTGGAGGGAAAAATAAAGACATAAAACAAGTAATGTGTTGTTTATGGTTAATGTCATCATTTATTTTTAAACATGTCTGTTTAGAAGAAAGGAGAGGAATTCGTGAAGTTTATTAGGTGTAATAAATAAAATATATAGAGTTAAAGGTCATGAAATGAAGATTTTAGATATTTTTTGTTTTCGTTTATATGCCGTCGTCGTCACTGTCGTTTTGTAAAAGTGTTACTCCTAACATGAAATTAATATTTTCCCTATACTTGTTCGTGGCATAACAAATAAATTAAAAACTCGACTAAAATAAAGTGTAGAATTTTAATGCACGCAAGTGTATTCGGGAGCGAACGGAACGTGGACGCGACGCTATTGGTCAATCGATCCTTGTGTCAACTGACCAACCAATCGCGCGCTCGGAACGGTGCTAAACGTTCCCCACTTCCTACTTGATATCCAAAGAGACCTAAAAAACGACTCGTTAAGTTACGTGCACTGCAACTGCAACTGAACGCATTCCCCGGCCTTGTAAAGCAGTGACATTAGGAAGACAGGAACAAAAAGTTACGTTCACGCTCCTTCCTATTCATTCTGGTTAAAATTATACAAACAAAAAAAATGTAAATAAACGGAAGGAGGAGGTATCGTGACTTTTACTGGTACCTAGCACTCCATTTACTAATTATTGAGCTTATGTTAATAAAAGATTATGCTAGGCGTGTATTTCGGAGAAGCTTTGGAGGGAGATACGGACCAGACTGGTTAAGTCCCACAAACCACCATTGAGAAGGGAAGATTCTCCGACCAGACGGGTGTTGTGTCTGCTGCACTGAAAACTACTTGATTTTCAGTGGTGGATGGTGTAGACGGCAGGGTGTGTGGCCGAGGCTTGCGGCTGCAGGATGATGCGGTGTGTGACGCCGCCCAACTCTTGTTGTGACAGCCCTGATACCGCCACCGTGGCTGGCTGCAGCTGTGAATAATTTAATTTGGTTAAAAATATACAGGATGAGTTTTTGACTTTGAATTTTTGGGCGAAATATATCAAAAGGACGGACGAAACTTTGCTTAACAATAATAAGTGAGTAAGACAGTTCACCGCACGTTCAAATGTCTAGTGAGTACAAGATGTGACCGAAGTCTGACAGCTCATTACTGAAGAAACTTAAAACCTTAACAATAAGGCCAAACGAATGTAATTTTGTGAGTTGCGTAAAATGAGTCGCAGCATTTACGTTCAACTGAAATTCGGTTAGGCCACCAGAAGGACGGACGTAATTTCAGTAGCTATTCTTGAGCTTTGACGCGCTTATAAGCGCGAGTGATACCGACTCCCCACTACAGGTTCGAGCGAACACGCCGGCCATAAGCTCGTGTACCCGAGTCCGGTTTTTGAAGCGCGAAAGTGCGTATGTCGAAAAGACCGTATACGCACAGAAAAAAACGCTAGTCTGACACCGCTCTTAGACCGTGAGTCAGTTCACGGTGCTTGCCTTGCTCCCCTCCCTCACTCGAGCGCAATTCAGTTGAAATAATGTGCGCGAGTCAGCAGACAACTCATTTTCCGTCGCCATGTGGCACAGACTTTAGTATGAAATCGAATGCAGCGTAAATTCCGCGACGCATTTTACGCGACTCACAAAATTATCTTCACTTGGCCTCACCTTAAAGCTTTTACAGAATTTGAGCCAGTGGAGTGCGGGGTTTCGGTCCTTCGATCACATCATCAGCCTAGTAATGTTCCCACTGCTGGGACACAGGCCTCCTCTCTGTGAGAGGGAATGGGCCGTAATCCAGCACGTTGGCCCAATACGGGTTGGTGGATGTTCCTTACGATGTTTTCCTTCACCGTTTTGAGAGCAGTGGTAAAGAAATAATTTACACAAAGTAAAGCGCCTGCCTGGGCTCGAACCCACGACCTACAACTTGTAAGTCGCGGCCGATACCACTGGGTCACAACTGCTCTTGAGCTAGAGCAGTCCTTCGATCGGTATTTGCCAATAAATATCCAGTAAAATAGAAGATTCAGATACTGAGGTTTGTCGATCATGACTTCCAGATTCTTAAGAGTGGAAGTCCAAAGACAATGTTAGCAACATACCTGCAGTATATTGGGCAGCATGGTCTGGCACGAGGAGGTGGCCACGTGCAGTTGCTGCTGTTGTACTTGCTGCACGCCCACCGCCTAAACAACAAAATCACAATAAATTAACTGGAACTTATAAAAAAGATAATTTCAAACTTAGGCTTTGCTTTGTCCTGGCATCTGTATACAAATCTTAATTCAGAGGAAAGAAAGATCCCTCCAAGTGCTCATGGTGATCACCGGAAAGTCAAATTAGGTAAAAAAAGGCGCCTGGACTTTTGGCAAGGCGAAAATCCAGGCGCCTTTTTGGTTGTTTTGAAGGTTGCCACGCAAAAATCTCCTTTCCACTACGCTTACTTTCAAGAGTTAGGTTCAGATGTGTGTGTAAATGTATACTTTTTTTTTATTGTAGATAGGCTCGCGCTTTTTTTTAGGATAGGCTCGCGCTTGATCACTATCTCACCTGATGGTAAGCGATGATGTGGTCGACGATGGAGCACGCTTGCCTAGAAGTAACCTATTCACTCTTGACTTAAATACCCCTAGATTGTACCTATCGGGAAACACAGACTCCGGCAGGGAATGACCACTATTTCACCTAATAGAGACGTTCCACAAGTGCACAGATAAAATAAATTCTGGTGTAGTATAAAAATACGACAGTAGGTAACATAGCCTACTAAAGAAGTCGTCGACTTACGTGTATTTGTATAGGTTGATGTTGTGGATGTATCTGTATCGTTTGTACTTGAAGCTGCTGCGGCTGTTGCTATAACAAAATAAAATAGGTTCCGTTATATATAATGTTCTTAAAATGAAGGCAAACATCGTGAGGAAACCGGCATTTCCTAGAAACAAAAATTCGAATACATGTGACATCCACCAACCCGCATTGGGCCCGCGTGGTGGATTACGGCCCATTCTCTCGCACAGAAAGGAGGTTGTGTCCCAGCAGTGGGAACATTAAAAAGGATCATGATGATATATAATGTACACGAACGTGAACCTAGTTTAGCTTCTGTATAGTGGGTACAGACAAATTGTGATAAATCTTACATCCATACAAACACACACCCAGATCAACTATTTTCTCTGGCATAGTAGAATCCAACCCGCCCATCAAGGGCGGAATTTAACTGAGCCACTGCGCTATCCGCGCCAACTCAATATAATACAGCGAATCTTTGTGTCTCTGAATTGGCTGCAAGACCCTGCGCAGTAGTTATTTTTGTGTCAATGTTGAAGGTATAGTATTGTATAACTGTCTCTTTCACTCGCTAACGTTTGTCGCATCGTCCTATCTCGCTTACTCTATGCAGTATACTCTATGACAAACTGTTTCTTGCGCAATGGTTGGCAGAGCCAACTTCAGAGACGCAAAGATCCGCTGTGACTACTATACCAATTTGACATTGAAAGGAAACAAAGATTTACACGGACAGGGGTTGGATTACCATCAACACAAATAATATAATACTAGCATACAAATGCCTCATCCCATACAAAGAAACCGTGCCGACGTAACTAGCGTTTTTCGTCTGATTAAACCGATTATTTTTTGTCCATCAATCTCGTTCGTTCCACGGCGATAGATAGATGGTGTTAGCAGCGACTTGCAAGTAAAAGGGTTTACTCGGTTCGTGAATTTTTTTTCTTTAAACACAGTGAAGGTTTGTTTTAGTATTTTTGCACGTTTTTACAGTTTCTTTGCACCATAATGTGTTACAAAATTTAAACAATCGCGTGGAATGCCTCAGAAATTTAAAACCGCGCCATCTATAGCATCAATTTTAAATGATCCGTTCAAATAATCTTTGAATTGTGAATTAGGAGCCCAATATTCCATAATTTTGTACTTAGGACAGTTGATTAAACAATAACATACAATTTTTATGTTAAATTCCATAAAATGTTAATTTTACACACATTCAATAACATACAAGTGCATATCACGCCATCTAGTTAGATTTATTTGAACCAAATTTTCTTTCTTACCCGTGCCATCAACAAGAAAGAGGGAATCAGTGCATCTCTCAAGCTGTTGTGCATGAATTGACAAATAAAATAATATGGTGATAGGCAAGACAACACATAATAGAATGTATACCGTGTTAACCTGTTGTGTCTGCTGTAGCTGCAGCGACTGCACCGACGATATCACCGGGTAAGGGTGCTGGCTCTGTAACGAATTATATTTTTATTAGTTAAGAGAAACATTTGAAGTACTCAATGTGCCTAATTTTGCATTTCAAGGACAGATAGGTGTAACTGTTATTGTAGTCACAATGAAACTTTTGTGTGCGACCGTAGGTACACTAGAAAAGGCGACATAGTTTTTATAATTTCATACTTCAATTATATCTTCTACTAGCTGACCCCCAGGGCTTCGCTCCCGTCAAATGGCTACCCTGCCTAACCTGCCTACCCTGCCATCCCTGCCTACTCAACCTACCCCGCCAACCCTACCTACCCTGCCTAACCTGTCTACCCAGCCTACTCTGCCTACCCTACCTACCCTGCCTTCCCTGCCTACCCTACCCTACCTACCTACCTACCTAATAATTTTATGTATAATCAATAGTTTTCTCAACACACGCCAAATAATGAATTCTACAGGCAACATTTTGTTACTTTGGGTTACATTATTGCAATATTCATAAGCATCTCTATTTTTTTAAATATATTATAGCCTATGACACTCAGGAATAATGTAGCTATCTACTGGTGAAAGCATTTTCAAAATCGGTTTAGTAGATCCAGAGATTACCCCTTACAACGCGGCAACGTCACAAACTTTCCCTCTTTATAAGATTCTGAACGCGTATGTAAGTAAGTTTTGAACGCCAATTCAAGGATGCGCGTTTCTTTTGCATGTGATTTAATATGTATAAAGTTATTGTCTATTTTCTATCAGAAAAATAAACGTACCTGTACTCCAGACACAGTGATCCCTTGCTGCACATGTTGCGCATGTATGGGCACGGCGAGCTGTTGCACGTTGCCGACCTGCAACACCGCCTGTTGCTGCATCTGTTGCTGATGGTGTTGTTGTTGCACTTGTTGCACTTGAACTTGCTGTTGCTGAACTTGATGTTGTTGCTGCATCTGTTGCTGGTGATGTTGCTGTTGTACTTGTTGTTGCTGTCGCTGCTGTTGTTGTTGCTGCTGCTGCTGTTGTTGTTGTTGCTGCTGCTGCTGCTGTTGTTGTTGTTGTGGTTGCTGTTGTTGTTGCTGCGGTTGCTGTTGTTGTATGTATATTATAGGCTCCGTATTACGGTTATTTTCCTGAAAGTAAGATTTAGCATAACATTTAATTATTTACAAATAATTCGATTCAAAATAGAGGTCAAAATCTTTATTTGCCAGCACGATTTAATGAACAAGACGTCGCATGTCGGTCTAAAAGTTAAAGTATTCCTGGGTTCTAGGACTTTGTTTCTGTATTATTGGAATAAATCAACTTAATTCTCATTACAACAAATGCTACACCAGCGTTGTGGATGTCAAATACGCAGTCGCTCCATACACAGGGCCCTAGCAATTTCGTCGCTCCGGGCATAGACAATATTTGCCGCCCTTTAAAATGACGCCTTAGGAGGTAAATGCTTTAGGATATTATCTATTGAACGAAAAATGCGATTTTTGAACGTCGGTCGGATCGGATAAAGCCGCTTTTTTGACAGTGAAAAAAAACGAAGTGAGAAAGGAAAATTTGACCTAAGAATTTTTGCAACATTATGAATGTTAAGTTATTTAACGATGGGTTTACAATAAGAACCAATAAAATTCGACACCGAAGCGAGCTTGAAAATTTTAGCACCAGACCACGAATAAGTTAGGTTCTCTGATGAAATGTAAAGGGCTGTTAGTGCAGTTTGGCCGCCCCTCATTTATGCTGCTCTGGGCATTAACCCGGCTCGCCCACCCTTTTTTTATAGCTTTTAGAAATACTACTACTGCGCTACCACGGGGAGATAGCGCAGTTATGTGGGACTGCAACCCACTAAAACGCCACGGTGTCCTTCTGTGTCGGCGGCTGTCCGTCACCGGACCCTCCTCTGGGGAGTACCCCCCATCATCGGCGCACCAGAACACACTGTACGCCGTGAACACCCCAGGGACCAAAACAGCACATAGGCGCCGACGACCGCACTATGGCACCTTTGGTCCCCCTATGACGGGTCAAGGTCAATGGCCCCGCTATCTATTTTTTTCGGCCGCAGGGGATAGGGAGAGCGGCCAACGCTATACCGACACTCCTCCTCCCCTGCCCCACCGCGAAATTCGGCCCTCTTCATACAAAACGCAGGTATTCTGCCGTAACCGGCTAATTAGACTGTAAGTAGTTGCAGATTATGACTTGTTGAAATAGCTTACTTGTTCATGCACCAGCATGTGTTTCTTCAGGTTGTGCAGATACATGTAGGTCTTGACGCACAGGCCGCACTTGTAGCGCGTGACCTTCTGCTGCGGCGTGCGCTCTGCTTGTGTCTGCAGCTGCGTCTCTTGTACTTGGATCTGGACTTGGGGTTGCACTGGAATACACGTAGAAAACGAGTTAAGTCATTCATTGGTAAAAGTTTATGAAGGGAGCTTTAAGAGGGGACTCTAGTGAGACTTTCTCCATACAAACACATTCTGCTGTTTTCTTCGTGGATAATGCCTCTAGAGCAATGATTTTTTTTCCATAAAATCTAGGTCTAATTAATACGTGCCTGTATCATTTCCTTTTTTCCAAAACATAATCACAAAAAGAAATATGACAATACAAAAATTCGAAAAAAATGCCCGTTTTTACCGCCATGTTCAGAAGAAAGAAATGATAGTAGCATAGATATACTGTTCCCCAAAATTTTGATATAAGAATTTTTTAGATCAGACCAGTTTTCATGATTTTCATCTGAAAACAGCAGAATACGAAACGTCTTTTAGTCAAAGTTTTTGTAGGTAAAATCAGCCTGAGCTGCAGTTGTCCCTTTCGCACTTTACGGGGTGAGGTTGGAGGTGACGCGACGGCAATAGTTTCTTCAAATACCTATTTTTCAAATTCCTGTTGACTAGAGTCCGCTCCTAAGTCGATATCTTCTTATTATTTCACCAGCTGAGCCCGCGGCTTTACTCCCGTCAACTGACTGCCTACCCTACCCTACCTACCTTCCTGCCTACCCTACTTACCTACCTCCACCACCTACCATTTTTAACAGACTTACCAAAAAGGAGGAGGTTCTATGTTCGACTTCTTGTATGTTTTTTTTTTTTTTTTTTATGTATGTTCACCGATATCTCCGTCAATTGTGGACCGATTTTGAAAATTCTTTTTACGTTTGAAAGAATATGTTTCGAAATTGGTCCCATTTTAATTTGGTGAAGATCTGATAAAGAACTTCGGAGATATACAACAGAACTCTTCAATAAATAACGGCAAATCATTCGGAATTGCTGCAATCGCATGTCTGATTATTGTATATACCATTTCATAACATAACATCACGCCAGTACGTACTAAAGGGGTACGCAGATCTCTCATTTCACTGGTTATGTTCAAGTATCATGTTATTCGGGTGATCTATTCTAGCGTTATAGGTACTTTACTAAACAACTTGCCTATTTTAGGTAGGTACAACTAAAAAGGGAAAAATAAAAATCTTTTTTGCAAAAAAATACTACCGACTTCCAAATGAAAAACTACAAAGTGAAAAATAACTTAAATTTTGGAAGTCGGTGTCCATATCGCAAAAAAATGGTATCTACGAAAGACACCGACTTCCAAAATTTAAGTTATTTTTCACTTTGTAGTTTTTCATTTGGAAGTCGGTAGTATTTTTTTGCAAAAAAGTTTTTTTTTTTCTATTTTATGTATAAAAGTTTAAAGCGTTAAGTTTAAGCTTTTGTAAGTTTGCTTTGTTTAAAGTTTATGTATTAGTTTCATGCATTATACGTGATGCATGCACAAATAAACAGACTAACAGAACAGACAAAAATGCCAAAATTGGGTTCCGTTGGTCATACTTTAACACACCGGCTATTTTTTTTTGGAAATGTTTTCGTTGTACAAAAATGACTTTCCTACAGATTTATTATATGTATTGATTTATCGGTAACCGACAAAATTTGAACAGTTGAGAATAAGATCGGTAACCGTTAACTAGATCAGAAGGATGATGAGAAAAGCGACAATTTGGTATATTTTGCGGATGCTATCTGTATAACCTGAATATAAGAAAACAATTTAATACTCCCCCATATGATTAGGTTGCATGGACACATTGCATACAAATACATTTCTGATTCTGTATATCTTTAATCTTAAATAGATTTGTTTTTCAACGGACAAATAAGTTTAAAGGTATTTTTTGGGTAATAAAAAATGAATAGTACCTGTACCTAAATTATTGAGTAACATTGTCTTGTTCACTAACAAATCACAACATCTTTATTTTTCTATTTATTTTTTTATCTTAAGATTTAAGGTTCCCCTAGTCGACGGCACGCACTATTTTGTGCGCGAGGTTAAAATGCATGCTATCTCATCCGACAACACGTGCGAAATAGATAGATGCTGTGATGAGCAGTAAGAAGCTAGTTCGCGTACGAATTAGCACTTTTGCAAATTTGTATCGAAATGGATGATGAATTAGGACCAAAACGAGTGCGCGAAATTTTATAAACAGTTCTTTGGGAGTCTAGATATCACGAAAAAACGACTAAATGTATATTTTCAAAATAAAATTATTTGCATTGTTGAATTACTCTATCCCTGTATGGAGGCCGTTTTGCAATTTTCCTTTTTCTTATGGTCTTCTTCCGCCCAAAGATGCGTTAAAATTAGTGTTGAAATATGGAACTTTCGACGCTCATAACTTTCAAATATATATTTTTTTTACTTTTTTGTTTCCATACAGGGCTAGATAATGATGAGACAAATTGATTTCATAGTTTATTTTGAACGTACATCGTCAAACAGTGGAGTAATCGCTAGACTACGTTTGTATGGAAGAATTTTGTGTAACCTTAATGGTTTGTGTCCGAAATAAAACTTATTTACCTTGATTGGGCGCGTCAGGCAGGTCCTCCGTGACGGTGACAGTCTGATGCTCAGCGAGACACGCGTCGTCCTTGTGCGGCGCGTCGCCCGGCTCGTCGCACGCCGGGGACTCCGCCGTCTCGCCCTTGTTGGCGTGCGTCTTTATGTGCTTCTTGAACGAATTGGATTCTACGTAACCTGCAAGGAAATGATCTAGTTGAATAATAAGTACTTATAACAAAGTGGGATAAGCGACCACGATCAGTCTGTTAGTTTTCAAATTCGTTTCATGTCTCGAAAAGTCATTGAGATAGGAAATTAATGGAGGCGCCGCGATGTTCTATACATACATTAGCTTATACAAATATGAGTGAAATACGATACAGAATGTGAAACATCGATTTGTTTCATTCTTTCTAATGTAGTAATCGTATTTGACGAAAGAGACAACAATATTTCAGTTGTTGCTCATTATGGCAACATTTTGTTATGACGTAGTGACGGTTGTAGGTACGTGCCATATTCGCCATTTTATGTGACGAATTTTGTGGTTGTGTTCGTGGTAGTCCTGCTGTCAAATGGTTGTTTACATATTGTATTATTGAGATTTGTGAGTGTGTGTTGCTTGATTGACACAACCTTAGAATCGGCGGCCATTTTATGAGACATTTTGAGGTTTAGGTAGGCACGTTTTTTTCGTATGTATTTCCAGTCCATATTATTTAGTATGTCTATGCGAAAAGTACGAAAGCCGTTGGTCACAGATGACATAAGTAAAATTTCAACAGTCATTACGGGTAGTAAGGAGTCCGTGATTGTCATACTAAGAGATACCGTGTTACTCAGTAAATAGGCCCCACAACCCACAGGGCAGACTGGCAGTCGCTCCATGTCAAAAACTGACATTCAGCTGTATAACTGTATTATTTATTTTAGGCAGACCATTCTAGGTAAATCACGGCAATTCAGCATTCTGTTAGGCCCCAACATAGCTCGGCAAAGTCTAAGCAGAAGATAAGGTACAACCCTTCCCGAACACCGGACACTGGTACTTCTTCTCGCCCGTATGGTAACGGCGAGGTAGGACGCCGAGCTAAACCGCTGCCCGCACTGGTTGCCCTCGAACAGCGTCTCTCACGTCTTCAAGCTGTAGAATAAGGAACATACCCTTCCCGCACACCGGACAATGATACTTCTTCTCGCCCGTGTGGTAGCGGCGGTGCACGGCGAGGTAGGACGCCGAGCTGAACCGCTGCCCACACTGGTTGCACTCGAACAGCTTCTCTCCCGTGTGCTTGCTGGAGTGAACGCGGAGTTCCGTGCGCGATGTGCAGCCTTTGAGGCAGATTGGACAGACAAACCTGAAGGTAACGATTGACGGAGGTTAGTAAGATCTTTTTATGACCGTGGAACTCTAATCTCTAAATTGGTGGAGTTTTAGGGCACGATTGGTTGGGAATGAGTTAAACAGGGAGCCGGACGCCCGATGTCACCACTGCGTCGACTGTCGGGAGGACACGGCGCGGCATACGCTGGTAGAGGGTGCCGCTTGGGAAGAGCCGCGTCGTGCCCTCTCTCTGAAGTAGGCAGTGATCTGTCTATGGCCATAGTCGAGTCTATGGTCGGCAGCGAGGAGTCCTGGGACGCAGTGGTATCCTTCTGCGAAACAGTCGTCTCGCAGTACGAAGCTGCGGAGAGGGAGATTTTATCCACTCACCCGGCCCGCAGAAGACGCATCGGGCTTCGGCGCGAGCGGACAACGCCCTCTTCCAGCCCCCCTAAATGACTCCAGGGGCGACAGCCTCGGGTACGTCCGTCGCCCCCCCACACATCAGGACCCGAGATTGCGGCGCGTTGTGTTCTACGCGCGCCTCTCTTAGACGTTGCGGCAGGAGTCAAATACCTCACTCCTCCCCGACCCGAGACAGAGGCCCGCGCACGCGGGCCGGCACCAGCCGGTGGTTGACCCTCGACCCTTCCCGATCGTACGTTCCCGCGACCCCCGGCGTAGGTGTGAGATGGAACACCGGGGTAGTTTTTAACCAGTAGGAGTCTGACAGACCCCAATCAAGAGTCAAGGACATCCAATGAGGATTTTGAGAATCGGATAAAAAAAAAGGGTTCGAAATGGTAAGGGTTGAGGGTTGGATTAGTTGGTGACGGGTTGAGGGTTGGATTGGTTGATTGCTGAGGTTTGAAGGTTGGATTCGTTTGGGAATTAAAGTTGGGTTCGTTGAGTGAGGGTTGGATTAGTTGGGAACTGGAGTTGAGGGTTGGATTGGTTGATTGCTGAGGGTTGAAGGTTGGATTCGTTTAGGAATGAAAGTTTGATTCGTTGAGCTGAGTGCTGGATTGACGTTTAGTACCTCTTGTTGCCAGTGTGAGTGATCATGTGGTTGTTCCTGGCGGAGGAGGTAGTAAAGCGCGCGGAGCACACTTTGCAGCAGTAGGGCTTCTCTCCGGTGTGCGTGCGGCGGTGGTAGATCAGGGCCGACTGCTGAGCGAACCGCCGCTCACAGTACTGGCACTCGTACGGACGCTCGCCTGGGTATTACGGAGAAGATATTTAAAATGTGCTCCGTTAAATACAGTAAAATATACAATATATCTTGAGGAGACGCTGCATCTACCTGAGACGATGTTAACGGTTGTTGTGTGTCTCCAAAAATATAGTGGAACCACGTGGGTGGGAAGCATTAAGTGTAACGCTAATGTACCGTAGACAAAAAGAGGTTTCTCATCCACAATTTTTTTTAAAACAAAACACACTCAAGTCAAGACCATAGAAAAGCCTGCTACTGTATTTTAACCGATGAAAAAAAAACGAAGGAGGTTAACAAGTCACCCCGTGTGTACATACATATCTTTTTTAAATTCTAGATCAGTCAGATGTTTTTCAGTATATTTTGTTTTGATAACTAATGATTTAATGAAATGACACTCACCAGTATGCACCCTCATATGCGCGTTCAATTTGGACACCTCGTAGAATCCCTTGTTACAAACATTGCACACGTGGTTACGGATGCCACGGTGCTTCTTCATGTGTTGGCATAAGGTCGAGTGTCGTCTAAACGTCTTGTTGCACTCATTACACTTCAGCGGCTTCTCACCGGTGTGCAGGCGGAAATGGACCTTTTGCAGAAAAGATTTAGAGGTTAATATAGCATGAGTATATATTTTAAAATCAAATACTTCTTCGTTTTGAAAAATACTGGCCGTATGGTTTAAGAATCCGAAAATAGCGACCGTGCCTGTCATGTCAAAAATGACATATAATTAAAAACTATACAAAACATTTCAAGTTTTTAGCGAAAATAATTGTGTTTAATCAGTATTTTTGTTATTTTTATACATTAACAGATAAATCAAATACGTCGCGATGGGTTTTGATTTCTACGGGATTTTGGGTGTGAAGCGTAACTGTACCCAGCTGGACGTGAAGCTCGCGTACCGTCGCCTGGCGCTCAAATACAATCCAGAGAGACACGGCAACGATGAGAACATGAAGCGCATCTTCTCTCTGATCTCAGAAGCCTACGAGGTACTGGTCGATCACCAACACCGCGCTGTCTACGACCAGTACGGCGAGGAAGGCCTCAAGCGCGGCGTGCCCGGACCCAAAGAGTACATCCAACCCTTCCACTACCACGGAGAACCTCTACAAACCTTCAACGACTTCTTCGGCACTTCTAACCCTTACGCAGACTTACTAGACTACTATGAAAACCCCCCGCCCATGTTCGAGTCCACTCTAGGAAAAGGGTACAAAGAAAAGGACGCAACTATTGTTAGACCACTCTCTCTTTCACTAGAAGAAGTATACAAAGGAGGACTCAAGAAAATGAAGATCCAGCGGCTGGTGTTTACAGATGAGACGTGCACGGAACTTAAGCTGCGAGAGAAAGTTCTGTCTATACCGATCAGAGCTGGTATATACCCGAACACTGAGGTAAGGTTCAAAGAAGAAGGCGATCAGGGACCGACAAAGATCCCCGCCGATGTTATATTCATAACTGAAGATCGACCGCACGAAACATTCATCAGATCCAGTCTCAGTGATTTACTTTACATCAAGGATATAACTTTAGAACAAGCGCTGTGCGGTTTTATGGAAACAATCAAAACGTTGGACGACAGAGTCCTGAGAGTCAAAATATCGGATGTAGTGACTCCCACGTACGAGAAGATCATAGAAGATGAAGGGCTTCCGCTACCAGCTTGTCCGACGAAAGCAAAAGGCAACCTCATCTTAAGATTTCGCGTTACGTTCCCGGAATATTTATCGAAGCGCGGCAAAAAAGCGTTCGGGGATGCATTCAGAATACAAGAAGAAGAAGAGGAAAAGTTTGAAAAGTTACCGTGTGGCACACTGTCCGAGGCTTCGATCCTTCGTTCTTAACATCTTATACAATTCATTTGTTCTTAACATTTTATACAAATCATTAGTTCTTAACTTATTATACAAATAATAAACTTCTCCTTAGCTTTTATTTTTTCTTAATGCAGACTTATAAGCACAATGTTTCTCGTATAATGCTATGTCACAGTAATGTTGAACTTTTTGTTGTTGGCTGGCATATTGGTACGCCTCTACTGTCGCCGCCAAAAAAGTTACAAATCCTAGTAACCTTATTATCAATTTGTGACCTATTTGCATTATATATCTGAATGGCCACTTTTAATTGTTATAAATGGTTAATAAAATCTATTTAAATAAGTCAATGTGACATGCATTTGCCAAAGACCTTATACTTCTTACTACTAGACTGTGCACTATGGCGCAAAAAACGGTCCGAGCGAGAGGGCTCCCGTTGGTAGTGCGTCTCTTTCTAATGAGGTGACCATGACCAAACATAACAAGGGACAAATTGATTTTAAAAACAATGGTGTAAGTATCCCGATATATGTATATATCCTACCTAACTACGCTACCTAAACCTACCAAATTCAAGGAAAAAAAAGAAACGTGTGTATAGTTTTTGGAATCTACATCACTTACCGTATGGTGTCGGGCATAAAGAATTTCAACAGCCCATGTTTTTCCAATGGTGTCATAAGAGGCGACTAAGGGACAAACCAGAGAATGGGCAGCAGCGTTCTCTGTGCATTTGTAACAACCATACTGGGATCGCCAACCCGCCTGCAAAGCACTCCCCATGAATAGCACAAATAAAACATAGCCCTTAGTGCTCGGCAGCCTGCCTACCCTCGACTACGGTAGCGATCTAGGTTAAGGTATGGCAAGGGGTGCAAAGAATCCCGGACGAGATCCGGCTACCCCAACAAATACCGACGACAGGAACACACACACACACACACACTCCGGACTCCGGACCGACGATAAGATCACCGAACTCGAAGAGGAATTGAGCAGTTTACGATGGAGTATTATAGGGTTATCTGAAGTTCGAAGAGAGGGGGGGGACTCGATAACCCTCAAATCCCAAGTCTGGATAAGTCTTGTTCTTCAAGACCCATCGTATAGATAGGAACAAAAAGCTCTTCTTACTCTCAAGCTCATGAAGGAGAGGCGTGAGATGATCCTGCAGTCTTCAGACGATGCTTTGATATACCCCAAAGGATCTCAATTATTTCACTTAATGTCCAGTTGCGTAGACAGTTATTTTCCTAAAGCTCATATACTATGCTGCATGCACAAATATTGTTTTGGCAGTTTTACATTTGCGTAAAAGTCAATGCGATTGTTACATTTTGCTGTTAGTATTTTTTAACCGACTCACCGAAAAGGAGGAGGTTCTATGTTCGACATGGGTTTTTGACTTTGGTCAAATGTGTATTTTTTTTTTTATTTATCTTCACGCATATCTCTGTCAATTGTAGACCAATTTTGAAAATTCTCTTTTTGTTTGAAAGAGTATGTTCCCAAATTGGTCCCATTTTAATTTGATGAAGAATTTCGGCGATATACAACAGAACTCTTCAAGAAATAATGGCAGATCTCTTGGGTTTGCTGCAATCGCATTTCTGTTTATTGTTTATACCATTTCATAACATAACATCACGCCTGTACGCTCTTAAGGGGTACGCAGATCTCTCATGTCACCGGTTATGTTTAAGTTGCATGATATTCGGGTAATCTAGTCTGGCGTTATAGGTACTTTACTAAACAACTTGCCTATTAGGTAGTTACAGCTAAAAAGTGAAAAATAAAAAACATTTTTACAAAAAATACTAACTACCGACTTCCAAATAAAAAAAAACTACAAAGTGAAAAATAACTTTAATTTTGGAAGTCGGTGTCTATAACGTTTAAAATTGATATCAACGAAAGACTTCCAAAACATTTGCAACGTCGATAAACTTGTGCTCGCTGAAACTGGGACTTCTTTCACTTTTTGCTCTAAAAGTAATAAACTACGCGTTTTTCCACAAACAAAATTCTGTGCCTTTTAAATTTGTGACAATCACACCCCAACCGGAGCTCCATAAACCCTATAGGAACCAAGCTATGATCTAAAAATCATAGCCTGCAAATATAAGAAGAGGTCCAGGGGACGCCCCCTGCCCGCGCGAGAGCTGGGCTGAAATTTGTTTTACATGATTTTATGCCTTTTCCTTTGCTACCATGCACACAAAAAGGTATTCAGAGGGCTTTGTCTCAATTCTTTGAACATCAATTTTTACCTTCTTTTCGTTTTTTCGAGATTATAAGAGAACTATTATAAGTCTCACAGAGTTTATTCTGTGGTTTAATGAAGGGAAATTAAATGTACTACAACGTAGCGAATGTCGCACACAGGTCACAGGGGCTCTTACCTTCAGGTCAGTGGGGTTGTAGAAGCTCTTGTTGCAGTTGGAGCAGACGTAGGGCCTCTCTCCCCGGTGCCGCGCCATGTGCGAGCGTAGCGCGTAGCCGCTGTAGAAGCGCTTGTCGCACACATTGCACAGATGCGTCTTCTGCTCAAAGTGCGTCTGTCTGTGACGGTACAGCAACGTCTTGCTGGGGAACGTTCGCTGGCACACTGAGCAAGTCGGCTGCTTGACGGGACGCTGCTCGTGGGTGCGCATGTGCATCTTCAGCATCCCTGGGCCCTGGAGGGAATACAAAATAAATTTCAATATATCCCTAATTGATTCTCAAATTCGATTGCACCACAGTAAATGTGTTTGGAGCAAAACTTATATAGAAAATATAACTCTGCCTCTGTCATTTTCAAACGATTGGTAGAAACTTAGAAACAGATCGAAGTGTTAAATGCGTACTTAAATAATGCAGAAGGTAGGTAGGTACGAAAAATTAAAAATACGGCTCCGTTCCGTCCTTGACTTCAAATCAATACTCAATACTTTATTGCATTCCATATGTATTACATAGATGGTATAGACATGGTAAAAGATCAATATGGACCCCGTCGGGCACAGCAAAAATTAGGAGAGAGGAAGAGGGCTAAGTAGCATTTCAAGGCATTACATAGTATCAAAAAACTAATAAAAAATATTATAAATGTTAAATTGGATGTTGTAACGCGACGAAAATATCAATGCGTCATCACTGCTACTGCGCCGTTCGGCCGAGCCTACGAGTCATCACCTCCGCCCCGCGCAACGCGTCCCCGCCGTGGCCAGAACCGCCTATAAAGCTCCTATCAGAACCCAGCAGCGGCAGTTCGAGTTCGGCACGCTTCGAGTGTACTCTCAGTATCGACTTAGGTCGGTCAAGATTACCTCGCCTCTTGCTGGACTTGGGCTAGCGGCGTATATTGGTTGTTTGGCTGTGTTGGTATCGTTAGCGGTCCGCACACCATTCAAGTAATATACAACGCGCGTAGGGACTCATTAAATAATTTCAACATTCCCCTGTTAGTTAGTATTAAATCTTGTAGATAACTTTATTGTACATACTGTATTAGTCTATGTTTCCAACGTTAAGTCTTGTAATTGTAATTCTGCCTACGATAGTTGAAATAAATAATTGTTGTTACATGAACTGTGGGTTTACTTTATCTCTCTACACATACCCCCCTTACAACTGGCGTCCCAACTCGGGCTCTTTTCCCACATTTTTATTGCCAATTGTCCTTACAACTGGCGCCCAACGTGGGGCTCTTTTCCCATATTTTTATTGACAATTGTCATTACAATTAGCTTCTCACCTCGGGCAATTTTTCGTAATACCCACATTTTTTTATTTTATTTTTATTTTTCGTTAACTGACTTTATTAAAGTACCCACGAGTTTTTCCCAAACTAGCTGTACATTTTATTATCGTCTTTTGAGACTACCCTCTTTTTCGGTACTTTCGTAGCCGCTATCCATTTTGTTATTTTGTATTATGTATCACGCTAGGTCCCTTTCAGAGTAAGCAGAGTTAGTGCATGGTCCAAAAATAGATATCATGTAGTTTTGCATCATGCACTGCCTGTTTCAACGGATCTCGTAGTACTACGTACGTCTACCAGCTACCGTCAGTACATTCAAGACAAAGAATCCATAAGGGATGAAAATGCTATAGAGGGGCTTACACTGTTACTGGTTGGCGAAGCATCTGTTTGGTGGCAACAATGGTCAGGCGCACAACATAGATGCCGGGGCAAAGATGGTTTACGGCGTAGAGTACAGAAAGTCAGCTGCAGTACCCGTTACATTATGTGATCGGAGAATCCTCACAAATTTTATCGTGTTCACACGATAACCACACGCTCTTAGGAGTGGATTTTATTCAGGATGCAAACATGTCCCTGAACATACCGCAATTACCGTTTCACTTCTTGGATGAGCCTAACCAAAAGTAGTTCAATGATCCGAAGAAGAAATTGATGCATCCGTGTCCACGGTGCATATGGAGGTTGTGAGAGCTCAAGTCCGTTATCTCAAGAAACTGTTTTGGTGCAGGGGGAGGGCACAACTGAGCATCCCGTGGAATATACAAGTCGCTTGCTGACTAAGGCGGAACGGAAATATCCCGCAACCAAGCGCGAAGCATTTTGGCAGCCATATGGGCTGTATCAAAGTTTAGAGGCTGCATAGGAGATTCTCCGGTAGTATAGGCGCAAGAATGCATGCCTACCAGCCTAGCGTCCTCGTCATGGTTGCGGCCAACGTCCAAAGCAACGCAGCTCGCTATCAAACAGCGAAGCTGGCGCCACGTCGCGACTGGCCGTACATCATTCTTCTTATCATCATTATAAAGTGGTACACCCGGCAGAGCGTAACCTTCCTCTGGGTATTTACCACTCATCAGCACTGAGTCCATACAAGGGCTCAAACCTTAACCTATCTAATCTAAAATCATTTGCGCAGACACGGTAGACTGAGGAAGCAGAAGCAGCAACTGGTCTCCTCGCCGGGGCGTCTTCGGGACCAGAGGGGGAGACTGTAACGCGACGAAAATATCAATGCGTCATCACTGCTACTGCGCCGTTCGGCCGAGCCTACGAGTCATCACCTCCGCCCCGCGCAACGCGTCCCCGCCGTGGCCAGAACCGCCTATAAAGCTCCTATCAGAACCCAGCAGCGGCAGTTCGAGTTCGGCACGCTTCGAGTGTACTCTCAGTATCGACTTAGGTCGGTCAAGATTACCTCGCCTCTTGCTGGACTTGGGCTAGCGGCGTATATTGGTTGTTTGGCTGTGTTGGTATCGTTAGCGGTCCGCACACCATTCAAGTAATATACAACGCGCGTAGGGACTCATTAGATAATTTCAACATTCCCCTGTTAGTTAGTATTAAATCTTGTAGATAACTTTATTGTACATACTGTATTAGTCTATGTTTCCAACGTTAAGTCTTGTAATTGTAATTCTGCCTACGATAGTTGAAATAAATAATTGTTGTTACATGAACTGTGGGTTTACTTTATCTCTCTACACATACCCCCCTTACAACTGGCGTCCCAACTCGGGCTCTTTTCCCACATTTTTATTGCCAATTGTCCTTACAATGTTTAATTGAGGGAATTTTTTTATTTTGCAATTGATTTGTCATTAAAAAACTCCTTAACTGAGTAATATGACTTGAATTCAAGAAATTGTTTCACTTTATTAATAAATATATTTGTTTTGTTTATTTCTCTAATATCATTTGGCAGTTTGTTATAAATTTTTATGGACATTACTAAAGGGCTGGTTGAGTGCATTTTTAGTCGGGATTGAGGTATATTTATTTTTATTCAAATCTTTTTATAATGGATTATACAATTTGTGTAGAATTATCGTATAATTTACATTGAGGGCAGTATCTTCAGTCTACAATCAAACCCAAGAACAGAAACAGTTAAAACACTTTACTACTCCAAATTCTTGTCCTCACCTTAAAAGTCCTTTCACAGATGGGGCACATTGGCGGCTTCTTGCAGTTCGCCTTGATCCAGTTCGTATGAGATCGCATATGCTGCTTTAGCCAGCGCGCATGCTTGAACTCCTTGTGGCACAGGTTGCAGACATGGCGCCCCGGGGACACCGTGGAGGTCGCTTGGAAGAGGACCAGTTGGAGGTAGTTCTCTTCGTCGGAGTTCAAAACCTCTTTGTCTTTCATTTGGACGAGTTCCGGGTCCAGCTAGAATTAGAAGAAAAATCGGGAATGAAGACTCGGAGTTTGTGTGAATGTTTAAAATATTCATCAGCATAAGCTTTAGTTAGACCATAATCTTCGAAAACAAATAGGGCCTTATTAATAAAAATAATTCAAGATGAAAACAAAAAAAAATAAACATCTGTTTATCAGTTACTTATCAGCGTTGAGATTTATACTCGTAATCAAGTAAAATTTGAAAATTTTAAAAACCCCCGACACATTTATCTTGCGAAAACACCCCGATTCAAATAGTAAAACGCCCATAACTTTCGAACGGCTGAACCGATTTTATTCAAACATAGCTATGAACACTCTCGACAAAATCACCTTTCAAACAAAAAAAATACTAAATCAAAATCGGTTCATCCGTTTAGGCGCTATGATGCCACAGACAGACACACAGATACACAGCAACACACGTGAAACTTATAACACCCCTCTTTTTCCGGCGGGGGTTAATAAGGATAATAGATGTGCAGACTCAGTTAAGAAACGTAGATAAAATCATTTCTAACTTCTATCTAGACACCTACTCGTATATCAATAAGGTAATTCAAAAAATATCAATAAGGCAAATCAGGGTCGGGGCCTTACTGAAAAATAATTGTACTTTCATTTGATCTTCCTGCCTCCAGATAAGGAAGATTTTGAGTTCCTGACCCGGATTTGTGAGGATGGGCCTTCTATAAACAAATCTATATACCTAATCCCTTTCTCTACTCTTCTTTATCTATTAATACTTAGCAGAAATACCTTTTCAACATCAAAATCTTGTTTAAGTTGCGTCTCAGGCGTGTCGGCAGGCGGCTGGTCTGGCGTGGCGGCCGTGAAGAACCCATCCAGGATCTGACTCGGGTTGGTCAGAGGTACCTCCATGTACTGCATGAACGGCTCCGTGCAGTTCAGGGTTAGCATCTTCTCTTTCTATTGAGCGATGAACACACTTTTAATGGAGGAAGCTAATCTAATGAGGAGAACAAGATCATCTAAGAGCCAGCCCACACGGCGCGTTGCGTCGTCGGAACCCAAATATATAGACGCATTGCCGGCCACACAAGCACTGCGTCATCGCAGCATTGCTATAAACGCAGTTGAAACGTTCCGTCGTCGCTGTGGTGACGCACAGTTGCGGCGAGCATTATGAACGAAATGAGCTTGCGTGTGACTCCTCCTTACGCACAAACAACTGAGCGCTGCCGCTCCGGCCGGCGTCGCAGTGAGTATACAACCCTCCCGCTTCATCTCGAGGGCTGCAGTCAGTCGTGTTGCGTTGCGTCGACGCACCGCACCATGGGTTCTAAACGTAGTGTTATATACATTTTGGTGTATACTGAACACTACGGTAATGAGGCCGCGGACAGACGGACAAGTAAGCGGGTGCGGGGCGGCGGCGGCAACGCTTGGAGCACGCTACTCCCCACGCCGCTGCCTTCTAGGCCAGTTCATATATATCTATGCACACACCACAGAGTGTACTGTACACTATGGTTAGTGTAGACGACCTGTAAAACGACGCAGCGACAGCGCTACGTCAACACAACGCTAACGCAACGCGCCGTGAGGACCGGCAGCCTAATTGTGTAAGTAAATTCGGCAACGGAAACAATCTGTTTCTTTCCCAAAAACACACACATATCTACACAAAAAAGTTGAATAAAGATTCAACTTTTACAACAACAACTTTTACTTACACAATTAGGCTGCCGTTCTAAGATACTGAAGCCGTACTATATAATGTCAACGCCATCATGATGCCGCTGTAAGATAGGGAAAGTGCTCTTCATCCTGTATAGCTCCCTCTGTCTCTAACAATAGAACCTTGATAGTTTTAACACGTCAGACGTCAGAGTAAAGCCCCTGGTCTTTATATCTTCTATCCCATTTCAGACCTTGCATAGACAGGTATCTTTATAACTTTTTACGTAAATTGTCCGAAGGTGTAGGCGAGGACACCTACATTTCAAAGCTCTGTTATACTGTGATAAAAAATCTGATTTAAATCTTTAAGGAGCCAGATTTTCAAACAACTAACCTAACTATCCAATCTTACTTCCTCAATCGGATAGAAACCTTTGCAGCTTCTACCCGCATAAGTAAAAGGGGTACTAATAAACAACTAAGCCAGGTCCTTACCTCTTCCCTCTCCCTCTTATAAGCCTCCTCTGCCATCCGTGCGGCGTGTTCTCGCAGCGTGATGTCATTTCGCTCCACCAAGTCCTTGAAGGCGTGGCACCGCGAGATCTGGTGCACGCATTGCAGACACAGCTGGGGAGGAAGGCCATCGCCAACAGCAACCTGCGTGACGGGCAGAACTGGGGTTAATAGCTGCCGAAGATGACTGGTTTCTTCGAAGGGAAGCCGATAGGAATCGGGTTGTATGGACTATGGACGCTGCGCCCCTGCAGCCGACTAAGGGTACCGTCGCATTGAGAGTTATAAACTACCTAGTAGTTTTGTAGTTCAAGAAGAACTACAATGCAAATATATCTACAAAGTTTGACAAAAAGACAAATTAAATGTTTATAATACCTATTTCACTATTTGTAAGTAGAGTAGATAAGCTAGCTAGTAGCTCTCGATGGGACCGCGCCTTTACCCGTCGAAAACAAAGCTATTACGGCGTTTGCTGATTCGGTGTCTACACCTCTTCAAAGCACAGCTCAGTCAAAATGAGGATGATACTCGCCATGGGCGCTGGTTACCCCGGGCCCCTTTTGTTTTTTTTTTTGGGTGGGAAATCATCCAATGACTTTTCCCGCTCTGAGTGAAGCGGGAGGGCGTGTCATACTTTTACTGACTAAAACCCACCCGTGTTCCTTCAGTTGCTTGTGCCAGGGCCACTGTAAGTCTCTTTCAGGCTTTCAATAAAATTTAATACAATCTGGAGCGAGGTGTTAATTTGCCAGGTAGCTTCGCTCGCTCTTCAATCCTCCATCTCCTTTTCACAAACTTTTCTGCTTCTCGACAAAAATGTATCTCTGAAAATTGTATTGGAGTGATGTAATCGAAATAAAAGAGAAGTGTTCGATTCAACGATTCGTGTAATAATGCCCATAAAAGGTGTGTGCAGTTACAAATATAAGGTTGGGCGAGCTGCACACTACACCTCCCCTTTTTTTTTTTTTTTTTTTTAAAATGTTTTTATTTCTAAGTACATAATTCTTTTTTTTTTTTTTTTTTTTTTTTTTTTTTTTACTTAAACTATGCTTACATCACTACTTTTTGTTTACTTTTTAACATAACATTATACAAAATAAAAAAAAACATCTTATCTTAATTAACCAAAGTATTTTAAGTTACAAACAGTTTTGTATTATTTTTATGAATTACATATTCCTTATCATCTTTTATAATTTTCACATTTGGTGATACATCTTCAATGACTCTGTATGGTCCTAAGTAAATTTTATCTAACTTATTTCCTACTTGATTTTTGATTAAAACTAAATCTCCACTCTTATATATTAACCGATTTACATTTTTATCAAAATGATTTTTTCTTAATTCCTTACTGTATAATAAGTTTTTTCTAGCTTCTGCTTGTGCTCTTTGTAGTCTGTATTTTAGCTCCAAAGGGTAAGAATCTGGATTATATAACGGATCAACATATTCATTTTGTGCTATATTAGATGGTAAATTACAATTTTTGCCAAATACTAGCTCAAATGGAGTGTATTTTGTCTCAGAGTGCATTGTAGTATTAAAAGAAAAGCACCAGAATGGAAGCCAACTGCTCCAATCTGTTTTGTTATTGTCACACTGAATTCTAAGATAAGCTCCTAGAACTTTATGAGTATTTTCCAAACCTCCCAGAGTTTCATGATGATAAGCTGTTGAATGCAGTTTATTAATATGCAACAAATTGCAAATCTCAGTGAAAACTGATGACATAAACTCTGTTCCCTGGTCTGTTATTATCTCTCTAGGGATACCATACCTCAGAATAAAATTGTTTACAAATAACTTAGCTACTGAAATAGTATCTTTCTTTTCTAAAGGATAAGCTTCGACGTATTTTGTTCAATCACACTGTAATGTCAAAATATACTTATAGTTTAAATTATCTACATCTAAAGGACCTATTAAATCTAAACTAACTCTTTCAAAAGCAGTGGATGCCGTGGATGTGATAACCATCGGTTCCTTCGTATGCCTATTGGTATGCTTTTGAATCTGACAACTTCTACACTTCTTTACGAATTCTGATACGTCATTGCTCATTCCTGGCCAATAATAGTACTTCCTAATATTATTTAACATCCTGTTTACCCCCGCGTGGCCACTCGTGGGTAACAGGTGGAAGTCATTCAAGATCACAATTTTCGTGTCTTTGTCAGTAACTCTAGTCACATCTTTAATAACAAGTAACTTAGGAGTATCTTTTAAATGACTCATTTCCTTTATTAAATTGTTTACAATACTTTCGTTGCGCTTGTTCTTAATATTATGAGCTCGTTTAATTTGATTTGCTTGCAAAAACGTTGTAATTCTCTCGCTAACACACTTACGGTCGATAACGATCGAGAAATTACAAAAATTGCTGACTTTTCAGGCACGAATTTGCAGTTACCATTGTCACTAGTGTAATGTTTTGATTTTTCTATCTGATTTAATGTATTTTTATTGCTAAGTAAAATCAATTCAACGCTGTCAATTGGTCGTTTGAGAATTTCCACTACCTTAGGTTGATCAGGCCTTGGAGTAGAGGATACCTCAGTAGTCATGTCGTTGTTGTCACAGTCAGTACGTAACCTTCGAGTCTGTGCCCTTGTCATGACCGATACTACATGCTTGTTCATATCCTTTAAGCTGTTGGATGTAATAGGTATCCGGCTCAATGCATCTGCAGCTGCGTTTTGCCGTCCTGGGACATAGCTGATTTCAAAATCATATTCCTCGAGATATAATCTAAACTTTGTCAACCGGCTTGAAGGATCGGTCATATTAAATAAATAAATCAATGGCTTATGGTCTGTTTTTATGTAAAACTTTTTCCCATATAAATAAGGTCTAAAATGTCGAACCGCCCAAACAATAGCAAGTAATTCTAACTCAATCACAGGGTATCGTGTCTCAGCTGGTTTCAAGTTACGGCTGGCGTACGCGACTACCTTGCTATTACTATTAGACAGCACGGCGCCTAAACCTAGTTTTGATGCGTCAGTTTGTAACGTAAAAGTATTATTATCGCTGAAGTCTGGATAGTCAAGTATAGTTGGACTAACAAGGATCTGTTTTAGCTTGTAAAATGCTCGCTCGCATTCATCACTCCATACGAACGCTACATCTTTCTTACATAACGCATTCAATGGATAGGCTATGTCGGCAAACTTTGGAATAAAACGCCTATAATAGTTAGCAAATGCAACAAATCTCTTGACTTCGTCTACATTCTGCGGGACAGGGTACTTTTGCAGGCATTCTACCTTTGATGGATCGGGAAATATACCTTCTGAAGTGATCTTATGCCCTAAATAAACTATTTCTTTACGTAAAAATTCACACTTCATCGGATTTAGTTTCAAATTCACTCTTCTCAGGCATTCAAAAATTTTTATAAGATTCTTGTTGTGCGTTTCAAGACAATTTCCTACGACAATACAATCATCTTGATATAAGAAGCATGATTTATAATTTAACCCTGACATTGCTATTGTCATGAGACGAGCAAAAGCACTAGGCGATGTCTTAAGTCCCATTGGACATCGTTTCATTTGATACTGCTTGTCTGTTGTAAATGCAGTAAACTTCCTAGACTTTTCTTCTAAAGACAGCTGATAGTAACCTTGACTGAGATCTAATTTTGAAAAATAGATGTTGTTAGATAACGAATCTAGTATCTCAGTGATGTTAGGTAGGGGAAATTTATCATCCTGTATCCTATTATTGAGTTGGCGATAGTCCACTACAAGTCTCCATTTCCTTTCTCCTGACCTATCTGTCTTTTTAGGTACTAATAGAACTGGGCTTGACCATTCTGAAATAGTCTCTTCAATGATATCGTTTTTAACCATTTCATCTATTTGTCTTTGTACCTCGCCTTTCAATGCTTTAGGCAATCGATAGGGCTTCACGTACGCTGGAGACGCATTTTCCTTTAGTTTAATTGAATGTTCTATTAAATTTGTAGTAGTGAGCGTATCTCCTGGCAAATGGAAAACATCGGCATATTTGGCACATACGTTTTCAATGCCTCTTTGTTCCTCTTTATTTAAATAAGTATGTAGTTGTAACGTAGTTAGCAAAGTTCGAACTCTATCCACAGATATACTATCGTCGTCAAACTTGCAAACATAAAAATTATCTAGGCAGCTAATAATTAGATCTGAAATATTTATCTTAACCGAACTATCAGTTGTATTTAAAATCCTAACAGGAATAAGTCCATTATGTGGCTTCGATACTACACCCGCTGTGAACACACCATTATGAATTTCCTTTGATAAAATGACGCAATCACTATTGTGTGACGTCGGGATGTGTTTAATTACTTCGCAACGAGGTGGAATTGTAAACAAATTCCTATTTACATGAACACTGACAGACTGGTCTCGGGTTTCTAAACTCAGAGTACCATTTTTATAATTTAATACCGCATTATAGCGCTCAAAAAAATCCTGCCCGAGTATACCTTCTGCGGCGCAAGATAAGTGTTCAAAAATATGAAACTTTTGTTGAAAAGTCACATTATTAATTAAAATATCTAAATAAATGTATCCCATAGATTCTAAATTACCACTAATTCCTTTAATAACTATCTTATCCTGTTTTACTAAATTCAATAAATTCCTATGTCGCGACAACCATTCATACTTAAGCACACATAAGCTTGCTCCACTATCAATCAGTAAATTAAGATCAACATTACTATTTTGTAGTTGACAATTAATAATACAAAAATTACTAAAACTAAGAATTGAATGAGTGTACGGTTTAGGTACGAAAAAATTCTAAGTTTTCATGACTATTTGCCTGATCATTGCGCAAGTTGTCTTGGACATTGGACTGTTGCGCGTTATGCTGAACATGCTGACAACGCACCGGACGTCCGCGTAAATGCTGACGCTGACCACCTGTGTGTTTACCTCGATTTACACTGTATGAAGTTCTTATACCTGTGCTATTTTCATAATTTTTATTATAATTATGATGATAAGTTTTATTGTTGTTATAAAACTGTCTATTTCCTCGGCCTCGAGAACCTCTAAAGCTTCCACGTTTATAGTTTTGGTTAGCCCTAAATTGCATAACCTGGTCTTGTGGCTGGACAGACATGGATTGCTCATCTACCGCAGCCGTAATAGCTTCAGACAATGACGCAAACTGTCGTGAGGCAATGATGGTGCTGAGCCGCTTATCGGCCAAACTGTCGCTAAACCGTTTGATTGCAGTCTTCTCATTGAGCGGACGCAAAACCTCATAGGCATCACGCTTATCGTTAGCCTGAGCAATCGTAAGATTCACAAACAATTCCTCAATCTCTGTACCGTATTTTTCTATGCTCCTACGGCCTTGAGTCGCCTTAAGCAATTGTGTTTGTAATGCTACAAATGATTTTTTAGGTAACAAATAAATGCGATTATCTTCTATCAAACTTTCAATATCTGCGTAAGTGGTTTTTAGACGCAATTTTGCACTAGGCGAGAGACGTGTTTTTAATACAAACTGTATCAATTGACTTTTACTGGCATCATTGATAAGCGAGCTATAAAGTAAGATACCATCAATAAGCTGATTTGTCACCTGCTCCTGGCCATTCATCATCGGCAACAGGGAAATTGCAGTTTTAATATCGAACGTTTCAGCCATTTTTGTAACACTATTTGAATGTTCTATAAAATCCTTAGAACTAGTTTGACTACTACTATCTACTAAAGTCAGTAAACCCTTTATTTTCTGATAATTTGATTGAATCTCATGGATTAATGTTTGGAAAACCTCACAAGTTTCCTTGTCTAGCTTGCGTTCTTTAATTTCTTGGTTCAACTGAGTCAAAATACAATCCAGTCTACTGTATTTTCTGTAGTTTCTTATAAGCTAAATCTTGTCTACGCCTATCTGGACCTAGTTTCACTAAATATTCCCTTAAATATTTTAATTTAGCGTGCAAATCTTGCAATTGTTGGGACATTCCTATTCCCCAAATCGAAATATAAATAATACAACATGATCTAATTTCAATATTATGGAATATTGTAGAATATTAAAAAAAAATTTCAGTGCAAAACTTACATTGCAGTAGGTACGTATTGTACTGACAACGTATAAGTAGGTCACGACGTGTCACGTGGCGTGGATGAACGGACTCCTCAGCACTGGACTCGAACTGACTCCGTAGGTCACGACGTCTTACATGGTGTGGATGAACGGTTTCCTCAGCACTGGACTCGAACTGACTCCCAGCTGCTCCACATCGGACCCGAACGATTTATCTCCCGGCGCCCTGCATATCCTCTCATCATAAGGCTTGAGCATTCTCCCGGCACCCGGCAGCAACGTTCCTTTTCTGTCTTCTTATTTAATATTTTCACCGCTTCACACTTATTCTTGGATTCTGTTTTTTTTTTCCTTTTTTTTTTTTCTCCTTCTTTTGTTTCTTCCTTCTAAATTTTCCGTCTTCATAAACTTATATCAGTATATTTTTCAGGATTTCTTCAACTATTGTCGTCCTCGCATTTTACGTAAGTTGCAAAATTTTAATTGCTGGCTAAGGGTCGCCATGTATTAGAGTGATGTAATCGAAATAAAAGAGAAGTGTTCGATTCAACGATTCGTGTAATAATGCCCATAAAAGGTGTGTGCAGTTACAAATATAAGGTTGGGCGAGCTGCACACTACAAAATAAAAGCTGTCCTATTCGAGGCAAGGTGCTCATGCGTCCCCTAGAATGTAGTCCTGCTGGTGCCCATATGCCCATAATCCTCGCTGTTGTTTCTGCGTTCCACTCAAATCTTACTTAAACTAACTTTGGTAGCTACGTGTCTGAAAAATGCACGGTTCCTGTGAAATTAGCCTATTTTTGAGTAATGAATATCTCTCTAAATTTTACTAATTTAATAGAATTTTAACTCCAAACTTGAAACTGGAGTAGGTATCTGTATACAGTATACTACCTATTTGAAGAGTGTGTGAGTGAAGAACATGTCGAAATCAACACAGCTGTGTCGACGAGTAAGTGGGGATGTTTTGAATCGTTTATAAAGCGACCAAGGGACAAGGGAGGGTCGTCGATCCAACGCGAACTATTTAGCGCAGGGCTGGTTTCGTTCAGTCATTTCGCTCGCTCCCGCTAGCTTCCTGATTGGCCGGTTCATGGGCAAACTACCTACGTTCTATTGGCTAGGTGTGTGTAGACGAACTTAATAGAATTGATAAGTGAACCTACTCCCAGCCTAGCAGCTGAGTGATTGTCAGGGGTTACGGGTTCGAAAAATTGCATGGAAATGTTGACAAATAGTTTTTTATTTATGTCTTACTACTTTGTTTGTTTACGCAATAGCATACAAATAGGTAAGTACAAGGTAATTCATATTTACTATAATTTTCCGGTTATTTTCATTAGGTACCTAATCAAAGGAGACAGCCCTTCTCGCCTGAAAGAGCCGGGTAAAAAAATGTAGGCACCGGGACACAGAATAAATAATAGTACAAGAAGGGGAAGCCGGGAGGGCATTGAGGGCAATTATGACTAGCCGCCTCGAGCGACTGAGATCGTGCGACTCTCGGTCTCTCTCTTCCTCTCGGGAAATCGTTTTGTTTTCAGCCTGTCCCATTTGCGATATTATTTAAAAGCTTTTCATTTTTTTGTCGCTCCGCTCACCTACGTGGCGAACCATAACTAAATCTTAACAATTTAATAATAATGGCAATGATCTGATAAAAAAAGAATGCTCCAAATCGGTTAATCTGAGATGAAAAACATAAAAAAATATAAAAATACACCCGAATCAAGAACCTCTTTCTTTTCTTGAAGTCGGTTAAAAAAGGGGCTGGATCGACGATTTGTCCGGAGCGGACTACGGTAGCACATTGGCCGCACTACCCCGGAAATTTCGGACAAATAGCGATGACCTAAACTAGATGTTATAAGTGACTTAAAATGATGTTTTCACTATCTATCAAATCCAAACAAAAAATGTCAGAATTAAAAAAACATATTTTCATTTGTAGTTATTTTTTACTTTCGCGCTAAAGTATTTCTGATTTAGAATAAATATAAACGCTACATTTCCTGATCCACAGCTATCTCCTTCTTTCAGGTATATTGCAAGCATCCGTTTCAATCATCATGCGTGCCAACGCACGCATTAGAAAGAGACGAATGACATTTCTCAACAAAATTTCGAGAATTCACGCAGCTCCTCAGGAATTCGAAATTGTTCATAGCTGATGACTTCTAAACAAAGATGACGCGATGTAAAGGACGATTGCTATCAATACATTCATATTGCTTTTGCCATGAGTGTGAAAGAGACAGAAATAGATTCCCAAAATATCTTAACAATTTGTCATCTCACCTGCACTTTCGATATGCCCATCAGCATCGTCGCTGTGAGTTGTTCAAATAGGGGTCTCATGTCCTTTTTTATCTCTAAGCAAGCGCGACATATTTTGTCGAATTTCAAAGGTTTATGCGGAGGAGCAGCCATTTTGAGCTGCACCACGAAGTTGTTTTTGTCCTTGTTATACGATAGTGATTTTCACCACACAAACATTGTTCAACAATTAACACCACTTGATATGTGCACTGTGGGATATTATTTTAAAAAAATAGAACGGCGTAGCAATATAAACATTCTTAAAAACAGTAACAATAAAAATTCACCACTAGTCGCTTACAAAACCAAATATGAAAGACTGCGACGACGATGGGTGGGGTGACGAAATTAGAGCGAGCGAATAAGCTGTGTCGGATCCGGCAAACAGTATATGTGAGATAGAGATAGCTGATGGTTGAATATGTTCGATAAAGTTGGCTATGAATATCTTCTGGTAGTTGATATAGATCTTATAACTATCTCTTTAAGGTTGGTATTTGCTTTAGTCATAGTTTTGTAATACTCAACAAAGTAGAAAACACACTTCACGAGAAATTGATAACAATTTTATTTTACCTCAAACTTCTTGTTCAATAAGTTTTATCCAATTTGCTAAAGAGTTGTGCAAAATAAAGATTAGCATCACTCTACTAGAAAAAGCAGTTCTTTCAGTAAACAGTAAAATGAAATTGTTGAAATTTCTTGATCAACGTTTGTCTCTTTCTCACTTAACTGATTTCATGGGCACTAGAGAGAGATATTGGGATACTAGTTTTTATACTGGTTCACTGATAAGTGTAAATTAATTAAGTAAATTCTTTAGATGAATAATTGTTTTCAGTTCAATGTGATTTTAAGTTTTAGGATGCACATAAATATTTAATTCATCGGTATAAGCACTTTTTTAGCGTAGCAACACTATTTCAGACCCATGTTATTGTATGTGGTGACCATGTTAAACATTAATATCTAGACATCTTTGTCGCACTTAAAAAAAAATACCATGGGAAGACAAAGATGGGTTTCGTAATTCAACTATCTGTCAAGTGTCAATGTCAGGTAACAAAACTAAACAGTGTACTGGATACGAAAATGTCATCGCGAAATTTGTATGAGTCAAGAAAGTCATAGATTTCTTTGAAAATAAATACTCTGGTTATAAACAAAATACAGAAAAAGTGGTTAATTAAACAATTTTAAATATTTCATGAACAATGACCGCAATGTCGGGTTCTTCGTGGGAAGGTGCGTAATTAACTGTAAATCAACAATGTGCCGGTTCACTTGCTTGGAATATTGTGACGTTGCATTATAAAACTTAACGTGTAAAATTTTGCAGTAAAAAAGCTAGTTTTAATTTTAACTACAAGAACTGCTTAGCAGCAGATCTATTTTCACGGGCATACCATATCTTAAGTAATTGTAAATTACCGTAGAAACAACATTAGTTATGTGGGATAATGGGATAAATAATATAGGTATTTGTTTTCTGTTCCTATCACAACAAAACAGTTTTTATTAATCCAATAGTCAAAATATATATGAAAATGATGAAACTTACAGTAAAAAGGACAACAGATATCAACTGGTTTATTATGTTTGTTAGCTATCAATTACACATAACAATTATAACATTTTAGAGTTTCGGAAGCAAGCCCGCCTGCTCGAAAACGACATAGATGTAAAACTAGTGGCTTTTAGCAAGCTGGGCGTGAGCTCAGCCAATGCTGGGCTTAGCTCAGAGAGTGTACCTCTGATCAACAGCGATGACATGTTTGACACCATGTCTATGGAACTACAGCAGCTCCTCAACAAGGTCGGTACCCTACTCTTGTGACTATCTCTACGTATAGCACTTGTAGACTGCTTCAACGGGTAGTTAGAAGTTTTTGAAGCAAGGTTTTGGCACAAATGTAGAACTGTCATGCAGTAACAATACATTAGGTCCCCATGACATACATACAGGTTTACCTATATAGTTTGGGGAGTACCAACTATATAAACTGCTTGTTAAAACAGTTATAGATACGATAATTATGTTACAGTTCTAAGGTAATTTTGTAACAACTTAAATTTTTATACTGTATATGAAATTTACTACGTACTTACGTACAGAGATGTCTAGCGTCCACAAAGCAGACCGATAGCCTAGTGGCAATCGAGGTATAGTAGATTGAAGTCTGGGTTTGTCCCCGGTTGATGGCAATAGGGACTTAAACACATTTTTTTTGGATATTTGTATTTTATGTTCATTATAGAGTTTCTCAATTATACTTAAGACTCAATTCCAATATTTCAATATGCCATCCTATGTAACTATACTGAAGGCATTCATTTATAAGTGCCACCACGAAATGCTGTATTTCAAGATATAGGGTGGGTGCACCAGTGCCACACCAGGAACCAGTAGTACACCATTTCAATATTTTAACCGAAATATTAACCTTCTGTTGAATTTCCCGCAACTTTTTTTACGTTTGGTAGCCCTGCCGTACTTCTACCAATCATGTAAGCATAGATAAAACCGATGTACACGCCATCTACATCAGTAAAAAACATAAAATCCGAAATGACAATCGTTCACATCGTTCCGGGCGGCCATTTTAGTAAGCACGCGTACGACGGTAAGTTTTTTAATCCTTTTATATCTTGGTTTAAATCAATCATTGTAACCTAATGTGCAATTATCTGCATAGTATAATGCATAAAGAAATAGTATTACTTCTTATTTCATCAGAAAATGCTAATTTAAATCATTGGTTATCATTGGTAAACTAATGGAACACGAATTCAGTGATGTTCTAGTAATATTCCATTTGGTCTACAACTGGTAATTAAAACTTTTTTATATTTTTCTGTTTTTTCTTTTTCATTTATACTCACTTAAGGTACTGCAATAAATTATTATAATAAACTCCTAAAAAAATCTCAATATTCCAGTTGTAGACCAGTGGTTTGTTACTGGTAACATCTATACAACGAGTTTGTGCCAGATGTAGACCAGAGGTTTGTTAATGGTATCATCTATACTAAGAGTTTGTTCCAGTAATTGACCACGTACACTTTATTACAGACACAATGCCACCGAAAAGAACATTTTTCAAATATAAGGAGGAAGATTTCCTAAAAGCGATGGGCGAGACAAGTAATAGCGCAAAAATTATGCAAAAATAAATAAATAAGTAATATGTAAAAAAGGCCCCCGCACGCCTTTCAAACGACCGGGACCCCAGGGTCCTGTAGTATGAAATACATGTTCTGGTCCTGTTCCTATTACATGAAATTTGTACCCTGATTAAAATTTGTGATGATTATTAAGTACAAAACTTAATTAAATTAATTAGTATCAATAATAAAATTATTCTTCATTAAAAACATTCGTTTTATTTACTGGTTCACTATTGGCACATTGTCTGGTATATTACTGGTACAATCTGGTCCATCTTAGGCACATTGCGACTTTCCACATTCATATTTAAATTAAAAAAAAAACAATAATTATTAAGAAAATCGGATTAAACTACATGATTCTATGGTAGATAAGGAGTATGATGAATTTTTTTTGCAACGATTTTTGCAATAATTGAGTCACAGCATATTTTTTTTTTCAAACTGTCTCTTAATCGGTTTGTTACTGGTGCACCCACCCTATTTTAATATCTTACTTGTGAAAGTACATATTAATCACAACAGAGAAACAAAATTCAGCTAAATTACTTTCAAATGTGTTCTTGAAACAGCATTTAATTTTCTACTACTAACTAATTTAGCTGCTGTATGTGACATGTTATAATAATGCTGTAGATAATTGATAACATAAAAAGGTTTTGTTCGAAATTTCCTGTTATTTAATCATTTTATATGTACCTAATAAAAAATAAAAAAACTATTATATACTTATTGTAACATTCTAGTTGTCTTCAATCAATGACAAAATGGCAGATTTGGCACCAGGTGGTACGGCTACGATGCACACCATCAAGAGGCATAGAGAAATATTAATGGTAAGTTTCTGCACGTTTCATATTTGAATACAGAAGAACAAGACACCATTGTTCGGCATATCTTGATAGTTGTGCACCCAAAATGAGCAGTAGTCATGGGAAGCAGTGGTGTCCGAGTGGTATCTGCCGCAACTTACAAGTTGTAGGTTGTGAGTTCGAACCCAGGCAGGCACTTTACTTTGTGTAAATTATTTCATCACCACTGCTCTCGAAATGATGAAGGAAAACATCATGAGCAAACCACCAACACGGATTGGGCCCGCGTGGTGAATTACGGCCCATCCCCACTCTCAGAGATGAGGCCTGTGTCCCAGCAGTGGGAAAATTAATTGGCTGATGATCTGCTTCACATTACAGCAGAATGTACTGTTTATATCTAATTTCTGGCAACACTTATTAAAAGTCATTGATAAGAGAAAAAAATCGTATTATCAAAGTGGGTGTTTCGTGGCCAGGTCATAGAATTGATCCCTTATATGGCTAGCTAAAGCTGACCATATCATTTAAATGTCAATGTTTGAAGATATGTCAGCGAAGTTACGTGATATAGCAAAGGTTAAATTTTTTTCTTTAAGTCTATTGTAAAATTCAAGTAGTTTTGTGTCATTACAATATTACACTTCACTTATAGCTTCAATTGACGCATTATTATTCGCTTTTTTATAAGAATAGTTGTCCGCCGCCATGATGCATCATAAAAACATAAGGATATCACACTTCTAAGGGTGGGTTATGCAACTATTTTACCATAATGGTCACTAATGTATGACCATATCACGAAGTAGCCGTGCGTTTAGCTGTTCATATCGTCAAACGCTAATTATTCATTGATTTGGCCAGACCATATTATGATGACGATGACCATATGATGACATTATGATGATGACCATATGAGCAGTGGTCATTTTCTAATTCATCAAATACAACCATTTCATTAAATGGTTGGCCACATCATGAAGTGATCAATTGTAAGATCTGGCCACGACATGTGCAGCCCAAGAGCGTTAGTGGTTTTTACCAACCACACATCCAGGAAACTAGTACAGGAACCCTTAGGAAAGGAAGGATGGAGAAGGGAAAGGAAGGGTGGTCACCATGGCTGTTAATAACTTCCCTGTCCAATCTATACTAATATTATAAAGCTGAAGAGTTTGTTTGTTTGAACACCCTAATCTCAGGAATTGAAAAAATATTTTTGTGTTGTATAGTCCATTTATCGAGGAAGGTTATAGGCTATATAACATCACGCTACGACCAATAGGAGCGGAGCATAAATGTAAAATGTTGCAAAAACGGGAAAAATTATTCCTTTTTGAGAGCTTCCGTTGCGTGCGCTGCGTAAACGGTTTTAGTTACGCAACAATCATGTATGTAGGGTAGGTAGGGTAGATGGGCAGGTAGGTAGCCAGTTGACGGGACCGAAGCCGCGTGGGACAGCTAGTGAGTCATATATGACTCACGTTATTGTTTAACTATTGTGTCTGCTATGTGGACAGTGAACTAGTTATATTAATCTTCATCAGTATTGTATCGTTTCTTTAGTATTATATGATTTGGATTTACCACAGGACTACCAGCAAGAGTTCTCGAAAACCTCAGCGCGTGTGAACGCACGACGCGAGCGTGAAGAGTTGCTACGCGGAGGCAGTCCTCCACCCGGCGCCACCATCGGCCTCTCGCGACGAGATCAGTTCACCAAGGAGGCTAACCACTTACACAGGTCTGGTAAAACCTTCACACCTGCAGCCGAATTGCGCAAGGAGGTTCGGCAAGGCGAAGAAATCGACCAATCACATGCGAGATGAACGACGCGATGTGGATTTCCGTCTGTGTGATTGGTCGATTGATAGCGGTCAAACTCTTCGCCTTGCCGAATTCACATGCGCAATTCGGCTGCGGGGGACTGCTTCTTAATTTGTACAATGCGCATGCGCACGTACCACTGTACAAGTGACAAGATATTTTAGATTTATTATTTTGATTTACATTTAATTAATTTGATTTGTATTCTATTTTTAATATTTGTATGCCATTACCTAAGGCAAACATGACGCGCTGTATTTTTTAAAATTTTAACATGCCTTACATATTGTCAATTATTTGTTTGAGCAAATAAATGTATACCAGCTGGTGTATTGGTAGTGGAGCTAGCTAGCTCCACTTGTTTTGGTGGATGGAACGCAGTGGTCAAAAGCGTATAGGCGATGACTGACTTGTAGCCAAGCTTCACGGCCTAGCGCACAGGCGAATTGTTGCTTACATGTCTGTCTGGCACATCTCCCAACAGAAGTTTAAAAAAAAAAAAACTAAAAAGGTGTTCAAAATCAAAAAAATCTAAATCAATAATTTTTATTTACATAGGCCTACATGGGCACTTATAAAACGTCGACAAAAGGTGCACGGTTCGGGTTTGTCGTTTCCTATGGAGAAGAACCGGCAAGAAACTCCATGGTTACTCTTTTAAAAAATTGTTTGATTTTACAATATTTCCATGTACAGCACAGCAGTACTTAGATTGGGGGGACAACGCAGGCCCGACAATAAGTCGTAAGAAACTAAAACAAAAAATGATTATATGATAAATAAACAAAAGATTAAAAAAAGTATACGAGATAAAATGTTACCAATCTAGAAATCTAGAAGGCCTACAATGTTCACACATTTACAAATAATCGGTAAAAGAATCTATACAAAGTATAACAAGACTAAATTTAACATGTGGCACAAATGTTGTTATCAGTGCTGTAACTATTCTTAGCAAAGGGCTATGAAGATGATTGAAAACCATTATTAAATTAAGAAAAAAAACTGTTCTAAAAGGAAACAGGACATTTTATGAAATCTGTGGATTGACTGACAGGAATTCTAGTAATAGAAAATACTTAAAATAAACGTATTTTTTAGCACACCTTTGAATATAAACATCCACATTCGATTGTAATCTTATCTTAAACTATCAGCCATATTGCGGTTATAAGCACACGGTTGGCGCAGTGGTTGAGCTATTGTCTGCTGCGCTGCGTGTCGCGGGTTCGATTCCCGCACGGAACAAATATTTGTATGATCTACAGATAGTTGTTCCGGCTCTGGGTGTGTATGTGAGTTTATATGTTTGTAAACGCAACCACGATACAGGAAGAAATTCCTAGTGTGAGGCAAAGTTATATAAAAAAAAAAAATGTCTTAAATAGTTTAAGCCATATTGCGGTTATATATAAGTATAATAAGCATTTTTAAATATTTATTTTATTTAATAATTAATGTACACACACAATAAACCTTCAACTGTCCATTTCCAGACACAATAGAAATTACCATTGTTCTAATCCGATTCGGTCTGGTGGCCAGATGACCGGAATACATAAAGACAACACATCAAGACAAAAGTGTACAAAGACACTGCTTATTTCTTAAGAAATTTCTGCCAGCAGACCCGCGAAAAGGAAAAATTAAAAAGAAATGTAGACAATAGTGTGTGAGAACAGGAAAATAAGAAAAGTGAACGTCTTAAACTAAGATATAAAAATTAGCGCACCTACACAAATAGTGTGATGATGGACATATACAAATATAAATACATAACTGCAAAATATATAGATACTTATGTATAATATATATCGCACACCTAGATGAAGGGTAGCACAACTCAAAATAATCCAAAATTGAGTTATTGCAATTATCGGAATCAGCGCCGAAAAAGAAGGAAAGAGAAAGAAAAAAAGAAAAAAAAAGGTATTTTGAGTTGTGCTACTCTTTATCTAGGTGTGCGATATATAAACATACACATATATATAAATAAAGATCAGACTTGAGAGGATAGATAATGCTCTTTTAAACGTTTTTTGAAGAGTGAGATAGTGTTTAAATCTCTGATGCTAGGCGGAAGTGAGTTCCACAATCTTACTTGTATGTTTTTTTTCCAGCTCTCACATCCTAGTGGACGAACAAATCAACATAGCGATGGAAGCGCGCGAGCACCTGGCGTCACAACGACAGACCTTCAAACGGATGCAGACCACATTCAACAACATCGCTAACAGGTGAGTTTTCATTAAAATGTGACACATAAGGCAGGGCTGAACCAAATCTCTCATTTTTTGTTGAATTTAAATTCTAAACTAAAAAGCGCGGTATCCAAAATATTGTATGAGATTGAATGGATTCAACGGGATCCTGCCGTTTTGCCGAAAAGATATTGGCAAAATTGCACTACCCAAACAAGTTTTAGCAACCTTTTTTTATACCGATGCAATATTTGGAATGATTTTAGTACGCATATTTTCATTTGGGCAAGATTTTTACTTGGCAGAATATTTACAAGGATAGTGTCATATTAATGACTATTTAAATGAAAAATGTTAAACCTACTACATCCGATTTATTATGTTAGGAAAAAATCTGCTAGTCTTATGAATTATCAATTTATTAATTTTAATTTGATTTGTATTAGTTTTAAATCTGTCTGTAATGTATTACTTTGAGCAGGTATTTTGATTGGTATTCAATTGTTTCGAATTCAATTTATATTTGTATGTAATTTAATTTTCTATTGATTTCTTTTTATTATTCTGACATTTAAATATTATTATAATTATTACATAAGGCTGACATATTTAATTTAATTTTATCTTGTACCTACTTACTGTTCATTATTTGCATACCCATGTGATGGTTAAACATGGAGAACTTTATTACTTTTAACAAAAAACATCAATGTTTATTTGTACCCATGTTTGCGAATAAATAAATGATTTATGATTTAGTGTCATTACGGCATTTGGTCTTTAATCAAATGATTTATTACAGCAAACAATATTTACACAATAAACGTATGGTCAAATGATTTGTTATGACCAAAAATATAAAGGCAAAAATAAGATTTTTTGGGAATTATATATTAAAAAAATTGAATTTTATTTTAATACTAGTTGTCCCCGCGGCTTCGCTCCCGTCAACTGGCTACCTAACCTAATCTACCTACCTACCTACCCTACCCTATCTACCTACCTACCCTACCCTATCTACCTACCTACCTACATACATTTTTGTACGCAACGCACGCAACGAAAGCTCTCAAAAAGAAATATTTTACCCGTTTTTGCAACATTTTTCATTTATGCTCCGCTCGCGCTTTTATCTGGTCGTAGCGTGATGTGACCTTCCTCGAGAAATGGACTATTGAGATATGGAGCTCGGGAGCTTAGGGCACCCCGACACGGATAGGTTAGGTTCGAAGGAGATGACGGGAGCTGAAGTGAGCGAGCAAACTCAGCTTCCGTTATCTATTTCATTTTAGGTTAGTTTACACCCTGCAGACAGAAATAGGAACCCCGCGGTTGACTTTGTTGCTTAAATAGTAATAAATAGTAATCGTACTTACACATTGTAATTTAATTTGTATAATCTGTGCAACTGACATATAGATATACATGCAATTTTTTTGTCATTGACTGAATAGAAATGATAAATTGAAAACTGAAGATACTAAATATTTGGCTTATTTTACGTTATATTTGACTACATAAAAATAGGTAAAAGTACTGGTTGGTAAAAAGCTATTGTTTTTTTAAACATTCACTTGTCAAGCATTAGGTTTGCGTTACAATTATTTGTGAAGAGATTTTTTGCTAAGTAATAATTTGGCAAATGAAATTATGCAGATTTATTTTTGGGAAGTGATAATTTGTCAATTTCTTTTCGATGAAACAAGGGTAACCCGGATTCAACATACCTGAAAACCCAACACAAAAACGCCACTCCTCTGGCAACTCACAAAATTGGGCTCATTAGGCCATTTTTTTTATTTACCCAGCAAGTATTTAATTTACTGTACCTTAAAACGATGTTAAATTGATTAATTTAGAAATTAAAATTGATATAACTAGTACAATTATATTTTGAATAATATGAATAAAATGCAGTGTTAGCAACTTCACAAAAGAAATTATATTCCCTAAAACTATTTTTTTACTTCCATAGTTTGGGAGAAAATAAAAAAAAAACGAGCTTATGATTGCTAAAATGAAAATGGGGTTACTTTGATACCTCATTGTTTTTTCATCTATATATATAAAAGAAAGTCGTGTTAGTTACTTCACTTATAACTCAAGAACGGCTGAATCGATTTAGCTGAAAATTGGCAGGGAGGTAGCTTAGAACCAGGAGAAGGACATAGGGTAGGGTAGGGTAGGGTAGGGTAGGGTAGTGTAGGGTAGTGTAGTGTAGTGTAGGGTAGTGTAGTGTAGGGTAGGGTAGTGTAGGGTAGGGTAGTGTAGGGTCGGGTAGGGTAGGGTAGGGTCGTGTAGGGTAGGGTAGTGTAGTGTAGGGTAGTGTAGTGTAGGGTAGGGTAGTGTAGGGTAGGGCAGTGTAGGGTAGTGTAGGGTCGGGTAGGGTAGGGTAGTGTAGGGTAGTGTAGGGTAGCGTAGGGTAGTGTAGGGTCGGGTAGGTTAGGGTAGGGTAGGGTAGGGTAGTGTAGGGTAGGGTAGAGTAGGGTAGTGTAGGGTAGGGTAGGGTAGTGTAGGGTCGGGTAGGGTAGTGTAGGGTAGGGTAGGGTAGGGTAGTGTAGGGTAGGGTAGTGTAGGGTCGGGTAGGTAGGGTAGATAAATGTTTGGTCTTTTTATGGCAAAACAAAGTTTGCTGGGTCAGCTAGTTGCAATATAAAGTAACCCCAATTTAAAATGTATTTTAATGAATTCACACTGTACAATGCTAAATATTTTTTCTGCAACAAGTAAACTTATTCCTGCGCTGAAGTTGATGCAAAACATGGCTGACATATCAGTGTTGCAAATTTAAAGAAGAAAATTGAGGTGCGTTCCGTTTTCACGGAGTTAGCTTTAAAAACTTAAAAAAATAAAGTTATCATCAAAGTTACCCTAGATCTCAATGTAACCCCGATTAACCGGTTCTATACTTACCACAAAAACCAATTAATTTTTCCAGATTCCCAATGCTGAACAGTCTGATCTACCGGATCAACGCTCGCAAACGTCGGGACTCCCTCATCATAGGGCTGGTGGTTGCTGTGTGCACATTCTTATTGCTGCTGTATGCATTCCACTGAGAGACATTTTCTAATGAGGGGTCAGCTAGTGATGGTCAAATAGTGTTTGGAAAGTGTTAGTTAGTACCTCCAATTTATAACTTATCAATATTTTTTTCCATATATTTATAAGATAGTGATCTCTGTAATCGATTTAATCAGCTCTAAATTATTTCCTGTCCTAATAATACACAACTTAAGGTTAAACTAGTAGACGGCACGAACTATTTTGTGCGCGGGGTTGAAATGTACGCTATCTTATCCGACAACACGTGCGAAAGATATAGATGCTGTGATGAGCAGTAAGAAGCTAGTTCGTGTACGAATAGTAGCACTTTTGCAAGTTTGTAGCGAATCGGATGATGATTTAGGACGAAAACGAGCGAGCGATTTTTATTAACAGATCTTTGGGAGTCTAGATATCATGAAAAAACTACTCAATGTATATTTTCAAAATTAAATTATTTGCATTGTTGAATTACTAATCTATCACTGTATGGAGGCCGTTTTGCAATTTTACTTCTTCTTATAGTATTTATTATCGCCCAAAAATGCGTTAAAATTAGTGTTGAAACATGGAACTTTCTTTTTACATTTTTGTATCCATACAGGACTAGATAATGATGAGACAAATTGATATATTTTTTTATTTTGAACGTACATCGTCAAACAGTAGAGTAATCTCTAGACTACGTTTGTATGGAAGAATTTTCGACTAGTGTAACCTTAAGGCTACCCACATATTTAAATTATATTTCTGAGCAAGACACATTTTAATATAGGAGTTAAAATAAATGATTGGATATCACAAACAAAAAATATTTATTGATATATTTAGAATGAATGAGTTCCATGCTTCAATGTGAAAAATTGGCATACTCTTGTCAAAGTATATTGGTTACTGTGTAACGAAATGTTGCTGTTTTCTGATTAGATTGAAGATGGCGCGCCCTATCATCACGAAATCTATGAATATCTAGCATATCTACACAACCATGTATTCAAAGATATCTATTTCTACTCGACTGCCGAAGGAGGGTAATGTGTTTATTAGTCTATGTATATATATAAATATGTTTGTTCCTATGTGGCGTTCTAGAGACCAAACGCGTTGGTCGATTTTGATGATTCTCAAATCGTCGTCAACCGATTCGTCGAGTGTCACTGGCTAAATTAAAATTGGAAAATGGCTGATTTTGGCCGCCATATTGTGAGCCCCAATTTTTTTATTCCTTCACGGCCATCCTATGGGGTATCAAAATAAAGGGTTTTAATAGGTGATTTTAAAAATATATCACACTTTTATGTTTAAATGTACCTATTTCGAAAAAAAAAGGTTAACTAAAAAATTATACTTAAATAAAAAAAGTTAATTAAAAATATAAAAAAACCCGACTGCTTAAGATGCGAACTAAAAAGACGTAAATAAGAAGAAAATCATGCTGTGCAGTCGGAGGATACATAATGGTTTTGGTCAGCCAGCTCGCGAATATTAAGTAGAGAGGTTATTTGTTTTTTTTACTAACTTTTTTTATTTAAGTATAACTTTTTAGTTAACATTTTTTATTATTTATTGTGTCGTTATCACTACGGCAGAAACCGGCTCCGATTGAAATCCTTTCGTACCTACTATATAATAGTGAGTGACTGTATGTTTGTTCATCAATTGCGCCTCAGTGGCTGATTGGATCTTTCATACATCACCATTTATATATATGTACATGGGTAGAACATGTCCAGGATGATTTGGGAAATGTGTTTATACCAGCAGTACGTTCGATCGACTTTTGTTAAACCTTTATATGCGTTATTATTCTAAGCCTATAAACTATTAGTAGGATATGACTGAGGCCGAGTTTCTCACCTCTAAATTATCGCAGAATTTATGTGACAAATTGTCAAGCACGCGTTATCTGCTGTGATTGGTTGAATGAATTCTTTAATTCAACAGCCAATCAAAGCAGATAACGCTTGCTTGATAATTTGTCACATTAATTCTGCGATAATTTAGAGCTGAGAAACTCGGCCTGAACATGTCACGACTTGTGTGTCCTAGTGTCAACGAAGCTCTTAAGTCTATGGTTTATGGCCTTTTACAATATTTTCATTCCTCTTATAATGTGAAGGTAGATTTTACATGAAATTTATCTGTTTTCAACATAGTACCAAAATATTGTTGCTTTTATTATTGCATCTTAAAAAACTAAGTAGTGATGCATGTCTTTTATTTTTTAGGCCTAATATGTTATTGTGTACTATAGATATATGTAAATACTTAAACTGTATGTTATTATTGTAACAAATAAAACAATTTATTTTAACGAATACTTTTAATTTTAAAACTTTTTAAAATAATCATACCCACAATTATTTTAAAATGCATTTGGATTGGCAGTTAATTCAAGAATGAACTGAATTAATAAAGTTGAAGTATCTCCTTCTCACTGGTTACGATTCCAATGGACACGGGGCTGAGTAGGAAAGGCTAGCTTATCTCTAATAATCCCTGGCAGATACTTCCTGAGTCTTCATTATCAGTCAATCAGTCCCATTTCTCCATTTAATGGCGCGTCAAGCTGTCATAATTTCTAATTTGGTATCATGGTCAATATACATAAATGTATTTACGAACAAACTATTAGGTATACAGGTTGTGAACTTGCAATTGCTTTCAATGTTGAGAATTAGCTGGGAAATCACTGTATGCGATGTTATACACAACAAAATTTAATATTAATGACTGTAAACGAAATAGCTTGTTCAACTGTACTTTAAAACCAACATATTTTTATTAAAATAAACATCACCAATCAAAATTATAAATCCTTTCGGTTTAATAAGTTGCTCATTCGACAACTAAACAAAAAACCGGGCTAGTAGTTTTGGAGAAAAATGGCAACATGTATTTGCACAAACAAACATCCTGTCACCCCAAACGCATATACCGTCCCCGTTCCGTCGTGGGTAAAAAGAGACTGGTAGAAATCTGAGATATAAGTAGGTACTACATTAGAGAGGCACATTTAGTATATTTTTAAAATGCTGATGCACAATTATTTTAGCATACTTAAAATGGAAACGTATGTATAATGAATATTATAACTAGGTATAAAAAATATTGTTGTTTAACCCTAGAAGCCCAATACGGGGGTATTACACTATTATATATCTAGGATCACATATCTTAAGTGAACATACATATCGTCTTTGATAAAAGATTTTTGACATTCGTTATTAGATAGGATCACTGAAACAAGAGCAGGACGGAGCTTTACAAGACAAATAGCTCTGCCCTTTTTGCACTTTCTCACTATGATAGTTTTAACACGCCATGGTATAACTGTATAAGACCCTGCAGCCTTATTGCGTAATGGATTCGGCAAGGCAAAGAGTATGAAATATCGACCAATCACGTAGACGGATAACTACATCGTATCTTTCATCTCGCATGTCTATTGGTCAGAGTGTTCATACTCTTTGACCATTACGCAACAAGGCTGCAGGTCTTGCCATATTGAATCTTGCTAGATTTAATTATGAAATTTGTTTTCATTATATTCTGATACAAAATCCGTCCATAAATTAAATGATTTTGCGTTTTCAGTTTTGCTACTGCCATATTCTAAATTCTAAGGCATTTAATTATTTTAAGGTTCTATTGACGGAATAAAGTAGTACAATAAAATTTTGCCGTAAGTTCACAATGTAGATGTGGAATACTAAAACTATTGTTGGGAAAACTGCCGAAGCAATAGTAGTACACAACCGACTTGCCCTCCATTGTAAGCAAATATGACAAAAAATGGGATCATAGAACTATATTAAGCATGCTGCCAAACAAAAATATATTAAAATAAATACGCAATCTTCAGGTGTCTATGTCAGGCTCTTATGAATGATCCTAGATGTCATCATCATATCAGCCGAAAGACGTCCACTGCTGGACATAAGCCTCCCCCAAGCGTCACCACATTGGACGGTCCCGTGCGCCTCGCAACCAGCAGATCCCCGCAACCTTCACCAGGTCATCGGTCCATCTGGTGGGAGGCCTTCCAACACAACGTCTTCTGGTTCGCGGTCGTCACTCCAAAACCTTTCTGCCCCAACGGCCATCCGTTCTGCGAGCAATTTGACCTGCCCACTGCCACTTAAGTTTGGCAATTCTTCGGGCTATGTCGGTAACCCTGGTTCTCTTACGGATCTCTACATTTCTGATTCGATCACGCAAGGAAACGCCGAGCATAGCCCCTCCATTGCCCTTCCGAGTGACTGTAAGCTTTCTGATGAGGCCCATTGTAAGCAACCACGTCTCAGAGCCATATATCATCACTGGCAACACACTGGATCCTAGATATAAGATGGTGTAATACCCCCTACGTCATTTTGACGTACACTCCGACGGAAATACGCTAACTCTTTCTAATGCACGATCGGATCGCCGCGACCTCCTGCCCGGGCTGACCCAAACAGGCCAACTCGTCAGCCGCCTAACAGAAGACGGCTGCATCACCTCGGTAAGTGCCGCGATTTTGTCGTACTATCAATGTTGGACTTCAGTTTGACGTATGTTTGGGCTACGTGTAACTTTTGCAAATTGTTTTCATGTTATTATATCGATTATTGTTTTATTGCCCTTAATTCTTCAAACAGTACTTTATTTTTAAGATCGAACAAACACACTATGGCGTCCCACCGACGCGGTTGAATGTAAAGGGTGAGTTTTTTAAGTGTGCGTGGATGGCCAAATCCGAAATTACGCGGCAAAGCGGAAAATACTCAAAGGAGTTGAGACAAGATGAAAATGAAAACCGGCTTTGAAAATAGGATTTTTGAAAAATCAATATTCCTAGCCAGGAATCAAACCGTTGATTTTGAAAAAAAAAAACACCTGCTGTATTATTTCACCAGTCGATAGTTTTGCTAATAAGGATCAAATTCTCTAAAGTAATGAAATACAGCAAATTTAAGAATAGAGCTCATTTTTAAACCATAGTTAAGTGATGAAATTATGGCTATTTTTTTTTAAATAGCCGGGTTCGACAACTCAAGCATTGTACTACATTCAGGTCGAGTTTCTCACCATCACAGAATTAATGTGACAAATTGTCAAGCACGCGTTATCTGCTGTGATTGGCTGTTGAAAAATCATTCAACCAATCACATCAGATAACGCGTGCTTGACAATTTGTCACATTAATTCTGCGATACTTAAGAGGTGAGAAACTCGGCATCAGCATTACAATAATTTTGGTTCCGTTTAGAATATTCTCCAACGATTTTTTCATTTATCAATTGCATGATACGAGTATTCGTTGGATTCCTACAGCAAGTATTTTGTTACTAAAAAATTAGGTATTTCCTCAAGTTTGCCGTATGACATGACTGCCCAGAATTGCATCCTTATTAGCTCCACTATACAGCATGTTTTTTTTTTCAAAATCAAACCCAATGGTGCAGTTTTAGTTTATATCATAATCGGCCTCGTGAATCCTTTGAGCGATTTTCGCTATTCCCCACAGTTTCGGCTTTGACCATCCACGCCCACTTGAAAAACTCACCCTGTATACGAAATAGCATCAATAATGAAAAATGAAGACGATTATTCTCCGCACGATACTGACTCTGAACAGGAAGATTGTGTTACTCAAGATGATGTCAGGAGTGACGTTGAAGACGAGATGGTGGACTACATAGAAAATGTGCAAGAGGACCCTGAATCTTCTCCAGAATCGGCTAATCTTGAGGTTACATCATCGACTTCGCATAAAATAATTATATTACCTCCTTCTAACAAAAATGGCAACATCATCGCTTACCATCAGGCGAGGTAGTGGTCAAACGCGAGCCTATCAATAAAAAAAAATACTAATAGGTGGCCAATGGCGGTGTTTTACTGTCACAACATGCTGACAAAACAATAAAAACCAATGAGCCGTAAAGATTTTATGGAGAAATTGAGCACAGTCTTGACAGCGCCGTGGATGTTAAAACGACTGGAGGCACCTACTTTACAGAGGAGCTTACATGATAATAATGAAAATATATTGAAAACGGTGCCGGAGACAACAACAGACACTACCTGTAATGAGCCCGAACCAAAGGCACGACTATATTGTGGGTATTGCTCGTATAAAAAAGAGAATGACCAAAATACAGTGCTCCAAATGCAAAAAAAACAATTATGTGAAGAACATAATATTGATATTTGTCAAGGCTGTGTATAAAGGCTGAATTTTTAAGTGTAATATAGGTATTTAGTATTGATAAGTGATGATTTAATTCTTAGAAACAGCTAAGACATGATTGGATGAAGGTGATATGTGGCATTTTCGACTTTTCGCTGTTCTATGCATGAATGATGGTGTTATGTGCATACAAACAATTTAAAACCGTAAAACAACCACGTGTGTGGTTATTTTAGAAATTTACTACTTGATGATGTTATGCACAATTTCTTTTAATACATTTTGGATGAATGTGGATGGGCACTGAACATTTTTATAGAAGCCACAAAAGTCAAAAAATTTCTTTTCTGCAGTGGATAAAGTATCTATGTGGCATTGTACTGCACTTTCAGTGAATTAGGGAGCTATGTGTCATTGTACTGCACTTTCATGGAATGAGGGAGATACGAGGGAGCTATGTGGCATTGTACTGCACTTTCAGTGAATGAGGGAGCTATGTGGCATAATACTGCACTTTCAGTGAATGAGGGAGCTATGTGTCATTGACTGCACTTTCAGTGAATGAGGGTGATATGAGGGAGCTATGTGGCATTGTACTGCACTTTCTGTGAATGAGGGAGCTATGTGGCATTGTACTGCACTTTCAGTGAATTACGGGGCTATGTGGCACTGCACTGCACTTTCAGTGAACGAGGGAGCTATGTGGCATAGTACTCCAGTTTCAGTGAATAAAAGTGTTTTGTGCTGAACAATCAACTATCTGATACAATATATGCACCTGAACAATATCGAAGCATTATAAGCAAAGCTTCACGAAATAATATAGTAATTGATATGACTGACCATTTCAGAAAAAAAAAAGATTTGCAAGTGAATTTGATTAACCGGAAAAAAATACAAATAATGGAAAAATAAAAATGTTTTAGGGATGGCGTGAAGTGGATAAGAATTGATGAATATGGTTCATATTTATACAAAGAGACATAACGAAATGAACCCTTCCAGAAGCTTGACATTTAAAAGGGGTCCATATCCGAATTTTGAGCTGCCATGCCACATGTGGATGGAAAACTGTGTCGGTTGAAAAAAAAGAACTATTATTAAGGACCACTTAAAATGTGTTAAACCGGAATATCGATATTATTACCCGTCCATTCTTGGAGAATAATAATCGTTTTTGGTTTTTCTAATTTCGTAAGGAACTTGTCACTTTCAGACAAAATTTACTCAAATTGATAAAATTTTCTTGGCGGAAGAAGGAGTTATGTCCAGTTTTTCTTAAAATAAAGTACTAAAAATACATTTTGTGCTTTAATTTCTCTTCTATTTTAAAAATATTAAATGGCTGGCGGCGATAGATACCCTTACTGGATAAATACATAAAGCGTTTTGAAATATCTTAAAATGTTTATGCGAAACTTTGAACTGAATTTTCTTGAAATTTGAATTTTGCGACAAATCACCTTTAGCCATTCATGTCTTATTTAAATATAGATGATTATTCAGAAATTTATTGGTTTAAATGTTAAATTTCATTACATTACCAAATATAGCATTATAAAAGTACATTTAATTCAAAATACATACGTTTTTTTTTATTTCATTTACTATATTTTAAATAAATAATCAGCGATTTTATTTTTATACGTAGGTAATTTTTACGTATGATTGGGCTTTATGGCCGTAAAAATATGCTTGGCTTCTAAGGTTAAGTAAGTTGGTGGCCATTATTTAACAATTAATAAGTTTATATATGTTAGAGATTCTAACCATGATATTATTTTATAATATCATCAATCACAACACTTAAGCATAAATCTATTCAATACTCAACCACAAAGTTGAGATAATACTGTAACACAGTAATAGATCAAAGATATCCGGAAGTCCCGGCTATAACTTATAAGTCTTCATATTTTATTTAAAAAATCTTCTCTTGATTGGAGGCATTTGGAGGTCTTCACCAGCAAGTCCATTCAAACCTTAAAGCTTTTGAAATTCGATTTAACTGAAGGAATCAGAACATGCATGCAATAATAGACGTTTTACCATTGCTTTAAGGTTCAAATTGCAATGTTTGTTTATTAAATACAACAACCATCAAACTAATTCTTATCAACTTGGTCTTCATATTTTATGTAAAAGTTCTTCTCTCGATTGGAGGCATTTGGAGGCCTTTACCAGCAAGTCAATTTAAATCTTAAAGCTTTTGAAGTTTTACACAATTTTAGGAATCAGAACGTGCATGTAATAATAGACTTTTAGGATTGCTTTAAGGTTCAAATTGCAATGTTTGTTCATTAAATACAACAATCATCAAACTAATTGTTATCAACTTTTTTTAGGGGTTGCACTTTTGCCGTGGACAGTTAGCCTGTGTGACTTGAGCGAGCCTCCTTGCGCAAACCGCCTGCCGCAGAGCTCACAGCTAAACGGTCGCTCTCCTGTGTGTGTCCGCTCATGCTTCGCGAGATCTCCTTTAGTCGCAAACATCTTCCCGCAGGCGTCCAGCGGACACATTATATTCCTATTGTGCGTTTTTTGATGCAAATAATACTTCTTCCATGCGTTAAACTTCTTTTGGCAAACCTGAAATAATATTAATAACTAATTAGACGATATTTTTTGTTGCTATTACCTTTTTTAGGGTTCCGTAACCAAAGGGTACAAACGGGACCTTGAAACTTGAAAGTATTTTTTTTTTCTAATAAGTAATAGAAACTGCACTTACATCGCAAACATAGTGAAAGCAGTCACCAGATTCTGTTTTGATTCTTTTTATTTTGACCTTCAAATTCTTCTTTACAGATGTGATGACGACATCTTTAGTTGACGAAGTCTGCAATCAATAAAATAAGCAATGCGTTTATTTATTTTTATTTTATGCACGAGCACAGAGGCGGACTTAATGCCTTAGGCATTTTCTACCAGTACAGCTTAGGGTGGCGCAGAGATAAAATAAGGTTGTTACAACTAAATGAAAGAACAAACAGAGAAAAAAGTAATAATTATATACTTAAACATAGGTACATAAATAACATGAGAAAACAAATCCAACAAATCAACGCTGTGATGATTCTGTTAAGTTCTTGCGAATGTGTTCACATGCCTTCAATTTAAAAGAGAACTAACTGGTTGCTGTCCTGATGTTCTGAGGAAGCACATACCAAAGGGAGACTGACTACAAGGTATTTGACAGCTTGTGCTGACATGAGAGAAATAAACAAGTCTTTAAACATTCAGTTCATAGAAGAACACTCATTATTCGGTATGGAAATTTAGGAAATAAAGACAGTAATGCTCGTTTTCACCAAGACTACGTAACTAGTAAACAAAATATTTCGGATCACTGTAGGATTTTCAACACAAGGCTAAGAGTCGAAAATTGAAAATGCAATAATAAATGTATAAGGATAAAATTTTCTGATACTATCATAAATATAATTATGCAAATTAAGTAAAGTAAACGTACTTCATAAGCGAAATTCGATCGATACTATATATCATTCATTTATTTTTCATTTCATTCATAAAAAATTAAAATATATTTAAAAAATAGCCATTCCAAATTTAAATAAAATTACATTCAATCATAAACAATAAATTAAAAACAGAATCAAAACTCTATGAGTCACTTCATATTTACCGGCAGCCTAGGCTGCGGGTAGTCCTTTTAATCTACAAGATAACAAGCTCACTTAGATTTAAAAATCAATACAAGTATCGACTTTTAAAACTAAATCGATTCCATATCGACCATAACCACACCACTAGTCTAGACGTCATTATTTTAGAAAATAATTGAAATAAAATCCTTTGTTACCGGCTTATTACGTAAGAAACAGCAATCATCATAAAGGACAACCATGATATAGTGTTGTTTGCAGATGATATAGTGCGGGACACGTAAGTTGAACCAAAATGTATTATCGTTCTCTTGAAATTAAACAATTTAAACTGAAATAAATCCCTTTTCTACGACCTAATCGTTTACAATATACAAATTGTCAACTGTTAGGTCACATAGAAAGGCTTCATTTCGGTTTAAATCGTCTAATTTCAAGAGAACGATAATACATTTTGGTTCAACTTACGAGTCCCGCACTATACTTCACTTTTGTTTAAACTTAAACGTCAGCAGCTGGTTACTGACGTTGTAAATAGCGCGATCTCAAAAGTAGTTCACTGGTTCAATGTTAACAATTTACTCCTTAATGAAAAAAAAAACAAATGCATTAAGTTTACCCTACCTCACGTTAGGCAGGTGAAAACTGATGTGTTGATAAAGGGCGAAGAATTGAATCCTGAAAATAGCACAGTATTTTTAGGCTTAACTTTGGATGCTAAGCTTCAGTGGTGCCCACATATAGATAAATTTTAGTAAGCTCATCAGGTGGTGGAAAAAGAATCGTCCGTTTTTTTTTTTTTTTATTTGTTATAGGTTCGCGTTTGACCACTATCTCGCCTGATGTTAAGTGATGATGTGGTCGAAGGTGAAGCACGCTTGCCTAGAAGTAACCTATTCACTCTTGACTTTGAAGACCCCTAGGTTGTAGCTATCTGGAAACAAAGACGCCGGCAGGGAATTCCACTCCTTAGCTGTACGCACAATGAAAGTATTTTCAAAACGATTTGTGCGTATGGGTGGAATATCCACCATGTACCGATGGCGCATTGCCGTACGTCTTGTAGTCCGATGATGGAAAGGGCTAGGTGGAATCAAATTGTGCAGTTCCATCGCACACTCCCTGAAATGTAACCGATAGAAAACCGACAGGCTGGCAACTCGTCGTCGGTGTTTAAGGCTCTGGAGCTTTGAGTCAACCAGCGCATCGTTGCCGATAACTCTCTAGGCCCGTCTTTCAATTGACTAAAGTGCATCAAGTTGGTACCTGGCAGATCCGTCCCAGAGATGAGAGCAGTACTCCATGCATGACCGAACTTGCGCTTTATACAAGTTGAGCAGCTGTTCAGGCGTGAAGTACCGTCTCACCTTCGCAAGGATCCCCAACTTTTTTGCAGCCAATTGAGCCTTTGCCTCAATGAATGGACCAAAATTGAGGGTCGATGTTAACGTAACACCAAGAAGGTCGAGATGGTCCGTTATCGGCACGGTTACACCACGGAAGGTTGGAGCCGGGTGAAATTGGCTCTTTTTTGTGGAAAAAAGACACGCCTGGGTCTTAGCAGCATTGAAACTGACTAGATTGGCATTGCCCCATTCGGAGACTGCCTCCAAAGACAGGTTCAAGCGCTCAACTATGGCCTCCCGAAGAGACTGGACTTGAGCACTCGTGTCTCGCATTAAAAGGCTTAACACGGATGTAGCTTTCGGCGTTCTCCTTTGGCTCACGTCGTAATTGGCTACATCGCTTGTGTTAAAATCTCGACTTTTTATGCTCGACACGAAATGTACTACTAAGTACACACAAAACACTTGTATGTTATAATTAAAAATAAATATTTAGTAAGAATTTAAATTGGTTTTAATCAATATATATATAAAAGCTAAGCTGAAATGGTGCTCCCACACCGCTGTTATTTTTTTTTACAAACATTTCTTAACATTTTCGAAACCAACATTTGATCACAATGTTAAAGTGCTCCCACACTGCTGAAAAATGGTTCCATGTTAGGTAATGTCAGTAAATCTTGTTTAATGTAATAATATAATGTAGTAATGTTAGAAAACATCAGTGTAGGAGCACTGAAAACATTTACCAATTCCTAACATTTGTTAGTTAAATGTTTGTTAATATTTTTAACAGAGGCGTGGGAGCACCAAAACTAAACGTATTTTTATTATGCAATATTGCCACCACGATTTGAATAACACTTTATATTGTTGCATAGTTCCTGACCTTGCAGTGTGCTCTTGGGTAATGTACATAGACGGAAAACCACCCCGCGTCTTTCTTTCATCTCGCATCCTTGCAGTGTGTTCTTAGGTAATGTACATAGACGAAAAACCAGCCCGCGTCTTTCTTTCATCTCGCATCCTTGCAGTGTGTTCTTAGGTAATGTACATAGACGAAAAACCAGCCCGCGTCTTTCTTTCATCTCGCATCCTTGCAGTGTGTTCTTAGGTAATGTACATAGACGGAAAACCAGCCCGCGTCTTTCTTTCATCTCGCATCCTTGCAGTGTATTCTTAGGTAATGTACATATACGAAAAACCAGCCCGCGTCTTTCTTTCATCTCGCATCCTTGCAGTGTGTTCTTAGGTAATGTACATAGACGAAAAACCAGCCCGCGTCTTTCTTTCATCTCGCATCCTTGCAGTGTGTTCTTAGGTAATGTACATAGACGAAAAACCAGCCCGCGTCTTTCTTTCATCTCGCATCCTTGCAGTGTGTTCTTAGGTAATGTACATAGACGAAAAACCAGCCCGCGTCTTTCTTTCATCTCGCATCCTTGCAGTGTATTCTTAGGTAATGTACATAGACGAAAAACCAGCCCGCGTCTTTCTTTCATCTCGCATCCTTGCAGTGTGTTCTTAGGTAATGTACATAGACGAAAAACCAGCCCGCGTCTTTCTTTCATCTCGCATCCTTGCAGTGTGTTCTGAGGTAATGTACATAGACGAAAAACCAGCCCGCGTCTTTCTTTCATCTCGCATCCTTGCAGTGTATTCTTAGGTAATGTACATAGACGAAAAACCAGCCTGCGTCTTTCTTTCATCTCGCATGTGATTGGTCGATTGATTCGGTCAAAACCCTTTGCCGTGCCGAATTCACATAAGCAATTAGGCTGCAGGGCAGATTCTGGGACGCCGAGTAGCGAGTACGCCCGCCTGAGAGTACTGCAGCATCCAGGGTAATGGGATTTTTGTTACGTGATACGATTTGATGTTCGTTAGTTTAGTACAGTGCAACATAAAAGAGTAGAAGTTTAATATTTGGGAACTAAAAGTTTTCATTTTCTGGCAACATCTAAAATGAGTACTTGAGCTGTCAATTCATCTCGATCGGTTTCGATTTTCGTAAGAATTTTAGTTTTTGTGTGATATTTCTGTGTGTGGATAGAAAAACTGTGGAAAAACATGAATTCGGTAATTCGTGGAGGTGCCTTTGATATAGTTTACAAAGTTTATATGCGGTGTATAGCCGAATTCCAAGCTGGGAAGTTTCTATCCAACTTAGAAGATGTTTACCATCGTACAGCAGATTTGACTGGTAAGTAACTATTGAAAGTTGCACTAAACGTAAATTACAAAAGATTTATTCATTCAGGGAGCAAAATTTTCGAACCAAATATCATTTACAATTTATTTGTTTACCATTTTTGAGGTTATGCTAAGATAAACAAATAGCGTTGTAGTTATAGCGCGACTTAACAACGTTGATATTAAGGCAACAAAAATTAATGTAATTGATTGCTGTTACGATTTTTTTTTTTTGCTATACGATATTTGTTGATGCAATCGACCTAATGGAAAGAAACAATTTTAAAATATATTCACGTTTATTTACCGCGGAACTTCTTTCATCGGACTAAAAGTGATTTTTTTATTTTCTTGTTTTAGGTGTTTCTGTAAGAACAGTGCGCAGAATCGTGAAACACGGCACTGAAAACGGTGGGAAATTGTCAACACCAGCTAAACACAGAAAGGGTTGTCCCCCAAACGTATTGAACGACTTTATATTGAAAGCAGATGATTATTAAAAATACTATTTTTTGTGAAGTTGTTGTTTTATTACTACTACATAATTATCAAATATTTAATAAACATACTTATTTAATATATTTACTCATTATTTATACCCAATAAATAAATAATACTATTCAAGTATCAAGATCAGCTGGGTCGTACTAACTGGGTTGCTATCTGAGCGATTGTGGCGCCCTCATTTAATTTCTACACTTTTATGTCGCACTGTATATAGACACTTATCCAAATTACATCGGACACTACTGTTTTCATTAATAGAGGAGGCTTGAGATGACCTTAAAAGGAAAGACTGGAATACCTGTGGCACTAGCCTGTATAATTTTGTAAACACACTTAAGGCGCCTCCCCGAACAAAACGCTGCGCTAGCCGTTTTTGTGCAGTTTTTAGGAGCTATCTACTCGTTATTGAAAAAATCAAAAAACCCGACTGCTTCAAAAGCGAACTAAAAAGTCGTAAACAAGGAAAAAATCATGCTGTGCAGGCGGAGGATACACCAGATTTTGGTCAGCCAGCCCGCGAATATGTATCCTCCAATATGTCTCCGTCAATTCTTTTTAGTTAGTTTTTTTCGAATTATATACATGTAAACATAGAAGTGTTATATATTTTTGAAATCACCTCTTAAATCCCTTTATTTTGATACCCCACACGGGTTTGGAAGTTAAAAAAAATTTGGGACCCCACAATATGGCACCCAAAATCCGCCATTTTTCTATTATCCAATTTTAATGTAGCCTATGACACTTGCAGGGTTAATGAATCATTAAAATCGGCCAACGCATTTGGTTTTTGGAACGCCATATAGGAACAAACATACATACATACTTACATACATACATAGACTGATAAACACATTACCCTCCTTCGGCAGTCGGGTAAAAAGAAATATCAACTTACAAAAATACATAAAATTTCTACATAATATTGATTCCAAGATGGTAATTTAATTTTTTTAATGAAGAGTATGTTTCACTAATCTTCTTCCAACAAAACCATAAAAATGAAAAATAATTATTGATAGCATGCATTTCCTCGTTAAGTGTTAACTAATTAATGTTTGTACTAACACTAATGGATAGACCATTAAATAACAATTTTTTTAAATACCAAAATTCGATTTTATTCTATATTACTAGGAATGCTCACGGCGGTGTTTTGGTCAGGAAGGCAGAAAACCTTAGTAAAGACGTCTATGGTATGAGCGTCACTCTTCTCTCCATGACATATATCCGCACATTTGGCATTGGCCCGAGACGCAAATAGGTCGATTTCGGGGTTACCGAGACTTTTTCATATTCGTGCGAAGGCTAAATCTGATAGTTAGCATTCCGTATCGGAATTAAGTCTTCGAGATTCTTCGTCTGCTTCGTAATTTACGTTGGTGTTAATATATGAGGGAAATAACCAGATGTTTCTCTCATCAGTCCATTGCCATGTTGGTCTATTCAATCAATCTGCCTAGCCTTTTCCCAACTATATTGGGGTCGGCTTCCAGTCTTACCGGATTCAGCTGAGTACCAGTGTTTTACGTGGAGCAACTGCCTATCTGACCTCCACAACCCAGTAACTGGGTAAGGTACCCCTTGGCAAAACTGGGTGTCAGATCTCAAGCTTCTGACTACTCGTAACGACTGTCATAGTTCTCCAAATGACAGCCGGGACCAACGGCTTAGCGTGCTTTCCGAGGCACGGACGAAACTCAGTATGTTGAAATGGTCACCCATCCACGAACCGACCTCGTCAAGCGTTGCTTAACATTGATGATCGACTAGTGCGGCTGTTATTATTGAGCCACGAGCTCCTTAAGTTGGTCTATTAAGATTATTAAATTGAGGGAATTGAATCCCACCCATCCGATAGCTGTTGTTTGCATCAATTCGCAGTAAAACGTTTTATTGCTTGCAAAATACTTTGATGAAAAAAAAATGAAGCTAACAACTCCAAGTTGTTGATGTGTTGTTCAAGTTCACTATTTTTCCAAACTCCATAAGCTCGTTCGTTATTTATAGCAAGCAGCGCCCCAACCGGTACGTGAAGCGTCCGTATAAACCTCTAATTATTGTTTCGGGATATTTACCATGTGTGTTCTAATGATTGTGACCATTTCAGCTTAAAAACTCTAATTATCAAGTTAGGTAATAGCACAGTATTTTTAGAACTCAGCACATTACTTTTTGCCCCCTATTTAAATCGTCTAGAATTACACGATGAGTTTAGATGGAACTGTCTATCAAAGCTAGGACATTATTGTAAGGCTAGAAATTTTTGCCTTTTTAATATTTTTGTTTACTGTGTGAGTTTTTCAAGTGGGCTTGGATGACGGATCAAATCCGAAACTATGAGGAATAGCAAAAAAACACTCGAAAGGAATCACGAGGCAGATTTTGATGAAAACTAAAACTCCGCTATTGGCTTTTTGAAAATCAATATTTCTAGCTAGGAATCGACCACGTTGATTTTAGAAAAAAAAAAAGGTTGGGGTTCTCGGGACGCCCGACAGAAGTAATAACTTTTGTTTCAATTGTTAGAGTGAGAGAGGAATATGTCCAACATGCCCACTTTTTTGGCACTTGTAATAACAAGTGAGCGAGCGTGTGCTTGCTATCGTGCACGATAGGCTTGTTGAAAAAATATCGATACATTGATATTATTTTTTCAATATATCGATTATTTTGAGCGATATTTAATAGTTCGATATATCGATGTATCGATATAAAATTCTAAGTATCAAAAAGGTATAAAAACCGATATTTTTTCAGACCAATAAACATTTATAAAAAAAGAAAAGAAAAAAAGTTGTTTGATTTATTAAAAATTATGTATATTAATTAATATTTATCTAGAAATGTAAGATGATTGAATTAGATTAGACCAAATAAATTAATTTTTAGAGCACGAATATTCTCTGTCAAATCATACCGATATATAGATATTTTTTAATAAAAATTTCAATATCGATATTGATATTTTCAAAAAACATCGATATGATATATATCGATACTTTATTGCATTTCCGACATCCCTAGTGCACGAACAAATAATGACAGCTTGACTAGTGTTGGTCGGTTTAGAATCGAGTTTTAAAAGTCGATACTTTTATCGATTTTATAAGTGTGCATGTTATATTGTAGATTAAAAGGACTACCTGAATTTTTCTAGCTAGGAATAGGTTCTAGTCAGAGTATGGGGGCCCAGTGTTATCGGCCGCGACTTACAAGTTGTAGGTCGGGCGGTCAGGCGCTTTACTTTGTGTGAAATATTTCATCACCACTGCTCTCAAAACGAAATCTAAGAACCAAAAATTCAAAGACATGTATCAACCAACCCGCAATGGGCCCGCGTGGTGGATTACGGCCCATTCCATCTCACAGAGACGAGGCCTGCACGCACAATGGATCAAATGGGTGTCTAAATACGGAAAAGGGGGTCCATCTATCTTAGGTTCTAGTTTCCTTATGGCATTATTATCATTATACACTTCGATCTTTATTAGTGATCCAAGATCCACACTTACCACAGCGCCAGAAGTTTCAAACAAGTCTTTTCGAACTGCTAACTTTTTTTCTTCAGATTTACTCTGAAATTAAAGAGATACTAAATACATAGTTGCAAGTCGGACAAAAATATGAAGTTGTGTAAAGTTATCGATTTGATTTGATTGATTTTGAAAGATCTTTATTTAACGGTACGTAGGTGTACGCATAGGTGCAGTGTTGTTTACAAATGATCTTAAGACAAAAAGACAAAAGATATTTATTTCAACTGGGCCACCAAGCGGCACTTTTGAATGTCACAATTTAAATTTACATGGAAAAAAAGTTGATTCTACCGTGCATTCGGAAAGTAGCTTGTTATGGAGAAGAATGCACAAGAAACTCCATACTTATTCTTTAAAAAAAAAAATATTTTTCAATATTTGATTCAAGCGCGAGCCTTTAAGTTATAAAAAAAAAAAAAAAAAATATACATACATACATACACACACATTGGAGTAACTAACTTTTAAAAGGAATCATTATTAACTACAGTGAATGGACCCAAATAATATTTTAAAAGGAATCATTATTAACTACAGTGAATGGACCCAAATAATATTTACAATGTTTAAGTTACCAGATGTACAGTTTTATATAACAGAAAAATTGAGGGTAGTTTGTGCAAAAATTATGAGTAAACGGCCGGTCAAGCGGCATCAGCTGGTAAGCGAGCTATAGTCATGATGCATCACGAAGGTTATTGAAGAGTTAAAAAAGTTATTGAAATCAATTTAATGTTTATTTCTTTACTTAGCAGAATTTAATAAAGTGTCAACATAATATTTTTATGTAAATGCAGTATGCAAGTCTTTAAGTAAATGTGCAGTATGCAAAGCAACTTAATAATAATAATAATAAATAAATTTATTTGTACCAAAAATTTACAGATTTAACTTGACACTAGGTTTCCAATTAAGCAAATAAAACCATATACCTAAAAGTAATGGAACATGAGTGTTTGAACTTAGAACAACAACAATCTCTTTGCATGCAGATATACCAGGGTTGTTGCTGATGCACATTTTTTTTACATCCGCTAACGCCGATATTTTGTCATTGACATCAGCGGAAAATAATGCTAAATTAAATTATTTCGCAAAATAAAATAAAGTTCTTTTTTTTTTTTTTTAATATTCTTAAAAAAACAGGGTAATATTTTTATTTTTTCTTTTCACTGCTTAAAAACATTTCAAACTCGTCAGGATATTTGCTCTTCAAGTGATTTTAAGTGAAGTATTGTAGAACATTCCTTTTTCCATAAGTTACGGTTTGCCGTTTCTTGATTCACTAATTTAAAATATGGAGGTACGCAAATATGTCTCTTTTAAACGGGGCCATTTTTTATCAAATTTCACAAAAGTTTGCGAAAGGAACAATAACTGCACTTTCTTCTGCTATGACGTATTATAACATAATGGTATAAAGAAGAACTTACATGTTCAGAAGAATCTGATGTATTCTTCTTTTTTGATTCACTATCTTCTACAAAACTATCAAATTCTTCTACAATCTCTAGTTTAACAGTTCTGTCTGAATCTGTGCTACTCTTTCTTGAAATTGTCTGAGGTCCTCCTTCTTTCTGGCTCTGAAAAAGTGTTGATTTATGACATTTTATTAACCTTGAATAAGTTTCAAGCATGGGCTGGTTGGTTGGTGGAAGGAATCCTTTCTCTAGGAGTAAGGACAGCAATATATGTCATATTCAAAGATATCAGAAAAATACTGAGCAAACAAGAAACGATCTTACATGAAAACAATTTTTTATTCTTCTTCACAAGTAAAGATAATAGGTATTTATAGTCAATTTTATTTATTTCAACATGTTTTTCTAAAAAATATTCACAATACCTCATCTGTTCTATTGAACCCTATCGTAAATGTTTCACTGTCATCAAACAGGGACTTCAGATGTGTATCATTTGCTGTGGCCAGCACTCGCAACTGTTGTGCTTTTACAACAATATCTAAACATTGACAGCATATTTTCCGGGGGAAGTTATCTTGGCTGGCAACCTGTAAGAATGCAATTTGATATTTTACAACAAATGTAAGATGTATAGGAAAAAAGAGATGCGTTTTAAAGTGAACTCAATACATAAATAATAAAAATACGTACACTAACACCTGTACAAAGAAATATACCATGAACTAGGCCTGATTTTGTAAACATATCAACTGCACCTGGATTTTCAAGGCAAAGTCTACATAAATCGTAGAACAAAACAGTTTTATGAGGTTTATCCATGGTTAAGAGAAATTTAGAACAAAACTCGTTCTAAAATAAATGCACAAATTACACGTTGCACACAATTATTACAAAGCTAGGTTTATCTTCCATTTCCCTCACACAAGTCCCATCACATGTGTTTGTATCAGTTTATACTTTGTAATGTAAGGCAAAAATGAAAGACAACTTTTACTTTTGTTTTGCTATTTCGCAGTGTCGTTTGGTGTTTGGTTTCATTTGGTTTGTTAAGTTTGTTTGATGGTTGTCAATGTCAATTTTGTTTTTTTTTTTCGCCCATCGGGCAGGCTATAGTCTTTCAACCATACTGCCTAGTCTTTCGTAGGTATTTTTTTCTTACGTACCTATGTCAATTTTGAGTTTTGGACATTGACAAGTGCCACAGGCTTTTTATTTGACAATTTAATAACCTGGCTACTGAGGCTTATCTCGCACTGCGGATTTTATTCGTTTGAATATTTGCCGCCCATTCTGCGTCCTATGGAAATATATGAAGCACGCATTGCGGTAAAAATATCGCGCGGAAATAATACCGCGTTTTGCCACAGAATACACCGCATCGCGGCGTGGATTAAATTCGCGCGAATATTTTGAACTCTATGAACAAGTGACAAAAAACACGCTGAATTTAATCCGTAGTACGAGTTAATTATAGTGTCCGACCGATATTTCAGTTTCCGTTTCGTCGAGTTACGGCAAAAAAAGAGATTCTTTTTAGTTTTGGTTTCGGCGGCAAACCTGCCGAAACTACGACCGAAACCGAAACTGCATTCGGGAGTTCTCGCACTATGATCGGTCAGGTTCAGCGCGTTAAATTCCTTCCAAGCGAGTATTATTTTGCGAATATTTTTCTTAAATGAGGGGGTGTTATGTTGATTATCATACCAATAAGTGAAAATGTCGAACACTGCTTAGCTATAAGATTTAAAGATAATAAAATAAAGACCGACTGATTTTAATAACGTTTTCTATATTTTTCCCTCAAAACATGATCCTTGTAAGGAAGTTTCGGTCTCGGTTTCGGTCGTAAAAACCAGTTTCGGTCGGACACTTATTAGTTAGATTCAGTACGCGGACAAAAATCCGCGCGAATGATATCCGCGCGGCTAATAATCGCAATGCGTGTTAAGCCTTTGGTCAAGTCTTTAGTTTTTTTAAAGCCATTCCTTCGTTCTGCATTAAAATGGAGATGTATAGGTGTACCAGAATCTCATGGCATTTTTTATTTTTTTTAAATTGTGATTTTCATATGGCAATGTCAATTGTCACCTGTCGAATCAAAGTACTTGATGTGTCAACCGCTGCTGAAATTTTTTGATATTATCTTGAAAGTTTGTTATTTTTGTGAAAATGTCGAAAAACCCACTTCGATCTCATGCGAGACATATTGTTTTCAATGTGTATCATAAAATAAGGGAAGAAGAAGGCGTAAATCAAACTCAATCTTTGATTTTAAAGTGCGTCGTAGAGTGGACCGGTAAGTTGGGTTGACTTGTTTTGATACTTTTAGTTTAATTTATATTTTTCTTACTTAATTTTAATTTTTTCCATTACTATTATATGGTGAATCGTAGGTCAGGGCACATCGAATGATAGCCGGAAGGAAATGGCAACAGTGTAACATGTAACTGTTACTAATTCTTCGACAAGATATTGATTTTAACGGAGATTGAGAATCTTTGACGTAAGAAAAATATTAAGTAATAATCTGCGCCCTGCAGTGGGACGTGTATATAGACGGGAGTTTTTGGCGGGATTTTGTCGAGTGCTGTTAATATTATTTGCAAATTGATTCCTAGTAGATATTGTGATATATAATATTTTGAACTCTATGAACAAGTGACAAAAAACACGCTGAATTTAATCCGTAGTACGAGTTAATTATAGTGTCCGACCGATATTTCAGTTTCCGTTTCGTCGAGTTACGGCAAAAAAAGAGATTCTTTTTAGTTTTGGTTTCGGCGGCAAACCTGCCGAAACTACGACCGAAACCGAAACTGCATTCGGGAGTTCTCGCACTATGATCGGTCAGGTTCAGCGCGTTAAATTCCTTCCAAGCGAGTATTATTTTGCGAATATTTTTCTTAAATGAGGGGGTGTTATGTTGATTATCATACCAATAAGTGAAAATGTCGAACACTGCTTAGCTATAAGATTTAAAGATAATAAAATAAAGACCGACTGATTTTAATAACGTTTTCTATATTTTTCCCTCAAAACATGATCCTTGTAAGGAAGTTTCGGTCTCGGTTTCGGTCGTAAAAACCAGTTTCGGTCGGACACTTATTAGTTAGATTCAGTACGCGGACAAAAATCCGCGCGAATGATATCCGCGCGGCTAATAATCGCAATGCGTGTTAAGCCTTTGGTCAAGTCTTTAGTTTTTTTAAAGCCATTCCTTCGTTCTGCATTAAAATGGAGATGTATAGGTGTACCAGAATCTCATGGCATTTTTTATTTTTTTTAAATTGTGATTTTCATATGGCAATGTCAATTGTCACCTGTCGAATCAAAGTACTTGATGTGTCAACCGCTGCTGAAATTTTTTGATATTATCTTGAAAGTTTGTTATTTTTGTGAAAATGTCGAAAAACCCACTTCGATCTCATGCGAGACATATTGTTTTCAATGTGTATCATAAAATAAGGGAAGAAGAAGGCGTAAATCAAACTCAATCTTTGATTTTAAAGTGCGTCGTAGAGTGGACCGGTAAGTTGGGTTGACTTGTTTTGATACTTTTAGTTTAATTTATATTTTTCTTACTTAATTTTAATTTTTTCCATTACTATTATATGGTGAATCGTAGGTCAGGGCACATCGAATGATAGCCGGAAGGAAATGGCAACAGTGTAACATGTAACTGTTACTAATTCTTCGACAAGATATTGATTTTAACGGAGATTGAGAATCTTTGACGTAAGAAAAATATTAAGTAATAATCTGCGCCCTGCAGTGGGACGTGTATATAGACGGGAGTTTTTGGCGGGATTTTGTCGAGTGCTGTTAATATTATTTGCAAATTGATTCCTAGTAGATATTGTGATATATTATTGGTGTAGTTTTGTGTCTCAACTGTCTCCGCAACTGGACAATTTGTAAAATCATTGACAAAAGCGATCTCGGGCAAGTGGAGCGGTGTATTTTATTGTAGTATTGACTGCCTCTGCAAAGCTTACTGGGAAGACTGACTCGATACAATTTGCTGCCAAATACTCCAAAAAACATTAGAATCTGTTACATCCGCATTCTAATGCATACTAAAGAATAAATATAAGATCCAAAACTCATTCCAAAGACGTGGCTAAAAGGTCCTAGCAACCAGGCCATAAAACTTACATAAAAAAATATATATAGACTGATGATGATGAATGACTTTAAGTAACATGATACATTTTATTATTTTTTACAGACTTTATACAAAAAGAGATTGGTTTTGAATATGTTAAATGCCAATGAAAAAGAACCATTCTGATGGAGAGAGATGACATAAAACTACAAAGATACAAGTTTTTGAAATGCCAGTGGAGTTCATGGAATCGTATTCTAGTTTTCTAGTTCTGAATGAGGTTTTAAGTTATTAGTATGATTTAAATGCTAAATAATAAATTAGTACATAAATTAATATTCAATTGATTTATTTTTCCTATGTTAAGAACACGATGTATAACAACATTATTCATACACATACCTATAATACTCACAGTGGATCTTTGTGTCTCTGAATTGGTTGCAAGACCCCGCGCAGTAGCTATTTTTGTGTCAATGTTGAAGGTGAAGATAGCATTGTATAACTGTCTCTTTCACTCGCTTATGTATGTCACATAAGCTTACGGAGTTTCTTGTGCATTCTTCTCCATAACAAGCTACTTTCCGAATACACGGTAGAATCAACTTTTATTCCATTAAATTTAAAATGTGACATTCAAAAGTGCCGCTTGGTGGCCCAGTTGAAATAAATATCTTTTGTCTTTTTTGTCATCGTCCTTTCTCGCTTACTCTATGCGGTATACTCGATGACAAACTGTTTCTTACGCAATGATTGGCAGGACCAAGTTCAAAGACACAAAGATCCGTTGTGACTACTATAATATAGGTACCTCATGTTCATTAATACTAAAGACAAAAATAAAAATAAACAGTATCAAGATCGTTTGATCCAATTTCCCCAGTATTGCATACAACAAATTTTTATTTCCCCTTTTGCCATGAGATTCTGGTAGACCTATAATACCTTTGAAGCATTTGGCAGCCGGCTGGAGTATAATAATCAATACAACAATAAAATTCTCAGCTCTCCCTAATTGCCCGAGATTGCGCCTGTTTTAATAATTCCACATTATTGTGTGGTGGACAATGGTGATGAAATAATTTACACAAATTAAAGCGACTGCCTGGATTCGAATCCACGATCTACAACTACAAATCAGGGCCGTTACCACTCGGCCACCACTGCTCAAAACATTAAAATTTATAAATCAACATCATCATCATTCAGCCGAAAAACGTCCAATGCTGGGCATAGGCCTTTACCTAATTCATGAATAATTAAAATAAATAACGAAAAATAAATTCAATTTCAAAATAGCCATTCAATAATTTAATAGTACCTACCTAATAATTCTATAATCTAATAGTACCTAATAGTGGTTCCCTCCATCTGGCAGAATCTTGATACTCCGTTGGCATAACACACTTGGCATAATCTTCTCTAAACGAATATTCTTATGGCATATTTTTTTAATATAATTATTATTTGGCCGACTGTTTCTATGTCCGAATATACAATGGCTTACTTTTAAGTTGGCAGAATTTTATTTGGCATAATTTCACTTGGCATATTATGAAGATGACAGAAATTCATTTGGAATAATTTTATTAGACATTTCTATAAAACAGCATTTTTTACCTTAAATTAAAATTGAAATACTAAGTCGTCGTACGTCTTAAAAGTCAAGTTGTGTTACAAAAGTTAGTGACAGAAACGAATCGCTGCAAAACCGACTCCATGTAGTATTGTCTGCCCTACCCCTAGAGTGTAATTTAAGCCCGCTTAGGCGCTTAGGAGCGAGATGGCCTGCGAGCTGAGGAGAAGGAGCACCGCAGCTTCGGCTTCACCGGCCAGCCTCAGCCGCGGCGGCGAGCGTTAAAACCATCTGCGACGATAAGCTCGCGTGGGATCGCCGGAGGCCCGCAGCGCCGGAGCCGTGACAGAAGCCATGCCTGCTGCATACTCACTTGCATTCTTGCTTGCATGTTGCATGCTTGGTGCAGGCTCACTTGTATGCTTGTTTGAAAACTGCATGCTTTCTGCTTGCATGGTATATGCGTGTTTGTAGGTTTGCATGCTTCATACAGCGAATTAAAACACAAAAAAAAAGTGTTCAATCAATCTTTTATTATAAACAATACAAAACTACTCTGACTATGTATTATTGTAATGTGATAGATAAGTATTTCAATTAATATAGATATGAAATGTATGCCAAAAGACGATTCTGACTGTGAACTTTCTGCGATATGATGGTTCTGCGGTCTGCCTTTTAATGACTATCGATATGAAATTTATGCCTAAAGACGATTCTGACTAACAATATTATGAGTTTGAATGTATGATAAATAAATGATTGTATGCCAAACGGTTTTTTGCGAAATGATGTTTAAGCTATCCGTTGTTATGCATAATATATTACGACATAAAAAGTTCTGCTATAAAAGGTAGACCCTACCTAATAGTTCCTACCAATAATACACTTACCAGGCCCCTCAGAAAGTATTGCGAAAAAAAGTTTTTATATATGGGAGACTGGCCAGTTATAATGTTTTTCGAAAATATGATTATTTATAAGTAAAAATAAGTAAGTTCCAATTTCAAAATTTCCCTCCACATTTTTTGCGAGTTAATTCAAAGTATTGTGTCTCACTGAAATATGGATCTGCGCCGGGAACATTTTAGAGCTATGATTTTATACGATTTCAAGTGTCGCCTGAAACCGGATGAATCGTACGATAGACTTCAAATGGCATTCATGGATGAAGGCCCTTCCAAGGCAACCGTGTATCGTTGGTATAACGAATTCAAGCGCGGTCGACCAACTTTGGGGGATGACGAAAGAAGCGGTCGCCCTTTGACGGCTGTTACCGAAGAAAACGTGCTAGCAGTGAAAAATTTAATCCAAGACAATAGGCGAATTACATATCAGGAGATTCAACACATATTGAAGATTGGATCGGGAAGCCTTCACGAGATTCTACACAGCCATCTTCGCGTGAGGAGGATAGTATCACGCTGGGTGCCGCACAACCTCACCGATGCTCAGAAGCAGGCCCGGGTGGAATGGTGCCGTGATATGCTTAACAAATTTGAAGCAGGCTCGTCTCGGCGTGTTTACGACATCGTTACAGGTGATGAGTCCTGGATTTATCAATACGACCCAGAAACCAAGCGCCAGTCGACTGTTTGGGTGTTTCAAAATGAGCCAACGCCTACCAAAGTGAAGCGATCTAGAAGCGGGGGTAAGATTTTGATCGCTAGCTTTTTTAATTTGACTGGCCACTTGGTATCAATTCCCTTACGGGATCAAAGAAGCATTAATGCCGAATGGTATACTACCAAATGTTTGCCAGAAGTTTTCTCTGTTATAAGCAACAAGCGACCAAACACAGGGCTCCGCGGGCTACTGCTCCACCACGACAATGCACCTGCGCACACCGCACTCAAAACGAGGGACTTCCTGGACAGCACGCCAGTCAAACTCCTGGGTCACCCTCCTTACAGCCCTGATCTAGCACCGTGTGACTTCTTTTTATTCCCAAAAATAAAAAATCAGCTCAAAGGGATACAATTTTCGTCGCCGGAAGATGCGCTGGCTGCGTTCGAGCAGGCTGTAAACGAGGTGTCTGCGGCGGACTGGAAAAAGTGTTTTGAAAACTGGTTTAGGCGCATGAATCTTTGTATAGAGGCTGGTGGAAAGTACTTTGAAAAGATTTAATAAAAATATATGTACGTATAGAACAATTTTTTTTAGTTTCGCAAAACTTTCTGAGTGTCCCACGTATTCGATCAATTTATGAATGTGCTAAAACATTATTTGCATTTAATAAAAAATAAACGTAAGTATATTCGAATAGAATATATCTACACCCGCAGCCTAATTGTGTAAGTAAATTCGGCAACGGAAACAATCTGTTTCTTTCCCAAAAACACACACACATACACAAAAAAGTTGAATAAAGATTCAACTTTTAACAGATTGTTTCCTTTGCCGAATTTACTTACACAATTAGGCTGCCGGTTGCCTTTACCTATGTCCGGCACCGCATACCGCAACGTTGTGTGTTCCGATCAAGAGACCAAAGCTTATCACTACCGATGTCGGCGATGCATTCCGAAGTAAAAATTGTCCAATTTCTTAATCCTTTATATTCTTATTTTTCAGAATTCTTATTTTTAAATATTCCGAATTTTTCATATCCATTTATTTACACTTTCTCATTATTACCTACATGTTCCATTTTATTCCACACAATAAAAACTATGTATAACGATGACCTGGTTAAGGTTACGGGAAGGCGATGGATGCGAGACGCACGGGATCGGTAAATGTGGCGAAGCCTGGCGGAGGCCTATGTCCAGCAGTGGACGTCTTTCGGCTTAAATGATGATGATGACAATAAAAACTTTGCAACAGATTTCGATCCATAAACTATTCAACTTGTGGATGACCAAAATCAGCTTAGATTTGTGGAGTTGTTCTAGTGAACGCCATATGCCTTATGCCAACGCTTTAGATGGTTGGCAATTCCGTTTAAATAAAAAGGTAGGAAGAAGCAATTTATTTTATGAAAAAAGAGGCATCATAATTTGTATATGGTTTTTTATATTAGCCTATACTGTCTCACTGCTGGGACAAGTCCTTTATATTAAAAAGAAAAAAAAAATACCAAATACATACGGAGCAAAAGAAAAGGCGATCCAAATTTACATTCAAAGATGCCAATATCGAAAAACCATTGATGATTTATTAAAAAGCGCAAACTTGCGCAAAAAATGTACTGTGCGTAGTACATTATTACCTCAAAGATATCAATTGAAGAATGTTTAAAGAAATAATGTTGGTTCAAGTAACAGTATTGATACGTGAACCACAAAAATTCTTTAAAAAAATCAGGTTCCTTCATTGAGGTAATAATGTACTACGCACTAGAGAAGTCATCACATATAGTCATCACTACTGCGTGCTGAGGCCTTAGTGCGAGTTTTTACTCACGGTCAATCGCGTTAATCGCGACCTTTTTCTCGCGAGGTTTTTGCCTGCGTAGACTCGTTCGACGCGGTGGGCCTTTATTAGTGTGCTCTTTTACTACTATTAAAAATTTACTACCTGGAGCATAATTTTAAACTGAGTCCTACTTGTGCTGGCGGTCATCCACTCCTGCTCACCACCACGTCCGCTAGCAAAATGTGTGGTGGTGTGCGTAATGGTTCAACACTTCGTACATCAGCTGGCTACAATAGTGCCTTTAACTGGAGCGGATAGTGGTATTGATTTAAGTTATGGAACGTTTCCTAAATCGTTCGAACTCAATTGGCAAACGTCCTCTGGAAGGACCTGTCGATATGAGTGAATGGAAAATACCCAAGCATAGCGCGAAACCACCTGTTAAGCAACCGCCAACTTCATTCAACATTACAAATCGATTCAGCTGTCTACCAACTGACAAAAATCCTTTGGAACCTACAGCCACACGTTACCGAGATGCCTGTACTCCCAAGAAAAATCCCAGCCGCATTCCTCCTATCTTGATAGTCTTAAAAGATGAATGGACTCATGATTTCATAAAAACGGTCGTTTCAAGATATACGAAAAGTTTTCATTTGTCCCATAAAGGCAATAGTAGAATTGCTGTCGTCTGTTATTCACCCGAAGGTCATGAGGCTCTCAAAAGTGGACTCCGCTCCGAAAATATAGGATTTCACACATTTTCTCGGAAGGATGAGAGAACTTCTAAAGCTGTGATATTTGGTCTACCCGATTATGCGGAACAAAATCTTAAGGACGAACTTGGATCAATCGGCTTCAGCGATGTAGTTGTTCGAAAACTCAAGACGCCTAAGGACAAAAAAGCTTTGTGCCCCCCCTTTTTGGTGCAACTTTCTCCGGGTTCAGATATCTCAAGTTTCCGACAGATCAAGTACCTTAGCAACTGTGCTGTTCAAGTGCGAAAGTATCAAGCTCACAATCTTTATGGCACTCAATGCTATAGGTGTCAAGGTTTTGGACATTCCTCAAAAAACTGCAATCTTGCACCCCGCTGTGTAAAATGCACAGAGCCTCACCTCACTACGGAGTGTCCAAAACAAGACCGGACGTCACCAGCCCAGTGCTGTAACTGCAACGAGGACCACCCGGCAAACTTCCGGCAGTGCAAAGAGCGCAAAAAGTATCTGGAGCAAGTTAGGAACAGACAAACACAAATAAAAGCAGTTAGTGGTACTGTTAAACTTACCAGCACTAACAAGATCGATGGACGCGCCTGGAATAAAGTCACTTCTGGGGTTACTGCTGCAGCCACCACTCTCCCGCCCACCAACAGTGATCAAGATCAAGCTACTACAGACATGTTAACAATCCTAAAGACTATCAAAACGATAAAAAGTGAATTTCTAGCATGTGATAATATGATGGACAAAGTCATTTTAATTCTAACCCACCTTGGAAAATATGTCTAACCCTAACCTTTTGCGTGTTATGTATTGGAATGCTGATGGCATTCGCACAAAAATAGACGAACTCTTGGATTTGGTAAGTGAGCGTTCAATTGACATTATTGCCTTGTGTGAGACTAGAATATCTCCCCAAACATCTCTCCGTACTCCAGGCTACAAATGCTACCGCCAGGACAAACTGAATGAAACCAGAGGACAGGGAGTTGCGATTCTGATTCACTCTGATATACCACACTTCCTTGTTAAAATTGTTAAATATTATGAATGCACCTAATTGTGGTTTTGTTTATATACTGCTGAACGCACCCATAGTGTTCTGCCATCTTGGCTCTATGCTCTGTCTGTGAATACTATGAATACTGTTATAACAAGATGTAAGAATGTGAATTATAATAAATATATAAATGAGTCTTAAGTGTTTGGAATAATAAGTCCTCCAGTTCTAATACCATAAAAGGTCATGGGCTCAGGAAACAGCCAGATGGCAAAGTTGTAAGGTCTTAGAAGTTTGTTTTGCAAAAACAAGAAAAATTTTTTTTAACTCGCGGAACAAAAAAAATATGGCGTCCTCATCTACATTTCCAATATCACTACCAATATTTAGTGGTGAAAATTTCTCCAGTTGGCTATTCCGCATAAAAAGTTTCATGGAACTGAAAGAATGCTTGGAAGCACTTTCACCAAAAAGCGAAGGTATAACCCAAGATGCTTTCAACAAAATGGACACGAAGGCGCGAAACATAATCATACAAGCGTTGGCGGACAATCAACTTGAATATATTAAAGATGAAAAGACAGCGAGCAAGATGATTGAAAAACTAAAAACTGTTTATGAAAGGAAAAGTACACTCACAAACATATTTCTGAGAAAACAACTTTTAAGTATGAAGTGCAAGGTAGAAGAAAATCTGAAAGACTACTTCTATAAATATGATAAAATTGTCAGAGAAATTGATCACATTGCAAAAATGGAAGAAACGGACAAGGTCACTTACCTAATTATGTCATTACCAGAAATATACCAACCATTAATTACAGCAATGGAAACGTCAACAGAGATCCTAACAATGGAGTATGTAAAAAACAAATTGCTGGATGCTGAATTGAAATTGAAGAATAGAACCACAAAGCAAAGTACTTCATTTAGCTATGCAGCATTTCAAAATAAAGAATGTTTTAACTGTGGCAAAATGGGACATATCGCAAGAGAGTGTCGCAATACATCTCGAGGAGGAGATCGATATCAGACCAGAGTTCAGCAAGGAGGACAAGGAAGAGGACAACACAGAGGAGGACAATATGGCAGAGGACATTATAATGTCAGACAAAATGAAGGAGTATGGTATGGTGGACAGCATGGGCGAGGACAACACTACAGTGGAAGAGGACAAAATAATTATGCAAGCAGAGGTCGAAGACAAAGTGGACAAAGACACCAAGCAGCAGCAACGGCAGTAGAAAAGAAAAATGAGGACAGGTTTATGTTCTTGACAGGTATAGAAAACAATTGTAATTATGTAGATAGTAATTTAGTTGAGTGGGTGATAGATTCTGGTTGTACAGAACATCTAATACAAGAAAAATTTGTTAAACATATGACTAATATACATAAAATGGACAGAGAAATGAAAATATACTTAGCTAACGGGGAATATATAACGGCAAATAAAAAAGGCACTATTAATTTGAAATGTAATGGCAATGGGGTAACTATAGAAGCGGTGATAGTTGAAAATTTGAAATTTAATTTGCTATCTGTTAAGAAAATTATAGAAAACAATTGTAGTGTAAATTTCAGTGAAAATTATGTGGAAATCTTGAACAACAAAACACAAAAGAAACTATTAGGTAAAAGTATAGGTAAACTGTTTGTCTTAGAAATGAAAATATGCCTTTCATATAGTGATTCATGTTGCAGTGCAAGCAATTCAGAGTTATGGCACAGACGTCTAGGTCACCTGAACAACAACAGCTTAAAAATTATGAATTTACCAGTTACCAATGGAACATGTGGACCCTGCATGTTAGGCAAGTCGACCCGCTTACCATTTAACACCGTACAAAAGCCGAGGTCACAGAAGATCGGAGAACTTTTGCACACAGACGTGGCAGGTCCTATGTCAACACCTGGAATACACGGTGAGCTATACTACCAGTTAATAATAGATGATTTCTCACACTTTTGTGTGGTGTATTTAATGAAACTGAAAAGTGAGGCTACCAACAATTTACTAGATTATATAAGACAGCTAGAAAACGAAAAAGAAACAAAGGTCAAGTATATAAGATGTGATAACGGTGGAGAATTTAAGAACAACAAAATAGAGAATTTCTGTCGTAATAGAGGCATCATAATACAATATACACAACCTTATTCACCACAATCTAATGGGATGGCCGAGAGGATGAATAGGACATTGTATAATAAAGCAAGAACACTAATGATAGAAACTAAACTGCCGAAACACCTGTGGGGAGAGGCAGTAGCATCTGCATGCTATCAATTAAACAGATGTCCAACATCAGCATTAAATAATAGGATACCACAAGAAATAATGCGTGGCAAGCTAGATTTAACAAAACTAAGAACATTCGGAAGTAAAGCATGGTGTAGTATAATACCAAGAGGTAAAAAATTCGAACAAAGAGCGAACGAAACTCGTATGCTAGGATACTCAGCAGCAGGTTATAGACTTTGGGATCCAGACAATGATAAAATAATAATTTCAAGAGATGTGAGATTTGATGAAAATGACTATGTATATAAAGAGGAAAAGAACAGTAACCGAAACAGTACTTATCAATATTATGAAGAAGCAGAAGAAGGATTAGTAGAAGAAACTGATGTGAAGAAGAAAAGCTCAGAGGAATCAAAAGAAGGACAGAGAAGTCAGAACAGAGAGAGAGAAAATAATTTGGATGAACAAATACAGCAGAGAATGAAAAATACAAGTAAGAACAATGAAAATGATGATATTGAAAGAGAAAGTGAATATATACAACCAAATATGACAAGAACTGGAAGGACAATAACTGCACCAAAGAGATTGGATGACTATGAGGTTTATACAGCATACTGTTTATACACAGGAGATCCACAAGATTACAATACTGCAATGACAAGAAAAGAAGAATGGGAAGAACCTATCAAGAAGGAAATAGAGTCACATGAAAAATTAGGCACATGGGAAATATCGAACCTACCAAAAGGTAAAAAGGCAATTGACACAAAATGGGTCTTTAAGACGAAACAAAATAATGTTAAAAAGGCAAGACTAGTCGCCAAAGGTTTCCAAGAAGATAACACATATAATTGTTATTCACCAGTAGCAAGATTGTCAACGGTAAGACTATTGTTAAGCCATGCAATTCAAGAAGACTTATCTATCAATCAACTGGACGTGCCTACAGCCTTTTTGAATGGGAACTTGGATGTTGAAGTTTATATTAAATGTCCACAAGGTGTACAAATACCTCAAGGGAAGGTACTACGATTAAAGAAAGCTTTATATGGTTTGCGAGAAGCACCAAAATGTTGGAACAAACGTTTTCATGAATTTATAACCAAACAAGGATACACGCAATCAAAATATGATTGTTGTTTATACAAAAAGGACAAGACATTTCTACTTCTTTTTGTGGATGATATTTTAACTATTGGTAAGGATGAAGAAATAATAGACCTTTTAAAGAAGGAATTTAATACCAACCATCTAGGAGAAATTAAAGAATACTTAGGAATGCAAATTACTAGAAAAAAGAATACAATTGAAATAAAACAAACAGAACTAATAAAGAAAATTTTAATTAAATTTAATATGCAAGACTGTAGACCTATAAATACACCGATGGAAGTAAACTTTAATGGACATTATAAAGAACAAGAAATAATAAATGTTCCATACAGAGAACTAATAGGATCATTGTTATACATATCCATAAACAGCCGTCCAGATATTACATTTTCGGTCACATTTCTGAGCAGATTTCTTGACAGACCCACTACTGAACTATGGAAAGCAAGTAAAAGGATATTGCGTTATCTTAAAACTACTATGAACAAAGGATTAATATACACAAAATCGGATACAAAAAATATAACAGCCTACTCAGATGCTGATTGGGCAGGAGACAGGTCAGATATGAAAAGCACAAGCGGTTGTACTGTTTTCTACCGTGGTAACTTAGTTTCTTGGTTCACCAAAAAGCAGACATCTGTTGCATTGTCTACTGCAGAGGCCGAGTTTGTTGCAGGTGCACTATCTGTAACAGAATTAATCTATATCAAGGGCATATCAAGCGAACTTAATTGTACTAACTTGGAGTTGCATCTACTGATTGACAATCAGAGTGCAATAAATATCATAAAAAACAATGAAAATAGCAAGCGCACTAAACATATAGACATAAAATACTATTTCATTAAAGATGCTGTACAAACTCACCAGATAAAACTTTCTTATGTACCAACTAACCAAAACATAGCTGATGCGCTAACAAAATCATTATGTCAAAATAAAAATGCATATTTTTGTAATAAATTAAATATTATGTAACTACTCTGAAAGAATACAGTGTTAAAGAAAGACTTTAGTGTAGTAATTTGTAACTGAAACTGACTGGGTACTTTATACATAAATACCTTAAAATTTGTTGTATACTATATAATAACTTTATTATATCCATAGACATGCTAAAGCTAAACTATGTAAATGATACTACTATACTGACTAAACTATTGCTATAAACCGAACCTAGTGTAAGACATTTTTTTTAACTATAATTCTAGGTATGATTTTGTAATTCGGTGTTGTAGAAGACTATGGATAGGGACTTTAGCAACATTTCATTTTTTGTCTTATCAAAAATTTCATGTTGAGGGGGAGAAATACTCTCAAATTATTAATCTTAATATGATATTGATTTCATTTTTTTGTTAAAGGGAGATAAATGCTAATTTTTAAAAATATGTTAAGGGGAGATATTCTAAATATGTGTTAAGGGGAAGATGTAACTGTATTTTTTTTGTAGATTTGTCCAATTACAAGTAAATGTTAAAAACTAAATAATAGTGTTTTAAGCCTTGTATTAATAATGAAAAACATTCACTTTGTAATTGAGGGGGAGTGTTAAATATTATGAATGCACCTAATTGTGGTTTTGTTTATATACTGCTGAACGCACCCATAGTGTTCTGCCATCTTGGCTCTATGCTCTGTCTGTGAATACTATGAATACTGTTATAACAAGATGTAAGAATGTGAATTATAATAAATATATAAATGAGTCTCAAGTGTTTGGAATAATAAGTCCTCCAGTTCTAATACCATAAAAAAAATTCCCAATTTACAAAATCTAGAGTGTATCGGTATTGAATTAACGATTACTGGTAAAAAAGCTGTCATCTTTTCAGCTTATCAATCGCCTAACTTACCTTTACTGCTTAGTGATCTTGATTTGGTCATGAATCTAAACCCGCAACTACTGTTAATGGGTGACCTAAACACTAAGCACCCTTATTGGAACTGTTCTGTGGCCAACCCTCATGGTAAATTACTTTTCGATCACATGGTCACTAACGATTACGAAATCCTTGCCCCTAGTACTCCTACATTAGTTCACTACGACTGCTCTCACATACCTTCAACTCCTGATGTAATCTTAGCTAGCAATGTCTCAGTATCTAGTGAACCCGAGGCACTAACATGTCTGTCTTCTAATCATCTTCCAGTTCTTTTTACTATTGGAGGTGATTATTGTCGTTTGAGCGAAATCTCTTTCAACTACAAAGATGCGGATTGGGCGAAGTATAGATCTATTATGGACCAGCAGATTACCTTGAGTTCAACCACCTTTAAGGAAATCTCTGAAATAGATATCGCAATTCAAAATCTAACTATGGTAATTACTAACGCTCGTAAATTAAGTGTCCCTATAATTAAAAAAGAAGGTAAAACTAAACTTCCTAGACGCATTAAAACCATAATTAAAGCTAAGAACATGTGGCGCAAGCTTGCTCTTAAAGAAAAAAACCCTTTGCAGAAGAAGTGTATATCTGGCAAAGTAAATGCACTAAACAAAAACATAAAACAATTATTAATAAGTCACAACAACGAGATTTGGAATAAGAAACTATCCAAAGTAGATAACCCTGCCTCAGATATATGGCGTATAGTCAAATCACTCAATTTTAAAACCATCACTATCCCTCCACTTAAGACGTCAAATAACACCCTAACGTCCTCCGTTCAAGAGCAATGTGAAGCATTAGCAGACGCTTTTCTGGAAAACTCTTTGCTCACAAAAAACTGGAAAAATGACCCTGAGACTGATAGTGCGGTTGAGGAATCGTCTGAAATACTCAACAGGTACAAAATAAGTAATTTTAAAAACCCAGTGAGACCTAAAGAAATACGCAAACTTCTGAATGCTTTGAAAACTCGCAAGGCCCCGGGTATTGACGGTATTGTAAACTCACTACTTAAAAACTTATCGCAAAAATGTATAGTCCTACTTACCAAATTGTTTAATGGCTGTTTTCAACTGGGCTACTTTCCTTCATGTTGGAAACTAGCTAAGGTTATTCCTATTAAGAAATCTGGCAAAGACGAAACAAATCCCTCGAACTATCGGCCAATAAGCCTTCTCCCTAGCTTAGCCAAACTTTTCGAGTCTCTAATCTTGAATCGCCTCTCCAAATTCACTGAGCATTGCCTGATACCTGAACAATTTGGTTGCCGCAAATCCCACTCCACAGTCCAGCAGCTGGCCAGAGTAACTGAGCATGTTGTTGAAAACCTCAACCAAAACAAATCCACAGGATTGGTGCTGTTGGACATCGAAAAAGCTTTCGATACAGTTTGGCATAAAGGTTAACTCCATAAGTTAATAACCAACCACGTCCCCTTAAGCCTTATAAAGCTACTCCAGTCGTATTTAACAGAACGAACCTTCGCTGTTGCTATTGGTGATCAGACTTCCAGCCAGAGGCGAGTTACAGCTGGTGTGCCACAAGGATCGATATTGGGACCGTACCTCTTTATCTTGTACCTCAATGATATTCCAAAGCAAAGGCTAACACATCTCGCTGTGTATGCGGATGACACTGCAACATATACTTCATCTGACGACCTGGACCTGGTGGTTACTCGACTACAACTTTCGCTTGATCTTCTCCTAGATTACTTCACTAAATGGAAGCTTAAGGTAAATGCCACAAAAACGGAAATAATCATGTTCACAAGAAAGCGATCACTCCCCATCCGCTATGTTAAAATTGAAGGGAATGATATTCCGTGGAAAAGATCCGTTAAGTATTTGGGGACAATATTAGATGATAAAGTGAGTTGGCTGAAAAATCTGGAAGAACTTCGTTTAAAAGGGGTTAAGTCCCTCAACAGTTTAAAACCAATCCTTAATCGTAAATCTAAACTTAGTCCACAAACAAAATTACGTATTTACTCCACACTGGTTCGACCTTGCATGACCTATGCATCCCCTGTCTGGAGTAGTATCAGCGACAGTAACTACAAAAAACTCCAGGTTGTGCAGAACAAAGCACTTAAAATAGCATATAACACACCTCCCTACACAAATCTAACAAAGCTACATCATCACATCAAGTTTCCACAAATTAAAGAATTCATTTTGAAAATTTCCGGAAAATTCTTTCTTTTTACTAATCCACGTCATCATAATTCTCTGGTCTCACACATTGGTAAGAGTAGATTTACCAGATTGCCTTATGCCAGAACTTACAAAAAGTACAAACTGCCCCATCATCATTTCCTAGTGGCTTGACGCTAGCTCACTTACCATCTTACCAGCGTAATTAATTGCTGTTACCGTGCTTATGTGTACATTGTTTTGTATTGATAATATTGAACTTATTATATATCAGTAATTAAACCTAAAAAATAATATTATTAGGTATATACTTTGTATAAAAAAAAAAAAAATGGGCGGTGGGTCTGAAACTTTAATTTAAAAATGTGGGTCTGCAAACCCTACATAATTTACTTAGTTTAATTTATTGTTGTTAATCAGGAACTGTCAACATATAAATTATTTATGTTATATGTTAAAAGAGGCGATTTAGCCTACTTAACATTATTTGATGTATGTTAGTTTACATTTAGAATAAGATCTTTTTGTTAACTTTTTATAACTTTATGTCAATAAAGACCTTTAAAAATCAAATCAAATCAATCAATCGCGTTAACGTAAACGTCAATTTGTATTGAAACTGGATAAGCGCCATCTGGGGACGGTAAGGAGAAACCTCTTTTTTTGTATACATTTTGACATAAGAGATCGTTTACGTAACACGAGTGAACGTGAGTCACGCGTGAGTAAAAACTCGCACTAAGGCCACTGTTCAATTGCGGTTTTCTAGCCGCATTTCACTCATTTGCTTGCTAGATCTTGACAGCTTAAGTCATTTTTTGTTTTTAAACGAAAAAAACGTTCAGACGCATTTTATATGCCGTGGTGTGTTTTAAGATATTGCACTAATAATTCAACTAATACGGCGAAGTGCAAAGGAATAACTTTTCATCGGTGAGTAACTAGATAATCATTTTAAAATATAATTTGAACAAAATATTTGGTGGACGTCATGTTGTGACATTTTTCATATAGACTAAAAATTAAGATGTGACAATTTGTGTAACAAGTGTAGGTAGAATAAGCTGACGTTTCTTTTTAAAGAGGAAAATAATAATCTAACATATATTAATCCATTCCATCCATTCATTCTAATTTTAATTATTGTTCATTTTTTTTTGGACTCCTACAACTGCTGTGTTCTTTTTAACCCAAAGGTTGACTGGTAGAGAATGCCTTGCTGCATTAAGTCTGCCTATGTATCACCATTGTACATGAAGTTTAAATAAATAAATAAATATTTAGAAAAAGAACTGACTGTGGTTATTCAATAAAAATAAAAAAAATGAAAGATGAAAAACAATTATTACATAATGTAAGACTTAATTTACATTTTGTTTATTTAAGGTTTATTATTATAATAAAAAGTACAGAAGATTCGTGTTTCAAGCAAATTGTAAAATTCCCTATTCCGATTTGATATTTTTTAACTTATTGTAAGCGCATTTGAATTATACTTTAACAGTCGGTTATTTCAACTATTAATAAATTTTGAATTGGCGTGTGTGTATGACTAGATGTATGAATGTGTGTAAAGCAAAAGAAGTATGTAAGGATCGTATAAGCAGGTGGCGTTCTGTAGTTTCTGCCTACCCCCATGGGAAAAAGGCGTGAGTTTATGTATGTATGTAATCAACTTTGAAAAAGTGAAAACTCTAATGAAGCTTGTTAGGTATAAAGCTATGTCGCTTCTGTAGTCGGTCAGCAAATTAGTCTATATGAATGACAAGGTGTTGCAGAACGTTGTACGAAACGCGTTAAGCCGGGTCCAGACGAGTGTAACGTGTAATGTAAGATTACGTGTAATTTAGCATCAACAGTGTGGACGCCATAGACCAATTGGTCAAATTTCAATTGGTCCATGGAGCACCGACGGAACTCAAAGCGAATTGTGAACGCGAAAATATTTCAAAAGCTGTTTCCACTCAGTTGCTACGAACATGCCGAATAGGAAGGTCGTGATAGCTGGTGCGGCTGTTATTTTCATGTATTTACTAACTGAAGACCGCAAAAGTCGGAATCGTCGATGGTGGAAAACTAATTTGTATAAAAGAAGATCTTCTTTACTTGTGGAACTAAAATCTCAACATATAAGCGGTCAATATAAAAACTTTACCCGGATGTCGCCTACTGACTTCGAATATTTGTTTACAATCATTGCGCCTAAAATATCAAGACAAGATACTATAATGAGATCTGCAATTTCGCCGCAAGATAGACTGGCTCTAACACTAAGATTTTTGGCAACAGGAGATTCATTTACAAGCCTTCAATACACCTTCAGAATTTCAAAACAGTCAATGTCTTGCATTGTACCAGAAGTTTGTGAAGCGATTATAAAATCATTGAAAGAAAACATTAAGGTGAGTTTTACATATTTTTATTTATTTATTAAAATAACAAATTAAGCTATTGTATTAAGTAGGGTAAGCAAAATTAAAATTATTCCAAAATTAAAATTAGAAAGTTAAATCAAATTGTATCTTCAAATCATGTAGTACAAAATTTATTCTTTTCAAATCAGGTCATTCACAAAATCTACATCTTCATATGAAGTTTGAGATAATTCTGAGGGAACAGGTGAAGCATATGGAGCAGTAGGGCAACTTGTCTGATTCTGACCTGTTGAATACCCTGAAGTAAGTTCTGAGCGATTTGACAAAGAAGGTGGTTCATTGCAGTATCTTGATGAAGGAACCGCCGAGCCTGTTGTATACCCACTGTAATTGAATGCCGATGGATAATAATGTTGAGAAAAGTTAGTGCATCCTTCATCGGCTTTGAATATTACGTCCATTATTGCTCGCTGCATGGCATTTTTAGTACTTCTGTTATATTGTTGCATCTTGCTGCATATAAAATTTGAAAAGAAAAGGGTTTCACTGTCAAAATTGTTTGGATTATTGTTTCGGGGTTCAGGAGCCTCCGAAAGCATACCCATTTTTTTATTTTCGTCTGATTTCTTTTTTTTGGGGGCCTGACCAGTTGGTGATATAAATTCTGAACTGTTATCATTTTCTACACTTGTAGATGCACTCTGTTCCGGTTCATTTGTAATCTGTAATTAAAAAGAAACTCATTGTTTCAGCTGCCAAAAACAGAGTCAGAATGGATCCAGATCTCAAACAGATTTGATGAATTGTGGAATTTTCCCCATTGTGCCGGAGCCATGGACGGTAAACATGTCATTCTCGAGGCTCCGGTACATAGTGGCACAGAATATCGTAACTACAAATCGAATTTCAGTATAGTGATGTTTGCTTTAGTAGACGCGGAATATAATTATAAATTTCTGGATGTCGGATGTCAAGGCCGCATTTCAGATGGTGGCATTTTTCGCCATTTGACGGCAAAACAAATTAGGGATGAGTTTAATGACTATTTTATGAACGAGGGTACAGTTTCTTGGCAGAATACATATTGTTAAGTTTTTTTTATCAAGTCGAAGGAAACTAGTTCAATGCAGTTACCTCTGTGTTGCGTCGTTTCCTTGGATTATTTCGATCTCCTAAAAATGCCAGCGCCTCGTAAGCAAACCATGTACTTTTGTACGTTTCATCCCCACCTGTAAAATAAATTACAATAAATAAACAATACAATAGAATATAGTACATATATGTATAGTAAAATATAGTAGAATATAGTAATATAGTGGGTATACAATAGAAGTAATAATTGTACTAATAGCAAGTAAGTGATGATACCTAAGTAAAAACTAAATTAATAAATAAAAGTGTGTAATATGTAAAGCAACAGAAATTTATAATAAAACATAGGTACCTTTTCCGGAACTATGGCTCTTCTTTACTTTTCCTTTTTCTCTTCGATGTGAAGCAAGCAAACTAATCATTTTGTTTTTGCATTCTTCTACATCTCTTTCCAATGAATGAGCAATATCACTCCAAGCATCGTGTTTCAGATTTTTTTTATAGTATTGCGGGTTTTTTGGATCCCAAATAACAGGTTTTTCTTGATACAAACTAATAAGTTCAAACGATTGTTCGTCACTCCACATCATGAACGTACATACGACACAACCGTCACGAACGCCGTCCAAACGAGCACTGCGAGCGTCTTTGTGTTCGCGCGAAAAACCGACAGCCGATGGATCAACCCCGAGCGCCGCGCGAGCGTTACATGTAATGCTCGTAGTGCCGTCCACACGTAGAATTCGTGTTACATTACACGGTGGATTACATTACACGTTACACTCGTCTGGACCCGGCTTAAGCGCCATGAAAATCACGGCGCTTCAGTCTTTTTGGTCGCGAGAAAACTACACCTTAGAAGCGCTCTAGCGCTGCATGTTTATATTGTTTTGTTAGACGACTAATTATTGTTTCAGCGCTGCAGCGAATTTTTAGTTTAAACTCTTGTCAAAATTGACAAAATGGAGCATGTATTTTGCTTAGAATAGCTTCTCTAGTACGTAGTACATATTATCTCAATGGGTTCCTTTTTGTTTTATGAAAATGTTTGAAAGGGAATTAATTGTTTTTCCCATCTTTTTATGCAAGCACTTACGTAGTATAAAGTTTATATTTTGCTCTAGACCGATCTCTTTCTTTCTTTGATTTTTTTGCTAAAATAAATGGTTATGATTTTAAGTTTAAGTTTGATTATCTGATGAAGAATTTATGACAATCCGTTTATTTTCCTTTTTCCTTTAACTGTACTGATTCGGAAAATTTTGGTGTTAGGACAATAAACAATTAAAAAACCTAATAATTCGGCAAAGTAAGAATTTGGAAAAATAATAATTAGGAAAAATAATGTTGCGTATTATAAATAATTCGTATAATAAATAAAAGGAAAAATCGCGAATTTGACATTTGACGCTGACATCCTTCCAGAGAGTATTTTTTATTTTTATTTTTTTGTTTTGGCTTCGCACGTTTTGTGCATTTAGCCAGTGTCAAGTTTAGAAGTTCTAGTTTCTTTAGTTTTTAGTCCAATGTCCTAGTCATAGAATAATATATAATAGTTAGGTCCCAATAAAATGGCGGTAACTTTATTGGAAGCCTCCACGGAGTTTTGTCGACAACATGAACAAACTCATGTTCTACCGCTGTGTTTACTTTCCCACACTCGTGCACGTTCACTAATATTATTAGAACAAAACACCACCATTTTTACACTATTAATATTCAGTTAAACACAATTTTAGGAAAATAAAACAGAGAAGCAACTTAAACGCCATCACGTTCCCGCCAAAACTCCTTCCAGAGAGTTTGTATATTACAAACTCTCTGACTTCAACAAGCTGAACGTTAGAGTTAGGCAGATGCGAAAGGAGGTTAATTCAAATGATGTAATTTTAAGGAACCTCTTTGTTATTTTGAATACCGGCTAGCTTAGTTGACACATTTTTTTTTATGGTTGTCACTTATCTAGTGCCGCAGTACTGATGCGTGAGACGATTTTAAAGATTTGTGTCGTTTTAAAAATAAAAATATACTCAAAATAGTTAACAAAGTTATCGAAACCATTAATTTGAATAACGTCTTTCATGATGTGAAGCTATTTTTTCGAATATGTGATCGAAAACGAGGAAGGTAAGTAAATATTTTTTTTCCATAGTTATACTCAGATCAAATAAAAAGTCTTGATCTGAGTAGTTATATTGTATCAAATCTGGTTCGTGTTTGCTTTTGTTATGAAAAGTAACTTGCATAAGTAGCTAGATACTTATTTGTAGATAAATAGATACTAGACTGAATGTCTAGTTGTGAGTGTGACCTATTAATGTACGATTTCCACCAACCTGGGCGCGCCGGAGCGCATTGCACACTGTGCTTAAGGAAATTCAGGCTTCTATACAATAGTTAAGTTTCATGTTTGCATGGCATTTACACTGCTTGGAACTCGGTCAGATCCGCGCGTATGCCGCGCCAGCCGGTCTTTTGCGCTCGGGCGCCGCAGTAGCCGATCGGCTCCTCACGTACGTGAACGGCGGCGGACAGCAGTCGTCGCGTCCGGTCGGCTAACGCCGCGCTCTTTCCTCTGTTGTCGCCGGCCGGCAAGTTGAATCATTCAAGTTGAGTGAGTTGATTTATTAATTTGTTTTTCGTGCAAAATGAATATGGATACAGATGAAAATCTTATATGTTTATTTGAAAAAAAAAACTGACTGCGACACGAAAGCATCACTAGTCGCTGAGAGTATGCTAGCGGATACGCGAGCACGCGCGCGCTTGCACCCGGGTTCCAGCAGATTGTAGCCGTCGGGCGGACGCAGTCGGCTACTGGCGCGTGCTCGCGTATCCGCTGCGACGCGTTGGGCAGCGTTCCTGCGCCGCCCGGTTGGTGGAAATCGTACATTAAGTTACCTACGATAAGCTGCACAAGCGTGGAGCAAAACATGTAACTTGTATAATTTAAAGAATTTTCGTAAATGTTCAGTTTTTCTGAGATAACTTTTAATACATACCTACATTAAGACAACGTTGGCAGATTTAGAACTATGAAATCACCTTGGGTGCCGATGCAGCCCCTGCTTGAAATATGCACAAGAAATAAGGGACTAAGTAATACCTACCAGACTACCTATCAGGCTCAAACGCTTTTTATCATTAAAGTCAGAATTACCCACAGTGTATATAGGTATGGTAGGTCCTACACGATGGTTTACTAATCGCTCGCTGTTTGTCAAATGCACTTATTAAAAAAAAACCGCCAAATCTCTAAAACTTCTGTATGAAGAGCAATTATTACGTAAAAATCGCTATCTTTTTGCTCTTGCAAGATACTTAATAAATAACAAATAAGCCTGCCGGGGTGCTAAAATTTTCGAGCCCAATTATCTCGCTTTTGCATCCTTCATTTTTAGTTCTGCTTTTTTTCTGCACAAGTCGACAAAATTAATTATATCTGTATGAATGGACATATGAAAACATTAATCATGCATACTACATTTATCTTAATTTTTAAGTTTTTCCGTTTATGTTCCGTATGGTGCCGGACGTTAAGAATTTCACCATCCCATGTATTCCCGTGGGTGTCGTAAGAGGCGACTAAGGGACAAACCAGAGAATGGGCAGCAGCGTTCTCTGTGCTTCTATAACAGCCATACTGCGTTCGCCAACCCACCTGCCAAGTGGTGATTATGGCAGAACACCCCCCATGAATAACACAAATAAAAAATGGCCCCTAGTGCCCGGCAGCCTGCCTACCATCGACTACGGTAGCGGTCGAGGTTACGGCATGACAAAGGGTGCTAAGAATCTCCGGACGAGATCCGGCTACCCCAACAATCACCGACGACTGGACCTGGCAACATACAACACGCGCACACTTCGGACCGACGAAAAGATCACCGAGCTCGAAGAGGAATTGAGCAGGTTGCGATGGAGTATTATAGGGTTATCTGAAGTCCGAAGAGAGGGGGAGGACTCGATAATCCTCAAATCCGATAACCTGCTCTATTTCCGAGAGGGTGACCGGCAGTCCCAGGCTGATGTTGGGTTTATCGTCCACAAGTCCCTTGTGAACAACGTTGTGAAGATAGAGAGTGTGTCGACAAGGGTGGCGTACCTTATACTCAGAATATCCTCTAGATATTCGCTGAAGGTCATACAGGTCTACGCCCTAACCTCGGCACACCCCGACGACGAGGTTGAGACCATGTATGAGGATATCTCCAAAGCCACGCATGGTTTCAAAACTCAATTCACCGATGTCATGGGGGACTTCAACGCGAAACTGGGCAAACGAGACGAGGATGAGCTGCAAGTGGAGCAATTTGGAGTTGGACGACGGAACCACCGGGTCACCTGGCCAGTTTTATGGAGAAGGAGGGCCTCTATATGATGAACTCCTTCTTCAAAAAGCGTGAACACAGGAAGTGGACCTGGCAGAGCCCCGATGAACCAAGAAGCAAATGTTCAATGATGTCTCTGTGATCAATTCAGTAAAAACCGGGCGCGATCACCGTATGGTAAGAGGCATATTGAACATTAATATTAAGCTTGAAAGGTCTTGATTGATGAAGTCCACGCTCCGTCCAGCACAGATCCAGGTCCAAAACCCCGAGAGCTTTCAGCTCGAACTCCAGAATCGTTTCGAGTCCCTAGGGAGCTCCGTGGACGGTTTCGTGAAAGCTGTCCATACGGTCGGGTCTAAGTTTTTCAAGATCCGTCGTACAGATAGAATCAAAAAGCTCTCTGATCCTAACCTCAAGCTTATAAAGGAGAGGCGTGAGATGATCCTGCAGTCTTCAGATGAGGCGTGCAAATACCGGCAGCTCAATAGACAGATCTCTAAATCCTTGAAAAGAGACCTCCGCTGCTTTAATGAATACCGAGCGTATTAAAGACGCGATTGAGCGAAATAAAGGCTCCAAGGTTTTTTCAAGGGATCAGGCTATTGGGCAGAGCCAGCTCACGAAACTGAAGACCGACAATGGCAGGATCGTATCTGCCAAACCGGAGCTTCTGAGGGAGATCGAGACATTCTATGGGCAGTTGTACACATCATTCAGCAAACTCGTTGCGAGTCTAGCAAATGACTCAAGAGCTAGATTGACTCGACACTATACCGAAGATATCCCGGACGTCAGCCTGTACGAGATCAGGATGGCTCTGAAACAGCTTAAAAACAAAAAGGCGCCGGGTGATGTGGAATCACGGCTGAACTCCTTAAGGCGGGTGGAAATCCGGTCTTCAAGCCCCTTCAGAAGCTGTTTGATTCTGTCATACTCGAGGGCAAAACGCCACAGGCATGGTGCAGGGGTGTGGTGGTACTCTTTTTCAAGAAGGGTGACAATGCCCTATTGAAGAACTATAGGCCCATCTCAATTTTTAGCCATGTCTACAAGCTGTTTTCAAGAGTCATCACGAATCGTCTCGCGCGCAGGTTTGACGATTTCCAGCCTCCCGAACAAACTGGATTCCGAAAAGGCTTTAGCACCGTAGACCACATACATACGCTGTGGCAGGTTATACAGAAGACCGAAGAGTACAACCTGCCTCTCTGTTTAGCGTTTGAGGACTACGAGAAAGCCTTCGATTCAATCGAGACTAGGGCTGTACTGCAGTCTCTCCGACGGTGCTAAATCGACTACCAGTACATCGAGGTGTTGAAGTGTTTGTAAAAAAATGCCATAATGTCAGTCCGACTTCAGGATTTGGCCTCGGCACCTATCCTTCTGCAGCGAGGTGTGAGACAGGGAGACGTCATATCTCCGAAACTGTTCACCGCTGCACTGGAGGATGTCTTCAAGGTTCTGGACTAGAGAGGGCTAGGCATCAATGTCAATGGCGAGTACATCACTCACCTTCGGTTTGCCGACGATATAGTGGTCATGGCTGAGACCATGGAGGACCTCAGTATAATGCTCGATGACTTCAGTAGAGCTTCCGAAAGAGTGGGTCTTAAAATGAACATTGACAAGACCAAGGTAATGTTGAATGCCCATGTTACACCCACTCCTATCAAGATTGGAGACTCTACACTCGAAGTTGTGGAAGATTATGTCTACCTGGGACAAACGATCCAGTTGGGTAGGGCCAACTTCAAGAAAGAGGTTAACCGTCGAATCCGACTCGGCTGGGCAGCGTTCGGGAAGTTGCTTCTTGTCTTCTCGTCTAACTTACCACAGTGTCTCAAGACGAAGGTCTATGACCAGTGTGTGTTGCCAGTGATGAACTATGGCTCTGAGACGTGGTTGCTCACAATGGGCTCATCAGAAAGCTTACAGTCACCCAAACGGCAATGGAGAGGGCTTTGCTCGGAGTGTCCTTGCGTGATCACGTCAGAAATGATGATATCCGCAGGAGAACCAAAATTACCGACATAGCCCGAAGAATTGCCAAACTTAAGTGGCAGTGGGCAGGGCACATTGCTCGCGGAACGGATGGCCGATGGGGCCGAAAAGTTCTGGAATACGATACTTTGGAAGGCCTCCCGGTGGTCGATGGCCTGGTTAAGGTTGATGGCTGGATGCGAGACTTACGGGATCGGTCAATGTGGCGACGCCTGGGGGGCGGCTGAAATGATGATGGTGATGATGAAGTTTTCCGGATCCAATTTCTTTGTAAAAACTTTTGAGCTTTATGAATCGCTTGGCGGAACTGGAATTAAGGAAGGAGGGTGCAACGCAAAATTTGATCGGTGAACCTACCTATTTAAACACAAACGTTTCGCCTGGGATCTCTCAGCAGTTACAGCTACCAAACGCAACTTAATTACTGACAATAGCTTCTGCAAGCGGCTTTGCCCGTGTGGTATGTTGATATGCCGCGTGGTACTTATTTAGGGGAAGACCACATTTTCTTTGTCTGATTGGGCGATTGGCCTTTTTATGTCAAAACCACAACCGATCAAATGAAAATGAACGGCCCTGCACGTTAGAGATCTGAAAGTGGACCCTGATCTATTTATCGGTTTTTCAGCAAGCCGCACTTACTCAGCTATCAACTTTTCGCATTGAAAATGTTTGCTCAAAAACCCTGCCAACTACCCCAATGTAATTTTAGTATGGACTAGCTGTCCCGCGCGGCTTCTCTCTCGTCAACTGGCTACCTACCTATATACCCTACCTACCCCAAATACATGATTGTTGCGTAACTTTAACCGTTTACGCAGAGTACGCAACGGAAGCTCACTAAAAGAATTCCCCGTTTTAAGAAAAAAAATCATTTATGCTCCGCTCCTATTGGTCGTAGCGTGATGTTATATAGCATTTCTCGATAAATGGACTATCCAACACAAAAATAATTTTTCAATTCCAACCAGTAATTCCTGAGATTAGCACGTTCAAAAAAACAAACAAACAAACTCTTCAGCTTTATAATATTATAGTATAGATTACCTACGATATCTTTATAGGTACTTCGTATCTTATACATAGGTAGGTATCCGATTGGCGTCCAGCAAAGAAATGTTTTGATCCGGTATCCTTGGCAACGCATTGGAAAAGTTCTTGTTTTCCGATCGATTTTCAGGGCATTTGTAAACAGTTCAACTTAAATTTTCCTTTTCAAAACTCGTTTGTAAATAATATCTGTGGCAATATAGTGATCTGTCGAGTACAACAAGATATTTGATATGTCTTTAGGTGAGTAATCTAAAATTCTTCCTTATTAGTTACGTTATCTTCAAATGTTTGCTACTACAAAACGTTGTGGAGAGCTGGCATTTGCTTTTTAACAGCTTCATTCGTGGCACTCGTTCCTATAATGTTGTATATTTACAGCTTAGGCTTGCCTTCGAATGATTTTAAGCGATGTGTTCGCGTTTCTTTAAAACATAGCAACAATTTAGCAGCGTATCTACGTCTACGTGTAGCTATGTGTTCGCGTTTCTTTAAAACATAGCAACAATTTAGCAGCGTATCTACGTCTACGTGTAGCTATATTTTACTGACCGGCTGAAGTCTATTCAGTAAGATAAATGAACAAGTAGAAATCGTCTGTAGTTTCCGTAAATTTTGAATGGTGTTCAGTGGCGGATTTACCAGCAGGCTGAGTATGCTGGAGCCTAGGGCGGCAGATTTTAAGGGGCGACAAACCTGGGCATTTTTTTGTCTCATGGGAATAAAAAAAAAACATTATTAAATACCTAAAAGTTATTAAGTTCACTCACACAATTCAAACAACGTGTAATGTTTCACCATTTACATATTTTTTTGGGCTACGTATTTGCTTAGTCGTATTTGGGTTGCGGTGCAGGAACAAATGACATGACCGTTCCTAAGAGTCCGAATTGACAGCACGAGCGCGGGAGCCGAAGAGCCAAGCGGGGTCTTGTAACAGTAACTCAATGCCTCCACGCAGCATATGCCTACAACAGTTTGTATGTATATATGCTGCGTGGAGGCATTGAGTCCAAGAGATACTTTTGATTTTGGAAAAACTGGAAACGGCGGTAATGGTTTTTGGGTGGAATGTATTTTGGGAAGGAACGGTCTTCTAGCGTAGATTTGATCACTGTTGCCGATCTTTACGAATGACTCTGTAAATTTTACGTACCTGAACGAGAAAATTTCAAGTATTTGGAAAAAAGGGCGATTTAATGTATAGAAGAAATATACAAAGAGATGGAAAAAAAATTAACAGCCTACCGGCGGCAAATGTTTAAATCCGCCACTGATGTTGTTCTATCTTGGTACGAATTGAGCGCGGCAATCTGAGCCTACTATACAATAAATAGCCAAACGCAACGACCTGCAAGAACAAATTTTCTTCACAGAACTAGCTCGTATACGATTTAATTTTGTAGTTTTATATTTACCTGTGCTAACTATCCTGCCGCAGAGATTAAGATATTTTATATTTTGATGGTGTTAATTCAGGGTCGTACACATATCGCACAATCATATTAATTTAAGTTTATCAGCAGCACTCAACAGGCATTACCACCCTCTAGACTTCAAGGTTGTATAAAATAATAAATCATCAATATCGTAAAAGCCTTTGATAAGATAATTATCGCCATCTAATTAAGAAATTCATAGGTAAATTTTCCATCTAAACTCGGGGACGTGGATCGCATTAACTTTAGGTAAGGTAGGTAGGTAGCATAATAGGGTAAGTTGACAAAAAATATCTATTTAGTCCGTCAGTTCGATAATCTAAAAATATTGGATAAATATTTTTTCTTTTGCCACGTAAACAACATTTTCGACGATGAAGTGCGTTGAAATATCGAGTGACGTCACGGTGTGCTACATTTTATACTGACAAAGTGACGTCACAAGCCCCCACTCCTCCACTTTGATGCGCTTTATCTTTGTAAATTTTATTTATTTCATAAAGCAAAAAATACGGGTCCAATATTATTTGATAATCTCACTGACGGACTAAATATAATTAATATTTTTCTACCCAGGAAACATCCCTATTGTGTTATTCAGATGTAGGAGTATAATCATATATTACTGTCAAGTTCTACAAAATCTGTTTAGAAGATTTTGTGTGAAAGTGTTAGAAACATCAAATTAGGAGGTTAAGATATGAAAGATGCTTTCGGTAGTTTGTAAACTTCGTTAATGTTGCAAAATCTTAAACTATATATTTCAAGGTAAAACAATCAATTTAAGTATGATAATAGCTTTCTACTTACCTCTAAATCAACAGGCGCACTAGTTTCCTACTTACGCTGAAGTTACATAAAAATTCATAGTACAGCAGGTGCTATACTTGGTCGATTTCCGGAACAGTTAATATAAAAAAAACCGGCCAAATGCGAGTCGGGCTCGCGCACCGAGGGTTCCGTACAAACCTCAGCTTAAAGGTGTTAGAGACCTAAATATTTGATATGAATGTCAATTTAATACCTCTACGCGTTCATGAGGTAAGGGGTAGTAAGTTTAAAATTATTTTTATTATATGATGTAACTAAAAATTTACGGTTTTCGCAATTATTCCTTCATCTGTGCTATAAGACGTTGATTTGTACCAAATTTCAAGATTCTGAGTTCACGGAAAGTACTGTAGGTTTTGATTCCCCTGCGAGTGTCGAAAATTTGCGGCATAAACGGTACAGCCGTCTTTTGATTGCGTTGACTTAGAAGTTTGATTTCACAGCGTAAAGGGACAGTAAACTTGAGTATTTGATATAAATTTCAGCTTGATACTTCCACGCGTTCCTGGAAAAAGGGTCTTGACAGACGGACAGACAACAAAGTGATCCTATATGGGTTCCGTTTTTCCTTTCGAGGTACGGAACCTTAAAAATATCATCTCTTCCCGATGTGTGTTGGCCTTATTTATCCTGCCAATCTCTCGTAAAGGTCTCGAAGTCGTCTCATTAGCGGCTGCTTTGCCTCCCTCTGCTACGACGACCGCTTACACACAGCCCGCTCCAAAATTTATTAACATTTGAAAATTAATCACACAAAATACTAAACTACTACTACCAATACCAATCCGCCACCACCACCCACCACCACTCACCACTCTAACTACTACTTTAATTTATACATAATGTATATGTCACCGGATTATTGCAAACAACAACAAGTTTATAAAGTCAAAGTACTCAAGAAATAAAATTATAAAATCTCGATAAATTGTGAACAGAACATTTCTTCTACAACATTAAGCAGCTTAATTCTATATTTCACAAATTTCCGTGTAGTGCCGAGAAATTGTGAGCAGGCACAGACATGGCGACCAAATCCTTGCATTCAATTAAAATAATAACAAACTTTTTGCTACGAGGCGGCTCGATTTGTAGGGAGTAGCAGGCACGCGTAGCACCGTAGCAGTGTATCGTAGCAAGCGTAGCGCGCCGGCCGCGTACCCGGCTACGAGGCTTTAGGACTACGAATTTGTTTTTGCGTACTTTTTGGTTTATATACTGGTAAGTGATTATTGAGTTTTATAATTCAAGGCTAGTTTGGTTTGTTTAAATGTTTCAAATTGCCTCAATTATGAGCACATACTAAAATAATTAGATAAATTATGATAACGACTTAGTTTTCCAGTTGGTTTGCATCCAGGTTTAGGGTAAAAAGGCGCATTTAGTGTTTGTTTCAATGCCTTGTTTTGGTCTCAATTAAGTACAATTTGTAGATAATGCTTAATAGACGTGTAATTGAAAACTTGAGATCTGACATCAGTCTTGCCAAGAGGTACCGTGTTACCCAGTTACTGGGTTGTGGAGGTCAGATAGGCAGTCGCTCCATGTAAAACACTGGTACTCGTCTGAATCCGGTAAGACTGGAAGCCGACCCCAACATAATTGTGAAAAAGGCTAGGCAGATGATGATTGTCATTTAAATAAAAAATATTTGCCTACTTGAATTGTCCTTTAGTTTTCCACAATAATGATTCTGCATTACTTTGGAAAATTTAAAGAAACCACGAAACTTCGTGATTTTCACAAAGTATACCTTGTAGATCCGTGTTGCGTGTTACTAAAATACTTTCCCTTAGCTAAGTACATTAATCGCTGTTCGACATAATATTAGCTATATAAGAGTTTTGATTATGTGGGCCCATTTCCTCGAACAACTGTGGCGTGTTTCTTGAAGAAAAATGCGTAGAAGAACTTTTAATAGTGCGAAATTATAGTTATATACATCTAAGTACTTAATCATAATTCCAAAAGGTTTTTTGTGACTAATCTAAAATAGGCTTTTCCGAGGAGTTGTGGAGGTCAGACAGGCAGTCGTACTATGTAATAAAAAAAATACTGATATTTAGCTCTTCAGCTGCATCTAGATAGACAGCTGAAGAGCTAGTCTTCCTAGACTTTTTGTCCTTTACAGCTGTCTAGATGCCAGCTGCAAAGGACAAGAAAAATTAAGGAATACAGTAACTAAAATACTATAGAAAAATAAAAACAATTGTTGTACAAAACATTATTAAATTATTATTGATGAATTATTAAACTATTATTGATATATTATTTAATTATTTTACATTAACCTACTCAATAACAAAAAAAGGTTGGTAAATAATGATGAGGCTGTTCCGAAGTCTGTCTTTGCAGCTCTGGTATTGTTTTTTTTTTAGCATAAGTATGTTCTTATAATGTATGTAAGTCGTTTTGTGACAAATAAACACTTTTTCTTTCTTTCTTTCTGTAATTATTCGAAGTTAGGGATGTTTTACTAAATATTCTAAATGGAAAATGTAAAGTAGGTAGGTACATCTAACTAAAATAAACCGCTACACTCCAACATTTTTGCAACTGGATCTACCTTCAAATAGCGTGCATCGCTTTTCTTCTCGAGATTCTACTTGTAGATAGTATTCCACAATCCAAATGACATACGTTTGGCTAGCCAGACATCATGCCATTTCATGAATTTGTTTTCATAGTAATGAACTTCGTACGGTATCTACTTATTATACATGGTTAAAAACGACATTAGTAGGTAAACTAAAAGAAATTACTACACGAGTGGAGTACTTATAGGTATTAATTTAGCCTTTATTTATTGGTCTACGATTTAGGTATTAATTTAGCATTTATTTATTGGTCTACGATTTATGTATTAATTTAGCATTTATTTATTGGTCTACGATTTAGGTATTAATTTAGCATTTATTTATTGGTCTACGATTTAGGTATTAATTTAGCATTTATTTATTGGTCTACGATTTAGGTATTAATTTAGCATTTATTTATTGGTCTACGATTTAGGTATTAATTTAGCATTTATTTATTGGTCTAAGATTTATGTATTAATTTAGCATTTATTTATTGGTCTACGATTTAGGTATTAATTTAGCATTTATTTATTGGTCTACGATTTAGGTATTAATTTAGCCTTTATTTATTGGTCTACAATTTAGATATTAATTTAGCCATTATGTATTGGTCTACGATTTAGGTGTTAATTTAGCCTTTATTTATTGGTCTACGATTTAGGTATTAATTTAGCCATTAAGTATTGGTCTACGATTTAGGTGTTAATTTAGCATTTATTTATTGGTCTACGATTTAGGTATTAATTTAACCTTTATTTATTGGTCTACGATTTAGGTATTAATTTAGCCTTTATTTATTGGTCTACGATTTAGGTATTAATTTAGCCTTTATTTATTGGTCTACGATTTAGGTATTAATATAGCCTTTATTTATTGATCTACGATTTAGGTATTAATTTAGCATTTATTTATTGGTCTACGATTTAGGTATTAATTTAGCATTTATTTATTGGTCTACGATTTAGGTATTAATTTAGCCTTTATTTATTGGTCTACGATTTAGCATAGCAAAGTATAATCAGCCTGTAGCGTCACAATTGCTGAGATACAGATATCTCGGTAATCTCACAGTTATATCTATCTGTAGTACAGAAGTAGGTATCTACTTACAAGTGCATGGTCATATCCACGAATTGAAATTATGGTTCCTTTGTGGTGGTTTTACTTAAGGTTACACTGGTCGAAAATTCTTGCATACAAACGTATTCTAGAGATTACGCCACTGTTTGACGATGTACGTCTATAAAAAAAAAACCATATGTTTAATCATTATCTAGTCCTGTATGGAAACAAAAATGTAAAAAAATAATATATTTGAAAGTTATGTGCGTCGACAGTTCTATATTTCAACACTAATTTTAACGCATCTTTGGACGGAAATAAATACCATAAGAAGAAGGAAAATTGCAAAACGGCCTCCATACAGGGATAGATTAGGAATTCAACAATGCAAATAATGTTATTTTAAAAATATATATTTAGTTGTTTTTTCATAATATCTAGACTCCCAAAGGTCTGTTTATAAAATTTCGCGCGCTCGTTTTCGACCCAAAATCAATATTATCATCCATTTCGATACAAATTTGCAAAAGTGCTAATTCGTATGCAAACTAGCGTCTTACTGCTCATCACAGCATCTATTTTTTTCACACGTGTTGTCGGATAAGATAGCATGCATTTTAACCCCGCGCACAAAATAATTCGTGCCGTCGACTAGATCAACCTTAAGGATATGTACAATTTCAAGAGAGTGTTTCAATGCCTCATTCTAAACAATTTCCTTATGAAGAACCTTTGATATAGTCAACTTGTTAAGAGTTCTCTCGTTCTTGAGATTGTCTAAAGTTTAATGCCTCTTTTGACTCTTAGCCTTAAAGTAGGTACTTGATTATTTTTTAAGATGCTCCCTCATCTGGAGCGCCTATAATGTAAAATATAGATAATATTTTGATCATTATATAACAATATTGCCTAGAGTAGTAGTAGTATTAGTTGCGCACTGTAATGCTCGGTTCTCTTGCCTCACCAATGTAATGCTCGAATCTGTAACATTAAAGTTTACGCACTATAATGCTCGATGCTCGGTTCTCTTCCCTCACCAATGTAATGCTCGAATCTGTAACATTATAGGTTACGCACTATAATGCTCGATGCTCGGTTCTCTTCCCTCACCAATGTAATGCTCGAATCTGTAACATTACAGGTTACGCACAATAATGCTTGATGCTCGGTTCTCTTCCCTCACCAATGTAATGCTCGAAACTGTAACATTACAGGTTACGCACTGTAATGCTCGATGCTCGGTTCTCTTCCCTCACCAATGTAATGCTCGAATCTGTAACATTACAGGTTACGCACTGTAATGCTCGATGCTCGGTTCTCTTCCATCACCAATGTAATTCACGAACCTGTAACATTACAGGTTGCGCACTGTAATCTGTAATGCTCGGTTCTCCTCCCTCACTGATGTAATGCTCGACTCTGTAACGTTACATTACAGGCGAATGCTCCAAGTGAGGGAGCACCTTTACGTTTGCAGGTGATTAAACCGTCAGTCTATACAGATATCATGTCATTATGGTTAATCCAATTACCACAATATGGGTCGTATGTGGGTTGCCGTGTTAACTACCCGATGGACGATGGACTAGATTGACAAGACAAACATTATTTATTCACATCGCCCTACATTTCACAAGGCTTTACGTATGTTGTATAGTAATGCAATAATAAGCTGTTGTAGCATTCATACATACATAAACTCACGCCTTTTTTCCATGGGGGTAGGCAGAAACTACAGAACGCCACCTGCTACGATCCTCACATATTTCTTTTGCTTCACTCACATTCATACATCTAGTCATACACACACGCCGGTTATGAGTACTGCGCACCTGGCCTTTCGGAAGACCATCACCTATAAGGTCTATGTATGTCTTTCTAGAGCGTGCCCTCCCGGCGTTTCCATTCACGTCTGCCTTGTAAATACCTTTCGTTAGTCGCCTTTCATTCATCCTCTCAACATGGCCAAACCATCTTAACATACTCTTTTAAATTTTAGTCACTACATCTTCTTTTAAACCACAACGTTGTCTTATTACATCATTCCTCAATCTATCATTTAAAGTTGGCTGTCTAATACCGGTCTCCGACACTCCAAGAAATTCCTTTGCTCCACGTTCAAAGTACAGGAATGCATTTGGAATATGAGCAGTTATGAAGATGGGTCTAACCGCGACACCCATGTGCAGGTTGTGTGGGGAACATACGGAACGCATGTATCACCTTCAAGTTACACCACACATAGGTACTTCGCAAGATTCATAAAAAACCAGCCAAGTACGAGTCGGACTCGCGCACGAATGGTTCCGTACCATTATCGAAAAATCACGTTTGTTGTATGGGAGCCCCACATAAATATTTATTTTATTCTGTTTTTAGTATTTTACAGATTCAGACAGACAGACAGACGGACCGCGGAGTCTTAGTAATAGGGTAGTAGTAATACATTGTAGGATTCTATTACATTAAAAATTATTTTCATAAAAGGTTTATTATGTTTCTGTATAATTGCAATGGTGAGCTTTTGTCGATTAAAATGATTCCGAACCATAGATTATCTAATATGAAATTACTGATGCCTAGAATAGGTTGATAGGTTGTACCAAGTACAATCTATGATCCATTCCATGAAAATATCAAGTAATACATGGGTTGAATCATCCTTTCGTGGTATCTTTTAAAAGTTATAGGGCCTCGATACCGATTCCACGAATGGTAGAACCGTACACGTACTTAAATCGCCTTAATAGTGTAAACGTTACCTTTTTGTTACAAGCTTTTATTTAACTTGCAATGTATTTATGTATGTGTTTTCGGGCCAAATCATGAAACTGTATTTTAAAGAAGTTATCCACCACCGATTAAGATGAAATTTTGCAAACACGTTTAGTTTAGATGACAATGCATAGATGGCAATGGTTTAGCTAAGTGACGTCATTCTAAATCCAATCTAGCGACGACAAGATAGCGGCCTAGTTATGTTTGGTTTACTGCCATGATAAGGATATCAAATGAAAGGGTTTTCTGAGTTAAATACGAAAAAACCGTGTTTAAAAAAAAGATTTTGTATAGAATAATTATATTTCAACATATCTTCAATATTCTAAACTTATTAGTAGTAATATAAATGTTAGGCTTAGGCCCAGTGGCTAAGACCTCGCCTGTCGTGCTTGAGGTTGTTGTGGTTGTGGGTTCAAATCTGAGCCAATGTGACTTTTTCCATTTATATTATGTTCTTTCTATCTTGGTCATCACTGAATACGGTGAAAGAAAACATCTTGAGGAAACCTGCAGCCTAATTGTGTAAGTTAATTCGCCAAACGAAACAATCTGTTTCTTTCCCAAAAACACACACATACAAATAAAGATTCAACTTTTTTGTGTATGTGTGTGTTTTTGGGAAAGAAACAGATTGTTTCCGTTGCCGAATTTATTTACACAATTAGGCTGCTGGACTTATCATCAATATCAATACTTATTAAACATATAATAAATCTGTAGAAAAGTCGTTTTTGTACATCGAAAATATTACCAAAAATCATTGCCAGGGTGTTAAAGGATAACCGACAGAACGGCCAATTCAAGCATTTTTAGAATTATTGTCTGTTTATCTGTTTAGTTGTGCACGTATCACGTTAAATTTACGAAACCAATGTGGATAACTTTTATACATAAAAATTTTGCGTAACTTGAAATATTACTTAGTTTTTGTTTCATCGCAATCGGTTCACTCTATCAAAAGTAAAATGAAAGTGTTCAAGATGTAAAATATCGCAAACGCAATTCAGATACTCGGACAGTTGAGCTCCATATTCGGTAGGATGCGTTGTGCATTTGACATCATTTTCTGAATGCGATGTTAAGATTCTCCGCGGAATAATTACACTAGAAAACAATTGGTACTTGGTAGGTATACTTAGGTAGATAGGTAGAATAAGTAGGTAGGTAGGATAAGTAGGAAGGTGGGATAAGTAGGGTAGTGTGAAGCTAGTTTCCCAATTAATCTATCCTAAACCTTCGTGGAATAGAGACGTTTTATTCGAGAAGTTTCTATAAGAGAAGGGCCTTATTTTTTTCCTGCCTTGGAGTTGGGACAAGACAGGCTCCTATAATAGATAATAACAATATTTCCGTTGTTACAGGGTAGATAATGAGCGAGCGAGGCGCTCGACGCGGCGCAGGCGCTCCTTTTTACGCGCCTTTACGGCGTAAAACCTCTGCTGAGATCATCAGCGAAGCTCGCGCAGCCATAAACGGCGGTAAGAGAAACAAACCACACTTCTTCCTTCAAGCTTGGTAAACGTGCTTTGTGCATCAATAAGACTGGCAGCTAATGTAGAGTTGCAGTAAGTAATTCAGATTGAGCAGTGAGCATTCCTTATTCTATCCCAGATATTTTGTTAAAATGTCACCGTCAAAACTTAAGTGAAGTGTGAAGCAAATTTAATTCCACCTGAAACAGATGTTGATTTACAGCTGACTTCAAGCTACCTTCACCTGTATGAAGTGAATAGGGTCAAAAAAGTGTTAAAGACATAAAGAAGTTGTCTTTTCGAGAATTCTGATTGGGCCACGTCATAGGTTTTAATACCCTTTGCGCTGTAGCATGGTGCGAGTGACAGTTTCAATAACATTTTTTACGCATATACGTATACGCATTTTTTGTAGTTTAACGTCATACAGGCAACTATGGTATATGGTATAACTTTGGCTTACTTGAAACTACAAAAAATGCGTATAATATGCGTAAAAAATGTTATTGAAACTGTCACCCCTACCATGCTACAGCGCAAAGAGTGTAGATGCGGATGACTTTTACACACAGAAATACAGAATGATAATAAAGATAGGTAGGTACTGATAGGTACTGAAAGATAGGTAGATACTGCACAGACGTTTTGTCTCTTTCGGCAGAGTGGTCTTTTTTGTGAGGATATTGCTCAGTTCTTTCACTATCTTTGCCGTCTATTTTTTACAGGATAAACCCATTCAGCTATGTAACCAAATTTAAGACCGCAGTGGATGGTCTGGTAACAAATTTTTTATATGACTATATGTCTCTTTGGACAGGTATTCTAGCACTCTAGGTAGGTACTCCCAAAAGCTTGAAGCAGTATTTATATGACTACATGCTTCATATTTTCATGTACGTGTTATGTTTTGGTCTACTGTTAAACTTCGAAAGCCAGGTCAATTGCTGAGAAGGAGACGATAACAAAGGTGACGTGCAAATTGCGCGCTTTCATTTACGATACAAAGGGTGCTAATAAACAGGCGATGTTAAAACATTTTGCCTTCGCTATTCTGTTATTTTTTACTCTTGTACTTTCCACAGTATCTACTTAAGATACTGTGGAAAGTAGAGGTACTTATAAAATGTACTTTTTTCAAATTATCTGTATAGGAGACAGTGGCGGATTTACCAGCAGGTTGAGAAAGGCGGCAGATTTTAGGGGCTGCAGTTTTGTGGACCGGTTTTTTAAGACCCCAAGAGCTATCGGGAAACACAGACTCCGGCAGGGAATTTTACTCCTTAGCTGTACGCATAATGAAAGTGTCCCCAAAACGTTTTGTGCGTATGGGTGGGATATCCACCATGTACCGATGACTTGTAATGAATGATGAATTGTAAGTGACAGTGCTGTTGGTATGCTTATTATAAATAAATAATTGGGCAATGTGAAAATCCCTCAGTGTTTAGTGAGTTTTGAACGATAAAGCGATTACTGGTATCCATTCAACAAAGTTTTTTGATCGATTCAGTAGATACCCATCGTAGATTTCATCAAATCGTTATCGTTTTTCGCACATCGATCGCGATGGTTAATTTGGCGCGACAATCACCGCCGGTGACTCACATTGTCGATCACAAGGTGAGCTGAATGTTGAACAGTCACGATAAGTTTACAGCTTTTCGAAAACAGTTTCGCATCGCCACGTTTGACGTCATCATAAAACAGATTGCCTTTATGGCTTTCAATAAAGTTTAGCGTTCACATATTATCGTCGACAATACTGTCGATTGTCACCATTTTCTTTTACGATATTGTAATTTGTACGTTGTTATTTGTACATCAGTTTATGGTATTTGTTTAACTGTTGCGAGTCACAAAACTTTTAGAACTCTTTTTTTTTCCGATTTCTGAATTAAGATTTTGAAACTGAGTAGGTACTTATCAAACTATACATTACCATTAGAACCTTTCAAACTTCGGCATCAAAGTAGAGTTTGTCACGTTCTTGACTCCATTATGCTTGAAATAGTGAAGTCTATATACCTCTCCTCATCTATTATTTAGCTCAGGGTCGTTTTAAACTTATTAAATTTTCTACCAGGTTCAAAAAATAACAGAAACTCATACAAATTAAACATTTATCGTATCTAGAACGTTGTCTCCACCGCAACGTTCAAAATTTCACAAACGTGTCGTCGTTTTTCATCGGCTGACGTCTTATTTTACGCTTTGTTCCCCAAACCGATATTGTACAGCTATGGGTGTACAGTTGGGGCTTTCCTTGTGTTGCTCCTCGAGGTGGTTGATCGCCGAGGTCACGCGGTCATTCCGGCTTGTTATTCTGTTACCGACTCCGTTGCCATGGTGAACTCCTTCGCACGCCATTCTTACATTAATACTTCACATAGCGGTGGTGATTTTAAATCAAATGTTTTATTATAGGACTGCTCAAACAGAAGGTCATTGTCGGACTAGGTTATGGTTGAAGGCTAGTATTTTATTAGTTTCTTAATCACATAATTGAGAGGTTAATTAAGATATTTTAGTACCTGCTACATCGAAAAAGCATGTAGAGTAAAAGCGAAATGAAAGGTTTGTACCTACAGTTCCGTTGACAACTGCGTGTCTTAAAGCAATATTTATCATAAAAACAAATATCAAATTCAAGGAAACAGTTAAAAATATTTTCTTTTTGAGGCAGGTCGGGTAACAACAGATTGGATTCTTGTAAAATTTATTGTTTTTAAATTACATGAAAGCGAGCACCGGTTTAATTTTGGTAATGGCCTGAACGACGGTCGTCAACGATTTTATGCGCCCAGAAGCATTCACGCGATCTTTTCGATAGAGTTTGAGATATTCATTTCATATTTTTACAACTTAAACTTCTTTTGGAGTATAATTGGGTACCCCTAACGCATTATAATAACTTTGAAGAGAAGGTAGGTACTTACCTAAGCTAGCAAGTTGATATGATGCTGTCCCTAAATTGTGTTGAAATTTTCTGAGTGTGTATTATAGAGGGGTAACTGACGAAATGTGGGTAAACCTGGCGTCTTTTAAGCGCAGCCGTGAGGCACACTTTCCTGCTAATTTCTTATATCGGACTTTATATTTTTTATTTGTTTTTAACATGGATCTGGTATATTGTGTGTTTTTTAGTCTGTGCTAAATAAATATAGTACAACTATTTTCTGAATGTCCCTCGGTAATCATCGCATTTCCGAATACAAACGAATACTAATTTCCATGTCCGTCAATTATTAGATTTATCGTGTATATCAATTTGAATTCAGAACTAAGTACTTCAGAAGTAAGAATGTCGGATCAGTTTGAAACTTTGCACACTTACCAAGGACCGATGACAATGCCTTAATTTAAATAGTTTGTCCCATTATCCTTACCAGGATCTTCAGGATCAGCGATTGAACTAAAAAAGTAAAAAAATTATATTAGTTCAAAAAAACTAAGACACGCCTAAATAAAAAAAAGTAGAAAATAATTTTCAATAAATTTAAATTAAGAATGCTGAGATTTACTGAAAAATAATATTAAATATTATTGTAAAAAAGCGTGGGGTGCTTTTTAAGACATTTCCAAAATGACTGTTTTTACCAACATCTGCCAATAAAATGTTACAAGCAAATGATATCAAGCACCCCACGCTTTTTACCCGGCTGCAAGGCAAGGGTTATGTTTTTCGCGCGTATCTTGTATGTATGTATGTAATATTCTTTATTACCTCGTATCATTCAAACCACTTGACGGATTTTTATAATTAAGACATCGTTAGAAAGGTCTTGGCCGCCCAAGTTTTCTTAGATAAGTGCCGTTAAAAAAAAGGAACATGGCGGATTTTGGGCGCCATATTGTAGGGGTTGCGTTTTTTTTTCCTCGAATCCCAACGAGTGGGGTATCAAAATGAAGGGTTTTTAAAGGTGATTACAAAAATATATACCACTTATATGTTTAAAAGACATTCGAAAAAAAATATAACTAATAAAAAGTTGTAAATAATAAAAAACAAAAACCCGACTGCAAAGATGTAAACAAGAGGCAAATCATGCTGTGCGGTCGGAGGATATTTATAGTTTTGGTCAGCCAGCTCGCGAATACGTATCCTCCGACTGCACATCATGATTTTCCTCTTGTTTACATCTTTGCAGTCGGGTTTTTTGATTTTAATAAAAAAAAAATTACAATATTATTTTTTGTTAATCACACTATTCTTAATTTAAATTTATTGAAAACTAGCTGACCCGTGTGTATGACTAGATGTATGAATGTGTGTGAAGCAAAAGAAGTATGTAAGGATCGTAGCAGGTGGCGTTCTGTAGTTTCTGCCTACCCCTATGGGAAAAAGGCGTGAGTTTATGTACCAGGCCCCTCAGAAAGTATTGCGAAAAAAAGTTTTTATATATGGGAGGCCAGTTATAATGTTTTTCGAAAATATGATTATTTATAAGTAAAAATAAGTAAGTTCCAATTTCAAAATTTCCCTCCACATTTTTTGCGAGTTAATTCAAAGTATTGTGTCTCACTGAAATATGGATCTGCGCCGGGAACATTTTAGAGCTATGATTTTATACGATTTCAAGTGTCGCCTGAAACCGGATGAATCGTACGATAGACTTCAAATGGCATTCATGGATGAAGGCCCTTCCAAGGCAACCGTGTATCGTTGGTATAACGAATTCAAGCGCGGTCGACCAACTTTGGGGGATGACGAAAGAAGCGGTCGCCCTTTGACGGCTGTTACCGAAGAAAACGTGCTAGCAGTGAAAAATTTAATCCAAGACAATAGGCGAATTACATATCAGGAGATTCAACACATATTGAAGATTGGATCGGGAAGCGTTCACGAGATTCTACACAGCCATCTTCGCGTGAGGAGGATAGTATCACGCTGGGTGCCGCACAACCTCACCGATGCTCAGAAGCAGGCCCGGGTGGAATGGTGCCGTGATATGCTTAACAAATTTGAAGCAGGCTCGTCTCGGCGTGTTTACGACATCGTTACAGGTGATGAGTCCTGGATTTATCAATACGACCCAGAAACCAAGCGCCAGTCGACTGTTTGGGTGTTTCAAAATGAGCCAACGCCTACCAAAGTGAAGCGATCTAGAAGCGGGGGTAAGATTTTGATCGCTAGCTTTTTTAATTTGACTGGCCACTTGGTATCAATTCCCTTACGGGATCAAAGAAGCATTAATGCCGAATGGTATACTACCAAATGTTTGCCAGAAGTTTTCTCTGTTATAAGCAACAAGCGACCAAACACAGGGCTCCGCGGGCTACTGCTCCACCACGACAATGCACCTGCGCACACCGCACTCAAAACGAGGGACTTCCTGGACAGCACGCCAGTCAAACTCCTGGGTCACCCTCCTTACAGCCCTGATATAGCACCGTGTGACTTCTTTTTATTCCCAAAAATAAAAAATCAGCTCAAAGGGATACAATTTTCGTCGCCGGAAGATGCGCTGGCTGCGTTCGAGCAGGCTGTAAACGAGGTGTCTGCGGCGGACTGGAAAAAGTGTTTTGAAAACTGGTTTAGGCGCATGAATCTTTGTATAGAGGCTGGTGGAAAGTACTTTGAAAAGATTTAATAAAAATATATGTACGTATAGAACAATTTTTTTTAGTTTCGCAAAACTTTCTGAGTGTCCCACGTATGTATGTAGCTGACCCGGCAAACTTTGTTTTGCCATAAAAAGACCAAACATTTATCTACCCTACCCTACACTACCCTACCCTACCCTACACTACCCTACCCTACCCATCCTATCCGACCCTACACTACCCTACCCTACCCTACCCGACCCTACACTACCCTACACTACCCTCTCTACCCTACCCTACCCTACACTACCCTACCCTAACCTACCCGACCCTACACTACCCTACACTACCCTACCCTACACTACCATACCCTACCCTACCCTACCCTACCTATAAACCTCACGGAGTCCGAGACCTTTCCAACGAATGCAAAACCATGGAAATCGGTTCGTGCGTTCTCGAGTTATATCGTCAGGGAGGAAAACCCGACTTATTTTTATATATTAGATTATTTTCTACTTTTTAGTTTGGGTTACTATTTAAGCGTGTTTTTTAGTTTTTTTGAACTAATATTTTTAAAATAAATTACATTATGTTAAAAGAGTATTATATACTTCCAAGTTGATTAAGAGCGTCCAGTCTGCACCAAGTGCAAAGGGCAACTGATAGAAATCACGAGGTTTGCCGAGGGACAGAAAATTGTTGGCCTGTATTTTCTTTTATTTTTACTCCCTTTGGTTATACCACGCTGTTTAACCCTACCTTTAATACAGACATGATGTTATGTAACGTTTATTAGAGGGGTTTTCTTTGCCTGTCCAGAAATGAGCGGCACATCAAGCGGCGGCGGCGTGGGCGGCAGCCTACGCCCGCTGCGCACACGCCGGCCGTACACGCCGCGTGAACCGCAACGGTCGCTGTTCACTGACGCCAGCAAGAAGGAGCCCAGACCACCCAGCTCTTATGAGTATATGCTCACTGTTTTATTGTTCTTTCTATAGAGCATCGTATCTAAAGTAACAAGATAAAGCTTTTCAAATAATAGATAAAATTTTCAGCGGTGTAACGCAAGTTATGAATGCAAGTTTACTACTTACTTTTATACAAACTCAGTTATATGCCCATCCTAGCTATCTGTATCTGCGAAAACCTTAATTTTCAATACAAATGGAAAGTGAGGGGGAAAAATACCTACAAGTTATGATGATTTAACATTCAATCATTTGCAATTTATGCCTGCCACCCTAGCCAAGTTACAAACGTTTCGTATCAAATCTTTCTACAATCGTTAACGCCTTATATTTGTATGGTCTGACCATATATGTGACTTAACGTTGAGATGTGTCATTCTACTAGCGTTATCGATTGTAGATTGGCAAGTTAGCTACAGGTGCTGATAACTCTTGTATCCCTAGCCTCAAATTCTTGAGTCTGTCGGAGAGCAGCGAGGACACACTGTCAGCAATGGACGCGCGCATCGCTCATCTTGATGAGGAGACGCTCAACGAGATGCTCGCTGACACACACAATACACGGAGAAAACCCACGGTAAATTATTTCGCTTAATTTAAAATTGGTCATCATCATCATATCAGCCGAAAGACGTCCACTGCTATAGGCCTCCCCCAAGCGTCGCCACATTGACCGGTCCCGTGCGTCCTGCAACCAGCGGATCCCCGCAACCTTCACCAGGTCATCGGTCCACCTGATGGTGGGAGGCCTTCCAACGCAACGTCTTCCGGTTGGTGGTCGCCACTCCAGAACCTTTCTGCCCCATCGGCCATCTGTTCTGTGAGCAATGTGCCCTGCCCACTGCCACTTTAGTTTAGCAATTCTTCGGGCTATGTCGGTAACCCTGGTTCTCTTGCGGATCTCTACATTAAAATTGGTACTGGTAATTAATTAGCTGCATCTGGCTAGACTTGAAGCCGACTCCAACATTGCTGGGGAAGCAGACAGGATAGATAGATAGTGTTTACTTTTCGTTTGACCTCGTTAGTTGAAAACGTTGAAACGAGCGAACCGAGATGATGCAATGAAAAAATTGTTCAGTACTTAAATTCATTTTCATTTTGACGGTTTTATTAATAGTTTAGTCTGCGTGGGTGATTCTGTATACATTCTTTTACTGATTGTTTTGTGAAAGTGTGAACATTGTAGGCCTTCTAGATTTCTAGATTTCATTCATTTCATTTATTCACAAAACAATTTACATTGTGTTGAATTTATACACAAGCAATTCACATGCAAATACAAAGAACTATAATTTATTAATTAATATTTCAAGTGAAATTCAAGCAAAGTACTAAAACAGATTTATATTAATGTCCATAAGTTTTAAAAATAATGTCCAACAGTTATAAAACTTAATATTAACAGAACAGGATTAAAATATAATGTCAAACAGATTCAAATATAATGTCAAACAGTTATAAAAAAATAAAAAAAAATGTCAAAAGATTCTAAATTCTATAATGTCAAACAGTTATAAAAATAATGTCAAAAGATTCTAAATTCTATAATGTCAAACAGTTATAAAAATAATGTCAAAAGATTCTAAATTATACAAAGTCAAAAGAGAAAAACAAATGTAAATCATTTATTATTGTTTGACCTTAGTTCCGATATATTATACAGACATTTTTCTAATAAAAAAGCTTTTAATTTTGTTTTAAACAAGTGGGTGTTATAAATCAGGATCTTTATCTCAGAAGGCAACGCATTAAATATCTCTACAGCTTGGTACTTTGAACAATGCTCTACTATATTAAATTTTGGTGATACTAGCTGCTTAAAAACTTTTCTCCGCGTGCTCTCTCTAATCTCACGTTCTTCCTGTGATTCAAACTCATGTACATACTTAGCAAAGTGTTAAGTAGGTGAGTAGGGAGAAGTGAAACAACTGACAGCTGATAGCACACTCGTTTATTGTCAGGTTAGAGCAGTGCAGGGACGCAACCCACGCACACATATGCAATGTCGACATACACATATATAACATTTCCTCCCCTTATTTGACCAAAAATGTACCATCGTGCATCGTGCGTGTAGATTTATAAGTAAATAAGTACAGACTATAGTTACAGGAAAGGTCTGTAATCTACCCTGGGAATGTTTCTCAAAAGTCTGTCTGGATTCCTCGAAACTGGAACAGACACAACAGTTGCGTCCGCAGACGGTGGTGTTTGCTGATTTACCTCATCAATTTCCCTCCCTGCGGGACTCTGTCCCTGAAGGTTGACAGTCGATGGCTCGTTATGACAGCTGTTGAAGTCGTCAAGGTCATGCTGGTGTTGTGGCTGTTGTGAAACATTCCCCTTGTTACCTTTATACAATATTATTTGGTTCTTATGCTTCTTAGCATCACACGACGAACTCAAATCTTTAATAAGGTAAAGTACTTTACCCAGTCTCCTTTTAATAATACCTCTGCACCAATTGTATTTAACATTGTTTATGAACTTTTTGTACATTACATTATCCCCAGGTTTAAACACTTGTTTATTATATCGTCTACATGATTTAATTTGCGAACACTGTTGACGATGAACATTATTAGTAGGGGTTGTGAGTGAGGCCGCCGGCGTTTTCGGATTGATTAAGTCTAACCGTGACCTCAACTTGCGGCCAAACACTAGCTCAGCTGGTGAGAACCCCGTGACAGAATGGACTGAATTCCTATAGTCAAATAAGTATTTTAATATTTTTAACTTGCAATCATTTTTACTGCGCGAAGAGATAGCACATGATTTAATGCCCTTTTTCACGATTTTGACGAAACTTTCCGCTTGCCCGTTACTTTCTGGATTGTAGGCTGGTGACGTCAAATGGTCGATGCCATTTCTTGTACAAAAATTTTTAAACTCAAATGAAGTAAACGCGGTCCCATTGTCGCTTACTATTGTATGTGGTAGGCCGTACTTGGACATAAAGTCGTATAGCTTCCCTACGACGGTTGTGGAAGTTGTTGACATAGTAACGTCGTACAACTCCACCCATTTGGTGTGCGCGTCTACTACCACGAGAAACATTTGATTATTCAACGGCCCTAGGAAATCAATGTGTATCCTATAGAATGGCAATGGTGGGTACCGCCACGGAGCAATCGGCGTTCGCGGCGGGGAGGGGCGCAACTGTTGACAGATATCACACGAGTTAATCATTGTCTCCAAAGCCGCGTCAACCCCAGGGAACCAAAATCGTGACCTAGCCTCAGCTTTGGTTTTCACAATGCCCAAATGAGAATTATGTAACTCGTGTAAAAGTTTTGAACGCAACGTTTCTGGAAGAACTACCTTATGTCCTCTCATAAGACAACCATTTTCGTATGATAGTTGTGTCCTACACAAATAATAGGGCTTAATACTTAAATCCGACAATAAATGTCGAGGCCAACCTTGATGTATATATTTAGTTACTTTCGTTAATATGATATCTTTGGCAGTTTCATTTCGCAATTCGTCCAGTGTCACTGGCATACTGCCTTCAACTACAAAGTTAACGTAAGTGGCCCGGTCGATAGGCGCAGCGGCGGCAGCGGCATGCGCGCCCGCGCCGCTGTCTTTCCGCTCTTCTGACTGTTCCGGCTCGTGACGTAAACTCGCTCGTGACAAATAATCTGCGTTGTTATCGGCACTCCGAACGTACTCGATCGTGTAATTATATGCGCTTAAAAACATTGCATATCTTTGTAGCCTGTTAGCCGTTACCTCTGGTATGCCCTTATAGGGACCAAAAATAGAAACCAAAGGTTTGTGGTCTGTACGTAATACAAATGGTTCGGATCTGCCATATAAATATTGATGATAACGCCTTACACCAAATATAATCGCTGTGGCTTCTTTCTGTATTTGCGAGTATCGTTTTTCGGCTGACGCGAGCGTGCGGGACGCGAACGATATGGGTCGTTCTAACATATCATTACCTACTTGTGATAAAATAGCGCCTAACCCGTGTGGAGATGCATCTACCGTCAAAATTATTTTAGAATTTGGGTCAAAATGTGTTAACACTTGTGCTGATGTTAAGCATTTTTTTATTTCATTGAATGCATTCTGATGAATTGTTGTCCAATGCCACTTAACTCCTTTCTTTAATAGATCATACAAAGGACTGAGTATGCTTGATGCTTGTGGAACAAAATTCCGATAGTAGTTAACAAGTCCTAAAAATGATTGTAAAGTGTTAACATTAGTAGGTAGGGGAGCGTCAACAATTGCCTTTACTTTTGACGGATCTTTCTTTAGTCCGTTCTTGTTGATTACATACCCTAAATAACGTATTTCGTCTTTAAAAAATTCACATTTGTCCTTTCGCAATGTTAGTCACGCGTCTTGAAGTCTTTTAAGAACTATGTGTAGTTTTTCCGTATGCAAATCTTTGGTTTTTGCTGTTATTAATACGTCGTCTAAAAGGCATAACACACCGTCCAATCCGGTCAAAACCGTTTCCATTGCGCGCTGGAAAATAGACGGTGCGCTCGACAAGCCGAATACAAGACGCGTGTATTTGAACAATCCCCGGTGAGTGTTAATACAGGTTATGTTTTGTGACTCATCATCGAGCAGAAATTGATTGTAGGCCATGGACAAATCAATTTTCGAAAACTGCTGGCCACCGTGTAATTTAGAAAATAATTCATGAATGGTTGGCAAGGGATATTGTTCTATTATTAATTGCTTGTTAATGGTCACCGAATAATCCGCACATAATCTGACTGAACCATCTCGTTTGAGTACGGGCACTATAGGTGATGCATAGTCCGAATGTTTAACGGGTTTTAACACCCCTAGGTCTAGTAACCGTTCTATCTCCTTTTCGACTTTGTCGCGCAGAGCAAACGCAATGGGACGCGCTTTAAAAAATACCGGTTTTGCATCATTTTTTAGTTTTAATTTTACGTTATAGTTTTTGAAAGCGCCCAGCTTGTCTGAAAATACTTCAGGGAACTGTATTTGCAACCGCTCAGTTATGCTTTGACTTTCATTAAGAAAATTAACTTGAGCTAATTTTAATTTGAATATTGATATGAAATCGCGCCCTAGTAGCGGTGGGCCGCCGTGACGTATAATGAATACATCAAGCGTGTGTGTGCGCTGCATATATGTTATTGCTAAACGCACATAGCCTGCGCACTGCATTTGGTTACCCGTGTAACTATAAAATCTCTTGTGTGACGTATGCAATGGTACACTCGCAAATAACTTTTTGTAAGTACCCTCAGATATGACTGTCACAGCTGATCCACTATCAATTTGAAATTTTAAATTTTGACCGTTTATTGTGACCGTTTCTGTCATAGGTTCCCCCCGAGCTGAACCAATGTTATAAAGCGACCATCGTCGTCCTCGCTCACATCCCCCGATGACACGTAGTTCATTTGATTGCACATCCTACGCAAATGTCCTACTTTGTTGCACTTTTTACACCTATAATTCGCGAACCGACATTCAGACGATTTGTGATTAGCCCGACCGCACACCGAACACTTTTCTTTCGCGGCACTATTTCTCGGGTTGGCACTATTTTGTCCTTTCGTAATCTTGAACACCTGCACCTGATCTGCTGATGTAGAAGCAGTAGCAGCAGCGCCCGCACCCGCGCGCGCGCATCTTGTGCTCTCTGCTAACTCCACCGCCTTCGCCAAGCTTAAGGTCTCCAAGTTCTGCGCAAACAGTTTCTCCCGTTCTGGACCCGCTACCATCCCCATCACAAATCGGTCACGCAGCGCCTCCTCAACATTGCTGAATCCGCAATGTGCCGTCAGGCCTCGTAACCTCGCTGCCCATTGAGTATATGTCTCGCCGGGCTGCTGCGAAGCTGCATAAAAGTTGTATCGCTCACTGAACCCGCAACGTTTCGGAGTGAAGTGGTTATCCAGTAACTGCACTAGATCCTCATATGGCACCTCTTGTACGTCTTTGGGCAGAGCTAAGTCTGCTGCCAACTTGTAGGTACCATCGTTGAGTGCGCTGAGAAGTATGGCTCGCCTCCTGGTTCCCGCCGCATCATTTTTCGCATCGATGTTGTTAGCTATGAACCACTGCGTGATACGACCTTTGTATGTCTTCCAATCATTAACATTATGATCGAAAGTAGTTAAAATTCCACAAAATGACTGTGCCATTTTTCAACAAAACTTTCGTTTTTTTTTTTCCGATTGTGGGTAAAACTCGTCGCCACTGTTAAGTAGGTGCGTAGGGAGAAGTGAAACAACTGACAGCTGATAGCACACTCGTTTATTGTCAGGTTAGAGCAGTGCAGGGACGCAACCCACGCACACATATGCAATGTCGACATACACATATATAACACAAAGTGAGTTAAGAGGACCAATATATTGTGCTAGGTACTGTTAATATGCCCAACTTTTTAAAGTAATCTCTGCATGAGACGCATTGTGCAATTCTGACTATAGTCCTTATGGCTCGCTTTTGTAAGATGAACGCACTCTGCCAGTTATAACTGTAACTATTTCCCCAGAGCACGATGCTATACCTTAACCTAGACTCGACGAGCGCATAATATACAGTCTTTAACTGTTCTATGTTTAGTTCATCCCTAAGGCTCCTGAGAGCGTAACATGCTGACGATATGGATGATTCAATAACAGCAAGCTCCGGTTTCCAATTTAAATGCGAATCTATATTAATCCCTAAGAATTTAACTTTGTCTACTAATTCAATCCGGTCTCCATTTACTAGTATATCTAATTTGTCATTATTACGAGTCGTAGTCTTAAATAACATGAGGTTAGTTTTACCTGTATTTAGCAATAAGTTATTGGCTGTAAACCATTCGCATATTTTTTGTATAATTATATTTGTATTCAATGTCAATTTTTCTATGTCTTTTGCCCCAATGATTATGTTTGTGTCATCTGCGAAAACAACAAGGTTCTCGTTCGGCTGAGTTATATTCATGAAATTTAGTAAGTCATTCGTAAAAATTATGCTTGTTAACATTTGTTAACTTTTTATTTCGTTTTCTATTGTTTATATAATCTTTTTTTTTTTAGTTTCTTACGACTTATTGTCGGGCCTACGTTGTCCCCCCATATCTAAGTGTTAATGCTGTAACATGGAAATATTGTAAAAGAGTAAACGTGGAGTTTCTTGCCGGTTCTTCTCCATAGGAAACGACCAACCCGAACCGTGCACCTTTTGACTACGTTTTAGAAGTGCCCAGGCCTATGTAAATTTTTATTTGATTTTGATTCGTAAATCACCACATCAGATACCTGCAAATTATTGCTACAAATACTCCTCTTAGGCTGAGGCATCATTGGAGCTTTGCATCGTCGCTGCTTCAACGCTGCGTCACATTATGTCACATTATGCGTTGCGTCTTCGGACGCACGTTTCAAGGGAGAAGCGAGGGGAGGGTGATGCACTGTCGGAGCTCGGATACGACGACGGACTGTGTTTGTTCCGATCCATTGTCGAATCGGCAATCCACCCTGAAACGCTGCGATCACAATGAGTCTTGTAGCCAATCAAATGCGTCTTAAGGCGCCTCGCCACGACACGTAAGTATGCCTTTACCCTCTTGCGTTCCGACGTCGTGCGTCGTGGTGTGGCATACAATGCGTAGATCCTTTGCTCAGCCTTACCCTGCTTATTTCAACGCATGTACATTATATCAAATTATTAGGAGTTCTTTTGGGTCAGAAAATAAATATTCATTGGTATCTCGAAAGCCATAAAGTCACGAAATCTAATTGTTTCGGTGCAGCTCCGCAAGGAAACTCGGCCAGCGGCGCCGGGCGAAGTGTGGGGCGGTTTCACCAAGCTACCGCACCTCAGCGGCCGCAGCAAGCCGCTGCATCGCCGGAACACTACCGGACAAGTGCACGCTGAAGGTTTGTAAATTTTTTTTAGATAATAGCTAATCCCATACAAAGAAACGTGCCGACGTTCTATATTGATTATTTTTTGTAGATCGATCGCGTTCGGTTCCGTTCCATTCCGGTCCACGGATAAAGATGGTGATAATGATGGTGGAACCGAACGCGTTCGATTTACAAAAAAATATCGGTATAATCAAATAAAAAACGCTAGTTACGTCGGCACGGTTTCTTGGTATGGGATGAGGCATCTGTATCATTATAGTATCATCTGTATCTGTATTATATTATCTGTGTCTTAGAATAATGGCAATAGCTGGTCATCATTAAGGGCGAATTTCACCAATGAAACTGAACGCGATAAGCACATCTAAACCGAGTTCAAGTCGAGTCAGTGTCAAAATTCCTAAACACTGATTACACTCACCTCTTGAACTCGGCTTAAATCTGCGCACGCTGACGATTATTTTGCGATAATGCGGAAGAAAGTTGCCTCAGTAATATCCAGATTGAGGGGAAGCAGCAACAGCATTCTGAGGGTGTTTGCAGAGAGGCTGGATGGGCCTACGATGGGGAGATTTATCAGGCAACATGTTGGCGACGAAGCCTGTGATTGTGGTTTTCTTTATTATGTTTCTGCATGTTACTAACATAGTTTTTAAGTAAGATGTAATAGTATACGGGCCTTGATGCCTGACAGTTCTCTTTTTTCTTAATGTGTTGCTCGTGTTCAATTTCATAGGTAAAATTCACCCGTAGCCAATATTTTAAACGAGTTCGTCAAGTAACTTTTTTTTTTTAATTTGTGATGGGTTTGCTCTTGACTCTAGTCTAGGTCAGAGGTGACAGAGACAACTTCTTCATAAACATCAGGTTTTTTTTAATGTTCCCACTGCTGGGCAACAGGCTCAGCAGCATCAACAGCATCCTCTCTGTGAGAGGGAAGTAAGTGAGACTAATTCTCAATTTAAAATTTTTACTTATAACTAGCTGTTCCCCACGGCTTTGCTCCCGTGGGCCACCCCACAGGACCCGCTTTCGGGATAAAATTAATAGCCTATGTTACTCAGGAATAATGTAGCTTTCTATTGGTGAAAGAATTTTTTTTAATCGATCCAGTAGTTTCGGTCTACCTAACCTAACTACTACCTAACCTATTTGGTACAAACAAACAAACAAAAAAATCTTTCCTCTTTATAATATTGGTATAGATATAAGTAATGCATACGAAATCTCAATTGGCAGTTAGGTTCTCACTTACTCCAGGATTAGAATTTATGTTCTTGTACTTTCAGATTTGAAACCGGAGCAAAACTTAGGGCGAGCAATCTCCATCACTCGACCGTTGGGCGACTCAGACTCTAACTACGTCGCACTCGCGGATAATCACACTAAATGTAAGAATATGACAATTTCACATAACCACAGTAGGCCTGCTTTCACTAAAAGCCAAAGACCTTATACTTCTTACTACTAGACTGTGCACTATGACGCAAAAAACGGTCCGAGCGAGAGGGCTCCCGTTGGTAGTGTGTCTCTTTCTAATGAGGTGACCAAGACCAAACATAACAAGGGACAAATTGATTGTAAAAACAATAGTGTAAGTATCGCGATATATGTATATATGCTACCTAACTACGCTACCTAAACCTACCAAATTCAAGGAAAAAAAAAGAAACGTGTGTATATTTTTTGGAATCTACATCACTTACCGTATGGTGTCGGGCGTAAAGAATTTCAACATCCCATGTTTTTCCATTGGTGTCATAAGAGGCGACTAAGGGACAAAACAGAGAACGGGCAGCAGCGTTCTCTGTGCATTTGTATCAACCACACTGGGATCGCCAACCCGCCTGCAAAGCACTCCCCATGAATAGCACAAATAAAACATAGCCCCTAGTGCCCGGCAGCCTGCCTACCCTCGACTACGGTAGCGATCTAGGTTAAGGTATGGCAAGGGGTGCAAAGAATCCCGGACGAGATCCGGCTACCCCAACAAATACCGACGACAGGACTTGGCAACGTACAACACACGCACACTCCGGACTCCGGACCGACGATAAGATCACCGAACTCGAAGAGGAATTGAGCAGTTTACGATGGAGTATTATAGAGTTATCTGAAATTCGAAGAGAGGGGGGGGACTCGATGACCCTCAAATCCCAAGTCTGGATAAGTCTTGTTCTTCAAGACCCATCGTATAGATAGGAACAAAAAGCTCTCTGTTCTTACTCCCAAGCTCATGAAGGAGAGGCGTGAGATGATCCTGCAGTCTTCAGACGCTTTGAAATACCCCAAAGGATCTCAATTATTTCACACATTGTCAAGTTGCGTAGATAGTTGAGAGACTTAACTTCACCAATTTTATTCCACTAGGAATCAATTTGCGAATAATTTTAACAGCCGCTGAATTTTACTCGAACAAAACCCGCCAAAAACTCCACAAACCTGGTGGTCCTACATTTAGTATTACCAGGCCCAAACATTTAAAAGTACTACTCTTACTCAGTATTAATGAATTATTTTTTAAATACAATGAATTGATTAATTAAAGGAACTGTAAAATATTTAAATACGCTTCAAAGTTTCATAGACTTTGAAACGTATTTAAATATTTTTTTTATTCGTTCGTTTTGGTATTACATAAAAAAGAAAATATAAAATTTTCTACCATTTCTACCAAACCCAATGATTAGTTGAGCTGGCAAGATGTCAGACAAGGACACACTACCAGCGGGCACCCTCTCGCTCAGGACCGCTTTTGGTTAGCTAACGCTAATAAGGGAATAGCTAACCTAGATGTATGATAATAGATTTCATTTTAGCTATACAACATTTTTGGTACACAGTCTAGTAGTAAGAAATACGTATAAGGTCTTTGCTAAAAGCTTAGTAAGTGTTTAATTTTTGCACAAGTTCAAGTTACTTGTTGTTAGGTTTCGCGTTGCGACATCCATGTTCAAGAATGTTGGACATTGCCACAGCACGTGTTCGTTTTTGCAAAGTGGACATTTTTTCAGCTATGCATGGAAGGTTTTTGTCCATTTTTCTGAGTCTTTAATGTTTGATGATTTGTTGTAATTATAACTTTTCTGCTGGTTATTATTTGTTGAATAACCTTGTTTTCCTCCGTTCCTTTTAGTACGGGATGTTTCCAACGTCATGAACTGCAATTCTAGGAACTCCATAAACTCTTCTAAATCTGGCAGCTCTCTGGAATGCTTCATGGTTTTGATGTAGTCACCGTGAGTGACGTCATCCAGTTTGGAAGATAGCAGGTACACGAGAAGGGGACCCCATACTGGAACATTAATGTCTATGTTCTCTAGGCCATTTAAACACTCTTTCGTCGTGTCGTGCAGCTTCTTCAAGTTGGTCGAGTTTGGCTTCTCGATAGATGGTTGGTTGAGAAGTGTTTCTAAATATGAAGTGAAGAGTAGTCGCTTGTTATCGTAGCGATGCTGTATAATATCCAGGCACGAATCATAATTCTCCGCGCTCACAGGAAGGTGCTTGATTATCCTTTCCGCTTCACCCTTCAACTTTGACTTTAGGAACTGCATTTTCTGCGTTTTGTTCAGCGTTGGGTTGTTGTGAATCATCTCAAAGAATAAATCTCTAAAAGAGATCCAATTGTTGTAAGTTCCGTTGAACTCCGGCAATTCCATACGCGGTGTTGTCTTTTCGTAATGGGATGACTCAAAGATTTTTCTGTTCAAATCTTCCTTTAGTTCGTCGTAGACTTTCTCCCAGTGGTCATATTTGGCTTCGTAGTCTTTATCGTTGCCATGCAGTAGGTAACTCAGTTCCCAGTGAATTTTGTCTATTGCTTCCCATTTTGATCGTAAAATATTTAGTTGATCTTGCAGTTGCCATTTCTCGTATATGCTGCTCATGTTGACCTTGGAGACCGCTCGCTTCAATGCGTTGAAGTTACACATTTGATTACGTAACAGTGTCGATAGATACTTGTCCGTTTCATCTTCCATTAGTTGGTGTACTCCAGTTGTATCAAATTGCGGTGTTCCGGGAGTTTCTGGTATATTCGGTTTTAGCATCCCCAACGCTCCAGGTTCGTTTATCAACTTGTTTTGTAGTTGAATCATTGATTGCATTGTTTCTTCAAACATGCTTTTTGTTATGATGAAAATGTCCTTTTTGAAGTAGTCATGGTCTCTTTGGACAGTCTCATACTTCTTTAAGACATCGTGATTGGCTCGAAATTCATCCCATAAGGATTTTAAAGATTCGATGCGCTTTTTAAGGTATACTATGGTTTTTCTACTCACAGCATCCTTTTTATAATTAGCTTGGAGAGTTTTTATATTCTCGTAGCTGTTTTGCTGCTTAGTTATAAGTTCAGCAAAATCGTTGTAGTCTTCTGTGGACATTGTTTATGCCTTGTGGCTGCTAGTGGTTGGTGCGTGAGTAGTGTAGACTCACAGGTTTCGAAGTAATCGCAGTGGACGTTATCCCCGCTGATTATTTCTTGTTTGTAGCAGTAGACGTAATCTCCGCTGAAGAAACCGCCGTGGACGTTATCCTCGCCGATCCTTGCTTGATATGTAGTTTGTAGCAGTAGACTTGATCTCCGCTGGTTCCTTAGTGGCAGAGCCTTAGTGTAGCTCACCCTCCTTTACGTTATGTGCAACGTCTCAATGCCACTGGTGAGACCCGCTTGTGGGAGGCCAGCAGCACCGATTTGCTAACGTAACTGGGATATACCACGCTAGGCACTCTGCTTGATGAGGAGTCACGATGATTCACACGATGTGGTTCCGTGGACCCGTGATATCCGGCTCGAAGGACCAAAAGATGTTGGGGTTTTCTCGTCGTTGCCGAGTAACCCGGTTGTTGTAGAAGTTAGTTTAACACCAAACCACTGTTATGTTCCAAATATTTATTAAGGACACAGTTTTAGGTTGTTGCTAGTAACCTGAGCCGCACTGAATGTTGATTGACGTAGACACGCAAATTAGCGAGTGTCGGTGTTTTAGTTACGACTGACTTACTTAATATTGTGCAGTACTTTAATAGGCGTACTTTTGCTGTATGAGCATTATTGGCTCGTACATGTCAATTATTAGATTTATCGTGTAAAATCATTTTAATTCAGAATTAAGTATTTTATTGTTGTTTTGTTTTGATTTCCGTGTGAACTTTTAGAGCTGTAAAACTATTTTCCTATTTTCCTTTAGCCTTCCTTTTCCTTTTATTCTCATTTTTAACCCCCGCCGGAAAAAGAGGGGTGTTATAAGTATCACGTGTGTTGTTGTTTATCTGTGTGTCTGTCTGTGGCATCATAGCGCCTAAACGGATGAACCGATTTTGATTTAATTTTGTTTGAAAGGTGATTTTGTCGAGAGTGTTCTAAGCCATGTTTGAATAAAATCGGTTTAGCCGTTCAAAAGTTATGGGCGTTTTACTGTTTGAATCGGGGTGTTTTCGCAAGATAAAAGTGACTGTGGTTTTTCAAATTTTGAAATTTTGCTTGTTTAAATAAATTATATTAAGTTAAAAGAGTATTAACAACTGTATATACTTCCAAGTTGATTGAGAGCGTCCGGTCTGCACCAAGCGCTAAGGGCCACTGATAGAAATCCGACGACTGATGAAACACGAAGTTTACCGAGGGATATTATGAAAATAGTTGTACTATACCTGTACTCCCCCAAGGGTAACAAAGCAAGTTTAAGCACACCTAAACTTTGCATAGAGTTTCATATTTAAAACAATTGCAGCATTAACGCCAGAGGTGGCAACGAAACGCAAGCAGTTCGCGTCAACTAAGGCGGTGTCGTGCGACGCGGCGAACGGCGTGCGCAGCATCAGCCGCTCCGACATCGACGTCAAGCATCTCGCCGTGCAGCTGCCAAACACTTCCGGAGACAGCTTAGACCAGTGAGCTCTCAGGCCGAGTTATATAATTCTAATGTTATTGTTCCAGTGTGATCGAGAGATGGCGCTAAACAGAATATATGTACTATCCTTTTCGAGAGGGGGCGGCAGTCACAGAATAATTCATTTTTGTAGTTTCAAGAGAGTTCGATAATTATTTTCTTTGGGACCTTCGAGATTTACTATATATGCCAATTATTTGGTCCCCTCTTTTGTTGATTCTGGTTCACGAGAGAGAATAGTCTTCTGGAAATAATGCCATGGGCTGGTCCAAAAACAAAAGAATGTGTTATTTTAGAACATGCCTCTGTTACTTCAACTTAATATTTAAGTCTGAATTTTTGTCTCGCAACGACTAAATTTAATGTATACGCCAAATGCAAATTTCTACTTCATCTACCGACAGATACCCGTCAAAAACTGTTTGTTCTAGATTATCTCAGCAGCTTTACTACGTAAATTCCATCTGTCCGCAGTATGTCCATCCTGGAGCTCTCAGAAGCATTGAGCCAGCGTTCTCGCGACACACACCGCACACTGCAGCTCCTCGACGCAGTGATAGTGACCGTGCAGGTGTCGCCGCCCAGCGGCAGTCTGCGAGAAATGTTGCTCCGATCATTGTATGCGCACACCGATAGCGACGACGAACGAGTGTTTGTCACTGTGGCACGGGCTATGCTTACGGTACGTGCACAGTTCTAATATTTAGAAGACACCGATAACGGGTGCTACGCCGTAGCAGACATTCTGGAAGAACACTAACCTTATTTCGTTGTCAGCTACGCCGTAGTCAGTTGAGGGATTAAGTGCTGTTTCCTTATTTGCTACGCCGTAGCAGACATTCTGGAAGAACACTAGCCTTATTACGTTGTCAGCTACGCCGTAGGCAGTTGAGGGATTAAGTGCTGTTTCCTTATTTGCTACGCCGTAGCAGACATTCTGGAAGAACACTAGCCTTATTTCGTTGTCAGCTACGCCGTATTCAGTTGCGGGATTAAGTGCTGTTTCCCTATTTGCTACGCCCTAGCAGACATTCTGGAAGAACACTAACCTTATTTTGTTGTCTGCTACGCCGTAGTCGGTTGAGGGATTAAGGGCAGTTTTCTTATTTGCTACGCCGTAGCAGACATTCTGGAAGAACACTAACCTTATTTTGTTGTCTGCTACGCCGTAGTCGGTTGAGGGATTAAGGGCAGTTTTCTTATTTGCTACGCCGTAGCAGACATTCTGGAAGAACACTAGCCTTATTTTGTAGTCTGCTACGCCGTAGTCAGTTGAGGGATTAAGTGCTGTTTCCTTATTTGCGACGCCCTAGGACACAATTTTTGGATGTACTCCAGGCACACTTTCATTATCTGCTACGCCGTAGTGTTTGATATGTGACCTGTTAATTTGGTCTTTGTTCCTAGATGCGAGTGACTGGCGCGCACTTGGCTGCTGCTTGCAAGCTCGTGTTCAAGATTGCTAAAAATGACAAAAACGACCATTTCTTTAGGAATACCAATTTGCTAGGTAAGTCTAACAAGGTGGTCAAATTAGGCAACTCATCAACTTGATCATCAATATATTGCTAATTAGTTTCTGCCAGTGGCTTCATCCGCGTTAATGTCGAAAATTATCACAAGGGAACATGTTCTCAGGATAAAAAGTATCCTATGTGGTATTCCAGATTATAAATTATCTTTGTGCCAAATTTCAACCATATCCGTTCAGCCGTTCTGGCGTGATTGAGTATCAAACATATATATCCACACACACATCCATTCAAAATTTTACATTATTCACATTAGTTAGATGACAAAGAGGGAACATACTTGAAGTGTGGGTACTCAGAACTTTTTCTATGAGGATGCTGGTTATTAATTGTTATGAGCACAACTTCCTTGCAGTATATCCCTCGCTTAACTTTGCTTGGTAGAGCTGCTGGTAGAAGGCTGCGGGCGCGCGGAGCCGGTGTCGGAGAGCGCGTGCTGCGTGTACGGCTGCGCGGCGCTGCGCGTGCTGGCGCTGGAGCCGCGCCTGGCCGCACGCGCACACCGCGCCGGCGCCGCGCACCTCGCCGCGCTGCATCTCAAGATACTGAACAACGCCGTGAGTACTATAAACAGAGAACTTTAGGATACGGGCCGACATTTAAGTGGCTTTGGGCCACATAGCTAACAGAACGCATTGCAGACGGAGTTGTAAAGTTCTGAAGTATCGGATTTCCTCTCACAAGGTGAACCGACGGCCTGGTGAAGGTTGTGAAAATTTTCATACGGTCGTCGTTGCGACGTATAAGGGACTTTGTCCTGTAGTGGAAGTTTTTCGGTTGAAATCATGATTTGGACTATAATTATTACCTACACCAGAAACACATTTTCCTTTTCTTGTGAAGTTCTATCAAAACCAAAATTTAAGCTAAGTGGGGCTTTTATTTTCGAAGCGAGAGTTTATCTCACTATACCTGCCTAGCAATCAGATTCAAATCTCACTGGATTCAGCTGAGTACCAGTGTTTTACATGGAAGGACTGCCTATCTGACTTCTACAAACCAGTAACTGGGTAACACGATACCTCTTGGCAAGACTGGTGTCAGATCTCAAGCTTCTGACTACTCGTAACGACAGTCAAAGATCTTCAAATGACAGCCGGGACCAACGGTTTAACGTGTTTTCCGAGGCACGGAGGAAACTCGCTATGTTGAAATGATCACCCATCCACGGACCGACCTCGTCAAGCGTTGCTTAACCTAGAAGATCGTCCCGTGCGGCTGTTATTATTTAGCCTAGTTATTATTAGCATGAATAAAGTTAAATAACTAAGTTTAATAATCGTCAAATACTTGTGCAAGAAGCTTCAGATTGACAAAACAATCTCAACAATCAGTACTAATATCACATCATCAGCCTTTTTAATGTTCCCACTGCTGGGACACAGGCCTCCTCTCATAGATGCCCAGTGCGGATTGGTAGATGTCACATGTCTTTGAATTTTTGGTTCTATAGTCTAAGATCCCGTTATAAAACGACCTTCACCGAGATGCTTATTTAACAGGTTGACTGCCACGAAATAAACACAAAAGAAAATGTATTGTTTGGGGGTCACCGGTGACCTTCGTGGCAGTCAACCTGTTAATGAAATGTATTTTATATTTAATTTAATATGTCAATAAATATAATCCATATGGGTTGCCTAGCAAATTTCAGTCCAGAGTATGTGTTCGGGGTTGGGGTGAGATAAATATAAACTAGGATTAAAGATTATAAAGATAGGTATATTTCAGTAACTTAACTGGGATAACTATTAAAACTAATGAGGTGAATGAGATGAGGTTGAGTCGCGCCCGATATGCTATCCGAAAGCGTACTGACTATTTTACTTAGGTAATACATAAAATATTCAGGGCATAGCGCGCGATGTCGCAATTATGCTGACATGTTTATTATTGTTCGGTGAATAACCCGAACATGCTCCCGAGGGAGAAAAGGATGAGGTTAGTAGGTAGGTATAGTTACATGGGTAATGAAATTAATACTAACAAGGTGAAAACAATGTTCAACTAATACTAAAATAGTTATGTAGGGTGAGTTATGTTAGTAGGTGAGATTAAGGTAACCTTACAAATTAAACAGAGTCGCTACAGTGTAAATCAGGAAGAGAGAACACGCGAAAGATCGGTGAAGAACCTCTATCTTCCTTTTTTTGTAAGCACTCACTAGATAGCGCTAGTCGCTTAGGATCACTTTTCACTGGTTTACTACTAGATTGCCCATTTTCCCTAATTTCACTACACTCAATCACAACACTATCAGCAACGGTGTGTGGAGATGGCACCGCAGTTGCCGCAGGGGCTGTAGACCGCTCTGCTGCAGAAGTGGAGCGATTTCCTTTACGTTGCCTTTGACGCCAACGTTTAAAACAGTAAGCTGCCACCAATAACAAGATGCCCAATATGATGAGATATATAGCGGTATACTGGTGGACGTCGTGGTAGGAGATATTAGTGCTCAAAGGTTCACTCTGCTTCATGATCTCAAGACTTCTCTTAATGGCTTCAAATTGCCTGAGGTCATCTGAGTTATTGGGATTATGCTCATATGAGATTTCTGGCATAGTGATATTTATTATGTGATTAATTGGTGATATTTCAGGTGAGATAATATTTCTCGTCGTACTAATTTTACTAGACAATCTTTTGTTTGAGTACACCATAAAATTTTCTGTTTTTGCTAGACAGCCTTCCCCAACACGCAACAGACCAGCATCTGATAACCTAACTGCCTCAACTTGATTTTCACATAGAAGTTTGACGTTACATTCATTGCAGCATAAATAATAATACTTGTTTTCTGATGTTAACTCTCTCCAGTCATCCTTGCACGGGGTAGTTTTAGTTTTACAAGTTCTTGTGCCTGGGATCGTCTCGCATAGACTATGATCATCTTTCATGTGGTGAATAGGCTTTCTGGTATGACACAGAATAGTCACAGGGTTTTGTAATACGCATGACTGCAGATCCGTGTCTGTGATAGTTAAATAAGAATCCTTTCTCATGTTGATGGCTGCTAATTCAGAGATAGTTTCGACCTTCATCATCCTGTTATCTTTCACAATGCGTGGAACCGGGATAAGATTAAATACCTCGTAAATATCTCTTTCAATCAGGGGTATTTTTATTTCTATTATTAGGTATTTGCCAGAGTATTTGGCTCTTACTTTGAGCAAGCTGTACAGATCTTTAAGATTAAAGTTGTCGACAGGAACTACCAAGTCTCCAGATATTTGTGCTGATATTATGTTTAGCTCAGATCTGAGTTGTTTCGGCGATATCAAGTGAAAATCTAATTTTCCACTATAAATATCAGTTACTGTATCTAAAATTGAGTCCTGGATTCGTCGAAGGGTATACAACAAGTTGTTGGCAGTGAAAGTCGAGGTTATGAAGTCAGTGACGATGGTTATGTTTTGCACTTGCTGAGCGAGATTTTTATAAGAATCTTGGAGAGAATTAAGCCTTTGATTTATTATTTTGTGATGTTTGTTTATAGTATTCTCAATCCTTTTCATTAAATTAAATTCAGCTTCTACGACCGACGTTTGGTTTTTCCAGAGGTTGTATAAGTGGTTTTCATTATGCTTTAAAAGGTCAATATCCTTCTCATATTTTTCTGCAAATCGTTGGTCCAATACTCCGAATAAACTATTTGCAACGTAGCCTACCCCGTCTAGCAAGCCGCGTCGCCGGCGTTTCTTATTAGTCATAAACGAGTCATTTATCATGACAATATTATCGTAATGTTTGATTTCTTCGAACTCGTGCTCGAGTTGTAACATGACGCCGTCGCAAGGTGTTTGTGTTCTAATCGTTGAGCATAAGGTTTCAAGGTACTTGATATACTTTGTTAGTGCCGCCATTCCTTCTTGATATGGGTTTGTGTCATAATAGACTATTAAATGCCAATCATCTCTAATTAAGTGCATATTAGATACTTTGTCAAAGTATACACTATTGTTTGTCAGCGGGGTGAAGTTATAGGATGCTTGAGTGGTGTTTATTAGTGTCAGCATAAATAATGTCAAAGATAAAACCATTGCTGAAAATGAGATAGGACGTTTTTTCTTCGCCGCTGGCAGTTTATTATCAACCTTTGGGCCATTTGGATCTTGATCATTTTTATTTGTTGGCAGTAAGGACAGTTTTACAACTGGGCGTTTTAAGACCCCATTTTTGGTTTTAAGTGTGACGACCCTTATGTGTCCGTCACTTCCAGGATGCAGCGCTATTACGCGACCTAGACTCCATTTTCCTGGTGGAAGGTTGTCGTCCTTTATAATAACGATGTCATTAAGATTGAGATTCCTTTGTTGCTGTCGCCATTTGACTCTCGTAGAAAGCTGCGAGAGGTAGTCAGTCTTCCACTTATCCCATATATCTTGATAGATTTTTTGCGTCAAGTGCCACCGTGTTCTGAGGTCATGCTCTGTTTCGAAAATCGTTAAGCTGGGGCCACTTGCTAAGAAGTGAGCCGGGGTCAAAAAATCCAAATCCTCAGGGTCTTCTGTCAGAGGGCACAGTGGTCTGGAGTTCAAACAAGCCTCGAGTTGGGTTAGTAGGGTAATATATTCCTCGTAGGTTAATTTTTGCTCACCCACGACCCGCTTGAGATGATGTTTTAGGCTCTTCACTGCAGCTTCCCAGAGTCCGCCAGCAGATGGCCATGATGGAGCGTTAAAGTGCCACTCAATATTCATTTCAGCGATTGTCGAGGTTACTTCTTGGTCCGACAAGATATAGGAGATTTCGGCAAGCTCTTGTTTTAAAATTTTGTTGGCTCCTATGAAGTTGGTTCCTTGATCACTATAGATGTGCCCTGGAACTCCCCTTCTAGCCGACATTCGACGAAGCGCGGCAATAAATGCTGACGCTGTGAGATCTGAGACAATTTCTAAATGTATGGCTTTGGTCACCATACAAACAAAAACTGCGACATATCCTTTACTGGTTTTAATGCCACGGCCTTTGTTGGCCTTAATAAGGATGTGTCCGGTGTAATCTATTCCTGTGTGGTAAAAAGGTCTGTTAGGAATCAATCGTGCTGGAGGTAGGTCACCCATGATTTGATGTTGTAGTATTGGATTGTTTCTTTTACATTTGACACACATTCTTATTCGTTTCTTTGTGGCTCTATTTCCACCAAGAATCCAGTATTTGTGTCTTATAAATCCAGTAGTCATTTTTACTCCACCATGAAATACAAGTTCGTGGGATTCATCTATGATTAGATCTGCCAGTTTCGATTGATTCGGGATTATGATAGGATGCTTCATTTCTGGATCAAGATTCGAATGTTTAAGTCTGCCACCGACACGGAGCATTTGATTATTGTCTAGTATGGGATTGAGATTAAGAATCTGGCTTTTCTTATTTAGTGGTTCATTCCTTTTCAGCCGTGATATTTCTTCGTAGAAATATTCGTTTTGGACGTGCTTAATTACCATTTCTCTTGCTGTCTTTATATTTTGCAGAGTAAGAAAACTTGTGCGTTTTTTCTTGTAAGCAACAATGTCGATGAACTTGTTGATGTAAGCTAATACTCGGGTAACTTTCCTTAAAGTGCTATATTTTGGTAATAGTTGATTGATTATTGAATTTTCGGGGTTAAAAATGACCGTATTTACTGCCTCTTTCTTTCTGAGTTCTGCGTTTGTAATGCTCGTATAAATCGGCATATTATGAGATTCTGTAGGCTTATATTGTGGTAACCAGTCGGGCCCTTGCCACCACAGTGAATAATAGGCTAATTGAGCAGCAGGTAAACCGCGGCTTGCGCAATCTGCGGGGTTTTCTTTGGATTTTACGTAACTCCAGTTATCTTTAGGGATTATTTCAGTAATTAGCCTCACTCGATTCGCAACAAAGGGTTTCCATTTCTCCGGTTCACCACTTAACCAACCTAGAACAGCCGTTGAATCAATCCAACCATAAACATGCACCTTGTAGCTCGATAGGGATGAGATGATTTTTCTCATAAGTTTTGACAACAAGAGAGCGCCGCTGAGTTCCAGACGCGGTATCGATTGTGGTTTTTTCAGCGGTATTACTTTTGATTTCCCTGCAATAAGGGTCACATGAGTTTCATTTTCTCTCTGTATTTTGCAATACACGACGCATGCGTATGCTTTTGTGCTAGCGTCGCAAAAGCCATGGAGTTCGATGATATCCTTTGCCTGGGTTTGAATCCAACGTGGTATTTTAAATCGAGATATATGAGATAGATCGGCTTTAATAGTATTCCACTCTGACGCGATTTCTTGAGGGACAGGGTTGTCCCAACCCAGGTCAGATTTCCATAATTCTTGGAACAAGATCTTAAGTTTTATTGTGACTGGTGCTAACCAGCCCAAGGGGTCAAAAATTTTAGATATTTGAGATAGGAATTGTCTTTTTGTAAGGATGTTTCTGGAGATAAATTCTATAGGATGAAAAATGAATTGATCATTTTTGGGTTCCCACCGAAGACCTAATGTTTTGGTTGATTCCGGTTGCTTAAAGTCAAAGTCTTCCTTTTGAGGTGCATCTGAACTATCTATTAATTCCGGCAAGTTTGATCGCCATTTTCTGAGATTAAATCCGCCTGATTTGAGGAGGCTGATCATCTCTGCTTTGAGCTGTTTAGCTGCTGTCGCTGAGTGTTCACCATGCATGAGATCATCCATGTAAAACGAGTGTTCTAAGATGTCAGGAGCGCAACTTTGTGGATAGTTTGGCCTTTCATCGATGGCCAGTTGCTTCAGTGTCATCATGGCCAAAAAAGGTGCGGCTTTAGTGCCATAGGTAACTGTCGCTAACTGGTATTCTTTTAAAGGTTGAGATTGATGGTTTCGCCAGATAATTTTCTGATATTTCTGGTCATCGGGATGTAGCCAGATTTTGCGAAACATTTTTTCTATATCTGCTGTAAAAGCGTATCTAAATTGTCTCCATTTTAAGATAAGACTCTGAAGGTCTTGTTGTAAATTGGGTCCTCGGCACATGAGATCATTGAGGCTGTATCCGCTCGAGGTTTTTGCCGAGGCATTAAAGACAACACGCAATTTGGTAGTTGATGACTCAGATCGTTGGACGCAATGGTGCGACAAGTAGCAGTCCGGCTGTACGTGTGGCGCAACGGGTGTCATATGTCCGAGCTCTAAGTATTCAGAAATAAACATTTTATAGTCACATGCCAGAGCTGGTTGCTTACTTAATTTCCGCTCTATTTGGAAAAATTGAGCAATCGATTTTGTTTTCGACTCGCCTAAATTGTTCTCAAAATCTTCTTTGAAGGGTATTTTAACGACGTAGCTTCCATCTGCCCGTCTGGAGGTCGAAGTTTGGTAAAATTCGATGCAATTTTGATCTTCTTCTGATATTGCTAGAGGTTCATGTATGTCCTCCACTTCCCAAAATTGCTGCATATCTTCGATATTATTTAGGGTCACATTGCAATGGTACGTTTTGTAGTTGCCGCTTAAGATCCATCCCAACTGGGTTTGTTGGGCAATGGGCAACACACCTTCTGATCGACAGATACCGTCCATAAGGATAGTGGAATAGATATCTGCCCCAAATAAGATATCAATAGGCCTACTTTTGTAAAATTCGGGATCTGCAAGAGTTATTTGGTTCAGAGTAGGCCAGTCTGGCTTAGGCAAGGTACAGCTGGGTAAGTTATTTATGAGTCTATTCATTATATAAACGTCCGTTTCAAAGGTGAAATCGCTAACCAGCGACGAACATTTGATGGTAATCATGCCCTTGCAGTTGTTTTCCTTATTGCCTATTCCAGAGATATAGCCGTTACATTTCCGTCGCGGTAGTCTTAACAACTGAGCTGCGCTTTCCCTAATAATGGATGTCTGTGACCCTTGATCTAAAAGAACTCTCATTTTATGGTAAGATCCGTCCACTGCTTGTACGTTAATTATTGCTGTGGCAAGCAATATTTCTGAGGGTTCTCTACGAAGCGATGCAACTGTGTTAGTTTCTTGCTGCTGAGAAGGCGATTTCGTAATCGTGGCTGCATTTGACCCTGATCGATGTGACGTAAAAGATTCATGCAAAATGGTATTGTGTTCCTTATTGCATTCTTTGCACCTTATTTCGGAAAGGCATTTTTTGCCTTCGTGATAATGTAAACAATTGATGCAAAGTTTCAAGTTATCAATAGCATTTTTTCGTTCATTAGGTTGCAATTCCAATAACTTTAGACATGCATGAATTCGATGATCATTGGAGTCGCAAATAGGGCATTGCTTGCGATAGTTAATTTTGCGTTTGGACTTTGACGATTGCGAAACTTGGTTTGTTGAGTAATTCTTTATAGGATTATTATAATTTCGTTTGTAATTGGAACCCTTTGAAAATGATGGTTTATTATTGTTGTTGTATTGCGATGGGGGTGTTTTCTGCGTGGAATTCTCAATCTTCTTACGTGAAGTTTCCAGCATCATAAATTTAGTTTCCAAAAAATTAAGGAAATCTTCCAAGACGGGCAACTCTCGCGGGGCTTTTAAGGCTTGTAGGTAATCCTCGTATGTATCTGCATCCAATTTTTGAGACAATAAACATACCAGGAATGGGTCCCAGGAAGACACATCGACTCCCAGATTCCTGATAGCATTCACGCTCTCATATGTAGTGTCGTGAATGCGTTTTATATGATTTGATGATTGATGCTGGTTTGCGGGGATATTCATGAGATTGTTAAGATAAGATGTAAAGATCAGTCGTTTATTATTATAACGATGATTGAGGATATTCCAGCATACGGGATAATTGTTGGAGCTTATTTGGAGATGTTGGATCAATTTTTCGGGCTCACCTTTGATCTTACTCTTTAGAAACTGCATCTTTTGTGCATTTGACAAAGAGGGGTTGTTGTGCACTGCTTCGGTAAAAAGGTCTTTGAACGAAATCCACTTATTGTAGTTTCCATCAAAGGTGACTATCTCCATTTTGGGAGTAGATTTTTCAATATGCGCAACGGACCACATTTTCTTATTGATGTCTTTCTTTATTTTGTTATAATACTCCTCGTAATGGGTGAATTGCTCTTCGTATTTGGGGTTTGATCCGCCATACTCGTTGTCCAGCTCCCAATGAAGCGAGTCAATAGCCGCCCAACGGGATTGTATAGTCTTCAGGATATCTTCAAATTCCCATTTTTCCGTGACGAGATCAAGGTTGATATTGGAAGAAGTTCTCAAGAAAGCCTTAAAATTGGTAGCTTGCTTTTTGAAGAGAGTTTCAGCTTTACTCTCTTCAAGAGCAGGGGTTTTAGAAACAGCGTGGGATGCGAGGTTCGAGGTTTGAGATTCCGCAGTAGGTTGGAACGAAGGAGGTTTCAATTCCGGGGTTTGCGGTCTGTTTGCGAGAGGGTTATAGCTTTGTATAATAGTCTTAATGTTGTTATATTTCTCCTTCATTTGATCGTATTGGTCAGTACTGAAATATGTATGAGATTGATCACCAAAAGATATCAAAGTCATGTGATTATTATGGAACTCTGTAAAGTATTGTTCCAATACAGCTAATCGACGACGTAAGTATTCTGCGGTCTTGCGCTCTGCACCATCCTTCTTGAAGTTGGTGAAGAGCTTATCTACGGCTTCGATTAGTTGCTGTTGGGTTGCTAAAATGTCATCCATTTCCGACATTTTTAAGATATAAAAGAGACCTTACTTGTGCTGAAGGCTTCTTTGGAGATCAAATGTCCTTGCGATGGCTGCAAGAACAAACCTGGAGTAGCAGCGCAATGAGATGACGCGATGCTTTCGTATAAACCAGGTTCAATCAGGATCAGCAGGATGATGAACTTTTCGGAAAGTAAATCCGATCAGTTCTGTTTACCAGGGTCTGGTAACAAATTCCAAGCGAGACACTCACACAGCACAGTTAGTAGATGCGCGCGTAATGATCCCGCTCCGATGGCTCGAAGGACCAATGTTCGGGGTTGGGGTGAGATAAATATAAACTAGGATTAAAGATTATAAAGATAGGTATATTTCAGTAACTTAACTGGGATAACTATTAAAACTAATGAGGTGAATGAGATGAGGTTGAGTCGCGCCCGATATGCTATCCGAAAGCGTACTGACTATTTTACTTAGGTAATACATAAAATATTCAGGGCATAGCGCGCGATGTCGCAATTATGCTGACATGTTTATTATTGTTCGGTGAATAACCCGAACAGTATGTTTAATTAATAATTAAAAAATATATTTTTTTTTAAACATTTCACCGGTATGATTATTAGATAAATTCTATACCAATCGAAGGTATGAAGCCCATAGAATATGCAAACGTTAGGTTGCCTATTCTTTTCCGGTCACAACTATCGGGTTGCCAGGTATAAACAGGTAAATCTGTACTAGCATTTTGCAACGGTCTGTTTATTGAATGAAATTTAAATGAAATTAAAGATTATTTTATTCTGAACACGGTGGTATAGGGTTGCCTGCGAAAAATCAGTCCAGAATTGCGGTTGTCGAATTTAAAAAAGTAAAATATTGCTCCGAGTGAATGTGTGCGACTACGACGACGAAGAGGACACAGCATAGCAGCTGTTTAAAGTCCGCCCACTTAAAGAAAGAGAGTGCGCATGCTATTTGGGCTTGGAAAAGAAAAGGATAGCGATAAACTCGTATATACTATGCATCATTTTGGAGTAGTTTATTATTTAAATAGAGAAATAGTTTTTTTTTTATAGAAATAAATAAATAAATAAATATAAATCTATAAATGTAAACAGAGAAATTGAAATCAATTGAAACTATTGGAAAAAATTCAAAACCCATAAAAGTGAATTTTTTTAATCTTCTTCTACGTCTTGCAAATTTTATTTTTATTGTAAGAAGACAAAATAAAAAAAAACAATAATTAAAAAATTACTTCTATTTATTGTAAAAAATAGAAAAAAAAACAGAATCCGAGTCATCGGACATAAAACTACGATCTTCAACTTCTGAATCTTCTTCGTCATCACTCTCTGTTTCACTTTTTTCATCTATCATGTCATCATGTCTTCTATCTTTAAAGGTGTATGATCCCCAATGAATTCTACTGGTTTTAAATATTCATCTAAGAACCATCCGCAGTTCTCAGGCTCAAGTTTCACGCATATTGGATCCGTTGCATTAAGCCACATGGAATTTACGAAAATAGTTCGTAAAATTTTCTGAGTTAATGATATCCAGCATGTTGGTATGGAGTTGGAGTCGAAGCCTCTTGATAAGAATAGTTGATTGAAAACATGCTCATTAATTGTTACAAAAAAAGGAAATCAGAGGGGTGACCACAAGCTCTTAGAGTAAGGTTATTTTGAGATCGAGTAAGGGACAGATGTATCTGACTTGTATACATCTGTCACTTACTCGATCTCAAAATAACCTTACTCTAAGAGCTTGTGGTTACCCCCCTGATCATTTTCTTGTTTAATTTATAAATTACCGTTTTTAAGTAAATTACAAAAAAAATATGTGTGTCGAAAATTAACAAAACCATAGGTGAATTTTACTAACAATTATTTAAACATGAAAAAAATATAGAAGATGTATTAGCTAAGATAATTTTAAAGATTCAATTATTATGTAGTTACTGTAAATTCAGCACTAAAATTAAGAAATTCTTCGTTATATTTTTTATTCAAAACGGTCACTTTTTTGTAGCACGTGGTATGATAACCTACAAATTGAAGAGACGCACTGGGTAGCTCAACAAAATTGTATTTAAAGATTTTTTTTTTTACGAAAAGCTAACTTTAATACACAGTTTTTAAAAGTTTCATCATTAAAATCAATTATTTCATCATCCGATCCACACAAAAAACACTTTTTTGCCATTTTTTGCAACAATAAATAGTAGCACGTTTTTTCAATTGTATTTATAGCGACACTCTACTCCAAAATGATGCATAGTATATACGAGTCTATCGCTATCCTTTTCTTTTCCAAGCCCAAATAGCATGCGCACTCTCTTTCTTTAAATGGGCGGACTTTAAACAGCTGCTATGCTGTGTCCTCTTCTATCGCATGGGATGGTTGGTTGGGACCTCTCAGTCGCACACATTCACTCGGAGCAATATTTTACTTTTTTAAATTCGACAACCGCAATTCTGGACTGATTTTTCGCAGGCAACCCTATACCACCGTGTTCAGAATAAAATAATCTTTAATTTCATTTAAATTTCATTCAATAAACAGACCGTTGCAAAATGCTAGTACAGATTTACCTGTTTATACCTGGCAACCCGATAGTTGTGACCGGAAAAGAATAGGCAACCTAACGTTTGCATATTCTATGGGCTTCATACTTTCGATTGGTATAGAATTTATCTAATAATCATACCGGTGAAATGTTAAAAAAAATATTTTCCTTTAATTATTATTTAAACATACTCTGGACTGAAATTTGCTAGGCAACCCATAGGGATTATATTTATTGACATATTAAATTAAATATAAAATACGTTTCATTAAATAAGCATCTCGGTGAAGGTCGTTTTATAACGGGATCTTATACTACTAGGACATGCCGGTTTCCTCACGATGTTTTCCTTCACCGTTTTGAGAGTAGTGGTAATGAAATAAATTACACAAAGTAAAGCGGCCTGCTCGGGTTCGAACCCACGACCTACAACTCGTAAGTCGGGACCGTTACCACTGGGCCACCAACTAATATATGTCAGAAGTAACCAGTCCTGGTTTTCCAGAAAGCGGAGAACCCCCGCTCCCTGGGCGAGCAGAGCACGCACGCGCTGTACCAGGTGACGGGCGCGCTGCGCAGCCTGGCGGGCGCGGTGGAGCACTTCGCGCACGACTTCCTGGCCAGCGGCGCGCTGCCCGAGCTCGTCAGTGCGCTGGCCTTGCACACGGACCGAGATGTGCTCACTAACGTGGCGAGGTGTCTCAGGTGAGTTCAATGCCACATAATTATCTCTTTAGGTATGCGTGTATGACTTGGGTCTTGGGTTGTTGACATTGGTTGGTTCACCGAATTTGTCGACCGCATTCTGACAAAAAATTGGCAATTCAACAGTCGAGTTGTAAGCATAATCATGTAGGGTATAGTGTTACGTCTAAGAATTTTAACTGTGTGCGATATTATACAAGAAGTATTGAGAAAAAAAAAGTACAAAGAGAAAGAGAGTCTCGCTCTCGTCACCGAATACTTTACACTAGTCCATGACCGAATACGACCTGCAGCTGAATACGGCTACTAGAATATTCGTTAACATTATTGTTGATCGAATACGAGCTGCAGCTGAATACGGCTACAAGAATACCCGTTAACATTATTCGGTGACCGAATACGAGCTGCAGCTGAATACGGCTACAATACCCGTTAACATTATTCGGTGACCGAATACGAGCTGCAGCTGAATACGGCTACAAGAATACGCGTTAACATTATTCGGTGACCGAATACGAGCTGCAGCTGAATACGGCTACAATAATACCCGTTAACTTTATTCGGTGAGCGAATACGAGCTGCAGCTGAATACGGCTACAAGAATACCCGTTAACATTATTCGGTGACCGAATACGAGCTGCAGCTGAATACGGCTACAAGAATACCCGTTAACATTATTCGGTGACCGAATACGGGCTGCAGCTGAATACGGCTACAAGAATACCCGTTAACATTATTCGGTGACCGAATACAAGCTGCAGCTGAATACGGCTAACCGAATGCGCGTTAACACTAGTCCGTGACCGAATACGAGCTGCAGCTGAATACGACTAACCGAATACGCGCATGAAGCAAAAGGAGTATGTAAGGATCGTAGCAGATGACGTTGAGTTTTTGTATGTTATATATATATCTTTAAGATGAGTCCTGGTTTAATAATATATTAAAACCAAAAGAGGTATTATTTATAATTATTTAAGCAGATTGCCACATTGCAGACAAACTCGGCTTCTTTTTCTCAACGCTTCCCATAATTTTAAAATAACTAGTGGTTAGGGATATATACCAATACTTGTGTTACTGAGATATCGTGAACAAGTCAGGTAGAAAAAAATGCTGGTTTCTTCGAAGCATACATGGGTCTTCTTTTGACATTTATAGTCAAAGCAGGAGACGCCAACTTCTTTTTGTGATCTGCCTTGCGATGCGTTCTCTTATCTCTCGGCACCGAGCCTTGGAGACACAAGAATAGTTTTTGGCTGTTAATTTTTATTGTTTTACTCAAAAATGCATGTAATGTTGTCATTATTTTGACAACCTTGTTTGAGCAAAGTCGACCTTGCCGTTCTGTTTCAAGGAGCGGCCGACAAAGTTTTGCTGGCCGCTCTAACAGGCCGGCAATGTTTTGCCGGCCGCTATTTTGGCGTTTCAACGTTTTAAAAAATCAAATCCAAAAAAGTTTTTATTTAAAACACAGCTGTTTGTATAGAGATAGGTACAAAAAGATTTTATTCCATATTAGGCTGTATGTATAGTTCTAACTATCATTCCTCAAAAAAAAAAAACAATGAAGTAACAAAAGCGCGGTTCAGCGAAAATTTTGTTTTTATTTAATGACTTTTTTGCTAAAAATGAGCTCCAAAAGCGAAAATTCTTCCGATTCAATGTGTTTAACACCGCCAGACATTAAAGATGAAGCTGAATTAGTGGTTGAAAATTTGATACCGCGAAACTCAAAGGAAAAATATAAGCTTGCATATGAAAAATTTGTGCAGTGGAAAATCAGTAGGAAATCTAAATCTTTATCCGAAAATGTAGGCCGTTTCTTTTCAATAATACAGCAGTCAAACACCGCATTAGAATTATCGCAAACTATTAGTAATATCAAACCGAGAAAGTCGGTGTTGAATTTTAGTAACTGTACTTTTCATAATTGTTATTTTAATTAAAATTCTAGTAAATTAATACATTTTTTATTTAAATTACTTGCTGGTTTTATTTAGATTAGGTACTTGCATTTTTGAGTAAAGCACTATACAAACCTTGGCCCACAATGACTGCTTCGCTGGTCACGCTATGATTGCCTCGAGCTAGCCTAGCTACGCTCTAGGCCTTTCAGCTTGGCCATCATTGCAGCCCTTGCTGTCCTCGCTGTAAAGGCCTCGAGCTACGGTCTCGGTCTTTCTCATCTCAGCTCGTCCATGCTCGTGCTGCACGCTGACCGCGCTGTGTCGGCCTGGAGCTGCGCTACGCTGCGCTGTCGGCCATAATCAGCGCGACCAGCAAAGTAGTCATTATAGACCGCGGCAGTAATGTACTATTATCTTCTCGGGCGACTTCTCGCCGTGGATCTGGAGGCCCCATTAAAATCTTGGAAGAAAACAGATATACCTTAAGCTATCCATTTGACAGTGTGGTGTCAGGCTCGGCGGAGTGCTGCGCCTGGCTGTGCAGTTCAAACGGTGCGGCGCGTCAGCTGGTGCGCTCACTGGCCGCGTGCGCACCGCGCGCGCCGCTGGCCGTGCGCCTGGCGTACACGCTGGGGAACATGGCCGCCGCCGACGAACGAGTCAGGAATGACGTATGGAATGTTCTTTATCTGATCTCTATCTATCACGTGCTAAATATTATACAAGAATAAAATCAAAATTTAGAAACCCCCGACACATTTATCTTGCGAAAACACCCCGATTCAAACAGTAACTAGCCCTTAACTTTTGAACGGCTGAACCGATTTTATTCAAACAAAAAAAACTAAATCAAAATCGGTTCATCCGTTAAGGCACTATGATGCCACAGACAGACACACAGATACACAGAAACACATTAACACAGATACACAGCAACACACGTGAAACTTATAACACCCCTCTTTTTCCGGCGGGGGTTAAAAATAAAGTCCCCCGCCGCGTGTGTACGCGATAAACTCAAAAACTACTGAATGGATTTCATTGCGGTTCTCACCAATAGAAAGAGAGGAAAACAAGGAAGGTTTTTGTTTATAAGATGTCACGGGCGAAGCCGGGGCGGGTTGCTAGTATCTAATAATCTAGCAATTCAGCAGCTGATAGACTTGAAATTTGAAAGCCAATACTTGCTTAATTTAAAAGGAAGAAATTTACACTTTCTGAAAATTCCTTCTGACAACGCTGGCACCTACCACATCTTAGTCACTTATTACTATTTTTTTCCTCATATATCTAAAAACATAACTTATACATACGTCTGAAATGTAGACAATAATTTGGGCAACATTTTCTGACGCAAAAAAATAGTCTTTAATAATAATAACCTTTTTTTCAACAAAACACATTTTACAAAGTGTATGTATGGAAATTAGTCCGGTAAAATTAGACCAAAAAAATGGGGCAGGTTTGCATCAATTCGCATAGAGCTGAAAATTGGTACGAATGTTCAGAACACCATTATAAATGAAATGCAAAAAGTCCCCGTCGATTCCACACTTGCAAAAAATGATATTCAAGGTCAAAGTCCGCAAATATGGGTTTTTTGCGTTTTTTAACCGAACGGTAAGTTTTATGATAAAAATAGATCAAACAAAATTGTAGATTATGCAATTATCTATAAAAATTGTCTCCACAATTTTTTGTCCTGACCGTCACCGTTTCTGAGATATGTTGGTTGAAAAAGTTGTATTCTTCTTAATACGCACACGTTGCCACGCCAAATGAAAGGTAATGTACTTTGCACTTTGATATGTCTTTGACCGGACTAAATGGCTGCATTATATTGAAAACTGTGTCGCATTACCCAAATTAACGCTTTCATTGTTCATTATGTCCCCAACAGATTTACAACGAAGACGGCGCCATAGACGTGCTGCTCACAATATTAGAGTCGTACAGCCAACGTACTCCACAAGATCCGATAGATGTGGAATCCGATCCAGATCTACATTTAGTAGGTGAGCAACGAAACCTTAAATGACTGTTCAAACTGAGGCGAATCAGCAACGAGTGTTTATGTTATGGACCAAGTAATTAATTCGGCATTATTCATAATTCCCGGGCAATTTGAAAAAAAACTATTGAAAAAATTATTAAATTGACTGGTCTTTCTAAATAATGCCCATCACATAATGGGCAGGGTAATAAAAGATGTGTTTTTTTAATTATTTGAATGTTGATTGGTTTTAATATAGAATATGTAAGTACGATTACTATTTAAGGTTACACTAGTCGAAAATTCTTCCATACAAACGTAGTCTAGCGATTACTCCACTGTTTGACGATGTACGTTCAAAATAAAAATTGATATCAATTTGTCTCATTATTATCTAGCCCTGAAAAACAGAAATGTAAAAAAAAAATATTTGAAAGTTAAGAGCGTCGAAAGTTCCATATTTCGACACTAATTTTAACGCATCTTTGGGCGGAAATAAATACCATAAGAAGAAGGAAAATTGCAAAACAGCCACCATACAGGGATAGATTAGTAATTCAACAATGCAAATATTTTTATATTGAAAATATACATTAAGTAATTTTTTCATGATATAGACTTCCAAAGAACTGTTTAAAAAAATTCGTGCACTCGTTTTCGTCCTAAATCATCGTCCATTTCGATACAAATTTGCAAAAGTGCTAATTTGTAGGCGAACTAGCTTCTTACTGCTCATCACAGCATCTATCTCTTTCGCACGTGTTGTCGGATGAGATAGCATGCATTTTAACCCCGCGCACAAAATAGATCGTGCCGTGCACGAACTATTTGTAGAAAAAACGACTCTCTCGACTCGCTAATGATTTCATTATTAATTTTTTGCTCAACATGGTATGATTGCTTCTAGGTTCAGATTTGCTCGGATCAGATGGTTCCAATGAAGATGTTCTGATCAAGGTAAATATGCATTCCATTTTTTTTTTTATTAAATATAAGTTACCCATATTGGTGAAGGTTGCGGGGATCCGCTGGATGCGGGACGCACGGGACCGGTCAATATGGCGACGTTTGGGGAGGCCTATGTCCAGCATTGAGCGTCTTTCGGCTGATATGATGATGATGACCCATATTGGAGAATTTTCGCTTTATGAAAACACCAAATTCCATAATAATTAGTTTCTTCTTTTGCAGGATTTGTGTCGTAAAATATCCAGTCTCCATATGTAGAATTTAGTGCCTGCTTGGTTTAGCACTAAACTCTGAGTTGGTTGATTTGGTTGATTATTGGTTTACGACAGGCGCAAGTATGCCCCAATGGCCTTGAGCATCCCGGCGAAGCTAAACTCACACACCGGCACGGCTCACGCATACATAGCGAGCGCGAACTGCGATCAAAGAATATGCGTGGACGCAGAGATGCGACTAATAGTTTGCATTCTTGCCTACGATTCCCGGTCTTCTACGCGTACGGTCCCTCGACCAGCAAGCGACCATTCATGGCGCCCGTTTTATTGTTTTTCTAGTGTCTGTAATTATGCCGGCTGAGTTAGCACAGTCAAAATAAACTTGCTCTGAGCTTACGATCGGCTCCTGATGTTTTAAGTTATTATATTCGTTTAAAAATACTAAGTAGGTAATTTAAAATAATTACGTTAAAAAACTCAATCTGGAATGTTATATAATTATAAATAATAATACAGCATAAAGTCATAATTATCCAGTTAGAAGAATATCAGAAGGCCGAGTTTCTCACCTCTAAATTTTCGCAGAATTAATGTGACAAATTATCAAGCACGCGTTATCTGCTGTGATTGGCTGTTGAAAATTCATCAAAGTGGTCAAGCGCGAGCCTATACTGAATAAAAAAAAATCCTCAAAACATTAGAAATGATTTAGTAATTTTAATCAAGACTGTAATTACTTACTTACATAAAAACCGGCACAGTGCGAGCCGGACTCACGCAATTTGGGTTCCGTAACAAAAACATATTTTAAACTAGCTGACCCCCGCGGCTTCGCCCCGTCAAAATTATAGCCTATGTTACTCGTGAATAATGTAGCTTTCCATAGGTGAAAGAATTTTTTAAATCGGTCCAGTAGTTTCGGAGCCTATTCGGTACAAACAAACAAACAAAAAAATCTTTCCCCTTAATAATATTGGTATAGATAATGGGTTCTAATGATAAATACACCATATGCTTATGTGCATTTTTCTTGGATTCATCATGTAATGTTTTTTTTGGATCCCATAATTAAAATTTTGTAATTTACCTGTAATGTTTCCATATGTCTAAGTGACTTTTTAGCACACACAAGTGACATATAAGTTGTGTCGTGCTTTACCCAGTTTTAGCAACGTTAGTGGTTACAGTTTATTATTCAATACTCTCTATATAAGGTTACAAATAAAACACAGTTATTCTAAAGATCCGTAAATTTTAATACCTACTCTTTTACAGTTTTGTTCTGCTAAAACTTGTATTTTTTATTCGTTTTTATCTGATTTTCTGTTTCCCTTCATTTGATTCCACTTCATCTTGTGTTGTGCTTTTTTCTTGAATATATAATGGGTCAATACCTCGCTCTTCATTTTCTTGACCCGATTTTGTAATTTTTTTCTTTAATTGCTTTTTGTATATATATCGAGTCTCTTATTCTCATATTTCTTGGAAACCTGGGATCTACCAACTCAGGAAGCAAAAATTCCATATAAAATTAAACTAGTTATTGTTCCATTTCTCGTTTCCAAAAACTGTTATCTCTTACTATCCACTCAATTTTTATGACTTTTGATTCTCCACACCAAATTGAAAATAAACATTTTGATTTATTTGCAATGTGCAGCTGTCCCTGTATCTGATAAAACCAAATGTGTTTTTATTGATGAAGAGTTTATCTTTTGAAGTTGGAACTTGTAATATGGAAGTTTCCTGCTTTTAACCATTTTCTGTAAATCTTTTTCATAAACTGGCAATGAACAGTAACACAATTGGAGATTTTTTTTCAGGAAACATATTAGGTTTTTTGCATGTTCTTACGTAGTTTGAATCTTCTCCTCTGGAAAAAGCTTTTTTCTTTATTTGGATTCTCCTCATCATCATTTTCCTTTCCATTCCAGATGTTGTCGGATTATGGTCTTCGCCTTTCGATTCTTCTGATGATTTCATTCTAGATTTCCTAGAACAATTTCGTAATAACTTAATATCAATTATGAAATAAAATGGTTGAGATGTCTAACTATTTTGATATACAATAAAGTATATTCTATTCTACATCAGATAATAAAAGCTAAAGAAGTACTTATACCCTATTTGCCGAGGGAAAAAACTTGTTGTACACAACCAAACGTTACACGGTTATAATCCGACTTTTAAAATTTGTATGGATGTTTGATATGATGTTTTTTTTACATCGCAAAATGGCTACTTTTGTAGCACTCTTTAATTTGTTATGCTTGCGAACTGCAGGCTTTCGAGATAATGCTTTTTAGGGTTCCGTATCCAAACGGTAAAAACGGGACCCTTACTAAGAATCCGCGGTCCGTCTGTCTGTCTGTCACCAGGCTGTATCTCATGAACCGTGATAGCTAGACAGTTGAAATTTTCACAGATGATGTATTTCTGTTGAAGCAAAAACAACAAATACTAAAAACATAATAAAATAAATATTTAAGTGAGGCTCCCATACAACAAACGTGATTTTTTTGCCGTTTTTTTGCGATAATGGTACCTTTCGTGCGCGAGTCCGACTCGCACTTGGCCGGTTTTTTATGTCGTTTATGTTACGTATGTCGTATACGTTATGATTAAACATTAAAAATAGATAATGTTGTAAAATACAGCTATACTCCATTTGACATTAGACAAATAAATAAGCCCATTTTACAGCTCGTTCAATCGAATTTGTATTCTATTGCGTTGGTGATATGACAAATGGCAGCCGTAGTAAACAGTTAGTTTTGGTAACAAGTTCATGCTTTTTATGCTATCCTTATACTTACGGGATAGAACTCAAAATTGGTTGAACGGACTGTAAAAGGGTTGTACAAATTTCTAATGTTATTTCAAATGATAAAAAAATATAGTTTATACTACACCTGCTCGGAAAGTACCTTGATACTTTATCAAATTTACGGTAGAAAGTACGTCATTGCATATCGAACAAATATGCGGCGAGAAAACGCATCTGAGCGGGAGAGAAAAGTGTATGAAAATCCATTTCTTACGTGGTTTTTCTTTTTTAATTTTGGGTAAGACTATGCGCTGGTAACCTAAATATCAAAAGCCAAAAAGTTTTTACAGTGAGTTTTTATCTCCAAGTTCGCAAAATGACACTGGCCACTAGCTGTGTGTTGGATGGTGTCAAACAATTTGAAAAAAGAACATGTGAAAATTGCAGACGCCATTGGCCCCATTTTCAATTTGTGTGTTGTTTGAGGATTCAGTTTTCGTAGAAAAGTAAAATAAAACTATAAAGATTTAGTTTGTCTTTGTTTTATACTTAATTTAATTTTATTGATTGATTATTATTCTTATTTTATTTTTCTTATTTAATACAATTTTCTTATTATTTGAACCAATTATTATTTAATTTAATTCAATTTTTATTCAAATAATTTTAATTATTGACTGATTTAATTTTTTATTTGTGTTATTCAATTTTAACTTTAACTTTAAATCTTTCATTATTATTTTATTTTATTTTGATTTCATGTAATTCAATTTTAAGTTAATTTTTCATTATAGTTTAATTACGATTATGTTGTTAACAGGCTCTTTAAGTAATGTGGATATGGATATGGAAGAGAGAGGTCCTCTGGCACAGGTATATCCATACCTAAAAGAGGTCCTCTACAACTTTTATGTAAAACCTGTTGATTGTGAAATAAATAATTTAATTTAATTTTAATTTAATTTAGTTTTTTATTTTCCTTGTAGGTGTAGTATAAAGCACTATGTATCACTCGAGAGAAAGTGCGATTCCCGATCTCGGGTGTTTTCTCCTCTCGGTGAACAATGTACTATTAACTGTTTGAAAAGTGTGCACGTAGGTATTTGGTTGTTTAATGAAATAAAAATCTCCGCATGATATTTATTTTACTTTAGATTTTAGTGACAGCAAAGGAGACACTGTAAAATCTTTTTATGGTTTGTTTACTTTTTCTCCCAGCGAATAGAGTATAAATAAGATATAATAATAAGTAGGTATGTACTTACTTAACCAGATGCATTTCCTTAGCCTTTAGAATTCCAAGTGTTCTTGTATTAGTTGATCTTGGCATTATGATTTATTTACGCAATGCACAATATAAATAAAAAGTATTTACAAATTCACATAAAACAGTAGTCCACAAATAAATAAAAATAAAGCGTCCACGGGCACGATTACGAAGGGTCCTCTGCGGCGAGCGAGCTAGTCTGTGAACGCACACTAATACACAAACTAAGTAAATATTTGCACTAACACGTGCGAATACGCTTAGTCGGACGTAAGCGCGGCGGAGCAGCGAGCGACACAGCCCTCCCGTGCCAATGCTAACGCGCGACTGGCTTCGCCCCCGTAGAGAGCCAGAATATATACATTGGACCTTACTTTGCAGGACTTTCTTTGCAAAATATTGATTGATTTAAAAAAGCATAGTACCATCTAATGAACCTCTAAACACCAATCTGTCTATCTAAAAATATTTTTAAACATCCAAGTCGTTTTGGAGGAGTTTCCAAAAGTTGCGAAAAAATATCGTGCTATTAATTATTTTTTTAAAGCAAAACTATTAGTTACACGAAAAAACCTTGAGTTCCAAATTATGTACATGAATCAATAATAAACATATATTTTTTTCAAACCTTTTAACCTAGCGATTACTAAGGAGTATGCTTTAGAAAGTAACCGTTTTACGGCACTAAAGCGCATGTAGGCCCTTTGTACGGGTCGTAAGTCCGAACACCGATTCGCTGTTAGTTGGTTGGAGAGAAACACGTCACAGTTAGATCCAATAGTTGAATATATTTGAGTTAAGTAAACTACAGTATAACTAAGATGGAAGGCGACTATTTCTCTCTCTTGGTTTGGATAGCAACACTGCTATAAGATCACTATCAACGTTGGTTGCTTTGTTATGATGTTTTATACGGTCCAATTATGACGCACATCGTTGGCCTAAAGTAGGTTGTAGGGCATGAATATCGGCATCTCGGAATCTCGTAATATCGGAATCTCCGATAGAAATTACCGATATTTCAATTCCGATAATGAGTGATCCAATATCGGAATCTCGGAATTAGAAAAAAAACTTATTTTCACTCATTCTGAAGCGTTGAACGAGAAACTGCGGTTTAGCCCTTTTACTACGGTGGTTTGAAATGGTCGGATAATCTGTTTACTTTTTGGGCGCTTATTTATTTAAACTTCACCTCATGAAAAAAATATATGTTCCTTATTTAGTCCCGAGATTGCTAAAAATGTTAGCTTAAACAGTACAAGTAAATACACAGTGTCATATTAGAACCCGTTGTAACAAATATATTTTCATTGATTAATGCTTTAGTTACGCGAATCCACTGGATTTGAGACGTACGGGATCGGCTAATGTGACGACATTTGGAAGAGGCTTATGTTCAGAAGTGGACGATTTTCGGCTGAAATGACGATGACAATGATGATAAATACTCAGATAGTTTTTCATACTTTTAAGAGGGCTGTTTCGGAACGAGTAAACTTTATTTCAAATTCACAATGTGTTACTTGCTTGAATTTTTTTTCAGTCTTCTGCTTGTATTGAATACAAGAAATTAGTCTATTCGATCACTAATATGTTGGTTTAATCACCTTCTACTACTTGCCTAAATTGTCTCTCATCATCATCAGCATTTCAGTCAAAAGACGTCCACTTCTGAACGTAGGCGTCCCACAAGAGGCCTATGTTATAATAAATAAATCTTTATTACTCACTACACTTATCGGGACTACTTTCAGATTGATCGACAAACATTTATTTTATGGATTTATAACATTATTTTTTTTCAGAAAGACATGACTTATATTCTTTCTTGGGCACAAATGTGCAGTTTAGGTAAATAAGCGCTCAATTACCCAGTAACTGGTGATTAGAGAAAGACACAATAAAAAAACCTAATATGTCGCGGCTTAAATGTACCTATTTTCTGTTCCTTTTTCTTCTTGTCTCTTTATTTTGTGTGTACATTAATGGTTAAATAAATAAATGTGTTTTTTATTGTGCTTAATCCAACCTCATACCGAATTTGTGGTATTAAAAATGCGATATTTAACGAAAGTGCGGCATTCCGATATTAATATCGGAATTTCGATATTGAGATCTAATATCAGAAATCAATATCGGAATTGAAAATGTTCCGATATTACATGCCCTAGTAGGTTGACAGTATGCAGAAAAATGTACGGTGATGAGACCGTACAATGGTTTTAATGGTTATATTGAATACTAGTTAACTGTTAAAATAATGGTAAATGTTAAATCTAAGCTAAAGTAGCACTAAGATGGTTTGATTCGAGTTACGCGATTGGTATCCGAACACACTAACTGACGCTAGTTGCGATATTTATGAAAATGCACGCTGGCAATAGTGCTGAGCTGTTCGATTGCAAATATTGTACCGAACACCATATCCTCAGAAAACTCGCTTGTTCCCAGACGGTACGCGTAGTCGCCAACCTATGTTTAGCAGAGCGCGTGGGGCGAGGTCTAGCGGACTTGTACGCCGAGCGGACTGTCAACGCGCTGCTGGCTTGTCTACTGCTCGCTGAGAAGATCGTACATGATACGGTAACGCTCTAAGATTTATGTAATTCATGGCAGGTGCGGATTTACCAGCAGGCTGAGTAGGCTGGAGCCAGGGGCGGCAGTTTTTAGGGGGTGGCAAATCTGTGCATTTTTTTTTGTCTTGGAACGAATGATATGACCGTTCGCTAAGAGTGTCTGGCCGAATTGATAGCACGAGCGCGGGAGCTGAAGAGCCAAGCGGGGTCGTATTGTAGGCATACGCTGCGTGGAGACATTGATTTCAAGAGATACTTTGAATTTGGAGAAACTGGAAACGACGGTAATGTTTGTTCTGTGGAACGTTTTTTTGGAAGGAAATAAATAGGATTGCGAACTATGATATCGAATTGTAGAGATCAGTAGGGGCGGAAATTTAATGCCTACTGGCGGGCGGCAAATGTGTAAATCCGCCACTGATTCATGGCAAAACTAGAAGATCTCACTCTGGTTTGGACGCGCGTATATTGTTATATCTATAATGATAAGGAAGATGCAACTATTCACGTCAGTTTTAAAAAGAGGGGTGATATACGTTTGACGTGTGTACCTGTGAGTTTGTGTATCTGCCTGTGACATCATAGCTCCTAAACGGATGAACCGAATTTGATTTATTTGTTGTTTGAAAGATGACTATCGAGACTGTTCTTAGCTATCTTTCGCCTCGCCTTTTCCCGTTATGTGTGGTCGGCTTGCCCAATGCAGCACCATTTATTTCATCTTCCGTAACTCCCATCCCCCTTCGTCATCCATGTGATTTGAGGGTTTGGTGTTTTTAGCTATGTTTGATGAAAATCGGTTCAGCCGTTCAAAAGTTATGGGCGTTTTAGTGTTTGAATCGGGGTGTTTTCGCAAGATATCGTGTCATAATTACGTGTTTAATAGATTGTCGATTGAAGTGTGTCTACTACTAGATAAATTATGTAGCATGAAATAAAAATTTGTTAGGGATTTTTAAATTTTACTGGTTGGATCTTTGATACAGTCTGGCTAGTTTAACAAGTAAAATTTCAAAATTTTGTAAACCCCCGTCACATTTATCTTGCGAAAACACCCCGATTCAAACAGTAAAACACCCATAACTTTTGAACGGCTGAACTGATTTTATTCAAACATAGCTAAGAACACTCTCGACAAAATTACCTTTCAAACAAAGAAAACTAAATCGAAATTGGTTCACCCGTTTAGGCGCTATGATGCCACAGATACACAGCAACACACGCGAAACTTATAACACCCATCTTTTTCCGGTGGGGGTTAAAAATACCTTGGTACACTCTATATTTAATCGGCTTCAAAAAAAGAAAGAGGTTCTCAATTCGTGTGACAATTTTTTTTTGTATTGCCAGGACTTGTCGTTAGAAGAGAACACAGCGACGGTGGAGCGCGCCGAGGAGCTGGCGACGGCGGCGCTGGCCACGCTCAACAACCTCACGTTCTACCGCGAGCCGCCCGACCCGCCCGACCCGCTCCACGTGCCCATCGACAATATATGCAAAGGTACCTGTATACCGCCTTCGACGCTATATTCAGACGCCATCTATTTATTTATATATATGTCGCATCAGGGCTGGCCGATAGATGTAAACCATCGGGAAGTCAGGATGTATTTCCCTTAGGTTAAGACATCGTGTGTGGGCAGGTCGGTGGGTACAATCGTGCAAATGAAATCACAGAAGTTATTCGATACACTGGGTTTATTTAAATAGTCACAACTTAGTTACATTCTTGCTTACTAATATTACGGATCGACACTGATTCTACAACGTGTTAGCTCTACGGCTGTCAGTACTCAACTGCCATATTCTATGTTCCCCACCACGCAAGTGATTAGAAATAGCGCGCCAATGCGTAGTTGTTCTTGCTTTGCCGCCAGATGGCGTGCTTGCGATTTGTTTTGACGTCCGTACTATTGACTAAACCCGACACGGCCATCCTGCGAGACAGGCGTCCTCGTCTGTTCCTCATTGTCAGGGTTAACAGTGTATCGAATCATGTGGAAATTCTCATGAATGTCCTCAGCCCTTGGGGGAAGCTGAGGGGTCTGTCAGACTCCTACTGACTAAAACCACATGGTGTTCTTTAGGCCGTAATTTCTCTTGAGAGGCGAACGTGGAACACAGCACGTCGCCTTCTCGGGCCTCTCTCAGGTGACAGATCCCCAAATCTATCACCCGCAGGCATCATCTTCTTGTCCTTGCTCAATGCCATCTCATGTCGTGTTGCGCCACACGTCCTCTTAGTCTACTCCGACCCGCCAGTCTCCCATCATACAAGGGATGTTTTTCTGAAACACAAAATTTCCAAACAGTATTCACTCGTCTAATCCTGACTCATACTCTAGAGTGAGGAAACATTTCGAAACAATCAAACATGATCATTTAAATCTCTCTGTTCACTATTGCAAGGAACAAGTAATTATATTTTCAATTTAAAGAAAATAGCAACTTAATCATCGATCCGGTACCTGATAGCACCTAATCTTCGTGATTACAAAGTCCAAGTACCACTGATAGTCATTAATGTCACATTTAATGAAATAAAAGAAACAAGACACCAGGTATCTTATTCACGATCTTTAGCCATCACATAGCCCTCTTAGCTATCTCATAGCTCTCTTAGCTATCTCATAGCTCTCTTAGCAATCAGAATTGCTCTACTCGCACATCTCCACGATGTCCAATCAACTCAACTCTCTGAACTTAGAACCAGTTCCATACAGACATTTAACCTGTCGTATGTTACGTCAATTCGTCATCTACCATCTCAATTGGTACTTGAGCTTTGTGTATCTTACTAACACAATCTACGCATAGTAATCAAAATTAGAAAATCAAAATTATTTCAATATTCGTAATGAAGGCTTGACGATTCGAACGTCATCAACATTAACATGGTGACCTCACCTCTCGCGTCACTATGCGAGTTTACTTTATTTTAACCTCATAACTCAACAGGAATCCTCTGTAAGGTTCCTTACAGAAACGTGTTTTTTTTACACCGGCTTACAGGTGCCCTACAGGCCCACAGTTGCTACAAGGACCTCCAGTTGCCACACTGGCTTACAGTTGCCATAAAGGCCTCCAGTTGCCACACAGGCCAACACACAACGCTCGGCTAGTCCTGACCAAACTAGATTAATGGGTTCGTGAAAATAGAGATTTGTTTTTGAACTCTACTCTCTAACTAAATCATTGCCCTGGGCCATGTACCACAGTCATTCCAAACAAACTTTAAAACTTCTGCTGCAGCAACAACTGCCAAGCTTATAGAAACCCTCGAGTAAAACCTCTAACGCCACGGCTCTATAGCCGACCAGCAATTGTATTGCTCTCACACAACGGTCTCTCAAGACCCCGACCTCCGCCAGAATTTACTGGTACGGTCAAACATAATACGGCTGATAGACTCAATTACTCGACATTTTAAGCTTGCTCATCATCATTAAAATCCTTTTAACATCAACATCGACTGGTACATGACCCGCTGGCATCTCCCTTATCCTACCTTATGCATACTGGTAGGTTCTAAGCGTACCTACTTAAATCTTTCGGTGTATAATGATCACCGTCCTGTAATGTCACCGTCCGGTAACCTATCGCAGACTTAATAAAGGGCCTATTTAGTTTTCGTACTAAAGTTTCCCACACAACACTATTCATTAGAAAAAGACGATCAACAAGTTCAAAACTAAACAAAGTAATAGTAACAATGCTGTTACGGTTTCTTATAATTAATTCAAAGGTAATGCATACCCAACTCATGAAACCTCTTCAAAAACCCATCGCCACATGTTACGCATGAGGTGCGGTCCAGAATTGGTCTTACGAGCAGACATGTTACACTGTCATCAACTATGACGTACAATTCTCAAAGAACTTGGTGATCGGGGAACCTTCTCACAAGATTCGCGCTTTTTACTCAAAGATTTTGGAACATACTGACGGCTTATAAAAGGGAAACAACTAACCCTGATAATATTAAGGAGCTTCACGAATTAACTCTGATCAATATCATTAGTATCAGATTATCAACAGTAACCCTTTACTGTCGCTCATTAACTCAGTTTTCACGTTAGGAAAACGATCGCGAGATCTACTGCTATCATAATATTACTATGAAAGTAAGCAAGTGAATTCAGACCCGAAGACGGTGTTATAATTCGTTACGCAACAAGATCTGTTCGTAAATGATCAGTACCGTTAATAACTCGATACAATTGCGTTGGCCCAACGACATTACTAACTCGCTTTGCCACTGAAAACGACTAGTTATTCAGTCATTTTGGATAACTCATCTCCTTCATATGGGATATCTTATCCTAAAGTTCGTACTGAACCAAATGTTGAAACTAGGAAAATACCAACAAGCCAATAGGTAACTTATTAGCTACTTGCTTTTTACTAGGTGTGTCTTAATTACCCAGTGATGGTGCTAGGTATAACCACTACCAACCAATTCAGTGTTCCAACATGAACACTCTTAAAACTCGAAATAGCATCTCATCACTAGAGAACATTCGACTTCACTATCGAAATAAAATAGAAGCGACTCACCGAGTATTCCATTCCAAACTTGCGCACGGTCGTAACGTTCGGCTACGACCTGTGAACTGCTACCCTGCCGTTCCTCTTAACCTCTCAGATGTTGACATGTCAACCTTCGCGCTCAGCATCTGAATCGCTAGCCTCCAGCAGCGGCTTCAGGCTGCGACACAATATAGTATCTGAAACATTAAAAATATTACGAGAGTATATGTTCACACGGTTATCTTAACCATACACAGCTTTGATGGAAATTAACCGGTGTGCTGGTGTAGTAACCTAAACCAATAAATCTGCCTAGCTTTTTCCCAACCAAATCGGGGTAGGCCTCCAGTCCTACCGGACCCAGCCTAGCACCAGTGTTTTACATGAAGCGACTGCCCATCTGACCTCCATAAACCAGCAACTGGGAAACATGGCACCCCTTGGCAATACTGGTGTCAGATCTCAGGCTTCTGACTACCCGTAACGACTGTCATAGATCTTCAAATGACAGCCGGGACCAACGGCTTAACGTGCTTTCCGAGGCACGGAGGAAACCCGGTATGTTGAAATGGTTACCCATCCACGGACCGACCTCGTCAAGCGTTGCTTAACCTTGATGATCGACCAGTGCGGCTGTTATTATTTAGCCACGAGCTCCTAGTAGTAGAAGTAACCTAAACCTGCAATATGTGTTGTTATGGACACCGAATGTGAGTGCAGATTCCCTGTCCAAAACATGAACCACACATTAAAGTATCCCAAGTTCCCAGGTAGGTACATGAGCTTTAGAGAATCAAATAAATGCCATTGCATTTTAAGTCGCAATTAACGACCTGGTAGGGTTTACCACTTTTTAGAAAGTTTGGCCCTCCAACTACAAAAGAAGAATACTATGCTTCTTCTCAAACTTAGTCAATTCTCACTACATAAAACTAATCAAAATATTTCATTTGGAATTATCATAATTTCCAGACTGAAGTATAAGGTAAAGGTACGGTACGGTAAGAGGAACAATAATAGTCAGCCAAGGTCAGTCAAGTGTTATTTCCAGTGATAATAGAATAATAACTCTCCAACAACACCAAAACTTGACCATCGATAACTCACATGAAACTATGAGCTGACACGGGCCACCCCGTTGAACCACTGACCACCATACCGTACACAAAACCAGAATTTTGAATAATGAACACACTTTTGGCCATAGTCATAACAAATTGAAAACGACTCACCAGATTGGCATAAAGATCCGTGTGTCTTTCCACACGTCCACACGCTCCTCCTTGACCTGTCCAGCACCTTGGTTGCTACAGGCCTCCTTGTTGTTGTTATTTAAGACTGAGGGTAGTCGCAGAAACGAACGACAACTTTTTCCATCTCAACTGACACCGCAATTTTTTTGCAAGAATGTAACCGCCACTTTCACCAGCATTGTTTATACGTGTGATCTCATTAGCACGACCGAATCCCAATTCTGATGTCGCATCAGGGCTGGCCGATAGATGTAAACCATCGGGAAGTCAGGATGTATTTCCCTTAGGTTAAGACATCGTGTGTGGGCAGGTCGGTGGGTACAATCGTGCAAATGAAATCACAGAAGTTATTCGATACACTGGGTTTATTTAAATAGTCACAACTTAGTTACATTCTTGCTTACTAATATTACGGATCGACACTGATTCTACAACGTGTTAGCTCTACGGCTGTCAGTACTCAACTGCCATATTCTATGTTCCCCACCACGCAAGTGATTAGAAATAGCGCGCCAATGCGTAGTTGTTCTTGCTTTGCCGCCAGATGGCGTGCTTGCGATTTGTTTTGACGTCCGTACTATTGAGTAAACCCGACATATACTTTATTGTAGGAGCTCGTGGCTAAATAATAACAGCCGGACGGGTCAATCTTCAAGGTTAAGCAACGCTTGGCGAGGTCGGTCCGTGGATCGGTGCCCATTTCAAAATACCGAGTTTCCTCCGTGCCTCGGAAAGCACGTAAAGCCGTTGGTCCCGGCTGTCGTTTGAAGATCTTTGACAGTCGTTACGGGTAGTCAGAAGCTTGAGATCTGACACCAGTCTAGCCAAGGAGTACCGTGTTACCCAGTTACTGGGTTGTGGAGGTCAGATAGGCAGTCGCTCCATGTAAAACACTGGTACCCTGCTGAATCTGGTAAGACTGGAATCCGACCCCCACAACAATTGGGAAAAGGCTAAGCAGATGATGATATATACTTTATTGTACACCAGAAAATATATAAAATAAGAAACTTAAAACTAAATAAATACACAACGGGCGGCCGCATTCCACGATCTCTTTCAGGCATTTGGATTTCTACGGCGCTACGATTGAATTTGGTACGTGCCACGCAAACGCCAAATTAATGTTACAATAACGCGGCTTAATTTGCCACGACAACACAACGAAGATGCTACAATATGTTGGTGCGAGCATGTGATACATTTACGCTACGAAAACGCTACGCTAGTTCGCTGTTCCTAGGCAGCGTTACGAAGACGTGCTAAGTTAAAGCTATGCTGGCGCCCGCATGTGCTAAGATACACCACATACAGTTAGAAAGAAAGAAAGAAAACACATTTATTTGACACAAGCCAGAGCACACAACATAAACATAAAAAAGAAAACTAAACAACTATAACACAAACAAAAAAAAATATATATACGTATAGGTCTACCAGAATCTCATGGCAAATGTGGAAATAAAAATTTGTTGTGTGCAATACTGGGGAAATTGGATTAAACGATCTTGATACTGTTTAATTTTTATTTATGTCTTTAGTATTAATGAACATGAGGTACTTATATTATAGTTGTCACAGCGGATCTTTGTGTCTTTGAACTTGGTCCTGCCAACCATTGCGTAAGAAACAGTTTGTCATCGAGTATACTGCATAGAGTAAGCGAGATAGGACGATGTGACATACATAGGCGAGTGAAAGAGACAGTTATACAATGCTATCTTCACCTTCAACATTGACACAAAAATAGCTACTGCGCGGGGTCTTGCAACCAATTCAGAGACACGAAGATTCACTGTGAGTATTATAGGTATGTGTATGAATAATGTTGTTATACATCGGGTTCTTAATATAGGAAAAATAAATCATTTGAATATTAATTTATGTACTTATTTATTATATATCATTTAAATCATACTAATAACTTAAAACCTCATTCAGAACTAGAAAACTAGAATATGATTTCATGAACTCCACTGGCATTTCAAAAACTTGTATCTTTGTAGTTTTATGTCATCTCTCTCCATCAATATGGTTCTTTTTCATTGGCATTTAACATATTCAAAACCAATCTCTTTATGTATAAAGTCTGTAAAAAATAATAAAATGTATCATGTTACTTATAGTCATTCATCATCATCAGTCTATATATACTTTTTTTAGGGTTCCGACCCAAAGGGTAAAAACGGAACCCTATTACTAAGACTCCGCGGTCCGTCTGTCTGTCACCAGGCTGTATCTCGTGAACCGTGATAGCTAGACAGTTGAAATTTTCACAGATGATGTATTTCTGTTGCCGCTATAACAACAAATACTAAAAACCGAATAAAATAAATATTTAAGGGGGTTCGCATACAAAAAACGTGTTTTTTTTGCCGTTTTTTGCGATAATGGTACGGAACCCTTCGTGCGCGGGTCCGACTCGCACTTGGCCGGTTTTATGTAAGTTTTATGGCCTGGTTGCTAGGACCTTTTAGCCACGTCTTTGGAAAGAGTTTTGGATCTTATATTTATTCTTTAGTATGCATTAGAATGCGGATGTAACAGATTTTAATGTTTTTTGGAGTATTTGTCAGCAAATTGTATCGAGTCAGTCTGCCCAGTAAGCTTTGCAGAGGCAGTCAAACTACAATAAAATACTCCGCTCCACTATCCCGAGATCGCTTCTCTCAATGATTTTACAAATTGTCCAGTTGCGTAGACAGTTGAGACACAAAACTACACCAATAATATATCACAATATCCACTATATAGGAATCAATTTGCAAATAATATTAACAGCCACTGAACTCGACAAAAGCCCGCCAAAAACTCCCGTCTATATACACATCCCACTGCAGGGCGCAGATTATTACTTTATATTTTTTTTTACGTCAAAGATTCTCAATCCCCGTTAAAATCAATATCTTGTCGAAGAATTAGTAACAGTTACATTACTGTTGCCATTTCCTTCCGGCCATCATTCGATGTGCCCTGTGTATTAACCATATAATAGTAATGGAAAGAAATAAAAATTAAGTAAGAAAAATGTAAAATAAACTAATAGTATCAAAACAAGTCAGTCCAACTTACCGGTCCACTCTACGACGCACTTTAAAATCAAAGATTGAGTTTGATTTACGCCTTCTTCTTCCCTTATTTTATGATACACATTGAAAACAATATGTCTCGCTTGAGATCGAAGTGGGTTTTTCGACATTTTCACAAAAATAACAAATTTTCAAGATTGTACAGTCTAAAACTGTACATATTTTGCTGACGCGGTGCCGTGCACCATACGTGCGTCATTCCAATAATATTATAAATACACATGAAACACTTTAAATCAATGAGTACGATAACTGCTACGCGGTGACTAACATTAGAGAAAGGAATCGTCAACAGTATTACTTGTAAACACAAAAATACGTAATAAATCTAACGAAAACTGAGTGATCTTTTCTCTTCGTGCTTCAACCTCAACAACAACAACTCTGCAAGTGTACGAACCGTACATTTTTTGGTCCTTCGAGCCGGATTTGGGTGCCACTGTGTCTCTTTACGGTAGCGAATCGGTTTAGCTGGTCTCCCAGAAGCGGGTCGCCCCAGCTAGATTGAGAAGTCGCATAATATCGTGACAGAGGTGCAAGGGTGCTGAGTTCCACTGACCATTTCAAATCAAGTAAGTCAACGATTTCAAGATTTGAAACGGAGAAGACTACAAGCAACGCAGTAGCCTTCGCAATACAACGCAACGCTCTCCTGCCACAGTCAACGACGTGTCAGCAAGCATCAACATGGATATGCTAGAATTGCAGTCAACGTGCTTCGATAACATCAAAGCATTATGTGTCAACTATCGCAAGGATTCATCATCACGAAAATCTGTGGAATACCTGAAGAAACGCTTGTCGTCGCTAGAAAACCAATGGCAAGACTTCGAAGGCAGGCATGCCCAACTGTTGCTCGAACTAGAAGATAAGAACATAGCATATTTCAAGGACGACGTCTACGAAAAAACTAAAGAAATGTTCTTATCAACTAAAACAGACATAACTAGCAAACTGACGACTTTGAGCAAACAAAACGTGAAGTTCGACCTAGGTGGGACTTCAGAAGATGACGACAGCAACATACAACTCTTGCTTAACAAGCAAGAATGCAATTTCAACGCGATTCACCGTGTCATCTCCAAGATTGACTTAATCACTATATCGGAAAGATGGGAACTGGAAGACCACTTCGCAACCTTGAAATCGAAATGGGAACCCATCGATAAACTTCATTGGGAAATAGACTTTCAACTGAAAGGATCCAACGAACATTACTACAAAATGTTCACGGACATTGAACAACAATATGATGAGCTAAAGAGGAAAATCCATGCCAAAATCTGGTCCACCGTCCACTACCAGAAATCGACACCTAAGATCGAAATCCCTGAGTTCTCCGGCAACTACAGTCAGTGGATCTCCTTCAAAGACCTATTTCTGGAAGCTATTCACAAAAACCCTATGATCAACAACGCGCAGAAAATGCAACACTTAAAGACCAAGCTGCGAGGAGAAGCTGAACGCTTAGTGCAGCATCTGACCATTAGCACTGAAAACTATAACTCATGCTGGGATATATTAATTCAGCGCTACGACAATCGTCGCCTCCAGTTTACTTCATTTATGAACAACATGCTAAATCTGCCGATCATACAACATGCAGACTCATACAATTTGAAGAAGATGCATGACGTCATTACCGAATGCCTGAACGGCATCTCTAACATCGGTATTGATACTTCAACTTGGGACCCGATCATTGTGCACATCATGTCACAAAAACTGGACTCCAGTACTTTGAGTGACTACATGAAAGAACTTCAAGATCACAGAGAACTACAGAACCTCCACGACTTCCTGTATTTCCTCGAAACACAGTTCATGGCATACGAAACGATGAAATCAGCTAAAAGGGCGAACCCTACAGCCACAGAAAAATCATCCAACTGGAAAACATTCAACAAGCAAACCCAGATGAAGAAACATAACTATAACTTCAATCAAAATAAAACAAACAACTATCATGCTATTTACGGTAAATGCCCATTCTGCAACGGAAGTCACGTTCTGCGCCAATGTGACAAATTCCTACAAATGGACTTTGGCAAGCGAAATGACACCGTGTCGAAACTGCAGCTGTGCAAAAACTGTTTATTCAGCCACGGAAATGACGAGTGCAAATCCACGAAAATGTGCAAAGAATGTAACTTGAAACACAACACACTATTGCACAATCCGGACAACCAAACCATAACGTCAGCGACTAGAAAAAACAATGTTGAACAACGCCCTTCATCTCAACAACCAACATCTAACCATTTGTCTAAAGACAACATGGAGGTTCTACTGACTACGGTCCAGCTGAGAATAAAATCTGCAGATGGGATTTATGTAACACTACGTGCGTTGCTCGATCAAGGCTCACAGGTGAACTTGATAACAGAAAACGCTGCACAAATATTACGTCTTCCTCGGCGCGGGATCAACGCATCAGTATCGGGAATCGGCTCTGTTTCCAGAGAATGCAGGGGAAAACTGAAACTTACCTGTCAATCGATTCACTCCGATTATAACTTTGAAACTCAAGCACTTATTATGACGAAGCTAACAAACAACCTGCCTATGAAAACGTTCGAGAAAGGTGCATGGAGTCACTTGAAAAACTTGAAACTTGCAGATCCTGACTTCAACGTATCTCGGCAAATCGACCTATTACTAGGAGCCGACGTATACTCCGAAATTATCCTAGGAGGTGTATTGAAAGGCAATAACAGCTCCCCAGTTGCACAACAAACGCAAATTGGGTGGATTTTATGCGGAAAGATGAAACAAACGTTTAACTGCCACGTTACTGTAGTCAACTTAGAGGATTTAACAAAATTTTGGGAGAATGAAGAAATTCAAAAAACTAAAGATATCCCCAAAGATGACCAGTGTGAACAATTTTATAACGAAACTGTAAGAAGATCATTTGACGGAAAGTACATCGTCAAAATGCCTCTAGTTCCAGACTACAAAGAGAAACTAGGCAAGTCTAGAACAATTGCGGTTTCGCAGTTTCTACAGTTGGAAAAACGGCTAGAGAAGAACGAAAAGCTTTCCTCCATGTACAAAAAATTCATGGAAGAGTACGCGGATCTGGGTCACATGAAATTAGCACCTCAGATACCTACTGACGTCTACTTCTTACCGCACCACGGGGTCTTGAGAGAAAACTCGACAACAACAAAGTTGAGGGTCGTATTTAACGCCTCTCAAAAAACTACGACTGGCGTCAGCCTGAACAACGTCATGGAAAAAGGCGCCAACTTACAAAAGGACATTCAGGCCCTTATACTGAAATGGCGAACGTATAAATACGCATTTACGGCTGACATTGAAAAGATGTACCGCTGCATTTGGATTTCAAAAGAACAACAACATCTACAGAGAATTGTATGGCGGGACTCACGAGATCAACATCTTCGCGATTACCAGCTCTGCACAGTAACCTACGGGACCAAATGCGCACCATGGCTAGCTATGCGAACATTGAAGCAACTAGCCATTGACGACGGTCACAAACATCCGGCAGCTGCCAAGACACTCATAGAAGAATGCTACGTAGATGACGTCATTAGCGGCCATAACAACCTCACAGAAGCGAAAAAACTGCAAAACTCCTTGATCCAACTGTTAAAAGGAGGAGGCATGAATTTACGGAAGTGGACAGCCAATGACCGCGCTATACTGGAAGACTTACGCAAGGATCAAATTTCAACTCAAACCATGTTTGATTTTAAAGGGGAAGAATCAAGCAAAACGTTAGGCCTCGGTTGGAATCCAAACAGCGACAACTTCCACTTTAACTGGCCTGTGGAAAGCTCCAAACAACTAACAAAGAGATCTTTACTCTCAGCCATATCAAGATTTTACGACCCATTGGGTTGGCTCTCCCCAGTAACGGTCAAGGCCAAACTACTATTCCAGAAAGTCTGGATGAGTAAACTTAGCTGGGATGACATAGTGCCCAGCAACATTGAATCTGAGTGGCTGAACCTAAAAACAGAACTGCCGTTCATTAATAAAATAACGATAAATAGATGGATTGGCGACACACAACAATGTGTCGAATTGCTAGGCTTCTGCGACGCAAGTGTAAAGGCGTACGCTTGCGTTATTTACAGCAAGGCGTTCAACGAACATGGCCAACCCATCGTAACTCTACTTGCTGCTCGAACAAGGGTGGCTCCACTGACTCAGAAAACAACACTACCAAGACTGGAACTGTGTGGTGCTCAGCTACTAGCTGACTTGATGGAGAAAACCAAGGAAACATTCTGTGGATATAACATATCAACACGGGCTTGGTCGGATTCTCAAGTGGTCCTCGCGTGGATTCAAGGCGAAACATCAAGATGGGAAACTTACGTAGCCAACAGAGTTACAAAGATCAAAAACGTCATTCCTGCAGCTCAGTGGCATTATGTCAAATCAGAGCAAAATCCAGCAGACTGCGCCTCAAGAGGTCTTTTGCCAAGCAAACTAGTAAACTTCAACCTGTGGTGGCAAGGCCCAGAGTTCTTAACAAAACAAGATCCGCCGGCAGATATGCCTTGCACTTTCCAAACGAATTTTGGCGGCTTAAACCACGCTAAAATCACGCAAGAAAATATCGATCATAATATAATTATCAATTTATTGAGCAAATGCAGCTCATTGACACAAGCAAACAGGGTCATCGCATGGATATTACGCTTCATTACAAATGTGCGCAATAGGACGAAATCGGAAACTACGTACCTAACAACAAGTGAACTAAGCGCAGCGCGCATTAGTATCATTATTCAAGCGCAGCGATTGCAGTTCAATTCTGAATACAAACAAATCGTTAACAACGAAACAGTATCAAAGAAAAGCGCAATTTGCAAATTGAATCCTTATGTAAACAAAGCGGGCATCATCTGTGTCGGAGGTCGTCTTAAACACTCAAGATTAACTGGGGATATGAAGAATCCAATAATCGTACCACATAAAGGAAGATTTACACAACTTCTTATAGAACAAGCACATTCAGCCACATTACATGGAGGAGCTCGGCTAACGCTGACTTATATTAGACAGCGTTACTGGATCGTTGGCGGCAACCGGGCTGTCAAGAACCAACTTCGAAGATGTGTACGCTGCCATCGCTTCAACAAGACAGATAGCTATCAACTGATGGGTGACCTACCACCGCAAAGGATCACTCCGTGCCGCCCTTTCACGCACACAGGAGTAGACTTTACCGGTCATGTGGATGTTAAACACAACAAGGGTAGAGGCGTAAAAACTTCAAAGGGATACATAGCCATATTTATATGTATGGCGACGAAAGCTGTTCATATTGAACTCGTATCAGACCTTAGCACAGAAACGTTTATGGCGGCCTTCCAAAGACTATGTGCGAGACGCGGCACCCCGAAACACATGTACTCTGACTGTGGTACCAACTTTATCGGCGCTGCAAAGGTGCTTCGTCAGGAATTCGAAGAGTTCAAACAACTACTGAAACCAGATGTTTTCAACGAACTGGCCAAATTGGAGGTGGAGTGGCATTTCAACGCCCCCGCCTGGCCAACTGCTGGCGGTCTGTGGGAAGCTGCCGTCAAGTCTATGAAGCACCATCTGCGACGAGTACTGGGGGACCAAAAACTAACGTACGAGGAGTTCATAACGATTTTAGCAAAAATAGAAGCCTGCATGAATTCAAGACCTCTGTGCCCGCTAACTGAAGATCCAGAAGAGTTCTACAACTGCCTAACGCCTGGACATTTCCTTACAGGAAGCCCAATATTGTCCATGCCACTCTCGGATTACAGTGACGTAAAAAACATTGATTTACGCCGTAGATGGCAGCTTACCGAGCATATGTTTCAACAATATTGGAAAAGCTGGTCAAACGATTACCTTACCACTCTACAAACACGTAGTAAGTGGAACAAGCCTTCTAGAAACGTTAAAGAAGGCGATGTAGTACTGGTGAAAGAAAACAATCTACCGCCGGGAAAATGGGCCCTAGGTCGGATTCTGGAAACACATCCAGGATCTGATGGATATGTTCGAGTAACTACTGTTAAAACTCAAGCAGGAATCATAAAGCGCCCAATAACAAAACTGTCGCCATTACCATTGAACTCTGAAACTGAGGAAACCAAAGAAAACGAAATGAAAAATAAGCCTCCACAGAAATCGAAAAACGAACGGCGGAAGAAGTCAAAGAATCTTATCTCAACGTTACTAATAACAATGTTATCATTGTTTACATTTGTAACGGGATCTTATACCGCCACCGATGGCACGCGCGGAGCGCCGGCGGCGACCGCTCAGATTACAAGTCTGGAACGCGAGCGGCCCATATACTATGACACCGTCGGCAAAATGCAAGTAGTGCACGATGAATGGATACTAATGATGTACTACAACCTAACAAACTATTGGGATGGGACTCGTCGTACTCAAACTTACTTCGAGAATATTCACAACTTATGCCAAAAAACGAATCTACAACACTGCAGATCAACCATGGAACAATTAAATCATGAACTAGAACTTCTAAACTACTACAACTCTATACTTATAAATCCCCACAAACACCTGAGCAACAGGAAGAAACGGGGTCTAGTCGACGGAGTCGGCTACATAGCTAACAGTCTGTTTGGGATATTGGACCAACAATTCGCTAAGAAATATCAAAACGATATTCAATCTCTGCAAACCAATGAGAACTACTTACTTGAGTTATTAAAAAATCAAACAACGATTGTGGAGCTTGAGAATCAAGTATTGAAACAAACTGAAGACAATATTCAGCGTCAATTCAACTCCATTGATAACTTTATCAATCAGACCAATAAAAATATAGCATCCATCGAAACGGAAATGGAAATACTTTCGGCTACTACCTACCTCAACTCTGCTTCGTTAACGACGTACCTATTGATCAACAGCTTGAGGACGTTCCAGGAGATGCTGTTTAATACTCTAACTAACGTCTACCAAGGTCATGTAGATGTACATCTGATAAGTCCGGTGCGTCTGATTCAAAAATTAACGGAAATATCCGGAAGCCTTCCGAAATCTTTATCGCTACCAGTTGAGAACTACAAAGAAAACATTAAAGATATCTACAAGCTGATCAATGTGAAAGCACGAGTTACTGAAAATTACTTTCTTTTCGAAGCACATATTCCACTTGTAGCTAACGAAGATTTCGTAATATACCAAGCGATACCTTTACCGGTTAACAATGCTAAGGAAACTACATATGTGCAGTTATCAAACGAGTACATCGCTGTCAACTTCAAGAAGAACATTTACGTGTCTATGTCCAAAGATGACTTGAAACACTGCATGCAACAAAAATCGCAGAATTTCTTATGCAAGAAAAACCTGCCATCATTTGACCTACACAGCAAAAACGCTCCTTGTGAGGCAAAACTGCTATCGCATCAAAACAATGAACCTTGTGACGTCGAACGCGCGTCATGCAAAGACACTTGGATAGAGTTACAAACTCAAAACAGCTGGCTGGCGATTTGCTGCGAAACGTGTGCATTACGAATCATATGTAGCAACGACGTCACATCACAAACCATTGCATTATCGAGCATAGTGACATTATCTCAGGGATGCGTACTGCAATCCAACGACTTAACCATCTACGCTCAACGCCGATACAGCAGTCATATGAAGATGGATTATGAGTTTACAGCTCCAACATTTGATACATCTATTAACAAGATAGTGAACTTAACATATCGTTATGCTCCAAATATCCTTCAGTCAAAGGCTACGGATCAGGAAATTGTAACAATTGATCAGAAAATTGCAACTCAACGGCAAAATGAAGCTTCACTACCAACACTAACAAGTCACGACATTCATCAATATGCCATAAGTTACTCTTTGCTGGCGATCGCCATCATAGTCGTACTTGTCGTGGTTGGGAGAAATCGTTGTCCACACTATTGCACACACAACGCTAAGAACAAAACTTCGAGTCAACCTGAAGATATTGAACTTCAAGTTTTCCGCAAAACAGAGTGCCAGCAGCATGAAACCGTCGCAGCACAAACAACAAAGGACTTGCGGCGGGAGCCTCAACCTGGGAACAGGAACATCGCCTTTCTATTTGATTGATTAATTACTTAACTAACTTTGTGATGACTTTTCCTTTCTCTTCTCGTTGGTTTCTTCTTTTTGGGTTGCCAAGATGTACAGTCTAAAACTGTACATATTTTGCTGACGCGGTGCCGTGCACCATACGTGCGTCATTCCAATAATATTATAAATACACATGAAACACTTTAAATCAATGAGTACGATAACTGCTACGCGGTGACTAACATTAGAGAAAGGAATCGTCAACAGTATTACTTGTAAACACAAAAATACGTAATAAATCTAACGAAAACTGAGTGATCTTTTCTCTTCGTGCTTCAACCTCAACAACAACAACTCTGCAAGTGTACGAACCGTACAAAGATAATATCAAAAAAATTCAGCAGCGGTTGACACATCAAGTACTTTGATTTGATAGGTGACAATTGACATTGCCATATGAAAATCACAATTTAAAAAAAATAAAAAATGCCATGAGATTCTGGTAGGCCTATAACATTGTGTGTCCCACGGCTGCGCCAAATAGGACCCGCAGCCTAATTGTGTAAGTAAATTCGGCAAAGGAAACAATCTGTTTCTTTCCCAAAAACACACACATACACAAAAAAGTTGAATAAAGATACAACTTTTTTGTGTATGTGTGTGTTTTTGGAAAAGAAACAGATTGTTTCCTTTCCAAGCAAAATGTCGGACATCTAGTGCCCGACGCTGGTTTTCAACTGGACCTGTGACCGATGACGTGACGGACGTAATGCAGTTTATAGTAAGTAAATATGTATGTAAAACAGGTACTTACTCATACAAAAGATAAAAATAGATATGTAGAATGTGTATATTACAAAAAATTAAAAATATGTGTACACTACATAATAATAAATAAGGTGAGTCTGATAATAAATGACGTGTGGGTAGGTAGGCTAATGCGTCATAATAATGAGGCATCCTGCAGCCAATACGCCTATGCTACGTCAACGATACGAAAACGCTACGCTAGCCCTAGTCAGTGCTACGACATAAGCCCCTACGCCTTTGCTACGAAAACGTTATGCCAGTCCTAATCAGTGCTACGTCATCGCTCCGCCTTTGCTACGCTGCCGCTGGTGCCTGCAAGTGCTACATTAACGCTACGAAAACGTTACGCTGCCTATAGGCAGTGCTACGAAAACGTGCTACGTTAACGCTACGCTGGCGCCAGAAAGCACAACGTAAGCGCTACGAAAACGTTACGCTAGTTCTACTCAGTGCTATGATGACTCTATACTTTTGCTACGCTGATGTCTGCATACGTTTCTTCTTGGTGTCGGCAGGCGTTCATATTTTTTGGGACAAAACTTAGCCACTTCCACGGCGCCGTCGGTGACAGCGCATAGATCACCTTGGTTGCTCGTTTTGCGGCATAGAGGACTGTACAGGAGGTGGAGCATGGTTCGCGACACAGCACCACATGCATACCTTGCTGCCTGTTCCGTCGAGATGGCCTTATTTTGCGAGGTTGGAGTTACCCGTCCTACTTGGTTCTGGCATGCGCTACGAACCTTTATTAGTATAGAGATGTCATACCGTGTTTCGCCCACACAGCGACGTGCCGCTGGCTGCGCGGCTCGGGCGCGGCGTCGTGCGAGGCGGTGCGCGCGCTCGGCAACGTGTCGCGCGCCACGCGCACCGCGCAGCTCATCGTGCTGGAGGGCGCGCTCGACAGCCTCGAGCCTTTCTTACAGCATGGTGAGTGTAGCTGCGTGTACTTTAGATCATGATACATAATGTGGGTCTATCCACCGAGGCTTAATTTCACCCATAACGGTTAATGCACACACAGCAGCAAGTTGCTCGGGCAGAGAAGTGGTTTTGCGCGCCCACTTGTGAATTTTGCTCGAAAATGCTCGCGTAACTACCGCTTTGTCTGCACTGATCACAGAGTATATTGGGTACTTCATCATATCAGCCGAAAGACGTCCACTGTTGGACATAGGCCTCCGCCAAGCGTCGCCACATTGACCGGTTCCGTGCGTTTCGTAACCAGCGGATCCCCGCAACCTTCACCAGGTCATCGATCCTCCTGGTCCGAGGCCTTCCAACGTAACGCCTTCCGGTTCGCGGTCGCCATTCCAGAACCTTACTGCCCCATCGGCCATCCGTTCTGCGAGCAATGTGCCCTGCCCACTGCCACTTAATTTTGGCAATTCTTCGGGCTATGTCGGTAACCCTGGTTCTCTTGCGGATCCCTACATTTCTGATTCGATCACGCAAGGAAACTCCGAGCATAGCCCTCTCAATTGCCCTTTGAGTGACTGAAAGCTTTCTGATGAGGCCCATTGTAAGCGACCACATCTGAGAGCCATATGTCATCACTGGCAACACACACTGGTCATTGTCTTTCGTCTTGAGACACTGTGGTAAGTTGGACGAGAAGATACCGCGAAACTTCCCGAACGCTGCCCAGCTGAGTCGGCTTCGACGGTTGAACTTGGGTACTTAATTAGGGAAATCCTTGATGGTTAACATGTTCTTTGTGTAGAGGACAGCAGCGTGCGCTGTGCGGCGGCCGGGCTGCTCGTGAACGTGTGCGGCGCGGGCTGCGAGTGCGCGGCGGCCGCGGCGCTGGTGGCGCGCGCGCTGGCCGCCGCCGCCGCGCGCCGGGACGTGGCGCCCGCGCCGCTGCTAGCTCGCGCGCTGTGGAACGCGCACGCGCATGAGAACACGCCACTCTCGCCCCTGCACGCGCATCTCGTGTCTGAGGCGCTGGCTGTGTTTATTGGTGAGTACCTGATGGCTCGTGGAACTGTATTGAAATAGACGAAGAAAAGACGACGGTTAAAGGTTTTTATGATTTGTTTACTGTCTTGACGCGACATCACCCACACACACTTAAGTTACAGTCACACACAGCCCTATGCTCGCTGCGATTAGGCATTCGCAGCGAGAACTTGCCGTGTGACAGGTTATTCGCGGCGAATAGATTCATTCGCCGCAAGTTGAATTTGTCGCGATTAGAATTGAGCATGATAAATTTTCTCGCTGCAAATGCAACTCGCCGCGAGACTTCGCTGTTTGTGACAGGGTACTCGCTGCGAAAAGCCATTCTGCTCAGCGCCACTCCAGACTACACGCCTGTGCTACTGTAGAAATTCTCGTATAGAACTCGCTGTGTATGACAGGCAGGAAGTATTCGCTGTGTGCGACCGTAGCTTTACTGAAAGTTGTTTTTAACCCCCGCCGGAAAAAGAGGGGTGTTATAATTTTCACGTATGTTGCTGTGTGTCTGTGTATCTGTGTGTCTGTCTATGGCATCATAGCGCCTAAACGGATGAACCGATTTTGATTTAGTTTTGTTTTGTTTGAAAGGTGAATTTTAGCTTGAAAGGTGAAGAGTGTTCTTAGCTATGTTTGAATAAAATCGGTTCAGCCATTCAAAAGTTATGGGCGTTTTACTGTTCGAATCGGGGTGTTTTCGCAAGATAAATGTGTCGGGGGTTTTTAAATTTTGAAATTTTAATTGTTAATTTAATAAAGTTTCAGATTGTATCGCTACCTTATAATAGTTATTTATGCTACAAGTGCGGAAGGTAGGTGATTTCCGATGAGTGGCATTTTTATTCACGAGCGAGCGAAGCGAGTGAGTGGATAAATCGACACAAGTCGGAAATCATCTTACGTACGTGTATCATACAATATTTTACTATGCATTGTGCGAGGAAATAATAAAAATAATAAAATGAAATTACTAAAATGGCGGGCTTATTCAAGGGCGTTCAGCATATCCACAGATTAACTAATAGTTCCTCGGGCATATCTACTGCGCATGTGCAAATAGCTGTCACATCGTAACGCAATAAGGCACGAGCAAAATATACGTTCTGCCAAACATATTTAATGAATATTTAAAATTAATTTATTGATCAAAATCTAAATCTAGAATAATTAAAAACGCCTAAAATAAAGTATTAGTTTTATTTTACCTTTTATATGAATGATAATCTGTACATAACTAATTTTTAAAACTTTTCTCAAATAATAAAAACTCTATGCGTCGGGCTGACGTTGGAGTTAAAAATTAAAAAAGTACAGGAAAGTAAAAAGCACTAGTGAAAAAAAGTGACACTTTCCGCACAGTTTGGCTGCTTGGAAAACCGCTCTTTTCGAGGACATGCATTGTAAAATCATTTTAACAAAAAAATCAAACCGACTTCCAAAATAAAACACTACAAAGCGAAAAATAACTATAATTTCCTAAGTCGGTATCTTTGGTACCTATTCTTTTCCGTTTTTAGACACCGACTTCAGAAAAGAAGGTTTTTATCGCTTCGTAGTGTTTTGTTTTAGAAGTTGCAGCGCCGGAGCCGTGACAGAAACAATGCTTGCTGCATGTTGACTGCCTGCTTGCTTGCTGCTTGCATGCCTGCTTGCATGTTACATGCTTGTTTGCATGCTGCGTGTCTGCTTGCACGCTGCATGCATGTTGCAAATCCCTTGTATTATTGATGAATCACTTCGGTTAAGTTAGGTTAGAATTGTGACTATTAAAGGAAAACGCATCTGTCATTAGATTTTTAATTCTACCTCCTCATACTAAACAAAATATTATACTTCTCTCTGACGAGCAATTATGTGTTTCTTTGTCTTGCTATTCAGTTTTACAAGGCGTTTTTATTTCGGCATTGTATTAATCGGTATATTAATTAATAATCAAATTCGTATTTTGGATGTTCCGAATTATCATTAAGTCGGACTTTTTGTTATTCGATCTCTTGAAACTTGGTATTTTGAGGATAGTAATTATAAATGTAAGGAATATTGAAATTTGGGAACTATAAAAATAGAAAAAAAAACCAACAATCGAAATCATCGCGTTAAATTTCCCGTGATAATTATAATAAAGTTAATATTATAAAAATAGGAGTAAAGATAAGTCGGAGTTGGTATTTTGAACCATTCGGAATTATGAAAATCGGTATTTTGAAATTCGTATTTGTGACTGACGGAATAAAGTTTTTTGTATCTAATGTAAACACTACACAGGTATCTCAGCAACACGAAACAACGGGCATAAAAACTAAATTATAAAAATTATATAAGCCCGACTTAAAACGCGAGTACGAAGTTGTTTTTAGCGGTTTATTTCATCCTGTTTAAACTATAATTAAACAATCTAATAGTAGGCACGCTTCGGTCGACAATCTATCTGAACCGGCTGTATCGGCTGAACCGATTTTTATCATACAATACTAAGAATACTCTTGATAAAGTCAAGCAAAACAACCATTTTCCAATGCGATAAAAATAAACACAAATGGTGACACATCCTGATTATCTATAATTAATGAAGATATTTCATTCCCTATCAGCTATCAGTACGTTATCAGCAAGATAGTTGCCAATTGCTTGTATCTATCTACGTAAACCGTTCCACTATTTCGGAACTACACATAACCGACTCCGTGGCGCAACGGTAGCGCGTCTGACTCCAGATCAGAAGGTTGCGTGTTCAAATCACGTCGGGGTCAAACTGTCTTTTTGCAATTTTTATAATTTATTATTTTGATTTTATTTATTTTCTCTCATTGTTGTAGACGATGAATCTGCATTCGCTGCTTGCGAAGCAGCTAAAATGGGAGATCTATGCGACGGTGATCAAAATCTCGTCAAACACCATGTAAGTATGCGATCGTTTTCTTTAGACAAAAAATAAAAAAATAAGTCAATATTATGACTTATTTTTTTACCAATTCTACTTTGTCTATTTTAGTCATCATGTGCCTCTTTCGAAATAAAACACTTGGTAGTACTTTGTTCCGCTCAGTTACACACACAAATAAAGTAATTAACGTACTATTTTCAAGCGTGACGACCGATACCATCAACAGGACAAGTCAATGTGACAATTAAAGTTGTATAGCATAAGGTACAAAATTGCCTGACACTTGCACTTTTAGCCAAACATTTACCTACTCTATGGCAACTCTCAGGTAACATTCGACATGGAGAACAATAACTACGCATCCGAATGCGACCCTTCCTGCTACGCCGCGGACCCGAAGCGTCTCACTCGCAAGGGCAGCGTCGAGCTCGAAGATGGTGACGTCACAGGCGAGGATCTTGGCTTCGAGGAGGGGGATGTGGAGGAGTGCCTGTGTGACCCGTGTCGCAGGCTCGCCTCGTGGGACGAGCTGGCCGGGGTTGCCATACCGCTCATGGAGAGGTTGCGGCCTCCGCGGACCGACGCCTCCGTGGGCACCGAGTGAATGGTACCGGCCAGTAGTGTTTTATAGTCTGTGGATTGCCGCCAGACAGTGCTGCCAACTCGTCTAAGCAAAAACGCGCTGTTAGCTTTTTAAAAAAGGGCTAGAAAGCTCTAAATTTTGCTGACAAAAAAAATGCTGTATTCAGCGCCTAATTCAAACAAAACGCCCAATAATTTGAGACTAGGGATGTTTAAAGTAAACGTATGTTTAATTTTTTTTATTGAATAAAAATATGTCATGTATAAGAGGTACATACATTATAGTACTTGCTTAGTAAAAAAAAAATAATGACGTGTTAATGTAATTATTTTTCAATAAAGGAATTCAATTAAAATTGTTGGTCTTGATCAGTTTTGGAATCCAATTTATGTTTATCTGTGGATGAAATTTTCCTCCACACGTCGTTTGTAAGTTGATATTGCGCAGTTAATATTTTTTAAGAGAAAGTCCTAAGTTTGAAAAAGCGCTAGATTTTGCGCTAGACGCTAGAACGCGCTATTGAACCAAAAAAGCGCTAGATCTGGCGCTGAAAGCGCTAAGTTGGCAGCACTGCCGCCAGAGGAGGTTTGGAGTGGGCATGGTTTTCAAACTTCTTACATAAAGTTAGAAGCAACTATATATATATTGGACTTATATTGGCTTTTAAGAAAGCTTTACAAAGAGAAACATGGCATGTCGGTTGTGAATGTTTGGTAGTTAGAAATAAATTAGTGAAAAACTAACTAGTCAATAATAAAATTATCATTACGTTAATAGATTTTACCTCGTCACGTTCAGGTATTTTGCGACAATGACTTATCGAATTAATATGTATTTACAGACTGTGATGATGGAATGCAATGTTAACTTTAATTTATATTTTAGTATGAATAATATGATTGTGGTTTTTGACACTTAAACTATTTAGGCACGTAACTTATTTCCAATAATATCAACAGGGCATTTTATGAATATACCTACTTAGGTACCTACTATTTACAATGAAAAATAGTCTGATAATATTTATGATGATCAACAATTTCTTTTTAAATTCTTGTATTATACATATTATAGGAAATTAAATATATCTAGTAATACATTATATATTTAAATATAGACTAATATTTTAAAGCTGAAGAATTTGTTTGTTTGTTTGAACGCGCTAATCTCAGGAACAACTGATCTGAATTGAAAAATTATGGTTGTGTTGAATATGCCATTTATCGAGGAAGGTTATAGGCTATATAACATCACGCTACGACCAAAAGGAGCGGAGCATAAATGAAAAATGTTGCAAAAACGGACAAAATTATTCCTGTTTGAGAGCTTCCGTAAACGGTTTTAGTTACGCAACAATCATGTACTTATGTAGCCTAACTACACTACCTACCCTACTCTACCTACTGTACCCTAACTACCCTACCTTACCCTACCCTACACTACCTACCCTACCCTACTCTACCTACCCTACCAACCCTGCCCTACCTACCCTACCTACCCTTCCTACCCTACCCGACCTACCCTATCCTATGTCCTTCTCCTGGTTTTAAGCTACCTCCCCACCAATTTTCAGCCAAATCGATTCAGCCGTTCTTGAGTTATAAATGGTGTAACTAACACGACTTTCTTTTATATATATAGATTCCTATCACTTTCCTACGTCTTAATGAATCGTGTTCAATGTTTGTTTTCAACATATATTATTTCAATTTACATAATTATGATTCAGTTTACCAAAATGAAAATCATTTTTTTTAATTTCACATAGTCCTACATGGGCCCTTATAAAACGTCGACAATGTGCACGGTTCGGGTTGGTCGTTTCCTATGGAGAAGAACCGGCAAGAAACTCCATGGTTACTGTTTTAAAAAATGGTTTGGTTTTACAATATTTCCATGTTACAGCATTAGTACTTAGATATGGGGGGACAACGTAGGCCCGACAATAAGTCGTATCAAAATACTACTGCCTATAAATAATACTGTACCTATATGTAGTTACCTTTATGTAGTTATATTTAGTGCGTAATTATATTATTGTTTATTGTAAATATGCAGTTTTAATAGCTATTCCTATTATAGATACCTATGATCAATTTTTAATTTCGTAGACTAAACTGATATTTGGAGGGTTGTCACTTTATCATTGCATCAAAATAGTGTCGTAGTTGATCGAAAATCGAACTAAGTCGAAAATTTAACAAAAAAAAACATTTCTTTACGGCAAAAAAAATCTAGTCGATAATTCTTCCATACAAACGTATTCTAGAGATTACTCCACTGTTAGACGATGTATGTTCAAAATAAAAAATGATATCAAGTTGTCTCATCATTATCGAGCCCTGTATGGAAATAAAAAGTAAAAATAAAACTTATTTGAAAGTTATGAGCGTCGATAATAAATAAGTTCCATATTTAAACACTAATTTTAACGCATCTTTGGGCGGAAATAAATACCATAAGAACAAGGAAAATTGAAAAACGGCCACCATAGATAGATTAGTAATTCAACAAAGCAAATAATGTTATTTTATAAATATACATTTAGTCGTTTTATCATGATATCTAGACTCCCAAAGGTCTGTTTATAAAATTTCGCGCGCTCGTTTTCGTCCTAAATCATCATGCGTGCTAATTCGTACGCGAACTAGCTTCTTACTGCTCATCACAGCATCTATCTCTTTCGCAAGTGTTGTCGGATGAGATAGCATGCATTTTAACCCCGCGCAAAAAATAGTTCGTGCCGTCGCCTAGGGGAACCTTAAGAATCTTGCGGCGCTTATTTAATTTCTACTCATTTATGTCAGATTTCATTCTATCGATCGCATTTATTTTGTTGTTGTTTTCTTATTTATTACAATAAAAGTGTATGTACTATGTGTATTAATACTGTAAAATAGATTACGTTTATATTCAAAAATCATTTATTTATATAAATTAGTAAAATTTTATTGAGGAGTCATGTCACATTTATTTTTAATGTATTATAGGCTCGCGCTTGACCTCCATCTCACCTGTTGGTAAGCGATGATGTGGTCAACGGTGAGACACGCTTGTCTAGAAATAACCTATTCACTCTTGAATTAAAGACACCTAGATTGTAGCTATCGGGAAACACAGACTCCGGCAGGGAATTCCACTCCTTAGCTGTACGCATAATAAAAGTGTTCCCAAAACGTTTTGTGCGTATGGGTGGGATGTCCACCATGTATCGATGGCGCATCGCTGTACGTCTGGTAGTCCGATGACGAAACGGGCTAGGTAGAATTAGATGGTGCAATTCCATCGTACTCGGTGCATTCGATGCTTATGATTGAGCCTTACCAACACTATGTACCGCGCATGCAAAATTTAAAAAAATAAGGTCATTGGCAGCTATCAGTTTAGTCTATGAAATTAAAAAGCACAGTTTCCTCCTGAATACTTATTGGTTTATTATTACGTTGTAATTATGCATAAAACTATGTCTATACATAATAAATACTTATATTGATTTATCTTGAATGTTTTATTTCATTACAACCTGATCATAGGTAGACATTTTTTTTTTTTTATCGTGGAGCTCATGCATACTGCGCTACCACGGGGAGATAGCGCAGTTATGTGGGACTCTAACCCACTAAAACTCCACGGTGTCCTCCTGTGCCGCTTATGGCGGGAACACGGGAACGCGTTAGCATACATCCACGAACCCGCCGCGGCTGTCCGTCTCCGGACCCTCCTCTGGGGTTTAACCCCCATCATCACCGGCGCACTAGAACACACTGTACGCCGTGACCAGCCCGGGAACCAAACCAGCACATGGGCGCCAGACGACCCCGTGTATGGCATCCTTGGTCCCCCTGTGACTGGTCAGGACAGTGGCCCCGCCACCTACCACTTTTCGGCCGCAGGGGATAGGGAGAGCGGCCAACGCTATACCGACACTCCTCCTCCCCTGCGGCCCCACCGCGTCCGCCATCAGACGGTGGCGACCCCGTGCAGGCCGCGGAGGGTAGGGCGAACGGCGCACCGCAATACCGGCACTCGTCTCCCGCCGCGGCCTCCAACCATCAGCCGCGATGCCTTCCATACCACATCGCGGCCCGCCTCAGTTGCGAAGTCGCCTAGGCAACACCGCAACCTACATGTTGGCCGCTACGTCGTCGGCTTATCGGCAAAAGCCCTGACCAGCGGCCCCTCCTCGGGTTCCTCTTCGCTTCACCGTGGTTGTCCAAGCCACGGCTACTGAGCCCCCCCGCAACGACAATGCGGGAACCCACCGGGGGGGATCATAGGTAGTCTGACCTAACCAACCAAGTGAATCTCGACAATATTCCCTACATACATAGCTTCTGCCAGCGGCGTTGCCCGCGTGAAAGTCGGAAATAATCCCAACGGAACGTAGGGGAAAAAGGGGTAATGGGAGTCACTTAAGCAAGAAATTAAATAAAACACAAAATTTTTGTATAAACTTTATGAAAATCAACACTTAAGATAGCATTATTATTAAACTATCAGTCTCAATTAGTTTCATTACCTTTGGAATGATAAATTACTAGCAATCAAACTTTAAAAAAAAATCAGCTTTGACCACAATTGTCCGCATATGAGGGTAATTATAGTCACTATGCGGACAATGGTAGTCAGACCACCCCCTAACAATTATCACATACATATCCACGTGGTGATTCCCACCCAGTGCAGTCTTGGTATGCCCACAATCCGCAAGAGGTGCACCTGTACCATAGTTCGTTATTGCGACCAAATTCATCGCATACGAGGCATTTATTTAAATCATCGTCTTCGTCATTGCAAATCTTGTTAAGACTGATGTCTGATTCCGAAGAGCTGTTTGACTCCTGCAGCACGCGCCTTTTGGCCTTATTTGCCACTTGTTTTTTCTGTTTTCCTTTAGCTTTCCTTTCTTTCTTCCTTTACCTTCAACTCTCATTACCCGAATCGCAGTGACTCTCATTGCCCGATTTTACCTACTGCGAAAAAACGAATCGTAAAAAAATAACCTGACGTTAGAACACCTTCAACGATTTCAAAATATATAATTTAAGATTACAGTTACTCAATATGCTACATTAAATAGTCAGATTTGTCGTAATAATGTACTCACCGGTTATTTTGTGCACTCGTAAAATTACATCGAAAGCGCGCCAAAACGTGTAACAGCCTGCCTCCGCAAACGACCGATGCGCACTGAACAGGCGATCGGGCGGCCGCTAGGTGTCACGTGACGCGTCGTTTAAGTCGACATTCGCTTGTTTAATTTCTTGCGTTTGGGTGTGGTTACACTGACCACCATTACCTGCTGACTCCCATTGCCCCTTTTTCCCCTACTCTCGGGATGAAAATTATCCTATGTCATCTCCTTTCTCACCCCCTGTCTCATCAAAAACTAAAATTAATGTATAATACTACTACCGACCCGCCCTGGCTTTGCTCGTGACAAATTATACAAAAAAACCTTCCTCGTTTGTCACTCTTTCTATTGGTAAAAATCGCATGAACTCCACTCAGAAGAGAGAGAGGTTTTTGATTTAGACGCGGTGGGGGACTTCGTTTTATAATATGTACCTTGTGATAGTGATAATGAAGTAAGGAATTGATAAACGCCTCTATTAGGTGTATAATATTCTTACAATTATAAAATACATATAAAAGCTTTCGTCTTTGAGAGCAAAATAGAACAAAATACACAATACAAGTTCCAATCTATATTTTAATATTTTATAAATAGGAAAGATTTGTATTTGTATGTAACGAATAAACTTAAAAACAACTGGACCGATTTCAAAAACTCTTTCACCGTTGGGAAGCTACACTATTCCCGGGAGACATAGGCTACTTTTTATCCATATATGTATTCCCACGGGAACGGGCACTACGCGGGTGAAACCGCGAGGCGTCCGCTAGTCACCTATACCATCTATAACAATATTATAAAGAGGAAAGGTTATTTTGTTTGTTTGTACCGAATAGGCTCCGAAACTACTGGACCGATTTAAAAAAATTCTTCACCTATGGTAAGCTACATTATTCTCGAGTAACATAGGCTATAATTTTGACGGGAGCGAAGCCGCGGGGGTCAGCTAGTAATATATAATTAAAGAAAGAAAAACGTTTATCTGTGCCAGGCATATCATACAAAAAAAACAATTGGCAAAACTTAAATACAAACGCAGAGTCGACATGATGAAACTACAGAAATGTCCGAACTATTTGCTTCCAACCGCAATAACGCAATTGTGCAACAATTCTAATCTATTGGCAAGCTGATGAAACATAAAAAAAGATTACACGGGAAACGAGATGTGAGGAAGGAAGTGTCCAACACGTAGAGTGTATGTTTACGGTGACCGGAGGTCGCAGGGCCAGAAGGAAGTGCGTCGCGATGGTTTGGCAACTCGAGTGGCGCAAGCGTCGCTAATGTCGATGTTCTGACGGACCTTCCACTAGGCGACACCACGCCCCTAGCTACAGGCTGTTGCTATTACCCTGGTTATTCTGCCGTAGTATAACTTAAATGCCGTTAACTGACATCTGGTCGATTTTTTAAAAATATATTTCGATCGATAGATAGATAGAGGAGCTCGTGGCTAAATAATAACAGCCGCACGGGTCGATCTTTAAGGTGAAGCAACGCTTGACGAGGTCGGTCCGTGGATGGGTGACCATTTCAACATACCGAGTTTCCTCCGTGCCTCGGAAAGCACGTTAAGCCGTTGGTCCCGGCTGTCATTTGAAGATCTTTGACAGTCGTTACGAATGCCGCCAATCGAAACGCTTGAGATCTGACACCAGTCTAGCCAAGGGGTACCGCTGTTACCCAGTTACTGGGTTGTGGAGGTCAGATAGGCAGTCGCTCCATGTAAAACACTGGTACTCAGCTGAATCCGGTTAGACTGGAAGCCGACCCCAACATAGGCGGGAAAAGGCTAGGCAGATGATGAGATAATTTCGATCGATAGATATTTTTTTTCTCATTAATAGAGCATCAAAAGTAAAAAATCGACCAGGTGTCGAATAACGGCATTTTAGTTATACCACGGCAGTATTATAATACGTAATATTCAAGCAATTCTTGAAGACGTTAACTATCACGAAAAGTCTCAACTGCTCACAGATAATATAATCTAATATATAAAATTCTCGTGTCACAGTTTTCGTTGCCAAACTCCTCCGAAACGGCTTGACCGATTTTGATGAAATTTTATATGTATATTCAGTAGGTTTGAGAATAGGTAAACATTTTTTTTTTTTTTTAATGGGTAAGGTAGGTATGTAGGGTAGGGTAGGGTAGGGTAGGGTAGGTAGGGTAGGGTAGGTAGGGTAGGGTACGTAGGGTAGGGTAGGGTAGGGTAGGGTAGATAAATGTTTGGTCTTTTTATGGCAAAACAAAGTTTGCCGGGTCAGCTAGTACTAGTATAACTTTGTATAACCTGAACCAAACCAATCATCACATGTTACCTGTTTTTTTTATTAAAATCCGACTCTTGAAAAAAAAAAACTTCATGTGTCATTTTCTTCGTATTTCAGTCATTGCTTTTAATCCTAGTAGAGACTAAGACTAGCCATCGACGTGGCAGATATACGAGTTTAAAAATGTGTATGCAAATACAAGCGTATTTTCTTTCTGCCTTCATCACATAGATACCTATTATAGTAAATACTGATGCAAATAATAAGCCGAAAACTGATAATAAAATGGATTGTGTCATTTTCGCCGTATTTCAATCATGGCTTTTAATCCTAGTAGAGAATAGCCATGGACGTGGAAGACATACTAATTTAAAAGCGTATTCTCTTTCTGCCTTCATCAAATAAATATAAGTAGTAAATACTGATGCAAACAGGGTTACAAGAGCTCTTCAAAATGAGCCTGTTACTTTCAAAGTACGATAAAACAAATCAACCAGATAAACGGAATTAATTATTATGAATACGCCTTCATTAATGCCAAAGTAAAAACTATGGAGTACCTCAAGGTAGTGTTCTTGGACCCATTTGGTTTATGTAAGACTACAAACCGCTTACATCACAGTTTTAGAACTACCATTGCAACTAAGCAAATCTTAAGCTGAAAAGATTTTTCAAACTACTTAAAAGACATCAGCCTGTAGCCGCGCGACAGGAACCCAGTTTTGTTATAAGTTATTCCTTTCGCTTTGCAACGACCAATAAGCGAAGGTTGACTGATTCGACCACATCTAGTCAGAAAGGTACTGTCACATATTTAGAAAAACCGAATCTACATTAAGTGCACATTTTTTTCAAATATCCACTAGTTGTTTAGATGGCTTTAGAATCTGTGTACATATGACTGCTCGCCACAGCTTCTTGTAGTGTTACATATTAATAAAGGCCCACTTAGCAAATAATTTCGGTCGGCATGCTGTGGTTTCAGTTCTATTTCTCAAACGAGTTGTATTAGTAGACGACCTACCTCAAGATGAGCAGAACAGTTATCACAGTGCCTTCAAGTCACGTACACATTGTGCAAAGTTATACCGCAAAATCAATTAGCCCAGTTCATTAGTAACAACAATGTATTATCAGTAATGAGTGCTCCATTATTGATTAATTTTGACTTGTTTTGCAACATTCTGGTTCGACTTTGAAAAGGCCTATTTAATTGGCAGTAAATTTATTTAGATGGTTGTTTTGCTGAAGTGATTGCAGTGTCTCTAGTGAGTTGGTGTTGACAATGGCGCGTGGTCAAAGTCTTGCGTTGTTCCTGGTGCTGTCTCTGATGGCTAATGCGTTCTGCGTGCCAGCCAATGGTTTCCGCCGGCGGAGAGGATTTGCTGACAACAAAGTAGATTCAAAGGAATCGTCATCCAATAGTGCTTCAAAGGAATCGTCGAATGCTTCTGCTGCTACAGAATCGGTATGTACAAACATTAAAATTATTATTTCCATTTATTGTAAACAGCACTCTCTTAGTCTCAAATACAGGGGTGGGCCGTGAATTTGTGGGGCCCTGGGCTAACACTACGAGGGGGCCTCTGGTTCCTTTATTTAAATGCAGGCCTCAAGAGAGCAAGCGAAGCGATCTCTTCCAGGCAACCTGGTATGGACAGTAATTACTGGACACGAAGTTGTTATTGGTGTGACAATACCAGTGTTAAAAAAAAAAAGTTACAGAAGATATCCAGATACATACTTAGGCTATTTAATATATACATAAATACATACATACTAAAATATAAAGCCAATAAATAAAATGATGACAGTTAATTCATAATCACAGCGACAGGTAATGCTCCCTCACGAGTCTTTTGAACACAGACAACGATTGGGCGCGTTTGATTGAGTACTGCCGCCTACGACTATACAGCAGTAGTCCTTTTTTTCTCAAGTCTTTTAGAACATTAAATCATTTAAGCCAGGCAACAATATTGTCCATTGCCTACAAGGGGAGCTGGGGGCCCTACATATTCACAGGGCCCTGGGCTGCAGCCCAATTAGCCATATGATAGATCCGGCCCTGCTCAAATATGTATATATATTCTTGCTCGGAACAGACTGTTGAGGTAGTCTAGTTACTTTAAACTAGTTGCAATACTGATTTAAATTACCAGTTGCAATTTATGTAAGTTGTGTGTCCCTATCGCTTCTAATTGAAGATTGTAGAAACGGACTTGTGGGTGATGGGTCTATAGTTATAAATTACGAGAATGCTTAGGTGCTTTTATCTGCGTTTAAAACTTAGTAAATCATTCAAAACCACGTTTTTAAAACTGAAAAAATATGAATCTTTCGAGTCTCAAATCTGGAAATAAAGTAGTAGTCTCAAATCAATCACTTCTCTTGAACTAATTTTATAATTCTAATGCAGAAAGAAATCAGCGACAAGCCTCCGTCAGCCGAAGATTTGAAGACTAGCTCCACGACAACAGTATCTATAGATGCAGACAAAAGCGACGCTGATGATGATGATGATGATGATGATGATGACTTCGGAACCGGCACGCCCAACTCATCCGCTTCGAGTGGTGGTGGCAGCAATATCTTCAGTCTACTAAACTTGGCCAACTCATTATTCCCTGCGTCAGGGTCTGGAGGCACTAATGTAAGTCACTCTTGTTAAACCAGGACCTAAGATTCTAGTTATTTTGACCTTAGAGGATCACTTCTCTTTTTTCTTGATCTTTGCCTGCACTGCACTATTTGCTAGGTAATCTTTTTTACTCTTCCGAAACCTACTAACGGGCGCAGCTCTTAACTAGTAGTTTTGAAGTTCAAAATCTACATATTGAGACAGAAATTATAGCAATATAATAGTTATTTTGTTCACTGGTTTGGAGGTAGAGAAAACTATAGCACATAGCTCGCAATGGCACCGCGCTCTTAGGCCTCAGATCAAATAAAAAGTCAAGATGGAACGTTGCAAACAACAAAGTGAAGCCGGTTCAAACTATGCCTTGCTGTATAAATACACAATTAAACGCGCACACGTACAACGAAACTACCCCTCAGCTTGTCAGTTGAGGTTTACTATTTGATCTGTGAACTCGAATGACAAGCTTAGGCGTAATTTCTTTGTACGGCAAGGCATAGTTTGAACCGGCGGCGGCGTTACTTTGTTGTTTACAATGTTCCATCTTGACTTTTTATTTAATCTGAGCCTTAGGCTACGAATTTACGGCATTTAAATATTGCTTTCAAGTATACTGTCTAAATTCCGCTACAGTCATATTTAGAGACTCAAGGCACGACTGCTTTAGTTAGAGACATTCTCATGAACATAATTCTTAGTTCAAAAAGATTATATTTAATAAACAAATACAATGAGCGGAAGGTTCCGGGTTTACCTACCCATGTTTCCACGCTCAATGTGCATATTTATGCATTTTTGCACTTAACGCACTGGTTGACCGGTAAAGTTCACGCAGACACAGTCAAGGCTTACTACTTTTACATATTTTTGTTGTGTTGTGACTTTTATAAAGTTTTTTTGTGATGCACGCTGTGAGTTTTGTTTCGGAATGCACTTTGACACACTTTACGCACTGAAGCACGTTGCACAAAGGGTAAGTTTGGTTTTGATTATTACAAATTCTTTTAAAATATGATTGTTAGTTACGAAAAATCACCTAGTAAAAGAATTCATTCAACTTACAGGTTAAAAAGAACAACATAATTGTAAAGAAGTTGATACAAGACCTGATACGTATCAACCGCAACCAAATTAAGGTGATACAGAAACGTCAGGACATCGGAGACAACGAAATAGACATCGACTACACAGTAGATTTGAAACCTCCTCCGTTACAAAAACTTGAACTTGAAGAGGATGATGATAGTGACAGTAATGATAGCGATGAAGATTCCGGCGAAGATAATGGAGCTGAAGAGAGTGTGGAGAAAGAGAGTAATGAAAATGGAGGCTCCAAACAAGACTCAGCTTCAAACGGTGGTAATGGAGACGACGATGATGATAATGATTCTGATTACGATGATGTACCAGGTGGGGACGGTCAAGGAGGTGGAATATTAGGCCTGCTTGCCGGATTGAGTGGCGTAAGTAGGGAACAAAAGTAAAGTGTACCAGCCATCGAATGTGATACTTAATCAGATATTTTTAACAGGACGGTGAATCGGATTTGGGAACTTTGTTAGCGACAGTAGGTGGAATTGTCGCCAGCTTGAGCGTAAGTCTAAAGCCAACCACTTTAAATTGAGGAGTTAATAATTTTGTACTTAGAATTTGCTAACACATGAGAATTTTCAGGGAGACGGTGTTGATATTAACGCCATTATAGCAACAGGATTAGGACTCTTAGTTGGCTTGTTGGTAAGTGCAGAAAATCTTTCAAAATACCTGCAATCTTTACTAAAATGATAAGTATATATACCTACCTATACTAACTAACCTATTTTCTTTAAGTCTGATGGAAACCAGAACCCTGGAGAGATCATTGGCAGTTATCTTCTGACATCTCTGGATACTATCACCGAAGGTGGAGCGGTACGTCAAGTTTTTAACCAAACTTTACTAATTTTTATTGAATTCTTACAACTTCACAATCTTAGTTTTCTCATAAAACTTCTGAATATTCCAGAAAAATAACGGTGCCTTCTTTGGAAAGTTCATATCTACTTTAGTAAAAGGGACAAGTGCGGTAAGACATCAATCTAAAAAAATTAAGTCCTGTTTCAAACCCTCATGCTTGTGGAACCGCTTTAAAATTTTAACTGTTTTAGGGTGGTGATCCCGACGCTTCAGGGTCAGATGAGGAGAATGGAAAACCGAAAATGGCCGACTCAGCAGGATTCTTTGCAAGTCTGCTCATGGGATTGCTCGGAGATATGTCCAAGACGAGCTCTGGTGGCAGCGGTTGGCGGCGATGAGAACAAAACACTGCTTATTAATTTATGGAGGCCTTGACGATATTGTAGCTCTTGGGATAGTCATCAGTACCTGTTTTGTAGAGTAGTTGTGTAGCTAAAATAAGGAGCTTCGTCAACGTAAAAACTAACTTTCGTCAATATATATTTAGCAGTATAAAGCTGATAAACATGGTGTATCGGAAAGGAGTGAACAAATATATAAAAAAACACGCCTGCCTTGTCTAAAAGTGAATTAAAAATGACTTGAAAACCGCCATTGTGCCCAAAAGTGGAAAACTGAAAACCAATATTCTCATAGCAGTCGGAGGACGGTTCTTTGGAACATTATTTACAGGTCCTTCGACTTCTTCGCGTTTTGTAATTTGTTTGATTATTTACTTTTTATTTCGTAACTTTTAGTGATAAAACGATATTTTTGCAAACGCACAAGTGCCATGAAAGATAAATTTATTTTTTTAGGAAATCTATATCGCGCAAATAATAACGTGGAACTATTTTTATTTTGGTTTTTAATTGTGCCGTTTAGAAGTTATGGTGGAATAAAGAAACTCACAAACATACATGAGCTCCTGTTTTTGGGCAGTCGTGTAAAAACTTTCTCGAAGAAAGTCAGTCCATTCTCAAACAAAAATTGTATCCTTCATACAAACTTTGGTCAGATAACGACATCTTTGTATGGAAAATCCATTTTTTTTTAAATTGTCAATGACTTCCTTTGAGAAAGTTGTCCAGAAGCAGTTCTTAAAATATGATGACACTTTTCCGTTACACTCTGTATATTTTATAGGCACCCGATGAAAGTTACTTTATTTTAAGCATTTTATTGTTACGGTTATACATTCACATCAAATCACATCATCAGCCTATTAATGTTCCCACTGCTGGGACACAGGCCTCCTCTCTGTGAGAGGGAATGGGCCGTAAACCACCACGCGGGCCCAGTGCGGGTTGGTGGATGTCACATGTCTTCGAATTTTTGGTTCTAGGACATGCCGATTTCCTCACGATGTTTTCCTTCACCGTTTTGAGAGCAGTGGTTGGTGGTGTGGTTATACATTAAGTTTGTTTAATAGGGTAAGATGACCAGTTATTGGCACTTTAAGGAATGCCTCCACTAGCTTCGTAATCAAATGCCCAGAAAATCATATTGAAATGCACAAGCATACAAACATTATTATGACGTCGAAGAAAATATACTCAAGAGTCGTTTCATCCTGTGAAATAGTAATTATACTTAAGTCTTCACTAAATTATAAAAACCGGCCAAGTGCGAGTCGGACTCGCGCACGAAGGGTTCCGTACCATTATCGCAAAAACGGCAAAAAAAAACACTTTTGTTGTATGGGAGCCCCACTTAAATATTTATTTTACTCTAGAATTAATATTTGTTTCGGGATATTTACCATGTATATTTTGCATTTGGTTGAGAGCTCGATATTCAACCAAATGCAAAATATACATGGTAAATATCCCGAAACAAATATTAATTCTTATGATTGTGAACATGTCAGCTTAAAAACTTATATTTATTTTACTCTGTTTTTATTATTTGTTGTTATAGCGGCAACAGAAATACATCATCTGTGAAAATTTCAACTGTCTAGCTATCACGGTTCATGAGAATCAGCCTGGTGACAGACAGACAGACATACAGTCTTAGTAATAGGGTCCCGTTTTTACCCTTTGGGTACGGAACCCTAAAAAGGCTATCTAACATTCTATTACCGGCACAGAAATTTCAACATTGCGTAATGTATGGTTTTCTTATTTTTTGCCTTTAAACTCAGAAGTGCCAATAACAGGAGGGGTGCCAGCGATAGGGTGATTTACCCTAGTAGGACTATAGGTTATAGCAATTTTAGTAAGACGTTAATAAAATAAACACAAAAACAATTCAGTATTTTTTATTTGATTCCATTGCAGATATCATAGAGTAAGTATTACATAACCGTGTGCTGTGAGCGCTATCGTAGATAATCCTAGATTATTTTAGATGATGAGATTAACAAAAATTTTTTACACTTCAAATTGTATTCTAAAATGTGATATTTGTGTGCAGGCGCAGTCATCATCCCAGTCGTCATCGTCTCCAGTGTGGACCCTGAAGATGGACATCCTCCGCGCCATACTACAGTTCGGGACTAGCATGATAGGAATCGCTTCTTCGGCCTTCTCCAATGCTTCCGTCTGATAACTCCTAGTCTTAACGTTATGTATTCCTCGTGCTGTGCCATTTGTAGTAATTAAATATTTTTAAGTTACAACCTTCTTTCAGTCACTGGAGTTATAGTTAGCTCGTTTATCTGAAAAGATAAACAATTGTGTTAGTTGAATCCCAACATTTTCAGGTGAGAAAAAAATATATTTTTACTCCGGCAGTGAGATTATCAAATAATATTGGACGCGTATTTTTCGCGATACAGTGCTTTGAAATATCGTGTGACGTCACGATGTGTTACACTTTATACCGACAAAGTGACGTCACAAGCCGCCACTCCTGAACTTTGACGCGCTTTATCTTTGTAAATTTTTATTCATTTGATAAAGCAAAAAATGAGGAGCTCGTGGCTAAATAATAACAGCCGCACGGGTCGTCGATCTTCAAGGTTAAGCAACGCTTGACGAGGTCAGTCCGTGGATGGGTAACCATTTCAACCTAGCTAGTTTCCTCCGTGCCTCGGAAAGCACGTTAAGCCGTTGGTCCCGGCTGTCATTTGAAGATCTTTGACAGTCGTTACGGGTAGTCAGAAGCCTGAGATCTGACACCAGTCTTGCCAAGGGGTATCGGGTTACCCAGTTACTGGGTTGTGGTGGTCAGATAGGCAGTCGCTCCATGTAAAACACTGGTACTCAGAATCCGGTAAGACTGGAAGCCGACCCCAACGCAATTTGGGAAAAAGGCTAGGCAGATGATGATAAAGCAAAAAATACGGCTCCAATTTATTTGATATTCCCACTGATGGACTAAGAACTAGACTTATATAACTTATATATAAGACTAGAATTATCATTATTCTACCCAGGCAACATCCCTATTGCTTAGGGCGAGGCCAAACGAACGTAATTCTCGTCATCGTGCAAAACTAAACTAAGAAAACTTAAAAAAAACTAAGATTTTCGTAACGACGTTAATCTCATAAATAAGGTAATATTGTACATTGACTAATACAACTCTTGTATTTATAACAAAAGACAACTACTACGTCCATTGAATTATCACTAATAGAAGTAATTTAATTCATAATTAGAGAAAGACGAAGTAATTTGCTATGTCCGGTTCGACCTCAACACCTCGAGAACGACTACTTCCACACAGGTGTTGCTGTGCGAGAGTCAATAAACATAACAGAAAACTTAAAATAGATATACAAAACCAGATTCTTGATTGTAAGGTTCATCTCAACCTTGCGAGCATTACCGTTGTTGTTGACCATAAAATATGTATAAGTAGGTGGCAGGTGGGTCGTTTGTAATCTTATCTTATCTTATCTTGTGGAGGGGCCGAGAAATAACTCGGACACTTCGACCCATGGGATCTATTGTGTTCCCCTAGATAACTTACTCCTCGCCGATCTCGTTGAAAACACTTTTCATGAGTTTTACAACGAGACTAGGAGATATGAGCCTATAGTCTTCTGGTTTTGGATATCCGACCCCTAGGAGACTCATTCGCTTTCCAGCCAGTGCATCGCATGTGCACAGAAGGTGCTCCATGCGTTCCGTATGTTCCCCACACAACCTGCACATGGGTGTCGCGGTTAGACCCATCTTCATGAGCATGTCGTTGGTTCCAAAGTGCCCAGTAAAGGCCCCAAGCAGGTAACGGATTTGCCCCCTGCTCATATTCCAAATGCATTCCCGGGCTTTGAACGTAGAGCCTAGGAATTTCTTGTAGTGTGTATCTAATACCCTTAGGAAGAAAATAAACATATCTGTAACTTGTCACACGCAAGCTACTTGCACCCTTTTATGTGAGTTACACATACAAAACATAACAACATACATAAACTCACGCCTTTTTTTTTGGGACAATCCTACCGCACTATTCCCAAACCACTGCAACTCCTGAAAGCCAGAATCAACAGTGGCGACCACCAGAAAAGCGCCGAGGCGGTGAAGCTCGACGACGTCCCGGAGAATGAATTAACTGTCTTGGATCCCGCAACGAAATTATTCAGAAAAGTATAACGGAGGAGTAGGAAAAATGAAAATTTTGACTTCCCTCCATGTCAAGCAGGAGACAGAACAAACAAGGCCAATAGGCACAAAGGGTCGTTTACAACTGGGATACGCCCAGTTGCCTAGCGCCACGGATTAAAATTAGGATTAGTATTAATGGGTCCTAACATTGTGAGCTGTTATATTTGATTCCAATAATAGGTATTGCAAAAACGCTTGAACGCACGGAAATTTGTTCTAGTTTCCACAAGCTCCGTATAGTAAACAACTCCTCCTGATACAACCTGTACATTATTTAACATAATATTGCGTTCATTCTGCCAAAGATTACACTCCCATAAGATACTAGCTGACCCGGCAAACTTTGTTTTGCCATAAAAAGACCAAACAAAACCATGGAAATCGGTTCATGCGTTCTGGAGTTATATCGTCAGGGAGGAAAACCCGACTTATTTATATATATTAGACTAGCTGACCCGGCAAACTTTGTTTTGCCATAAAAAGACCAAACATTTATCTACCCTACCCTACCCTACCCTACCCTACCCTACACTACCCTACCCAACCCGACCCTACACTACCCCTACCCTACCCGACCCTACACTACACTACCCTACACTACCCTACACTACCCTACACTACCCTACCCTACACTACCCTACTATACACTACCCTACCCTACCCTAACCTACCCGAACCTGCACTACCCTACACTACCCTACACTACCATACCCTACCCTACCCTACCCTACCCTACCCTACCCTACCCTACCCTACCTATAAACCTCACGGAGCCCGAGACCTTTCCAACGAATGCAAAACCATCGAAATCGGTTCGTGCGTTCTCGAGTTATAGCGTCAGGGAGGAAAACCCGACTTATTTTTATATATTATATGATGTGCAGATTGTACATATTCGCAGTCAGATGTAGAACACTGGCATAACACTGGCGAATTCACGCCTTGCTCCCATGGGGGTAGACAGAAACAACAGAACGCTACCTGCTACGATCCTTCATTTAAGTTCATACATCTAGTCATACACGCACGTGCGTTATGAGTACTGCGCACCTGCAGCCTTATTGCGTTAGTGAATTCGGCAAGGCAAAGGGTTTGACCCCATGAACCAGTATGACAAATTCTCTTATTGCCAAAGAGTTTTGGACGCTCTCATTGGTGAAGATACTCTTTTCGGAAGCGTCCAACATTTTTTGGCAATACCTAATTACTTAAAGAGAATTCCCTTTGCGTTGCCGAATCCTACATACGCAATTAGGCGGCTGACCTTTCTGATGAACTGTCACAAATAAGATCTGATGCTAGTTATGGGTAATAACCACAGATAATATAATACTAGCATACAGATGCCTCATCGCATACAAAGAAACCGTGCCGACGTAACTAGCGTTTGATCATACCGATTATTTTTTGTTAATCAATCGCGTTCGGTTCCGTTCCACGGCGATAGATAGATCACCATCTAATAATCAATCGATATCGATATATAAATCAGTATAATCAGTACAGTACGTCGGGACAGTTTCTTTGTATGGATGAGACACCAAGGCAATACTATCTTCTTATCTTATCTTGTGGAGGGGCCGAGAAGTAACTCGGACACTTCGACCCATGGGATCTATTGTGTTCCCCTAGATAACCTACTCCTCCCCAATCTCGTTGAAAACTCTTCATGAGGTTTACAACGAGACTAGGAGATATGAGCCTATAGTCTTCTGGTTATTTCTGCAAGCCTAGGAATTTCTTGGAGTGTTGTAGACCGGTATAACACAGCCAATGTTTTCGTTGTCTTTGATCTGCAAACCTAAATGTGACTTTTACGAGACACGTCGACACATGGTTCTGGACCCACAAAATCATTTGCTGAGGCAATACTAACATTGACAGTAGGAGGTGTGGAAATCACGTAGAGCACGGCATCGGCAACGTCCTTGGGGCGCAGCGCCGGCATCTGCTCGGATTGCTCTGAGGGCGCTGGGTCCAGATTCGTGGCCACCAACCCCGGCGACAAGCTCTGCAGACATACAAATATAAAAAAAAATATTTTGGTTGTATTCAACTTCGTGGGTTTATGTGTAACCTGTATTAGACCAGCAACTGAATATTTCTGATTTTTTTTATCGTTTTTAGGGTTCCGTACCCAAAGGGTAAAAACGGAACCCTATTACTGAGACTCCGCGGTCCGTCTGTCTGTCTGTCTGTCTGTCTGTCTGTCTGTCTGTCTGTCTGTCTGTCTGTCACCAGGCTGTATCTCATGAACCGTGATAGCTAGACAGTTGAAATTTTCACAGGTGATGTATATCTGTTGCCGCTACAACAACAAATACTAAAAACAAAATAAAATAAATATTTAAGGGGGGCTTCCATACAACAAACGTCATTATTTTGCCGTTTTTTACGAAAATGGTACGGAACCCTTCGTGCGCGAGTCCGACTCGCACTTGGCCGGTTTTTAGAGTTCCGTACCCAAAGGGTAAAAACGGGACCCTATTACTAAGACGCCGCGGTCCGTCTGTCTATTTGTCTGTCTGTCACCAGGCTGTATCACATGAACCGTGATAGCTAGACAGTTGAAATTTTCACAGATGATGTATTTCTGTTGCCGCTATAACAACAAATACTAAAAACAGAATAAAATAAATATTTAAGGGGGGGTCCCATACAACAAGCGTGATATTTTTGTCGCTTTATGCGATAATGGTACGGAACCCTTCGTGCGAGAGTCCGACTCGCACTTGGCCGGTTTTTAAGGTTCCGTACCCGAAGGATCCAAACGAGCCCTATTGCTGTCACTCAGAGCTCCATCTGTCCGTCGTCTGTCAGATATTATTGTTCCGAAGAGTTTCATAATTTCCCATTGAACTATGAACTTGAAATTTGGTAATAATGTTAATTATACCAAACTAGCTGATTATCCCGGTATTGGGTAGCTACATAACATTAATAAAACCGGCCAAGTGCGATTCGGACTCGCGCACGAAGGGTTCTGTACCATTATTGCAAAAAACGGCAATAAAATCACGTTTATTGTTTTATTGTATGGGAGCCCCACTTAAATATTAATTTTATACTGCTTTTAGTATTTGTTGTTATAGCGCCAACAGAAATACATCATCTGTGAAAATTTCAACTGTCTAGCTATCACGGTTCATAAGATACAGCCTGGTAACAGACAGACAGACGGACCGCGGAGTCTTAGTAATAGGTTTTTACCCTTTGGGTATGGAACCCTAAAAACTAACCTAGAACTTTTCGTGTTTGTGTTAAAAATGGCTAAATTCTTCTGTTGGACATAGGCTTCACTTAAATAGTGCCTTCAATTCCGTCTTCCGCATACGCCAAGTTGCTGATCAAACACTACATACATACGTTTGGACAACTTGTAGCCTCCTCTCAAGGCCTCATCCTCTCCAATATTAGTCTAATTAATTACCAACTTACGGTAACTTTGATCTTGTTCTTATGATCAGCTAGTTCGTTGAGCAGTCCTGCTGAGAAGGCGGTGATACCGTACTTCGTACTGGTGTACACGTTGAACTTGTAATACATGGGTACGTAGTGGCCCGCGATACTGCGAATACGCGATAATTGCAATTATAATGACGATACGGCAGCAAATGTATGCTCATTGCACACAAGTAAAATTTCACAATTTAAAAAACCCCCGACGCATTTATCTTGCGAAAACACCGCGATTCAAACAGAAAAACGCCCATAACTTTTGAACGGCTGAACCGATTTTATTCAAACATAGCTAAGAACAATCTCGACAAAATTAACTTTTAAACAAAAAAACTAGATCAAAATCGGTTCATCCGTTTAGGCGCTATGATGCCACAGACAGACACACAGATACACAGATACACAGCAACACACGTGGAAACTTATAACACCCCTTCTTTTTCCGGCGGGGGTTAAAAATCAAGGTCAAGACTTGCCGGCAGCCTTATTGAGTAAGTGAATTCGGCAAGGCGAAGGATTTGACCCCATCAATCGACTGAAATCCTCAATGCGTCTTTCATCCCGCACGTAATTGGTCGATTGATGGGATCAGGGGAAGTGGCTTTTGTTCACAAAAAGTATAATAGCACATTAGACAAGCATAGTTTTCTATTTTTCAAATTTACTCTATGTAGTAAATAACAATATACGTTAGGTATCTACATGTGCAGGTACACGGAATGGTTGAAATGGGAGCAATTTTACTCGACTGCAGGAGAGCGTGTTTCGAGCGTATGTATACAGTCCATTTCTATATCACGCTCTACAGCCCAAATAGCTTGACTGATTAAGATAAGACATATGAATTAAGTGTCGTTGGATTCGTCTCAATTGTGGGAGTGTCATAGGCTATATAATTTTCAAATATGTCGCACCCTCCAAAAAAAGGGGGTAGTACATTTTTTTTTTTCGTTTCATAACAATATGGGTATACAGGGTGGAATTTTGTAATGCCACCTGAACGGAAGATACTCACTGTAGATAGAAAATTTTACTCAAAGACAACATTCCTTTATTTTTGAAAAGAAAGAAAACTGCATTCAAAGATTTTCGAAAATTCGCTTGCCACACCCGGGAATCGAACCGACTAAAATCTTTAAAATTACACCCTGTACTTTTATTGCATCGATCGTTAGGGTCAATTATGAGGACGAAATCTCTCTAACAAACTTGACAAATTAAATGAAAGGAAAACCATGATATCATGAATAATTTAAATTATTTACAAAAAATGCTAAACTAACTAATTAGTTGCTCGAAATGGGCTCCATTTTCTTGGATACACAAATTTATTCTTCCAACGAATTATAGTCTTATCTAAATAGTAATTCGTCATTTTAATTGATAAATGACGTCAATGATAATTATTAATTACTCACGTAGGATACAGATGGATCTTTGAGTAAAAGTGCTTTAACTTGAATTTATGAGTCCAGATTTCATGGTTTTCCTTTCATTTAATTTATCAAGTTTGATAGAGAGATTTAATCCTTATAATTGACCCTTACCTATCGATGCAATTAAAGTGCAGGGTGTAATTTTAAAGATTTTAGTCGGTTCGATTCCCGTGTGTGGCAAGCGAATTTTCGAAAATCGTTGATTGCAGTTATCTTTCTTTTCAAAAATAAAGGAATGTTTTTTTGAGTAAAATTTTATATATAAACAGTATTAAGAGAACTTTTCCTTCAGGTGGCATTATAAAATTCCACCCCGTGTATCGTTACACTTTTAAGTTACTATTTTGGCACAAATTCAACTTAAGCGTAACTTTGAAGCAAAACAAATAATCTTTAGCACATAACTTATTTGAAGAACTCGCTAATAAAACTAAAAATTCTGGTTACCGATGGTTTACCGTTAACGAACCTCATCATAACATAACAACAAAATTAATTAAATTCAAAATGACCACAAGCCAGAATAATTAAGGAAACCTGTTCGCAAGTTTACCTGTTAATGTTAACAACATGGCCATCAAAGTTGTTGATCCTCATAGAAGCTATCGCGTGCCTCGCGCACAGTATGGGGCCTTTCAAGTTGATGTCGATGACCGACAGCACGTCCTCCTCGCTTAACATATCATTCCCCACGTCTGAAATAGATCAAAACGTTTGAGAAAGGTCTTAAGGGTTAAAACATGCCTTATACAAATATTAGGGAACAAGGGCATTGCCGAAGGGGGTCAGGGAAGGGCAGTTGACTCCTCCAGAGATTCAAAAAAAAATGTAGCCATGCCCAAATGCAAAGAAATCAAAGTCAGCATAAAACCATAGTTGATGTCCTAACTAAAATATACAAAAATCTTCTTTCCCGAAACGCCAAAAGAGTTAATAATTTTAAATTTTAGTAAACTGGTGGCAATAAGTAGCTACATTCTTTAAATTCTGTTACAAGAACAGAACCTAGAGTCGTTAAACTCTTGAGTTAACCAAAACCGGTCAAAATATAATCGATTCACAGTTAAGGCGTATATGTTCCCCAATGTTAACGCAGTACAGGCCGTGCGCCGCGCGCCGGCTCGAAACCAGAATATCAATATTGAAGGTTTTAAAGGAGGTCCTTTTGGACAGTTTTGTTTGCAAAATATTCTTATATTTACATAGGCTATTTAAGTTACGAAGAAGTTCTAGCCATCAAATGTCCTGTGTACTAATATTTCTAAACATTTAAGTCGTTTTGGAGGAAAAAAAAAAAGTATAGAAAAAATATCGTGTTGTTAATTATTTTTTAAAGCAAAAACTATTTGTTATACGAAAAAACCATGCTTCACAAATAATGTACATGAAACAATAATAATTTTTCTTTTTTTATCAAACCTTTTAACCTAGCCTTTACCAAGGAGTATGCTTTAAAAAGTTACCGTTCTACGGCACTAAAGCGGTTGTAGACCCTTAACACAGAATATAGCTATTAACTTTACAGCTGCTTTCACCTAATATCCTATAATAATCTACTAAGTGACAATCTGTATGTAAGGCTGTCTGTTAATCCATCCTGAACATCTGAACATAATTTGAAACATAGGGGAGACTGGGTAGACCATGACATCACGATTAGGACATAAGATACTTCTTTATTATCCCGATTAAATTGTTTGTTCGACTTTCAATCCCTCCTTCTTCGACTTCTTTTCATCAGACTTCTAATCTTTGCGGTTGAAGCCGTTGACAAAAGATAACACAAGTACCTGTGATACCCCCTTGCACCAACACCCCGGCGTTGTTGACCAGGATGTGCACGCAGCCGAAGCTGTCGCCGATCCACTTGAAGGTGTCCGCCACATTCTCAGCGCTGGATACGTCGCACTGCCGAGCTGTGATCGTGCCATTGCCCGTCACTTGCGACTTTAATTCCTGCACATAAAGTTATCTATAGGTCTACCAGAATCTCATGGCAAAAAGGGAAATAAAAATTTGTTGTATGCAATACTGGGGAAATTGGATCAAACGATCTTGATACTGTTTAATTTTTATTTATGTCTTTAGTATTAATGAACATGAGGTACCTATATTATAGTAGTCACAACGGATCTTTGTGTCTTTGAACTTGGTCCTGCCAACCATTGCGTAAGAAACAGTTTGTCATCGAGTATACTGCATAGAGTAAGCGAGATAGGACGATGACAAAAAAGACAAAAGATATTTATTTCAACTGGGCCACCAAGCGGCACTTTTGAATGTCACAATTTAAATTTACATGGAATAAAAGTTGATTCTACCGTGCATTCGGAAAGTAGCTTGTTATGGAGAAGAATGCACAAAAAACTCCGTAAGCATATGTGACATACATAAGCGAGTGAAAGAGACAGTTATACAATGCTATCTTCACCTTCAACATTGACACAAAAATAGCTACTGCGCGGGGTCTTGCAACCAATTCAGAGACACAAAGATCCACTGTGAGTATTATAGGTATGTGTATGAATAATGTTGTTATACATCGTGTTCTTAACATAGGAAAAATAAATCAATTGAATATTAATTTATGTACTAATTTATTATTTAGCATTTAAATCATACTAATAACTTAAAACCTCATTCAGAACTAGAAAACTAGAATACGATTCCATGAACTCCCCTGGCATTTCAAAAACTTGAATCTTTGTAGTTTTATGTCATCTCTCTCCATCAAAATGGTTCTTTTTCATTGGCATTTAACATATTCAAAACCAATCTCGTTATGTATAAAGTCTGTAAAAAATAATAAAATGTATCATGTTACTTAAAGTCATTCATCATCATCAGTCTATATAATTTTTTTTATGTAAGTTTTATGGCCTGGTTGCTAGGACCTTTTAGCCACGTCTTTGGAAAGAGTTTTGGATCTTATATTTATTCATTAGAATGCGGATGTAACAGATTCTAATGTTTTTTGGAGTATTTGGCAGCAAATTGTATCGAGTCAGTCTTCCCAGTAAGCTTTGCAGAGGCTGTCTATATAATACTACAATAAAATACACCGCTCCACTATCCCGAGATCGCTTTTGTCAATGATTTTACAAATTGTCCAGTTGCGGAGACAGTTGAGATACAAAACTACACCAATAATATATCACAATATCCACTAGGAATCAATTTGCAAATAATATTAACAGCCACTGAACTTCACTCGACAAAATCCCGCAAAAACTCCCGTCTATATACACGTCCCACTGCAGGGCGCAGATTATTACTCAATATTTTTCTTACGTCAAAGATTCTCAATCTCCGTTAAAATCAATATCTTGTCGAAGAATTGTAACAGTTACATTACTGTTGCCATTTCCTTCCGGCCATCATTCGATGTGCCCTGACCTACGATTTACTATATAATAGTAATGGAAAGAAATTAAAATTAAGTAAGAAAAATATAAATTAAACTAAAAGTATCAAAACAAGTCAGTCCAACTTACCGGTCCACTCTACGACGCACTTTAAAATCAAAGATTGAGTTTGATTTACGCCTTCTTCTTCCCTTATTTTATGATACACATTGAAAACAATATGTCTCGCATGAGATCGAAGTGGGTTTTTCGACATTTTCACAAAAATAACAAACTTTCAAGATAATATCAAAAAATTTCAGCAGCGGTTGACACATCAAGTACTTTGATTCGACAGGTGACAATTGACATTGCCATATGAAAATCACAATTTAAAAAAAAAAAAAATGCCATGAGATTCTGGTACACCTATAATAATAATAATCTATCGGAAGTGACTTACTATAAGTATGTGCCCGACCCAGTTCTCGAAAATGGCAATGTCACATTGTATTGGGATCGGTCTATCATCACTGACCAGTGACGGATTAACCCTTAATCAAATTAAGCAATTGCCTAGGGCATCACGTCTGGGGGGGCACCAGAAGAAGTACAAAAAAAATCCGTCATTAGGACATCACGTCTCACTCTCACGTCACCAAAAAATGTTTCTTGAACTAATTTGAAAATTAGCGCGTTTTAAGTTGACATAGAATCCGACCTAGAGTCATAACCCCGCTACCGATTGCCCACTCGCTGCCCGCTAGTGCATTCGGCAATGCACCGGAATTGCAACCACCCCTTCCCCGCGGGCCCCCCGCCTGCCGCCCCCGCAAATCTGTGTCAATCAAATGTTTTGTTTTTTGAGTAATTGTGCCGGCCGGCTTCTTTAAATACGTAATACAATTTATTTGATAATTAATAAGTAAGTCAATAGTTTTAAAGCAGACTCTTCAATACCTTGAAGAACATAGTGGATTAGATTTTTCAAAATGCAGAGGCCAGTCTTATGACAATGTCTGGGCGTTACAATGGCATGCAGCAGAAGATTCTAGAGGCGAATCCGTTTGCAATATATATCCCATGCGCAGCCCATTCTCACAATTTAGTAGGTCGAAGTGCCGTGGATTGTCCGCCTAGCAGCTGTATTTTTTTTTTTCATTAGTCCAAAATCTATACAATGTTTTCTGGTTCAACCATAAGGTGGCGCATATTAAACGATCATTTGGATAATGAAAGTGTTTTGAAATCTTAATCAGAAACGAATGGGAAGGACACGCTAAAGCGACATCAGCTATTTCACAGACATATAATAAAATTATAGATGCATTAGACGTTATTTCTGTGGATGACATGCAAAAAGGAGAAACCAAGGGAAGCATTTTATTTGTCAAATAAACTACAAGAATTGGAGTTCGTACTCATGTTGGTCATGTGGGACGAAATTTTGCACACCTTCCGAAAAGTAAGCAAGGTATTACAAGACCCAGAAGTTACTCTAAAGACTTGCGCTAATCTCTACAAATCTCTCGTGGATTTTTTTGAAAAATTGCGGTGCGACTTTGATTCTTTAGAAACCCGCGCAAAAGAAAATCTACCAGATGTGGAATACAAAGACACCCGTCAAAGACGAAAAAAGTAAATGCCCAATGATGGTTTAGCTTTAGCTCGTGAAGTAAGTTTCAGCCCAAGAGAACAACTCAAAATAACGTGATATTATAGCATCATTGATAAATTAAATGCAGAGATGCGAAAAAGAGGAGAGATATACAAAGAAACAGCAGACAAATTCTCATTCTTGAATAAAATACCCGATGCCGATAAAATTGTGTGTCCCGATCAAACTGCAGAATACAGCCAGCACAGTACAGTCTAGTAAACACATATCCAGAAGACCTTTACACCGAATTAATAACAGAAATTCAATAGTCCCAGACCCAGTGATTCGGCTCGCACAAGTTTACATCAAACTCACGCACAATTGTATAAAATACCTAATACATGATGATAAAATTGAATCAGCTTTTCCTAATGTGGAAACAGCCCTGCGTATATTTGTATCGCATATGATTACAAATTGCTCAGCGGAACGTTCATTTCAAAATTAAAAATATTAAAAAATGAAATAAAAAATATATTAAAAAATATCAAAAAACCCGACTGCTTAAAAAGCCAACTAAAAAGACGTAAACAAGAAGAAAATCATGCTGTGCAGTCGGAGGATACATATGCGCGAGCTGGCTGACCAAAACCAGATGTATCCTCCGACTGCACAGCATGATTTTCTTCTTGTTTACGTTTTTTTAGTTGGCTTTTTAAGCAGTCGGGTTTTTTGTTATTTTTAAATATTTTTTTTATTTACAACTATTTAGATATTTTTTTTTAATTACGTACATTTAAACATATAAGTATTATATATTTTTGATCCCCCACACTATGGCGCCCAAAAGCCGCCATTTTTCTATTTTACAATTTTAATGTAGCCAGTGACACTGACACATGACACTCGCAGGGTTAAGACGAATCGATTGACGTAAGAATCATCAAAATCGGCCAACGCGTTTGGTCTCTAGAAAGCCATATAGGAACAAACATACCTACATACATAGACTGATAAACACATTACCTACCCTCCTTCGGCAGTCGGGTAAAAAGGACAAAGATGATACAAGACAAGCTCGATAATTTATCGATATTATACATAGACTCCGATATGTTAAAAACGTTAAACGTTAATACTATCTTGCGTGAATTCAATGCCCGGCAAAGCCGCAAGGCGCATTTCAATAAATATATAAATTATGCCTTGGTTTTTATTGTTGTTGCACCTACTCCACTTCTAAGGTACGTTTCATCTCATCATCTTTGGGCGCACGGTTGGCGCAGTGGTTGAGCGATTGACTGCTGCGCTGCGTGTCGCGGGTTCGATTCCCGCTCGGAACAAATATTTGTATGACCTACAGATAGTTGTTCCGGCTCTGGGTGTTGTGTATGTGAGTTTATATGTTTGTAAACGCACCCACTAGAGCGACTAGAGCGTCGCGCAATGATTGTTGATATAGCGGTCCCCCATGACGAGAAACCTCGTGATGGCTGAGAGAGATAACAAAAGCAAGTATCTTGATCTGGCTCGCGAGGTTGTCGACATGTGGGATGTGAATACAGCAGTCATTGTGCCGATAGTCGTGACGGCCAATGGCTTAATAGCGTTGGGCAGCTGGATCAAGGGCGTGATCCAGAAAGCGGTACTCCTGGATACGGCGGGTATCGTTAGGAGGTTCCTTTCTCAGCAGCCCTAACCACCGGTAGCTTGGACCTTGTTCCCGATACCGGTGGGCTACTAATTTTTATATTTTTAAATGTTTTTTTTATTTTATTTTTATAAGCTAATATTTAAAAATGTATAAACTATGTACAATAATTAAATAAAGGAAATAATCTATCTAATACTAATCTAAATTTAATCTGAATCTTGGAAACGGCTCCAACGATTTTTATGAAATTTTGTATGCAGGGCCTTTCGGGGGGATAAATCGATCTAATTTTTTTAGGTTTCATATTTAGAAAACGTCGTTTTCTCTATTTTCACCTGAGCAGAGCTCGGTCACCCAGGTACTTGTATTAATCGATCTGCCAGTTAAAACGAAATAAAAAAAAATAAAAAATGGTCAGGTGGACTCGTGGGTCCAATCGCGAGCGGTTCCAGCTGACCACCAACTCTTAATACTAGAATTTAACATAGATCAACTCCTTATCTGACCTCTACAACCCAGTAACTGGTTAACACCCCATGACGAGATTGTTTGACAGATGATCGATCTTCTAAATGTCAAAAAAACTTTAAACAAGAAAAAATCATGCTGTGCAGTCGGAGGATCAGGCAGTTCGCGAATATGTATCCTCCGACTGCACAGCATGATTTTTCTTGTTTACAGCTTTTTAGTTCGCTTCGCCGGTTTTGATTTTTAAATTAGCTTTTTTTATTTCCAACTTTTTAGTGAATATTTTTATTTATAAATACTTTTAAACATATTAGTGGTATATATTTTTGTAATCACTTCTAAAAAACCCTTTATTTTGATACCCCACTAGACGGGTTGCGAAGAAAAATAAATTGCAACCTCTACAATATGGAGCCCAAAATCCGCCATGTTTCTTTTTTTTTGACGGCACTTATCTAAGAACACTTGGGCGGCCAAGACCTATTTAACGATGTCTTAATTATAAAAAACCGTCAAGTGGTTTGAAAGATACGAGGTAATAAAGAATATTACATACATACATACATACAGGCCGGGTAAAAAGACACTTATCCAGCCGGGACTAATAAAACCGCATTCCGCAAAACGGAGGGGTCTAGGTCGGTATGTAATGATTGGTCAAGTTTCAACAAATCGACCTCAGCAAGCGTTGCTGAACCTTGAAGATTGTCTCGTGTGGCTGCTGCCCAACAGATCATTGTATCAGCCTGTGGAAATTAACCGTTGTAACGGAAGCAGCGCAGCAGTAACTCTTAAACTGTTACAAGTCGAATCAGAACGTTCAGATCGTTGCCAGACAGCCTTTAAGATCAGAGAGAGCAATTACTTACTAACACGCAAAAGACAACTTACAGCAACCTTGTTTCTTTTTTCATTGACTGAATGTGCTATTGTCGGTAAAAATGAAAGTATAAGTACCTAGGTATTATGTAAACCAACAATCAACTGATGAAAGTGAACCCGGTCCATGATTGTGTCCGTCGAACCGTTGCCCAGAGATAATCAATAATATTACGGCTATATTTATAATGAACTAGCTTCTGCCAGCGGTTTCGCCCACGTGTATTATACATATAAACCGTCCTCTTGAATCACTCTATCTATTAAGGCGCCGATTCCCTTGAGTAGCTAATTTTAAAAAGACAATCACGTCTAAACGGCTAGTCGTATTTTTTTGGAAAAAAAATATGTTATATTAGACCATTTTCTTAATAATATCATCTAAGCAGAATTTGAGTTTTATTTGTATAACATAGTGTAATTAATTTGTAAAGTTATGTCTAAAACGGACAAAAAACACGCCAATCGCACCAAAACCGCTGGGTGTATTTTAATGAAATCGACACCATCTCAAAGATAATTTAATTACCTACATTTTGATCTGAAGCTTTTTTTTTAATGTCATAGAATAATAAGGAAAGTACAAAAAACTACTATTTTGCATTTAAGAGTGCGCGTTTTGTTCCCTCAAGGTCGTTGGCGTTAGTCGTCGTCTTAAATAAAAGCGCATCAAAATCCGTTGCGTAGTTTTAAAGATCTAAGCATACATAGGGACAGACAGACAGCGGGAAGCGACTTTATTTTATACAATGTAAGGATAAGGATTAACCTTAACATAATTTAAAGATCATAAAATATTGCACAACTACGGCTATATAGCAGATTTGAATTCTTTTACCTAGTATGTAAGAAATTCGACAGTATTTTTTATGAAAACATACCTGGGCGACCGAGATCTGCTCGGGTGAAAATAGAGAAAACGACGTTTTCTAAAAATGAAACCTAGCTAGAACGATTTATCGTCCCCGAAACCCTCTGCATACTAAATTTCATGAAAATCGTTGGAGCCGTTTCCGAGATTCAGATTATATATATACACATATACAAGAATTGCTCGGTTAAAGATATTAGATAGATAGATTAACATAAGATTGTTAACCATATCTGAATGTCTGTCTGTTTATTACACGCCTTAACTTGATTTATTGTTACTATAGAGATAGGTATATAGTACGATGGAGAAGGACATAGAATACTTTTTATACCGAGAGTACGTTTTTGGGATGAAGTAACGCGAAGCCGCTGGAAGAAAACTAGTACCACAGATAATATAATACAAGTAAAATTTTAAAATTTTAAAACCCCCGACACATTTATCTTGCGAAAACACCCAGATTCAAAAATTAAAACGCCCATAACATTTGAACGGCTAAACCGATTTTATTCAAATATAGCTAAGAACACTCTCGACAAAATTACCTTTCAAACAAAAAAAAACTATATCAAAATCGGTTCGTCTGTTTAGGCGCTATGATGCCACAGACAGACACACAGATACACAGACACACAGATACACAGCAACACACGTGAAACTTGACACCCCTCTTTTTCCGGCGGGGGTTAACTAGTTAGCATACTAGTACTCACAAAATAATACAAGGTACTATTGCGTCACAGGTGTGTTAAAGTCTCACCTCAATAGGGCCAGCCCTCCTGGCGAGGCCGACGACGTTGATCCCAGCATTGGCCAGCTCCACACAGATGGATGCCCCGATGCCCGAGCTCGCTCCTGTCACCACTGCTGTCTTGCCGACCCAGCGATCCATGCTGCAAACCGTAATAAGTTATTCAAACCACTTGACAAAATTGGTGACCGTTTCCAATCAATCTGCCTAACATTTTCCCAAGTATGGCTCCAGTTTGACTGGAAGCCGACCGCAAGGTCCAGCTGATCAGAGAGCCAATATTATACATATGCTTCATCTATACTTATAATCTATACTAATATTATAACCTAAATCTATAATAATATTATAACGTAAGTTGTGCCAGAAAGCGTTTTATACTATTAAAGATTACGTTGAGGACAAAAAGGCTTGGGATTGAGCTTCTCCAATTAATTTTGATTTTTATATTTTGCACCATGGATTTTGTTTTTAATTTTGATATTTTGTTTGTTTTTTTTTTTTTTTTTTTTGATTGTTTTCTTGCAATGACAAGAATATTTACTTATTAAAGTATTATATTATTTTATTTTAATTATTGTGAATGTGAAGACTATGTGGATCTTTTTTTTTATTTTATCTTAGTTTTTAATCATGGTCTGGCAGCTTGAGTAGTTTATGCGGCCTACCCGAATGTCCTTTCTTTGGTATTGTTCGTCGAATCGTTGAGCTCCTTAAATTCTGAGTTGAGCTGCTCGGTTATTGACAAATGCGTGCACTGACTGGACAGGTCCACTCAATCTGGCTGGTTCTTTCCTCAAAAGACCATTTCTGTCTACATGGTCTTCACATGATCTAACCAAGATTTTATCAGGACTTTAAAATAGACTGTGACCTCTGAGTTTGTTTCGGCCTTTCTTCTCAGAGTAGTCAGATAGGAAACGCCGAACTCATCTAGTTTTAAAAAATATGATCGACATGTAAAAGAGTTTGTAAAAACCAACTTACAGAAACAAAATCATTTATCAAGAGAGTTTGTTTGTTTGAACGCGCTAATCTCAAGGACTACTGGTTGTTATTTAAAAATTATTTTTGTTACTGCGAGTGTCACTGGCTACATTAAAATTGGATAATAGAAAAATGGCAGATTTTGGGCGACATATTGTGGCGGCCCAAATTTATTTTTTCTTCCAAACCCATCATGTGGGGTATCAAAATAAAGGGTATTACGAGGTGATTTCAAAAATATATGATACTTATATGTTTAAATGTACCTAATTCGAAAACAAAACTAACTAAAAAGTTATAAATAAAAAGAAACAAAAAACCCGACTGCTTCAAAAGTGAACTAAAACGACGTAAATAAGGAGAAAATCATGCTGTGCAGGCGGAGGATACACTATATTTTGGTCAGCCAGCCCGCGAATATGTATCCTCCGACTGCACAGCATGATTTTCTCCTTATTTACGTCTTTTTAGTTCACTTTTGAAGCAGTCGGGTTTTTTTATTTTTTGATAAAACTTTTTTTATTTATCACTTAAATTATACATTTATGAAACAGAGGTAGGTACTAACTGATTATAATAACACATTGGTTTTTTTTAAATGTATAATATAAGTAGGTAAGTATAAGTTACTTTAATACATATAACTAGTATTAAAGTGACTGACAGCTGCATCAAATTGGAAATTAAATATTCTTACGTTACCATGTATATATATATTAGAGGTTATTATGTTCGTTAGGAAATACAAACTAATAAGTTAAATAGCAAAAGATACAGATTCTATAAATGTTTACCAAGCAATAAAACAGCGTTATTATATAAAAGTATGTGATGTATGGCTCCACGCTTAAATAACCATTTACCAAATTCACTTCTGGAGATAAGTGATATAAATATATTCAAAAACAATATAAAAACACTGTAAAAAGCATATTTCTCTGTCACCGAATATTTACAGGATAAACTTATATAATATTAGGTACTCCTTACGATATTTAGATAAATATACATAAATAATGTATTTTTCACCCCCGCCGGAAAAAGAGGGGTGTTATAAGTTTGACGTGTGATGCTGTGTATCTGTATGTCTGTCTGTGGCACCATAGCTCCTAAACGGATAAACCGATTTTGATTTAGTTTTTTTGTTTGAAAAAAAAACTAAATCAAAATCGAATCAAAAAGCTGTCCTTTTGTATTTGTATAAATGTGTTTTGTGTACAATAAAGAATAATAATAATAAGCCTGATATAGTGGTGGTGGACCGAATCGAGAGGCGTGCAATGATTGTTGACATTACCGTCCCTCATGACGGGAACCTCGTGAAAGCCGAGAAAGATAAGCGAATCAAGTATCTTGACTTGGCTCGCGAGGTTGTCGACATGTGGGATGTGGACTCAGCGATCATTGTACCGATAGTCGTGTCAGCCAATGGCTTAATAGCCACGAGCCTCGACCAACACCTTTGGAGGCTCTCGTTAGGCGGCTGGGTCAAGGGCCTGATCCAGAAAGCAGTATTGCTGGACACGGCTCGTATTGTTAGGAGGTTCCTCTCTCTGGAGCCCTGACCGCCGGTAGCTTGGACCCTGTTCCCGATACCGGTGGGCCTCTATTTTTTATATTTTTAAATGTTTTTTTTTTTGTATGTTTTATAAAAATATTTAAAAATGTAAATAATAAGAAAGAATATGACTAAAGGAGATAATAATAATAATGATCTTAGCTATGTTTAGATAAAATCTGTTCACCCGTTCAAAAGTTATGGGCGTTTTAATGTTTGAATAGCGGAGTTTTCGCAAGATATCGTGTCATAATTACGTGTTCAATAGATTGCCGATCGAAGCGTATCTACTATGTACTAGATAAATTATGTAGCATGAAATAGAAATGTGTCGGGGGTTTTTTAAATTTAGAAATGTTACTTGTTACCGGTAAATTCTAGTTCTATAGGATACCTGTGTATTTGTAAATTTGCATGCCTTATAGAATAGAATAGTAAAACATTTATTCGACATAGACACAACAACAACAATCACAAAGTAACAGAGAAGAATATTATAAAAAAAGTACAAACAAGGTTTAAGAATTATTGCGCCGGGCGCAGATACCCATACCGGAAGGGTTTGATACCAACTCAGAATTTGCGCCTCAGCATTGCTAATGGACGCTGTTGTTTGTATAAGATGTTTTCTTTAGTGCCCATATTCACAAATGAATAAATTATTATGATTAGAAATAGAATTAAATCTACTTTCATCATTATCGAATCTGACCACGCACCTAAACCGAATATAAAATATTTGCCACAGGTATTTTTTTTATGAAGGTTCAATTATATTATAATACACTAGCGGATGCCTCGCGGTTTCTCTCGCTTAGTTCCCGTTCCCGTAGGAATACAGGGATAAAAAGTAGCCTATGTCACCCGGGGATAGTGTAGCTTCCCAACGGTAAAAGAATTTTTGAAATCGGTCCAGTAGTTTTTATGTTTATATGTTACATACAAAAATTTAAACATACAAAAACACAAAAATACAAATCTTTCCTCTTTAATAAAGATAAAACTTCAATTTAAACGAGAATAATACAGTTTTGTACTTACATTTATTTATAAATAAAGTCCCGTTTACTTTAAGGCCTTGAGTTCCAACTTGACCGCTCACTGCCACTTTCCTACGCAGAATGAATATATATTCTTAATGTATTTTCTTTTAAGATATCGAGAGGCTGAATACAAATTAATGCAATAAGTTATCAAGCCTTTATATTTTTTTTTTTCATTGGCAGCTTGTTATGTATTCCCTCTGCACATCTATCTCATAGGCTCCTAGTCTATATCATTAGGATATTTACTAACCATTATTAATAGTACATATCATTAGGTTATTTACTTATCATTATTCATAGTTCATATCATTAGATAATGTATCAACCATTATCCTTTTTACCCGACTGCCGAAGGAGGGTAATGTGTTTATCAGTCTATGTATGTATATAAGTATGTATGTATGTATGTATGGTTTGTTCCTATATGGCGTTCCAGAGACCAAACGCGTTGGCCGATTTTGATGATTCATACGTCAATCGATGCGTCTTAACCCTGCGAGTGTCATAGGCTACGTTAAAATTGGATAATAGAAAATGGCGGATTTTGGGTGCCATATTGTGGGGGCCCTAATTTTTTTTCTTCCAAACCCATCGTGTGGGGTATCATATTTCAAAAATATATAACACTTATATGTTTAAATGTATCTAATTCGGAAAAAAACTAACTAAAAAGTTAAAAATAAAAAAACTTAATTCAAAAAATCAAAAAACCCGACTGCTTCAAAAGCGAACTAAAAAGTCGTAAACAAGGGAAAACACATGCTGTGCAGGCGGAGGATACACCAGATTTTGGTCAGCCAGCCCGCGAATATGTATCCTCCGACTGCACAGCATGATTTTTTTCCTTGTTTACGACTTTTTAGTTCGCTTTTGAAGCAGTCGGGTTTTTTGATTTTTTGAATTAAGTTTTAGTATATAAGTTTAGCTCATAGCAAAATCGAAACATTACTATTTCCGAATTCCTCCGTGTCAAACCTATTATATCTTATTTATATTATATTAAAATGTAACTAAAAATTTGTAAAAATTCTACTAAAGTATTTTTATAATCAGTGAGTTGTTTACTGCGTAACAAATTTGGCGCAGTCGGTAGGATTTGCTTAGGGCAGTCAGACAGGGATAACGTACCTGTTAGGTCGTGTGAAGACAGCAGCTGCGGTACCCGAAGGGTTTTGAAGAATCCCTGCCGAACCTGATGGCATTTACATATTGTTACTGTGGTAAGTGGCTCAAACTGATACGCTCTATTTTTCCATTTCCTTACTATATCGTCTCACTCCTATTTCGTCTCAATCCCATATCTATATTTCCAAAATCTTAACAACCAACTTATAAGTTCCTAAAAACTATTATCGTCATGCCTAATTCAGAGTCTAAAGTAGCTGTAGGAGCTGGATCCGAAATCGATCTAGGTACCTTGCTAAAACTCATTCCAGATTTTGACACAACACAGCCTATTCAAGTCTACCGATTCATTCGTTCGTGTGACTCCGCGTTCCAAATTGCGTCCATTTTACAACGATCTATTTTAATTACTTTCGCGTTAAACAAAATCACAGGGCCTGGATCTTCCGACGTCCATTCCAAGCAATTCTCTTTATGGACTCATTTAAAAACCTTTTTAATACAAAAGTTTTCACAAACCAAAACTCTAGGACATCTTAACCTAGAATTACAGTCAATGTTCCAAAAACCTAACGAGTCCATAACCGACTATTACCTAAGAGTAGACCTTTGCAGAAGCAAAATATTAGAAAAACTTGCAGCCGAAGTTAACGACGTAACTCTAGAAGGTCGCAAAGCTAACACCGAAGAGACGGCATTAAACGTTTTTATCAACGGGCTTAGTTCAGATATAGGTTCAATGTTACTCGTTCACACTTTCAAAAATTTGCTGGAAGCTGGCAACCTTGCAATACAAGTAGAGAAAATACGCAATATGAACTCTGCTAGACAACGACTCTACAAAAACATTGTTAATGCTCCCATTGTCCAACCACGTAGACTCGCGGCTCCGCCTCTTACAAACCGGCCCCAACATCTAAAGCCCAATACTCTAAATTGTTATTGGGTGAGTTTTAATTGTCTACTCTTATTGTCTATGCTTTAAAAAAAAGCAAGACGATTTCAAATTTGGATTAAGTTGTGTTTTTGATAGTTGGTTGAAAAGAAAATTCTAGCTAGGTATTGGTTTTAGAATTTTCTTCAGAGAATGTTATAATTTTGGAGTGTATTAATTTGATAGAAAGATGTGGTGTTTATATTGGAGTATAAGTCTGAATTAAATGAGCATGTGCATGCACTAAAAGGCGGTGTTTATCTAACTGGATCCCAATAGTTAATCATCCAATGAAGGCGAAATTTTTCCCATAAGAGGTCATGGGCCCTTTACCTTCGAAGATTGAATGAAGATGAGCCTCCAAGATTGGATGAGGATGAGCTAAACTACCTACCCTGGCAACTACTATGGTAATAATTTTATAATTTTTGGAAGTAATAAAATAGAAAAATGTCAGAAGAATTGTCAAAGTTAGACAAAAATTCAAATTATGTAATTTGGAGAAAGAAATTACAACTACTATTATTATCAAAAGGATTGAAATCAGTTTTAGATGGTTTAGATGTTCAACAAAAACTAAAAGAAGAATTTATTAGCAAAGATGCTAAAGCCAGAATTATAATTATTAATAGTGTGGATCAAAAATATGTTGGGCGAATAATAGATTGTGAAAATGCAAAAGAAAGTTTAGAAACACTGGATAGAATATTTTTGGGACAGATTGAAACGGAAAGATGTTATTTACTGCAAGATTTTTATAATTATAAATTCGAAAAAAATGATTTACTAGAGGATATAGGAGACCTCATGAACATCGTTAATTCAATAAAGAGTACTGGAATGAACATAACTGACACAGAGATTGTGTCAAAGATTCTATGTATTTTACCTACGGAGTTATCGAGTTTCAGGACAGCATGGGAATCTACGGCTAAAGAGGACAAAACTTTGGTAAATCTAATGTCAAGGATACAATTAGAAATTAAAATGAAAGAAAGAGATAATAAAAATTCAGAAAATAAAGAAAATTGTGAAACATTTTTAACGATAAAAGAATGTTTTAAGTGTGGAAAGAAAGGACATATTGCAAAATTCTGCAGAAATAAAGAAGATGAGTCCAAAAGCATGAAGAAAAACAGATATATCATATGTTTCAAGTGTCTAAAAAATGGACATAAAAATACAGAATGTAAAGAAAAATATAATTGTGTATTTTGTAAGTCAAACACACATTATTCGAAATTTTGTTTAGAAAAACCACAATTTTCGGTAAGTAATTGTACAAAATTAGAAAATGATGATGAGGAAACTATTATTGAGTTCATATTAGATTCCGGAGCTAGCAGCCATATAATTAATTCTGAAGTATTTTTACATTTTAAAGAAAAGTGTAATTATAAAATCTCGACAGCTGACGGCAATACACATATTATTGACAATGTAGGAAAGGTGTTATGCAGGTCTAATGCCAGTTCGCATAAAATTACATTCAATGATGTGTTACTAGTCCCGAAGTTGAAGAAGAACCTAATTTCAATTTCAAAAATAGCGGATAATAATTATAAAATTATATTTTTCAGAAAAGAATGTAAAATTTACGAGAGAGATGGTACCTGCTTACTGACTGGTGAGTTAAGGAGTGACGGACTGTATTATGCAGAGATGACAGCGACTCGATCAACTACAAAGTCAGTAAACTTTTTATGTTCTATTAATAATTTTTGGCACCGTACTTTAGCACATACTTCTATTTCAAAGACGCAGAAAATAGTGTATGGTATAAATTCAAAAGATAGTGAGAACAAAATTGACACCTGCGAAGTCTGCACACGTGCAAAACTTTGCAGAAGACCATTCAATACCGAAAGATATAGAGCTACTAGGCCATTAGAAATAGTTCATAGTGACATTTGTGGTCCAATAGGTTCAGAAACATATGATGGATTTAAATATTTTATCACTTTTCTAGACGACTATACTCATTTTGCTAAAATTTATCTCATCAGAACTAAGAGTGAAGCCTTTTCGAAAATTACTAATTTCATTAATTTATCCGAAAATCATTTTAATTTAAAACTTAAAACATTTAGATGTGACAATGGTGGTGAATATACATCAAATAATTTCAAAAAATACTGTTCAAATAAGGGAATTTCAATAGATTATACAATACCGTATACTCCACAACATAACGGGAAGGCAGAGAGACTAAACCGAACAATTATGGAGAGAACTCGTGCTCTTCTGTTCGACATGAATTTGCCGAGAGAGTTATGGGGCGAAGCGGTGTTAACAGCAACATACATAACCAATAGGTGTTCCAATACAATTAACGAGAGAACACCATCAGAAATGTGGTTTAATAAAATTCCAAACTTAAAACATATGAATATTTTCGGTTCTTTGGCTTATTACAAAATAAATACAAAACTAAATAAATTAGATTCCAGATGTAATAAGGGTTTGCTAGTAGGATTTACGAACAATGGGTATAAGATTTGGGATCCGGTGGGTTTGAAGGTATGTTATTCAAGAGATGTAACTTTTAATAATAATGCGCAGGATGTTTTGGAATTTTTAAAGCAATGTGATAAGAGTGCTAAAGTTACAGATTTATATAAATTATTTAAAGAAGAAGAGGAGGTGGAAGAACAAAATGAGAAGAGAAGAGTCATTACAGCTGATAGTGGTTGTGAAGTTGAGAGGGGAAGTTTTTATAGAGAAGATCAGAAGAAGAAGACAGATGTCGAAGATAGGCTGGAGGAGGAATTTTCTATTTTGGAAGAAGAAAGAAATGATGTCATAGAAGAAGAGGGAAATGATGTCATAGAAAATATTTTAGAAGAAGAAAGAAATGATGAAAATGAAGGAATTGATGTTTTTGAAGATAGTATTGCTGAAGAATTATCAGATAATAATAGTAGAAGAGAAGTTATTTTGGAAGATAGTAGTCATGAAGTGAATAATGGAAATGAAATTGAAGATAATAGTAGATTGACGGTGGATGGAAATGAGTTGTTTGTGGATGCGGAGGAGTCCGTTGAAGAAATTAGTGGTAAAAGGATTTTGCCAAAACGTGATAGAAGATTACCAATAAGGTTGAAAGATTATGATTTAGAAACATCATTTTTAACTTACAGCGAGGTGTTGAAGAGTGATGAGAGAAGTTTATGGGAGAAAGCTATTAAAGAAGAGATGGATTCTTTGGAGAAAAATAAAACTTGGGAAGTTGTTGATAAAATAGAAGCTGGAAATAGAAGAATAATAACTAGTAAATGGATTTTTACTGTGAAATCGGAAGGAAGATATAAAGCAAGATTGGTTGCTAGAGGATTTTTACAAAAATATAATATAGATTATAAAGAGACTTATAGTCCAGTGGTGAATACTACTAGTGTAAGATTATTGCTTTCAATTGCTGCACAGAAAGGTTTAAAATTAAAACAGTTTGATGTAAAGACAGCATTTTTATATGGAGAGTTAAATGAGGATATTTTTATGGAAATTCCATTAGGATATGATTATGGTGAAAATAAAGTATTGAAATTAAAGAAGAGTCTCTATGGTCTTAAACAAGCACCGCTGATGTGGAATAAGCGGCTAACTGATTATTTAAAGAAATTGGGATTTGAACAATTGAAATTAGATCCATGTTTGTTTTTGTGTAAGGAAAAAGAAATTTACTTGGCAATATATGTCGATGATGGAATTTTAATAGGAAATTCTGAAAATGAATTGAATAATATAATGATTGGAATGCAAAAAGAATTTGAAATTAGAAAATTTGATAAAGTCGAGAAGTTTATCGGTATTGATATAAAGGTTGGAGCAAATTATTTGAAAATTTATCAGGAATCTTACATTGATCAAATGTTAAATAAATTTGGATTTAATGACTTGAAAGAAATTATATTTCCGAATATTTTAGTTGATACACATCAAGAGGGGAAAGGTAATATTAGTGATGTGCATCGTTATAGGCAGTTGATAGGGTCTTTATTATACTTAGTAAATAAAACTAGACCAGATGCTTCATTTCATGTTGGTTATTGTAGTAGACATCAAGAGAATCCTAATTTAAATGATTTTGCTAACATTAAAAATCTCTTCAGATATCTCAAGAGCTCTATATCTTCTGGTATTGAATATTTGCGTGGTAATAGTTTAGTTTTGACAGCGTATTGTGATGCAGACTTCGCTGGTGATCCTGATACTAGGAAAAGTACGACTGGCTTTGTAGTTTTGTACAGTGGTGGTCCTATACATTGGTGCTCGCGTAAACAGTCCGTCACCGCTCTCTCCAGTACGGAAGCAGAGTACATCTCTGCCGCAGAATGTATTAAAGATTTACTTTATGTTCAAAGTCTGATTAAGGAGATTACAGGTCATACACCAAAAACGCAATTATTTGTTGATAATCAGTCAGCTATTGTTTTAATTAAAAACGGCATTTTAAATCGGAGAAGCAAACATATTGATGTGAAATATCATTTTATTAAAGAAAAGATAGATCAAAATTTAATTGAAATTTTCTATTGTCCAACCAATTCTAATATTGCAGATATTTTGACAAAAGGATTAGACAGAACTAAGTTTTTACGTTTAAGAAAGCATATTGTGAGTGATCAATGAGTTTGATGTGAACTTTAATGAAGTGAATTTAGTGGAATAATTAGTTAATTAAGATAGGTGTTAGATGTTATATCTTGTAGAGATAATGTTTTGGAACTTATTTGAAATTTAGGTATTAGTTATAGTTTTAAGGTTGTTTTGATTGTTAATTTGAAACTTATATTTAAGGGGGTGGTTTATTTATGTAGAATGTAATGATAGGTAGGGAATACTAGTATGGGTTTTTATTTTTGTATTAATTATGTGTTCAGTGTTGGAAATTGTATAAGGGGTGTTCTAGGAAAATATGTCAAAGTTAAATACAGGTTGATTTTAATTTTATTTGAGACAATATAAAATTCAGAGGGGATGTTATTGGGTGAGTTTTAATTGTCTACTCTTATTGTCTATGCTTTAAAAAAAGCAAGACGATTTCAAATTTGGATTAAGTTGTGTTTTTGATAGTTGGTTGAAAAGAAAATTCTAGCTAGGTATTGGTTTTAGAATTTTCTTCAGAGAATGTTATAATTTTGGAGTGTATTAATTTGATAGAAAGATGTGGTGTTTATATTGGAGTATAAGTCTGAATTAAATGAGCATGTGCATGCACTAAAAGGCGGTGTTTTTCTAACTGGATCCCAATTGTTAATCATCCAATGAAGGCGAATTTTTTTCCCGTAAGATAAATAACTCTAATTCTCAAAATAATACTAATAAATTCTGCAATTATTGCAAAAACCCAGGTCACGAAATTTCGGAATGTAGAAAGAGAACCTATAACAATAATCGCTTCAAAAATGTAAATAACAGCTATCAGTCGAATCAAACAAATCAACGGCAAAGTATCAACAATTAAAACTCACAAGCGGCCGAATACCTGAGCACATCTTCGGAAACCGCTTCAGCAGATTGCTCAATACCCCCGACACACACGATGAATGTTACGAATCATTAGCTAAACATAGATCCAGACAACCTACAATTCCAATAAGGAGTCCACCCAATCAAATTCAAATATGTAAAAATCTAAAAGGCACGTTAAATCCAGTCCATCGGGGACAAAAAGCTTCACTACCTAAATCAAATACTAAATGCGACGCCAGCTCACAAAAACACACAGTCTATCGGAGACAATGCTATGATATTGGCACGCAGACAGATATTCAAATTCCTACCAAAATCCTTACAAATTCCTAAATCTACCATACCATTACAAAATCACAATTCTAATTCTACTAATTCAATGCAAAATCACATTTCTAATTCTACAAAATCCTTACAAATTCCTAAATCTACTATATCATTACAAAATCACAACTCTAATTTTTCAAAATCCTTACAAATTCAAATTTCAAATCATCGTAATTCTAGCTCTACCAATTCAATACAAACTCCTAACTCGACTACATCATTACAAAGTCATAACTTTAAATCTACCAATTCATCACCAACTCCTAACTCTACAAATCCCATATCTTTCAAACAAACTAATTCAAGAACTAAGTCTAAATCTAAAACCAAAAAGGTTAAATCCAAGAAAATCGAATCCTATAACATTACCTCGTTGAATATACCTCCCGAAAATCTACTACACTGCAAATTCCACGTCGATGGCCAACCCATAGTTTTATTAGTTGATACAGGTGCAGCTATTTCCGTAATAAAAAGGGAAAAGATCGGAAATAACGACATTAATTCTTCTAACAAAGTATCAATGATAGGCGTTTCTAATTCCAGTTCAACAATTGAAACCTACGGAACCTCTGAATTAATTCTAGATCAATTCTTTAAACATAAATTCCACGTAGCTAACCTCAATATCACCTCAGACGGTATTTTAGGCAATGACTTTAAGTCAAGATTCAATGTAAGCATTTATGTGCAGTCAAAGACTATGCGAATCCGCGATAGAACTTACAAACTTTTCTTTCTCAACGAAATTAACGACTTCGACGATAGTAAACAGTTTGTTGGTCAAAGGTCGGAGACTGTGATATCTTGCTTTACTAACGACATCATAAACGGTTCCGCTATTATCGATAAACAAATAATTTTCGAAGACGTCACCATCCCTAATGCTATTGTAAATGTTAAAAATAATAAATTCCTTGTAACAGGTGTGAATTCCAGTAATAAAGATAAAAATATTCCAATGCCCATAGTTCATGCCAACATGTTTGCAGAACCAACAAACACAATTAGCTTTCGATACTTGTAAAGATATTTTAACTATAGGTGTACCAGAATCTCATGGCATTTTTTATTTTTTTTAAATTGTGATTTTCATATGGCAATGTCAATTGTCACCTGTCGAATCAAAGTACCTACTTGATGTGTCAACCGCTGCTGAAATTTTTTGATATTATCTTGAAAATTTGTTATTTTTGTGAAAATGTCGAAAAACCCACTTCGATCTCATGCGAGACATATTGTTTTCAATGTGTATCATAAAATAAGGGAAGAAGAAGGCGTAAATCAAACTCAATCTTTGATTTTAAAGTGCGTCGTAGAGTGGACCGGTAAGTTGGACTGACTTGTTTTGATACTTTTAGTTTAATTTATATTTTTCTTACTTAATTTTTAATTTCTTTCCATTACTATATGGTAAATCGTAGGTCAGGGCACATCGAATGATGGCCGGAAGGAAATGGCAACAGTAATCTAACTGTTACTAATTCTTCGACAAGATATTGAATTTAACGGAGATTGAGAATCTTTGACGTAAGAAAAATATTAAGTAATAATCTGCGCCCTGCAGTGGGACGTGTATATAGACGGGAGTTTTTGGCGGGATTTTGTCGAGTGAAGTTCAGTGGCTGTTAATATTATTTGCAAATTGATTCCTAGTGGATATTGTGATATATTATTGGTGTAGTTTTGTATCTCAACTGTCTCCGCAACTGGACAATTTGTAAAATCATTGACAAAAGCGATCTCGGGATAGTGGAGCGGTGTATTTTATTGTAGTATTGACTGCCTCTGCAAAGCTTACTGGGAAGACTGACTCGATACAATTTGCTGCCAAATACTCCAAAAAACATTAGAATCTGTTACATCCGCATTCTAATGCATAAAGAAAAAATAATAACTATAAGATCCAAAACTCTTTCCAAAGACGTGGCTAAAAGGTCCTTGCAACCAGGCCATAAAACTTACATAAAAATATATATAGACTGATGATGATGAATGACTTTAAGTGACATGATACATTTTATTATTTTTACAGACTTTATACATAAAGAGATTGGTTTTGAATATGTTAAATGCCAATGAAAAAGAACCATTTTGATGGAGAGAGATGACATAAAACTACAAAGATACAAGTTTTTGAAATGCCAGTGGAGTTCATGGATTGTATTCTAGTTTTCTAGTTCTGAATGAGGTTTTAAGTTATTAGTATGATTTAAATGCTAATTTATAAATTAGTACATAAATTAATATTCAATTGATTTATTTTTCCTATGTTAAGAACAAGAAGTATAACAACATTATTCATACACATACCTATAATACTCACAGTGGATCTTCGTGTCTCTGAATTGGTTGCAACACCCCGCGCAGTAGCTATTTTTGTGTCAATGTTGAAGGTGAAGATAGCATTGTATAACTGTCTCTTTCACTCGCTTATGTATGTCACATAAGCTTACGGAGTTTCTTGTGCATTCTTCTCCATAACAAGCTACTTTCCGAATGCACGGTAGAATCAACTTTTATTCCATGTAAATTTAAATTGTGACATTCAAAAGTGCCGCTTGGTGGCCCAGTTGAAATAAATATCTTTTGTCTTTTGTCTTTTTTGTCATCGTCCTATCTCGCTTACTCTATGCAGTATACTCGATGACAAACTGTTTCTTACGCAATGGTTGGCAGGACCAAGTTCAAAGACACAAAGATCCGTTGTGACTACTATAATATAGGTACCTCATGTTCATTATTATTAAAGACATAAATAAAAATTAAACAGTATCAAGATCGTTTGATCCAATTTCCCCAGTATTGCATACAACAAATTTTTATTTCCCTTTTTGCCATGAGATTCTGGTAGACCTATACCACTCCTCTCTTACAATATCCTGCTTTTAACAAAGAATTTGTTCTAACCACCGATGCCTATAGAGGCATCGGTGGTTAGAACAAATTCTTTGTTCATGAATAGTCATGCTATAGGAGCAATACTATCCCAAGGCGAAATCGGAAAATATTTGCCCATAGCGTACGCTTCTCGCACGCTCAACAAAGTTGAATCAAACTACTCAACTATAGAACGCGAGCTCCTGGCAATCGTATGGGCCGTAAAACATTTCCGCCCGTACCTATTTGGAAGAAAATTTAAAATCGTAACTGATCATAAACCACTTACGTGGCTATTTTCAATTAAAGATCCTGGAAGTCGTCTTGTCCGATGGAGACTAAAATTAGAAGAATATGATTACGAAATCATATATAAAGCAGGGAAAACCAATACAAACGCTGATGCCCTGTCTCGCCCACCTATAATGAACTCCAACATAATTGACCTAACTTCAGATGAACCAAGTTCCCCCAAGCACGACGACTACTTACAATTTTATTGAACTACGAACATTATCTTTCTCAAGAACGATCATTCGATTCCCCCAAGCTTAAGACAATACCAGATAGATTACTAGATCCTCGAAACAAAAGCATATTCATTCCTACTTCATGCCATCATCAAGATCAAAATAATATTTTCAATGAAGCTATAGAGTCATGCTCTCAAACTAGGCCTTATCTAGAGAAACCTAAAACAGTTTACGACGTAGACCTTCTAGTTTCCAATTCCAACCAAAACCTTTACTTTTGTTGCACTAGACCTACACACTTTGATGCATGGGATTCAGAGAGCTACTTTAAGTCCCTTCTAACTTGTCTCCAACATAATAAAATAATTGAACTATAAGTACCTACCCGACCTTAAACATGATCAAACTTGCCAAATGAAAGGGAACGAACAGTTAAGAATAACTGCATATTTAGCAGAGTTATACGACTGTAACATTACTATATGTGCTAATAAAGTAAAATATCCCAAATCCGAAGAGATTCCCAATATATTAAAAACCTATCACGATGAACCGCTTGCCGGACATCGTGGTATAGCAGAAACCACCAGAAAAATTCGTGAAGAATTCTTCTGGAAAGGGATGACTAACAATATAAAGGACTATGTAGATTCATGCGTCATTTGCCAACGAAACAAAATCCAAAGAAAGTCTTTCCAAGCCCCCATGGTTATTACATCTCAGTCTACTGAACCTTTCGAACGTGTGTCTATCGATTTAGTTTCATATTCCGACATAAGCGATAATAGCAACAAATATATCCTAACTTTACAAGACGAACTCACTAGGTATGTTCAAGCTTACCCTATACCAAACAAAGAAACCCTAACGATTGCTTCTCAATTTTTAAGTTTCTGCCAACACTTCGGCGTACCAAAACGTTTTCATTCGGATCAAGGCAAAGAATTCATGAATAATATCATGAAACAATTTGTCAAATTCCTAGGGACTAATCAATCATTCAATACAGCATACCACCCGCAAACAAACGGCGCGCTCGAACGTTTCCATGCAACACTACGAGATCACATACGCATGTATCACAATCGCCGCCTCAAAAATTGGGATAAGATAATACAATTTGCCGTTATGTGTCATAACACATCTATCAATAGCTCTACAGGATATACTCCACATGAATTACTTTTCGGCTTCAAACCACGTCCTTTTTACACAATGAAAATTATTCCGGATTACACTGCTAGCGACTATTTGAAAGATCTAAACGAACGTCTTAGAATAGCTAGAGACTCCGCCTTACGCAATGTCGAAATAATGAAAGAAAAGGCAAAAGAAAGATACGATTCGAACCTACACCTAATAATTTAGATCCAAAATGGGACGGCCCCTATGAAGTAGTCCGTGTCGGATTTAATGAAAACTATTTAATTAGAAAAGCTGGTAAAAATCAATTAGAGCATGCAAATCGCCTTAGACCTTATAATTTAGATTAGTTTTTTATATACTAGATAATTAGATAAGCTAGAATTATTTTTATATTTTCCTTACCACATGTTCGTATTACAGGGTTTGTCACTGTACAACAGCCCAGAATACTACCATGTCCCTAATCCAGATTTTTACCGATCCTTATTATATATATACAATTATACAATATGCTCGATTATTAAAGTAATTATATGCATAATCATTTACAAATTCTACGTCATAATAAAGAACGCAATAAAAGACAAAGTCAAAAGCAGAACTCCTTCTATTGCAGGGCAATCACAGGAGGATTTGCCAGTATAAATATTTCCCAACCATTACCTTCCTATTCCATTATCTTCTATAAGGAAGAAGGCATATTACTACCTTCCGACGCATCATGGAAACTAGTTATTTATAAAGAATTAAAACCTCTCTTTATTGCACATGAATCCCTTCTTCGTCTTTCAGACAAATTTCAAAACTAAATCCTCTCATTTTGTAAATTTCCCAATAACACAATCGACCAATTCCTTTCTTAAAATAAATCTCCATAAAATCGAAGATAGGCTTTCAGAGTTAAGTCTCTATTTGGGTAAGAACTCTCGTTCAAAAAGAGAATTATTAGACGGAGTCGGCTCTGTCCTGAAATGGCTCATTGGTACGCCCGATGCAAGAGACGCTAAGAGATACGATGATTGTATCGATAAACTTGAAAAGCGGGAAATAGATTTAGCGGACTTAATGCAAAATCAAATACAAATAACTTCTTCAACCATCAAAAACTTTAATGAAACGATTTTTAAGATTTCCCTCGATGAGCAAATCATAAATGAAAATATTAATCGTCTAAATGATTTCATGAATAAGACTGACAACATAATTTTTGATATTAAAGTCAGCGAGGACATTTCCTCCATCTCCTTACAAATATTGGAATTAGCACTAAGCCTCGAAAATGAAATTAACGATTGTCTCATGAGCATCCTGTTCGCTAAATCAAATATTATACATCCTTCGATTATTAGTCTCAACAAACTTTATGAACAGCTCCTAAAGTCTAACAAAATAAGAACTAACAAACATCTAGTTACACAAGTTTCCATTGAAAACATTCACACTATTCTAGATTCAGCCATCCTGTCAGCATACGTTTACTCGAATAGATTAGTATATGTATTAGAGTTTCCCCTAATTTAAAATAACCCCTTAACCTTATATCACTTATACTCGATCCCCATTCAACATCCTAATTCGTCCTTCCACACCACCACCCTACCGGAGCATATCTACCTAGCCACTGATCCCAGTGGGCAACATTATGTTTCAACGAGTTCGCTGGAAAAGTGCACCACCTTCACACCAAAAAGAAGAGTCTGCAGAGATCTCATAGTCTACGATTCTTCAATACGACCTACCTGCGAAGTAGACATCTTATTCAGCAAGAAGTCAACAGTACCGAGGACCTGCACAACAACGACGTTTCCTGCCGAAATCAGCACATTCCAACCTCTGGGACAGAATCAATGGCTCTACATCCTTACTGATGAACAAAAATCAGTTCTCCAATGCAACAACGAACTGGTAAACTACAAACTACAAGGTTCCGGAATCCTCACTCTACCTCAAGATTGTAAGATATATACGGGATATAGCGCTCTATCCGCTTTCCAGTCAACAGAAGAAAATGTCACCTTCCCGATTACTATTCCTGACACCAGAAATGAAGATTGCTTCGAAATCTCCAAAGATCCAGAGACAAAACATTTGATACCAATCACCATAAATGAAACACCGCTAGACGCCCTTAAAAATATAAAATCAAACCTTGGAACATACTCCGACGACTTGAAGAAAATAATTGAATCCAAAAACCAATCGTTTATCGAGAAGTATCAACCCAAATTCACATGGGTATATTTCTCTATCGGTATGATTATGCTTACATATCTGTTACTGAAAATCTGTAACCGATGCCCAAATGGATTCATACGTCGCAACCATTCTGAAGAAAGAAACTGCATCCAGATCTTCAACAACTGATTCGACAATTCATCAAGACGACGTCGAAACATACAAGTCGCCATCCAGATGAGAAACTTACATCCAGAGACGTCATGCATTTCCGAAGATGAAGACAACGAGCCCCCTCCGACTCCTCACAGCCAAAGATCGGACGCTAACGCCCAATCTTTATTCTAAGGGGGGAGGTATTATGTATTCCCTCTGCACATCCATCTCATAGGCTCATAGTCTATATCATTAGGGAATTATGATGATTAGGAATTATGTAATCTCTTTGTTTTTTGGTTGTGGGTATAGAAAATAGTAACAAGCATCTGCTCAGATATTAATGAAGTAATGAATGTTAAGATGTTAATGGTAACTTGTAGTGTATGGATCTAATTGACATTTTAAGTTGTTTAGAAGTATTTGGTCACCTTGCCTGCTACAATATATCTGACGGTGACTGTACTAGCGCACACAAATCTAGAAAAATCCTAAACAGATAATATTTTGGCGACAGCGTGCAAAATAGTTTTTATTGCTTGATATTTGACTGTAATCGTTTGATGTTGCACGACTCGACATTTAATTCTTTTTTATTTTAATCTCTCCTAGAGTGCTCGCAAGATAAGTTTGCGCGCGACGGGTGGCGTGCTTAATGTTGCCAGCATAACTGATCTTTTTTCCTACATTTAATCAATAGTCATTTTTCTCTCGAAACTAAAAAATAATTTAAGTTAAGCATAATTAATTACTAGCTTTTTCTACTTGCATAGAATATGATGAAAGAAGTTTCATGAAATTATTGTAAATCTTTTATTGAATACTCAGTAGTAGGTACCTACTGTTAAAGGTCTAACAATGGTCCTGCAGTGGCTAATACCTTCAATTTCAATTCTTTTTTAATTTATTCTTCAACAATTTTTGAAGAAGCTGCTGCCACATAACCCTCTTGAGTTATTTGGGTGACGGTGCGTTCAGAAACGCCTAAAACAAAATAAAGATGATGCATTAAATTACATGATGCCGGTCCTGTCCCGCCGGTATATTTATGTACCACCCAAAAACCAATACTGTCGGGCACCGGTAGTACGAAAATTTAGGGAAATTTTAGTATTGTGGTATCCCTAAAAGTTACCTGTCAAATAAGCAACGCGGGCTCTATCATTGTAAAACGGTACCTTAGGCCCGTTATTGTCTTGTGCACTTGAAGAAAACATCCCTGCCATCACTTTAAATTACTTTTAGCATAATGATGGGATGGCGATTATTTACTGCGGAAACGAATTAAAATTCGGAATTACAACACACTCTCTTGACACCTGGCATAAATGACAAACGATTAGTTCCGTTTTTGGCCACGCGCCAACTTGACTTGCGCGCACTCTACCTGTCTACCTTGCCGAGTATCGCTCATAGGGTATCGCTGTGGGTGTACCCCATTGTTGCGAAGTTCATTACCGCGATGTACGGTACAGCGAAAGTTTACCATTGCGACGTACGTTGTCGCGAAAGATCTTAACTGCGATGTACGTACGACAAACGTACATCGCAGTTAAGAACTTTACATCGCGGTAATGAACTTCGCAACAATGGGGTACACCCTATCGCTGTACTTATACACAAAGTCAACGCAAATTATTTGTAACGCGATGTTGTCATGTAGAAGCTCGTAATCAGCCATTTTCCTACTTACGGTTTTATTTAACTTGTTGTAACACAGTTATGGAATGAAGTCTCCGCAGTAAGCTTTAAAAAAAACTACTTGTTCCGATATGAAGATTGCAAATAGACATACGCAGAGTGACAAAAAAGAAAAAAAAAGGAAAAGAAAAGGTAAAAAATAAATAAAAAAGAAACAAGAAAGGGCCCCGCTGGAAGTTCAACTAAGAAAACGTACATACTTTGAAACAAATAGTCGCAGGAAGAATCTTTTTAGATGTGACGAGGCCTTTGTTCGCATAAGGACAGATTCTCATAAAGACAGATTAGCAGAAGGACAGATTCTCATAAGGACAGTTTCGCATAAAGACAAAGTACAGTTAAGTTGAAAAAAGAAATATATATATATATATACTCGCGCACGAAGGGTTCCGTACGTGGTAAATTGCGGTTTACGATTTATGACGTATAAAAAAAAACTTCTTACTAGATCTCGTTCAAACCAATTTTCGGTGGAAGTTTACATGGTATAGGTCTACCAGAATCTCATGGCATTTTTTATTTTTTTTAAATTTTGATTTTTATATGGCAATGTCAAGTGTCACCTGTCAAATCAAAGTACTTGATGTGTCAACCGCTGCTGAAATTTGTTGATATTATCTTGAGAATTTGTTATTTTTGTGAAAATGTCGAAAAACCCACTTCGATCTCAAGCGAGACATATTGTTTTCAATGTGTATCGTAAAATAAGGGAAGAAGAAGGCGTAAATCAAACTCAATCTTTCATTTTAAAGTGCGTCGTAGAGTAGACCGGTAAGTTGAACTGACTTGTTTTGATACTTTAAGTTTATTTTATATTTTTCTTACTTAATTTTTATTTCTTTCCATTACTATTATATGGTAAATCGTAGGTCAGGGCACATCGAATGATGGCCGGAAGGAAATGGCAACAGTAATGTAACTGTTACATATTCTTCGACAAGATATTGATTTTAACGGAGATTGAGAATCTTTGACGTCAGAAAAATATTAAGTAATAATCTTTGCCCTGCAGTGGGACGTGTATATAGACGGGAGTTTTTGGCGGGATTTTGTCGAGTGAAGTTCAGTGGCTGTTAATATTATTTTCAAATTGATTCCTAGTGGATATTGTGATATTGTGTTATATGCCTAGTTTATTGGAGTATTTTATTGTAGTATTGACTGCCTCTGCAAAGATTACTGGGAAGACTGACTCGATACAATTTGCTGCCAAATACTCCAAAAAACATTAGAATCTGTTACATCCGCATTCTAATGCATACTAAAGAATAAATATAAGATCCAAAACTCTTTCCAAAGACGTGGCTAAAAGGTCCTAGCAACCAGGCCATAAAACTTACATAAAAAAGTATATATAGACTGATGATGATGAATGACTATATGTAACATGATACATTTTATTATTTTTTACAGACTGTATACATAAAGAGATTGGTTTTGAATATGTTAAATGCCAATGAAAAAGACCCATTTTGATGGAGAGAGATGACATAAAACTACAAAGATACAAGTTTCTGAAATGCCAGTGGAGTTCATGGAATCGTATTCTAGTTTTTTAGTTCTGAATGAGGTTTTAAGATATTAGTATGATTTAAATGATATATAATAAATTAGTACATAAATTAATATTCAATTGATTTATTTTTCCTATGTTAAGAACCGATGTATAACAACATTATTCATACATGTGAGTTGTATATACCTATAATACTCACAGTGGATCTTTGTGTCTGAATTGGTTGCAAGACCCCGCGCAGTAGCTATTTTTGTGTCAATGTTGAAGGTGAAGATAGCATTGTATAACTGTCTCTTTCACTCGCTTATGTATGTCACATCGTCCCATCTCGCTTACTCTATGCAGTTCACTCGATGACAAACTGTTTCTTACGCAATGGTTGGCAGGACCAAGTTCAAAGACACAAAGATCCGCTGTGATTACTATAAATAATATAGGTACCTCATGTTCATTAATACTAAAGACATAAATAAAAATTAAACAGTATCAAGATCGTTTAATCTAATTTCCCCAGTATTGCACACAACAAATTTTTATTTCCACATTTGCCATGAGATTCTGGTAGACCTATAGTTTACATCATATATTTTTTTTAGTTTTATCATTCTCTTATTTTAGAAGTTACAGACGGGGGACACACATTTTACCACTTTGGAAGTGTCTCTCGCGCAAACTATTCAGTTTGAGACAACACAAAAAAGCGGTATTTCATAAGAACTTTCTAGGAATGGCACCACAGATCTACAATAAACTTCCTAATGATTTATTAAATATTAACGATATTAATATCTTTAAAAAGCAACTGAATAAGTTGCTATTATATAAGACGTACTACACAATACACGAGTACATGTCAGACAGAAATTTATCTGTACAATAATAGTAGTATGAACACTGAAGTCCGATTTATTTTCATTTATTTACTGTAATTTATTATGTGTTGTCCTGTGTACTAGACTCTGACATTTTTTTACGTATTGTTTTATTTTTATTATGACATTTTACACTCTGAAATTATTTTGTGATTTCAATCTATGACATTGTTTATCATTTTAATTTATGACATGGTATGATTTTAGTGATATTTGATGACATTGTTTATTTGAGTAACAGATTATAAAGCTGTATAATTTAATGATATTTATGACATGGTATAATTTTATTATAATTTATGACACTCTGTAATTTTGTAGATATGTGTGGCATTGTATATATATATATATATTTAATAATGATTTATGACATGGTATGATATAAATAATAATTAATGATATTATATAATTTTAATAATAATTTTGCATGCCTAAACTGGTACAACATAGTGAACTGCGCATTCACCTAACATCTGGAAATGTATAATTGTATACTGTGTTGAGCAATAAAGATTTAAATTTGAATTTAGAAAAATATATATTAGAAACCTCAATATTATTTTTGAAGACCTATCCATAGATACCCCACACGTAGGGGCTTGATGAAAAAAAAAATTGTAGTTTCAGTTTCAAGTATCGGAACCCCCAAAATTTATTGTTTTTTTCTATTTTTGTGTGAAAATCTTAATGCGGTTCACATAATACATCTACTTACCAAGTTTCAACAGCGTAGTTCTTATAGTTTCAAAAAAAAAATGTGGCTGTGACATACGGACGGACAGACCGACAGACAGACATGACGAATATATAAGGGTTCCGCTTTTTGCCAATTGGCTACGGAACCCTAAAAAGTGTATATTCCCCTAATATGACAATTTGAGAGTGACGCAAATAAAGGAAAGGGATACAAAGTTGTAAAAAACGGCATCTCGACAATCTCAAGCGTGGCTAATTTTTATTTTATTTTCAAGGAAATAATTCAAGGATATTGAAAAATATATAATCTGACGATTTTCACAAGCCGAAGTAACAAAATTTCGTCGAAAAAGATTAATGCGTGCAGCTAAATGATGCCTATATTCCCCTCTCCGCGTTTCTATTCCTCTCTCACTCTTTCTCTATGTATTACTTTCTCACTCCGTCCCCACACTGGTTTCTGTTGCCATGACGCCTAGAGACACGGTATCGAATACAAAGTATCGATACTGTACGCATGAGTACTATCGAAAAAAAATCGCACTCATAAAAGTATCGAAACAAAATTATGATACTTCAAGTTATAGAGTACCTTACGAGAGCCCCTAATGCGCATAGAGCATAGGTCAATATCTGTCAGTAAATAAATGGTAAATAACGTCAGTTTAACTTCAGTAGGGCAGGACATGAAAAAACAAATGTTAGTGGTACACAAATTTAATACAATAATAGAAAAAGACAACTGTAACTTCGAAAAAAAATAGAAACAAAATTAAATTATTAAGTACTATAAGCGAAACGAATACGATAAAATTAAATGACAACGGTGAACGATTGAGTGATTGATCAGAAGATATTGATATATATATATATTGATTGATCGATCCAGAAGAGGAAGATGGTTCTACTGATGAAGATGATGATTAATTAATCAAAGAATTATAAAAAAAAATTGGGCATTTTTTTAAAATTATTTTATTATAAAACAAGTATTCTACTTAAAAAACATCCACTTTTTTATTTGCATGCTATTTACTGAGCTTATCAATACAATGATTTCAAAAAACAAAGTTTTTTTTTGTCAGATTAGGCGAATCCCTCTAGATAATCGTCAGATTATGAGACAGCACGTCTAGGACATAAAGATGAACCATGTATATCTTAATCTGACGCGCTTGAGTATTTCAAAATGGCGATTTTTTAATAATAAGATAATGGACGCGAGTTTGCGTCACATTGAAATCGTCAGATTATTGAATGAGAGCTTTATTTTAGGTACTTAACACCCCCTTAGAAAATCTGTCGCGCTCGATTAAATTGTTTTTTATTGATTTTCAACCCTTACGTACGACCACTCGCATCATGCAAACGATCAGATTAACATACGTACATTATTACAAATACGTAGGACATTGATTCTAACAAAATCTGACGCGCTAGTATGTCCATGCAACAGTTTTATTTAACATTTTTTAAAATCTATAGCCGCTCCCCCCACCGATGAAAAGTTGTACTTATATATATTTTTTCTTCTTATCATCTAAGCTTTGCAACCCAATAGGTACCTATAACGCTCGAGTAAATCCCCATTTAGCATCGTGGGCTCCCCTACCAATAGTAAAAGTAGTGATGAGGGTAATTGTAGTATCGAAAATTTTAACAACTATGTTTATCCAGCCCATCGTCATCTGAGAAGTCAATAGCGGACAGTCTACCCGAACAAATTACAAACTACGACAATGACCACATAAGAAACTTAAAAGAACAAATAAAATCACTGACTGACGAACTCAATAGCGCACATGAACAAATTGACGAACTGTTACTCGAGAATGGCTCGCTTACCAAAGTGACACAGGAACAACAAAGACAAATTACCTATTTAAAAACAATATGTACAAGCACTCCCCAGAGTACTAACCCAGCCCGCAAGAAAAAAAACAAAAGGCGATGTAGAAAGACACTTGATTTTCAAAGAGAAGATAGTGGTACTCCACTCAAGGACTGTGATTGTGAGTCAAGTGAAGTTAAAGCAAAAACATCACAAGAACTCAATCAAGAACTTTTGCAAGATGAATCAAACAGGCAGTCATCTAAGAAACCGAGAATAATAATTCTGGGAGATGAACAAGTTCGTGGACTTTCACAGGTTCTAATCAATAGGAGGACAGCCGAGTGGAATGATTGTTACACGGTAAAACCAGGTGCAACATGCTCCGATATTTTATGTAATAACATAGAATGGTTGTTGGTCCGATATTTTATGTAATAACATAGAACTCGCTGACCGAGCAAGACATTGTTATACTTTCGATAGGAACTAATGATAATAATCCAACGCATCTCCTGAAGGAAGTATGTATAGCGCTTAATAATCTAAAAACATGTCAACAAATTTATTTACTAGGCGTACAATGTAATATTTTTTTAAATAAGAATATGTTAAACCACAGCTTACAACTTTTAACACAAAGTTTCCCAAACTGTAAATATATTAATATAAATGAATTCTCGTATTATAAACGTTACTTTCATATAAAACGAAATAATCGTACATATTTGAATGAACTTAGCTCTAAACTAAATATTGAGATTGACTACATAAAATACAGAAAAGAGTTTCTCATAAAAAAGCCTATGTATGTCACTGCACGTAATCAGGAAAAATGCTACTACTTATATATTACTGCACGTAAATCAAGTTTTAAAACATATACGCGACGATTTTAAACTATAATTCGTCTAACAAAAAAAGCCCAGAATAACAACCATATTTAATAATGCGTCCAATAAGAGCAAGGCTACATGGCAAATAATAAATAAATGCAAAAATAATAAGCCGGTTGAAGGAATATCGAAACTTATAATAAATAACGAAGATATAACTGACCCAAAAATAATTGCACAAACCTTCAATGACTATTTTATTAATGAAATTGAATCAGTATCTGACATGAACATTTGTAATCAAAGTTTGAAACTTGACATGCATCTTGAATCTTTATTTTTAATACCCACAATTCCCTCTGACATTATTAAACTAATAAATTCGTTAAATAATACACATAGCTCCGGATATGATGACATCACAACAAATGTGATTAAATATGTATCAACTGTCATTGCACCAGTACTTAGTTACATAATAAATATGTGTTTAGAATTGGGTGTGTTTCTGGATCGGCTAAAATTGGCAGTAATAAAACCGCTACATAAGAAAGATAGCAAACATAATCCAGCCAATTATAGACCTATTGCCTTACTGCCCATATTCTCCAAAATAATAGAGAAAGTAATATACAACACATTGTACTCTTTTTTTGAACGGAAAAATCTTTTTGCTGATGAGCAGTACGGTTTTAGGAGAAAAAGAATATCAACATGGCGATTTTTAATCTCTTCGATAGAATTATTACTAGTATTGATAATAGAAGTCCGGTAGCTGCTTTATTCATGGACATGAGCAAGGCATTTGATTTTGTTGATCGAACTATATTGTTAAAGAAATTGGAAAGATATGGAGTTAGGGGCAATGCTCTGAAACTTTTAAAATCGTACTTGTCAGACAGAAGACAAGTTACGAGAATAGATAAAGTATGTTTTGCTTCAAAAACCGAGCGTACGTATTTGTCGAGTTAGAGACCCAATAACTATGGTGTACCCCAAGGTTGTATTTTGGGATCATTATTGTTTATTATATACATCAACGACATGCCCAGAGAAACACATCACCCTATGGTTTTGTTTGCTGACGATAGCACAGTCGTTTTTAGTGGCAACAATGATGCGACGACACTTGAGAGTGAGATAAACCACTGTCTCCAACTATTAGTAGAATGGATGGGCGCGAATAATTTGAAAATTAATATTGACAAAACCAAAATAATGACTTTTGAGCAAATGACAAATCATAAAAAACCGGACATAAAATATAAAGACAAAATAATCTCAAGACACTAACACTACAAATTTTTTAGGACTAGAGCTAGATAGAGATATGTCGTGGAAAACTCACACCGACAGTGTGTGTAAACGCCTGAGCCAGCATTCATATGCTTTACGCAATCTCGCAAAGGAGGTACACCAAAAAGTCTTGGTCACAGCGTACCATGCATATGTTACATCTACGCTACGCTACGGGATTATATATTGGGGTAACTCCACGAATATGGAGACGGTATTTAGAGCGCAAAAAAGATGTGTTAGGGCGATATGCGGTATTCATAGCACGGAAAGCTGTAAACCGTTGTTTGCGTATTTTCGCATTTTAACAGTACCATATCTGTACATATACGAAGTGGCTGTATTTGTTAAAACAAACTTTCACCTGTTTGAAAAACTACATAGCGCAAGACACAGAAATAAAATAAGCGGTAGACAGCACAAAAAAGCAGTTTTTCATAAAAACTTTACAGGAATGGCTCCACAAATTTATAATAAACTACCAAATTCTTTGTTAAACATTAATGACATTAACATATTTAAAAAACAATTGAATAATTTACTGCTAAGCAAGTCATACTACACAATACATGAGTACCTGTCAGACAGAAATTTATCTGGTATAAGTGGTGTGATTGAGGTGGATACTTGGGTCCGACTTGTTTGCTTATTATTTTATTAATTACTATGACATTGTATAATCTGACATTACTTATCAATTTTAATTAATGATATTGTTTACATTTTAAGGTTGTAATATTAATTACTGGCATTGTATACATTTAAATTTTATCTATGACATAACATATACATTTGATCTCTTTAATTAATGACATTCGTATAGTATTTTAAGTTAATTTATGATATTGGATACGTGTTAATTTTTGACATTGTAAGGATTTTAAGTTCTGACATTGGATGCGTTTTAATTTTAAATTTATGACATTTTATACCTTTTCATTTTTAACGATTTTTTAATTTATGACATTTTATACTATTTCTTAATTTATAACGTTTTATAAGATTTTTTAATTTATGACATTGAATACGTTTAAAAAAGTGTATTATTTTAGATATTATTGTAATTATAATTTTGCATGCCTAAATTGGTGGAACACGGTTGACTGCGCATTCACCTGACATCTAGAAGTGTATTTTTATGTACTGTGTTGAGCAATAAATGGATTTGAATTTGAAAAAATTTATCGATTCCGATAATTCTTATTTAATAAGAATTAGAAAGAAGAAGAAGAGAAGTATGTAAGGATCGTAGCAGGTACGTTCTGTAGTTTTTTTTTTTTTTTACTTTACAATCTAAACCAAAACAAAATAATTTTAATGTACTATCTTTAATTCATAAAAAAAACTTTTCATAAACCTAGTCACTGTAGCTTTGGTACGGTTCACATTGTGCACGTCTCAGTATTGCGAGGCGTAGTAAGCACTATCAAAAATGCAAAATAATGTTCTCAACTTTACTGTCAACCAAATTATCAGATTTCCTTCTTCGTTTTTCCTGCATTTTTGCTTCCTCTTTCAAGAGCTTTATGAAATAAAATAAAGGTAGTATTTAAGGAATCTTAGAATTAATCCTTTTGTGCCACCCTTCATAGATATTTCATAATCACACTTAAAGGTGCTTGCTTATATGCATGCCAAGGTGTTTTTTATTAATTTTAAAAAGTATCTCGTCTCGTCTCTCGAATCTTTATTAACTTAGTAATGTTCCCGAGATTTCAATGTCAAATCAATGACAAGTAATTATTTTAATTAAATAACTTAACAAATTGCATATCAGGAAGAGTGCATTAGGTACTATTGAATATATTTATGTATGTCTACTACCACAAAGTACGTACGCGGCGTGCTACTGCCTACGTCGTTTCCAAAAAAAATATCTCATTCACATAAATGGGCAAGTACAAACTTGTCTATAACATTCACAGTAGCTGCAACATCCTTATTAACACTCTTACCGCCTGGCCACATGTCCTGCTGCTTTGGAAAAGTATATATACACGTGGCCGTCAGAGTGATAGTGTGCGGAACTGTACCTTTTCTGGCTTAATGCGAAACTGTCCTTATGATAATCTGTCTGTGTCTGTGAGAGTGAAGGAGAACGAGAGGCTCCTGGCTGAAGCTAAGGCTGCCGGCAAGATAGCCCACCTGAAGAGACAACCTGCTGGACCTAAGCCCACTCATATTGTCAGTGGTACTGAGAAACCAGTGTTACTGGCTCCCATCCCCTATGAGTTTGTAGCTTAAAAGAAATAAAAAGTATCTTTAAAAAGTATCTGTCCTTCTGCTAATCTGTCTTTATGAGAATCTGTCGTTATGCGAACAAAGGTGACGAGGGACCATCCAGGGCACTAAACAAAACAAATAGAAAGGGAATAGATAACTAAAAAGTTAATAGATAAAAATAGAAAATATTATTATTTGTAATAATGTTATTAGATAAGAATTTATTTTTTATTTTTAATAATATTGAACGCTATTCCTCTCTCCTAGACACTGACTGTATCAAGAATGTTGCTGTGCCCGACAGGGTCCATAATTGTTTCTGTAACTTATATTTACCACCTGTATGTACATTATGGATGCAATATATTTAATTTGAATTGAAACATTGCATAAGTTGCGTTCCTTTATTATCATATATATATATATGATATAACATCATATAACATATATAAACATAGAAAGGCCCCGCTGGCGGTAACTTTGCTTCGGTGCGCCGTCGCTTACGTACTATGTGCTTCAAGTGAGCCTCACTCAATTTGGGAGGCACTAAATTATTAGGTGGTCTGCAAGTCCCTAGGGTCGAGGGTACATAATTTCCCTTAATACTACCACATAAATAAAACAGGTGAATGAGGCGCGCTGCAGCAGAGCGCAGAGCAAGACTCAGCCCTGCGCTAGGAACTAACCTGTGTTACAGGCACTGGGCACCTATTCCACCGTCACACTTATAATATAATATAAGCCTCTCCATCCTGAATTTCGATTCTTTGTTCAGTTGTATTTCTTTCCAGTTCTTGTTAAAGTATATCTCTCAATTCAGAGTGCCTCCGGGCAAAGGCCTCCTAGTAGTAGTTGTAAATTGGGGTTTCTAGATCAGATCTTGCGATCTGATCTAGAAGCCCCCAATTTACATTGTTCATCTATTCAATCTATTTAAATACAAACAAAGGTACAAGTGTGTTACTATGGGTACGATGCTGCATGTGAATTGAATGAATGAATCATGCAGTGATCAGTGTGTATTATACTATAGACTAGACACTAGTAAGTAGTAATGCATCGTGTGTGGCGCTTGGCTTGTGCTACACGTGAAACTGTGAACATGATCTTGTGTTCTTAATATGGAAGATGGTTGCATTATTTCGTTACCTAGTATAATAGCTAGTAGGTATGCACTAAATAAAAATGCATTTTTTTTTAATGAGCTTTTATTGTTATTTTACACAGTATAAGTAGTAAATACTTTGTTATTGACTATGAAGTAGGTACATACTATTTACACGTACTTAATAAGGCGCCTTATCTTACTAATATTATTATAATTGGTTTTGGTCGCCGACAACGTATTTGCATCGGAGAGACCTTGTCTTCCTGGTGTAGTACTTCTGCCGGGGTACCTCAGGGCGGCGTTTTATCTCCCTTACTTTTCGCAGTTTTTATTAACTCAATATCCAACGAATTAATTTCTTCCTACCACCTTTATGCAGATGATCTTCAAATTTACACGCGATCTCCTCTTGGTAATCTTTCTGAGGCTATCTTGACTATAAATAATGATCTGGCCCGTATATGCGACTGGAGCAAGAGGCACGGACTTACGGTGAACCCTATAAAGACGCAAGTTTCGGTGGTGGGCAGTTCAAGGTTGGTCTCAAGGATCGACTGGACGACTGTTCCCCAAGTTTATTTTGACAACTCTGTTGTACCATTTAGCGAGAAGGTGAAGAACTTGAGGATATTTATTGACAGGAACTTCTCTTGGACTGCCCAGCTACAGGAAGTTAGCCGCAAGCTATTCGCATCTGCTGGATCTCTGAGAAGACTGCGTAATTTTCTGCCGACTGCCACCAAGATTGCGCCTGCACAATCTCTTCTTCTACCCATCCTTGATTATGCTGATGCCAGCTATCTTGACCTCACTGAAGTACAACTTGATAAACTTGAGCGACTTCAAAATGTTTGTATAAGGTTCATATTCGGTTTGCGCAAATATGACCATGTTTCTGAATTCCGCGAAAAACTCAAGTGGTTGCCAATTCGCCTTCGCCGGAATGCTCATATTCTTTCCCTGCTGTATAATATACTATTTATCCCGTCTACCCCTCTTTCAAAACCGATTTCACTTTTTATGTGACTCGCACACGAAGGTTCTTAGGTCATCGGATAACTTGAAACTTAAAATGCCAATGCATTCCACTATCTTCCTAGACAAATCATTTACTGTCCAGGCCGCTCGTCTATGGAATGCATTGCCTGTGACAATAAAACGCGCGCAATCACTACCGATATTTAAAAGACTGGTAAAAGAGCACTACCTGTCACTGTAATCATGTTCTTGTTGGAGCTGTATTGTTTTCTTGCCTGTATATTTATAAATGTATGTATGTATTTATGTATCTATTTTAGTATTTTATATTTAGTGCTTCTGTTTTATCATAATATTTAATTTTAATATTGCACCAAGTGCAACCCCATGTCGTGTCCAGGCTATCTCTCTCCATTCAGGGTTGCCTGGAAGAGATCGCAGATCGCGATAAGGCCGCCTGTTGTATGTTGTTGTTATTTTAAGGTTTCCGTATGTAATGTTATTATCTTGGTGTACAATAAAGTATATAATAAATAAATAAATAAATAAATATAATTAATAGTAAACAGTGTAGTTAGGAGGTAAGTACTTATTTACGACCTATCTATTCATTAAAAAACACTTTCCAAATTTTCCTGGATCCTAACGACGAGGTCCTTGGTTGATTGGTATATACCGTCCATCATGGCGTGTTTGACAACATGCTGTACGCACAAATCTGCTTTGCATTTGCATGAACTTTCTTCGCGATCGGCAAAATCTTTTGCATCGTATATTTCGATGCGGATTATCTTTGATCCTTTTAAAGGTCGCTTCACAAAACTGTAATGCGTCACATCATTGGACCTCTTCAGATTTAAACGCCTCGTTGATTCCTCGCCAACCTCGTTTTGCACCAGCCGAGGTTCCATAGGGGTGAAATTGAAAAGATCTTGAGAATCTTGGAACTGTAACAAAAAAAAAAGGAATATTAATTACATGACTCTATTATCTCTTAATTATTTCATGATGCATTGATTTTCTGGTATGCAGTCCTCCATAATATCATTCATGCCTTTACTATATTCTCACAAAAAGTACTTATAAAATAATAATAAGCATTACCTATAAAATATATAAAAAATCATTTAATTTCTGAACAATAATAAAAATATTTTCGTACCGACATACTCGTAACAGTTTCTTCTATCCACCCTGCCAACCTGACTGAGAATCCAATTTGATTATTTTCTCTTTATTTCACAACTTATATATATTTTTTAAGCATGTTTTTAAGGTTGAAAATCAAATATTTTTTTATGTTATCCCAAACTTTACATAAATGGTTTGATGTAACAGGACTCTCCCGACGGACCGGCGCCGGCGCTGCTTTGTTTACAATAATTCAATACTAATATCAGAGATCCAATTGTATGTTTGTCCGTTGACAATGTTCTCATACATTTATCATGATAAAAATGCAAAAGTAAAGTCAGGGTATAAGACTAGTATGTGCGTTTTCATTTAGTGGCAAATAAAATACATATATTTAGTACCAATCTTTATTGCGTATGTTTAAGGTTGAGAATTCAACTACTTAATTATGTTAGCGCTAGGTAAGCATTTTCCATAAATAGAGACAAATTTGACTCAGGATTTTTAGTAAGTCTTACTTTCCTTTTATGGATTAAAAATGACGTAGATTTGCTGGTATTTAAATCGGGAAGTGGGCTTCTGGAGCATCATAACATATCTCTGCCGGCCAATATCAACATCGAGGACTACACCGTAAAAAAAATGTAAGTCATAATTATTAATACATTATTTTTTTCATCTATTCATTCGGATGTGAATAGTGGGATCGCAGTGTCCTTGTATTGGAGTGGTTTATACCGAGCTGATTGGTTATTAATTATTATTATAATTAATTCAGTGTACCGTAACGGTTGAATATCTATTAACTCGAACTAAAACATGTGGCGCATTATACGCACTGTTTGTTTTTTCATCACATTATGCATAACTAACTAATAATTTTAATTTACTTTCCTTGTTTTCTATTGTTGTTAGTTTTCACATTGAAGTTTTTTCATGACAATATGTTACAGAACAGAATGAGTAAACGTAACGATTGCAAGCCAGCCTCCTGCTGTTATTGATTGAAATTTTAAGCGTATATATTTTATTTTTGCAGGTCCCATCAAGTAAATGCTGAAGCGTTGTTCCCATCCGACGACGAAGTTCAGCTGCGTGAACCTGAGAAGAGGTCAAAGAAAAGGAAACAAGTGGCCTCCCCGTCGTGCTCACTGTCGGCACCGAGTACATCACGAGCAAGTCCTGCCCCTATGTGTACGCAGTCTTCATCATGGGGTAAGAAGAAGAAGCCTGTTATCAGGCCAATCGCTCCGAAGAGGACAACGGTTCAAGATATCTTCGGGAGCGATAGTGAAGACGACGCTTTGGATCAGCCCTCAGCCCCGGGTAAACCAATTCCGCAGCTACAATCCTCCATTAGTAGAAGACTCGCCAATGGGCATTCGCGTCAAGCCTTCGATTTTAAACAGGGGACACACTATGTAGAGTTAAAAGTTTATAGTTGTGATGAAATAGAGAAGGTGCAACCCGTGAATAGATGGCGTCATGCAATTATCTGTGTCAAAAATCGTACTGACCAAAACACAGACGCGAGGCAGCACTTAAGTAACTTTATTATTGCCACCCGGAAAGAGTTCCGCGATTGCTCTCCTACCTTTATCAGTAATTATTACTGACCATTTAAGAAATAATTACTGTTAGAAATGTACTTGTTTAATTATTATCTTGCGTAGCCACTATCACTGTACAAATTCCCAAAAAAGTCTGAGGAGCCTTCACGGCAGTTTACGGTTTGCACCAAGAAAACGCCGCGCTCAGAACGAGAAACATTTATTTTTGATATATACAAGGGGGGTCATGAAAACCCTGAAAATCTTAACACCGCGATGTAGCGGAGAGCTAAAAATGTACAGCGTCATCTATTGATTTGATGCGAATTTAATAAGAAAACAAAGGTGACATTTCTTGATGTTTGAATCTTAACATTCCGCCCACCATGGACAGAGTGTCCATAAATTAACACATTATAAAGAGTTACACAACATATTATCCGCCCACCATGACAATAGTTTAGTTAGTACCAACAACAAATAGAAATATCAAAACTTAAACTAACACTTCATGACATTTTTTGTGATAAGTAGCCTTTGAATACATAAAGCAAAACAAATTTCAAAACTTAAGTCTAGATGGTGACAGGTAAAATAATGAGCTTAAGACACTCGTCTCTTTATTATAGAACCCTTACATTTTAATGAAACAACGCGCGTAAGTTTGTCCACTCCAATATGCTTGTCAGTTATAATGCCATACAACCATCTTGCCGGTGGTAGATTATCCTCTTTAACCAGCACTATATCTCCCACCTTAGGTTCTGGAGTTATTTGTGTCCATTTATAACGATGCTGGAGTTGTGTAAGGTATTCGTTTGACCATCTACGCCAAAAGTTTTGCACAAGGCGTTGTGTGAAATGCCATCTTTTGAGAGTACTCAAGGTTGAATTTTCGTAATTAGCATCCGGTGTCAGTACTAAAGGCTCACCCACAAGAAAATGTCCCGGGGTAAGTGGGTACGGATCTTCTGGATTTGAACTTATTTGTGTTATCGGCCTTGAGTTAAGACATGCCTCTATTTGGCACAAAAGAGTCGTCATCTCCTCGAAAGTGAGTGTGCTATTGCCGATGACTCTTTTTAGGTGATGTTTTGTGGACTTCACTCCAGCTTCCCAGAGTCCACCAAAGTTTGGTGAATGGGGTGGAATGAAGTGCCAGTTGGTGCCGTTTGTTGCAAGCCAGTCAGCTATGTCATTCGCTACTACCGAACCTTCCCGTGATACTAATTTTTTTTAGCTCTTTATTCGCTCCAACAAAATTTGTGCCATTATCACTCCACAGTTCTGCACAATGACCTCTGCGTGCAACAAAACGCTTAAAAGCAGCCAAAAATGCTTCTGAGGTTAGATCACTCACGACCTCCAGATGAATTCCACGAGTGGCCATGCAGATGAATAAACAAATATAACCTTTAGTGGAGTGATGGCCACGTCCCTTTGTGGTTCTGATTGCGATAGGTCCTGCGTAATCAACACCGCTTTTATGAAAAGGGCGGCAAGCAGTGACACGAGCTGATGGCAATTGGCCCATCAATTGTTGGTTCGTTTGAGCCGCATAACGAATACAAACGACACATTTACGAAAATGCTGCCTTATAAGACTTTTTACGTTCATGATCCAATACCGAGTTCTTATATAACTCAGCATGGACTGAGGACCCCCATGAATAGTACGCTCATGGGCATCTGCAACAATCAAATACGCAAGATGTGAATTAGGAGGAATCAGTATGGGATGCTTCATTTCATCCACAACATTAGCCTTCTGCAATCGCCCACCAACTCTAAGTATGCCTTCGCCATCAAGGAATGGATTAAGCGAGGTAAGTTTACTGTCTTTATTTACATTACCTAATCTCTGTAAACTCTTTATTTCGTTCAGGAATCTTTCCCTTTGATCCAACCGGATACAGGTAAGTAATGACTCCTTCATTTCTTTAGACGTTAGCCAACATGTGATTGTAGGGCTAGTGCTAGCCCTATTTAAGGTTTTAAGAAACCTTCTACAATATGAAATTACTCTTGTCATTCTATTTAAACTTGAAAACCTTGATATTATATCAATGTCTTCAATTGTGACATGACATAATACCTTATTTTTCTTTTCTTCTAAGTCAATTTGTTTAAACTTTCCCTTACTGTAGTGGACTGTATTTTCTTGGAGCCATTTAGGGCCCTTTTTCCAAATAGTGATTTCGAAAATATCCTTCGGATTTATGCCCCGCGATACGCAATCTGCTGGGTTCTCATCGGACTTGACATGTGCCCACTGACTATTGTCCATTATAGTCAAAATTTCCGAGACCCTGTTTGCGACAAACGTTTTCCACTTGCTAGGATGACTACTCAGCCAAGCAAGAACAACACTAGAGTCAGTCCAAGCGTGGATATTTTCCTTTGAGATACCCAATACTTCCGAGACTTCTTGGAGCAATTTAGCTAATAAAACCGCTCCACAGAGTTCCAAACGAGGTATTGATACTTGTTTTACAGGGGCAATCCTTGATTTGGAAGCAACCAGATTCAAATGAACCTTACCGTTACAATCTACTGTTCTAACGTAGACAACGGCTGCATACGCTGCATTGGAAGCATCACAAAACCCTTGTAGTTCCATGTGAACATTATCTCTGCTTGTCCCGGTCCATCTCGGAAGTTGAAAACTAGTGAGATGAACGAGATCCTTACGATATGAAAGCCAATCTTTGAGTATATCAATCGGTATCTCGTCATCCCACCCTATACCAGCAAGCCATATTCTCTGAATAAAAATCTTGGCCGTTGTTATGACGGGCGCAATCCAACCAAGTGGATCAAATAATTTGGCCACATCCGAAATTACCTTACGTTTGGTCACAGGTGTTTCAAGCGACGGCAGTTGGACAGTATATTGAAACTCATCATTAGATCTGTTCCAGGTTAATCCTAGAATTTTCATAACAGAATCAAATTTCAATTCTAGGTTTTCCTTGCTATCCTTACTGTCTGTATCAATTTCTTGCAATAAATCATTGTTGTTACAAGACCACTTCTGAAGCTCAAATCCGCCACAATTTAGAAGGTCTTTTAATTGATGAAAGATTTCAATACCTTCTTCAACGTTTTCGCAACCTGTCATGAGATCGTCGACGTAGAACTCCTTTAAAACCCTGTCTTTTGCTAAAGGGTATTTATCACCCTCATCATGCGCAAGCTGTTGCAGAGCTCGTACAGCTAAGTATGGTGCTGAAGATGTACCAAATGTTACACGCAGTAACCTTAGATGTTGAAGTTCTGAGTTCACATCCTTACGCCACAACAGACGTTGAAAATCAACATCTTCTTCAGATACCTTTACTTGTCTATACATTTTTACTATGTCTGCAACAAGACATATAGGATAATAGCGCCAACGCATGATGATGTGCCTCAGTTCAGGTTGTAGCCTTGGACCAATCATCATGTCTCTATTTAACGATGAACCATTGTTTAGAACACATGACGCGTCGAATACAACCCTCACCTTTGTTGTGGTTCTATCATTTTTGATGACTGCGTGGTGTGGCAGATAGATGGCACTAGTATTCTCTTTCTCTAATTTTGGAAGCACTTCCATATGACCCAACGTCAAATACTCCTCAATAACATCAGAATATTTTATTGCAAATTCAGGATTCTTCAGAAACCGTTTCTCGAGCAAATAAAATCGTTTCCGAGCAATATCGAATGAGTTGCCAAATGTACACTCGGGATCCTTTGACTTGAAAGGCAATCTTACTATATAGCGACCTGCTGAATCTCTTTTAACAGTTTCTGCAAAGAAGTCCTCACAGGCCTGCTCTTCCTCTGACAAAAACCTTTTGTCAGAAGAAGGTTCCTCTAACTCCCAGAACTTCTTTAACAAATCATCAGTCAAATGAGTGTGCATGTTCACGATTTTATTTCTTTGCAGAGAACCTTGCTTGATTTGTGAATGTATACAGCCAGAGAGAATCCATCCAAGTCTGGTATTTTAAGCCACAGGCAACCCAGGTGAACCCTTGATAACACCATCCATTATAATCTGGCAATACACTTCTGCTCCTAGTAAAATATCAATTTTATTCGGAGTATTAAATGAAGGATCAGCTAACTTTAGATCCGTCATTTGAGGTGACAACGCTGTCAAAACAATCTTCCTCTCAGGAAGAAGTGATGTGATGTTCTTTAGAACATGAGCCTTCACAACAACTATAAAGTTGGGATCGTGGCGTGACTGAATCCTTATGTTTACAAAACATTTAAAGTGTAAAGTTGCACTCTGGTCACAGCCAAGTCCTGAAATAAAGCTCTTGTCTGTAATCTTCTTCAGACCAAGCATTTGTACCGATGACTCGGTAATAAACGATGCTTGAGATCCTTGGTCTAAGAGAGATCTTAAAATGAAAGTGCCTGTTCTCGCTTCTACCTGTACTAAGGCAGTAGCCAATATCACTTGGCTGTTCACACTGGAGAAACAAGACACAACGTTAATTGGATTCTCGGTCTGTGGAGTTGATGGTGGAGATTGATCCGTCAGATTGTCCTCTTGATCACGTGAATTGTGACCTTTAGGGATTGACTGATGAAGGAGAGAGTGATGCCTCTTCCTACAAATACGACAATTGGTTGACTGACGACATGAAAATACCGAATGATTTGAACCGAAACAGTTAAAACACAATTTATTGGTTTGAATAAACTTGCGACGTGTTTCAACGTCTTCCCTTGCAAACTTTTTGCAATTCATCAATTTGTGGTCTTCATGACAAAACTCACATTTTGAATTTGAAGTGACATGCATAACCTTAGTTGCGCGAGTACTATTTGACTTGTTAACCTTATTATCCAAAAACTCAAGAGATCTGAATCGCTGCTCTAAGAATTCTTGCAAGTAACTTAACTTAGGTAATTCGTCATTGAATTTACAGATTTGAACTTCCCATAACTTTCTAGATTCAGTATCAAGTTTCAAACTCACAATGTAAATTACAATAATATCCCAAGAAGAAATATCAATATCTAAATTTTTGAGGGCGTTTAAACATTCATTTGTGGTATCAAGTAATTCTTTAATGGCACTGGATGATTCTGACTGTATGTTCTTTTGATTCATGAAACGTTTTAAAATACAAATAGCAAGGTGTAATTTATTATTATAGCGATGTTCTAATTGATCCCAACAGACTTTGTAATTAATGGCCGTGATAGGAATATGCCGTAAAAGTTGCTCGGCCTCACCTGTTAAATAGCCTTTGAGATAGTGAAGCCGTTGAACGTCGTCCAATGCTTTGTTGCTATGTATTAACGACATGAATAAATCACGAAAACTTGTCCATTCGGTGTATTTACCGCTAAAAGTAGGAATGGAAATCTTGGGTAATCTAACACTAAAGGATTGACCGACGTTTGACTCATTAACCTTAGAACTAGACAATGCAACAGTATTAGAATCTATCTTAAACCTAAGCAAACAATCCTTTATTTCCGTTTTATAGTCCGTGTATAGTTCTTCAGTTACGTCATATGCATCAGTTGTGTAATAAGTAGACTTAACCAATTCCTTGTGATTAAATTCCGAAACGATGACTCTATGTGTTTCGCGATATGAAGTCCAATAATTTTCCAGTGTTTCAAGCCGAGTTTCCAAATAGGATTGTGTTAACCTTTCCTTTGGAGATTTCTTAAAATTGACTCTGGCTTTTAATATCTTTGATTTCACATCTTCTTGAAATGCAAAATACTTATCCATTTTTTAAGAATGTATATTTAAATTTGCAATTTACTTGAATCACCAATCTCAAAAAAATTGCAAGTCGATGAACTTTTGCCTCAAAATTTTCTAAGTGTTTGGCACTTCTGAGGGAAAACCGGCGTGGATTCCCCGTCTGTTCACTTTTTGCGAAACTATTCTAAGTCCAAACAACTTCTAAATTTTCTAAGTCTATTTCTTCTTGTATTGAAGGTTCTAATTTGCTTGAATTTTCTCAAAGATAATATTGCAAAGAGTACTCACAGTTTCACTTCATCATACTTTACTGAAATCGGTTCCAAATTATCCGTTCCTTCCGATACCGTTCCAGTACTGGATATGTCGCTGCGTGGTTCAACTACAATGTCCATAAATTAACACATTATAAAGAGTTACACAACATATTATCCGCCCACCATGACAATAGTTTAGTTAGTACCAACAACAAATAGAAATATCAAAACTTAAACTAACACTTCATGACATTTTTTGTGATAAGTAGCCTTTGAATACATAAAGCAAAACAAATTTCAAAACTTAAGTCTAGATGGTGACAGGTAAAATAATGAGCTTAAGACACTGGTCTCTTTATTATAGAACCCTTACATTTTAATGAAACAACGCGCGTAAGTTTGTCCACTCCAATATGCTTGTCAGTTATAATGCCATACAACCATCTTGCCGGTGGTAGATTATCCTCTTTAACCAGCACTATATCTCCCACCTTAGGTTCTGGAGTTATTTGTGTCCATTTATAACGATGCTGGAGTTGTGTAAGGTATTCGTTTGACCATCTACGCCAAAAGTTTTGCACAAGGCGTTGTGTGAAATGCCATCTTTTGTGAGTACTCTTTGCAATATTATCTTTGAGAAAATGGTCCCTCGAGCTGGATGGACGATAAGTTGGTTGATTGAAGTTGAACCACGCAGCGACATATCCAGTACTGGAAGGACCATGTACAAATTCCCAAAAAAGTCTGAGGAGCCTTCACGGCAGTTTACGGTTTGCACCAAGAAAACGCCGCGCTCAGAACGAGAAACATTTATTTTTGATATATACAAGGGGGGTCATGAAAACCCTGAAAATCTTAACACCGCGATGTAGCGGAGAGCTAAAAATGTACAGCGTCATCTATTGATTTGATGCGAATTTAATAAGAAAACAAAGGTGACATTTCTTGATGTTTGAATCTTAACAATCACATTATCCTGAATTAAGGCTTTCGTAAATCCGTACTAGTTAAATCTCTCAATTGAGTGAAATTTTATAGCATTTAGCAAGTATCTTTTTTATGACCCATCGAGAAAGGTTTGATTACCTCTGACGTTTTGATTATTCAGAATGTTGGAAAAGAGAAACTTTCTTAACCAGGAAGGACGCCTGCATTCAGGATAGTGCATTAACGATTTTCGTTTATTTTGTGTATCTTACTTACTTATTAGCTATATTGTACTTGTAGTAACCTAGTTATTGATCGAATGTTATCGTATTCATTACCTAGGTTATTTTTTGACTTATTTACTCACATGATTATAATATTTTGTATTGTGAAATATAGGTTTTATTTACAATAAATACATATAATTAATGTTTATGTTGTTTCTTTGTTTACAGTTACACACCCTTCCATCGCGAGATCTAATAATTTATTGAATTGTAGATACTGTCAAATTGAAATACCTAAAAACGAATTTCCATATCACTTGAGAACGAATTTTCATAAATCGAATTGCCTATTAAAATCTGAATTTGAGAATGTCGATATAATTGCTACGGCGTTTAAAAATAGAATAATTACATACCGACTTAATCCATCAGAAGAGTATCTCACACCAGAGGCATTCCTAATGGATAATCAAGAACATGTTATAAAATTAATTAATGTTAGTATTGTAAAACATATTTGTATTAAAGTGAACTTCGAACTTTTTGCTTACTTTGTTCTACCAAAGTCAGGAGAGCAAGAGCTGAAATCATTTAATACAAAGTATGTATCAATACATCACAGTACCGATATTAATGAATTATATTTAAATGTTATACATACATTTCAAAGAAAACTATCTGAATTTAAACACTGTGAATCTGGTTGGACTTGTCTCTTCATGAGTCATCTAGAGATTAATATTAACAAATACAATCCTTTGAGAGGTGGTTCGTATATTGAGTTACCGAATGTAGTGAAACACTCAAAAAGTTGTATTAATGTACAGAACAATGATAATCACTGTTTCCTGTGGAGTATTGTGGCTGCATTATTTCCACAAAAGAGTAATGTTTGCAGAACGAATTCATATCCACATTACTCTACAGTGCTGAATATAGATAATATGACGTTTCCACCATCATACACTGATATTAGAAATTTTGAAAAGAACAATTCTAACATAAGTGTTAATATTTATGGATTAGACAAAAACATTGTAACTGGTCCTTTGTATGTGACTAATGCAAGAAAGTGCAATCATGTGCACTTGTTGTATTTTGAGAAAAATGGCAAAGGTCACTATTGCTTAATCAAAAGTCTTTTACGACTGGTTAAACGGCAAATTACTCATCATAAAGGTAAAATGTATTTATGTGATTTATGTTTGCAATGTTTCACAAGTGAAGTAAAGTACAACTCACATATGTGTAACAAAATATTAACTGTACTTCCAGAGAAAAATACTATTCTACAATTTAAAAATTATGAAAGATAACAAAAAATTAACTTCGTTATATATGCAGACTTTGAAAGTATTCTATTAAATCATAACGAATTTATAACACAGAGTACTCGTATGTACAAAGTTCACGAACCTTCTAGTTTTGGTTATTATATTTGTTGCTCACATGATCGACATTTAAATAAATATGTTACATATAGAGGACTAGATTGTGTAGAAATATTTGTTCGAAATTTGCTAAGGGATGTAGAAGAAATTTATCATATATTATCAAATAAACAACCTATGATGCCCTTAACGGTGGATCAAGAAAATAACTTTAATAATGCCACTTTTTGTCATATATGTAAACAGTTATTATTCGATGACAAGGTGAGAGATCATGATCATGTAACATCACAATATCGAGGTGCTGCACACTCCCATTGCAATTTAATGTATCGGGTATGTCCATTCGTGCCGGTATTTTTCCATAACTTGGCAGGTTATGATTGCCATCTATTTATCAAAGAGTTAGCAAAATATGAAGGTAATTTTAATATAATACCGAGAACTAAAGAAAAGTACATGTCGGTTACTAAAATTATTAAAAACAGTAATATTTCACACCCTGTTCAAATAAAATTCATTGATTCTTTCCAGTTCCTTAACACTAGTTTGGATGTCTTATCTAAAAATTTAAGTGATAATGACTTTATTAGTTTATCGAATGAATTCTATGAAACAAACTTGGTGAAATTATTGCATCAAAAAGGCATTTATCCTTATGATTATATGGATTCTTTTTCGAAATACGATCAAAAACATCTTCCTCCCAAAGAATGTTTTTACAATAGTTTAAGATGTGAACATATAACCGATGATGAATATAGACACGCACAAAAAATATGGCAAAGTTTTAGAATCAAATCACTTGGTGAATATACAGATTTGTATTTAAAAACAGATGTATTGTTACTTTGTGATGTATTCGAAAAATTTAGGGATACTTGTTTACGGCATTATAACCTTGATCCAGCTTATTATATCTCCGCACCCAGCTTGACCTGGGATGCGATGTTGTTGTATACAAAAGTTCAGTTAGAATTAATTAATGATATAGAGATTTATGAGCTTTTAGAAAAAGGTATACGTGGAGGCTTAGCACAGTGCTCTCTTCGCAATGCAAAAGCTAATAATAAATATTTACCTAATTTTGATTTCTCTAAAGCATCGACTTACTTGATATATCTTGATTGCAATAATCTGTACGGTTACGCGATGACAAAAAAATTACCAATATCTGGTTTCCGATTTTTGTCACCTGAAGAAATATGTACAATTAATATAACTAGCATACCAGATGATTCAGACTACGGGTACATCTTAGAAGTTGATTTGGTTTATCCAGACTACTTACATGAAGCTCATCGTGATTTACCTTTTGCAGCAGAAAAAATTACTCCTCCAAATTCAAATTCAAATCCATTTTTCATTACCATCCATTTTTTTTTTCCATTATCATCGTATTGGGTGTAATCCTGTAAAGATTTATGTGATAAGGTTGAAATAAATAAATAAATAAATAAATAAATAAAAATACACTTCTAGATGTCAGGTGAATGCGCAGTCAACCGTGTTCCACCAATTTAGGCATGCAAAATTATAATTACAATAATATCTAAAATAATACACTTTTTTAAACGTATTCAATGTCATAAATTAAAAAATCTTATAAAACGTTATAAATTAAGAAATAGTATAAAATGTCATAAATTAAAAAATCGTTAAAAATGTCATAAATTAAGAAAAGGTATAAAATGTCATAAATTTAAAATTAAAACGCATCCAATGTCAGAACTTAAAATCCTTACAATGTCAAAAATTAACACGTATCCAATATCATAAATTAACTTAAAATACTATACGATTGTCATTAATTAAAGAGATCAAATGTATGTTGTCATAGATAAAATTTAAATGTATACAATGCCAGTAATTAATATTACAACCTTAAAATGTAAACAATATCATTAATTAAAATTGATAAGTAATGTCAGATTATACAATGTCATAGTAATTAATAAAATAATAAGCAAACAAGTCGGACCCAAGTATCCATCTCAATCACACCACTTATACAGATAAATTTCTGTCTGACAGGTACTCATGTATTGTGTAGTATGACTTGCTTAGCAGTAAATTATTCAATTGTTTTTTAAATATGTTGATGTCATTAATGTTTAACAAAGAATTTGGTAGTTTATTATAAATTTGTGGAGCCATTCCTGTAAAGTTTTTATGAAAAACTGCTTTTTTGTGCTGTCTACCGCTTATTTTATTTCTGTGTCTTGCGCTATGTAGTTTTTCAAACAGGTGAAAGTTTGTTTTAACAAAGACAGCCACTTCGTATATGTACAGACATGGTACTGTTAAAATGCGAAAATACGCAAACAACGGTTTACAGCTTTCCGTGCTATGAATACCGCATATCGCCCTAACACATCTTTTTTGCGCTCTAAATACCGTCTCTATATTCGTGGAGTTACCCCAATATATAATCCCGTAGCGTAGCGTAGATGTAACATATGCATGGTACGCTGTGACCAAGACTTTTTGGTGGCAAGAACCCAAAATTGATTGCAAACTTATATGATAAATGTAAATATGTCATACATTATGTTCATTTAAAAGAATGTATAAAAAACGGGCTTGTTCCGAAAAAGGTTCACCGTATACTAACATTTAGGCAAGAAAAGTTTTTACAGAAATATATTGACCTAAATACTCAATTACGTCAAGCTTCATCTTCGCCTTTTGTAAAAAACTTATTTAAACTACTGAACAATGCTGTATTTGGGAAAACTATTGAAAATAGACGAAAACAAGTTAACATTAAATTAGTGACGACATGGAATGATACAGAAAACAAAAGCCTTGGTGCCGCGAAATTAATTGCGAAACCTAACTTAAAAAATATTACCATTTTTTCAGAAAACTTTGTTGCTGTTCATTTAAGTCCAGACAAAATAATTCTTGACAGGCCGATATATATTGGCTTTACAGTTCTGGAATATGCAAAACAACATTTGTACAAATTTCACTATGACTATATCAAAAATAAATATAAAAATAAAGCAAGGCTTTGCTATACAGATACAGACAGTTTGCTTTATTATATTAAGACTCCAGATATATATCAAGATATGAAAGAAGAAATACTGAAATTTGATACTAGCAATTTTAATGTTAACAATAGCTATCATATGCCTAGAGTCAATGCACAAATTCCAGGCCTATTTAAAAATGAGCTTGGGGGTGATATTATTACTGAATTCACTGGGCTTAGAGCTAAGCTTTACTGCATAAACAGTTTAAACAGAGAAATTAAGAAAGCTAAGGGTGTAACCAAGTATGTAACAAACCGATTACGTTTATGTAATTATAATAAAGCATTAATGAGTAACAAAACATTTAAATGCAAAATGAACACTATTAAATCAATAAAACACGTATTGTTTTCTCAAGAGGTAGATAAAGTAGTTATCAATAGAAGTGACGACAAGAGACAGATACTACCAAATCAAGTAGATACATTACCGTGGGGGCACTGTGCCACAATATTTTAAATAAGTACAATATATTAAATAAGTATTACTTATTTGTAAGTGTAAAATCCATTTGTCAATTTAAACTATGTTTAATTACTTACATTGAACAATAATATTGTTATTTAATACATATTTACTTGGACTCTATTCGCTGTTTTATTAATAATTCCTTGTCAACATAACCTGTATAGATTTTGTGTGTGTGTGTGTGTGTGTGTGTGATATACGATAATTTTCTCTAGTTGTGAATATATTGAACGAACATGTATGCTAAAAAAACATTAAAGATATGAATAATGGGAATAATAATTACTTAGCGTTTCTGATAAGCATTATAAATACTAGAACATATTATTTTTCTGACAGATACAAACATGAAGTGGGTCAAGCAACCCGTTTCGTTAGAAGTTAAAAATATAGAGGTAGGTAAGGAAAATAAGCTACACGCAAAGCATAGTGTTCTTCTACCAAATAATATAAGATGTATAATATGTGGTCCTTCGAATTGCGGAAAAACTAACGTCATGATTAGTTCACAAAAACGGTTTAAAGTTTAAAAAATGTTTACTTGTATTCCAAGACTAGCTTTCAACCAAAATATACTTTTCTAAAACAGATTTTAGAAAGAGTGCCCGATGTAAAACTTTTTATATTTAACTTTGACGATGAAGTTATTCATCCTAATGATGCATTACCAAATTCTATTATCATTTTTGATGATGTGGTTTGTGAAAAGCAAATTAACATACGAAATTATTTCACAATGGGCAGACATAGAAGTATAGATTGTTTTTATTTATCTCAAACGTATTCAAAAATACCAGCGTATTCAATATCTTGCGATCTGATCTAGAAGCCCCCAATTTACACTTTTCATCTATTCAAACAGCCCAGTTTTCAACTGCATCGCTTTGTATCTATTCAATCTCAGATATCACTATTCATCTGATTAGAATTGAAATGTTTTTCCAACCTGATTTAAGCCACAGCGGTTTCGAAAGATGCAGCAGGAAAACTAACACGAAAGAATGTTAATTTTACTAATAATTATATATCATTTCTATTTCAAGATATTCGATATGAAATTAACGGTGTTGAGATAGACCGAATAAAAAATGCAGGTATTACTACAACTTTAAAATCATATGTGTCTATGAACGAGGGGGAAAGTAAGGCTGCTGCTATATGGGGTTGGAGTCTGAATGGAGTTAACGATAATGATGGCATTTTTAATGCCCTTATACCCCTAAATAAAGTTTTAGGATTTGCGGAAGATTATAATAAAACTATAATTAACTGTAAACATGAACTTATAATCAAAAGAAGCAGTTCAAACCTTAACAGTGTTACACTTGATAATAATTACTCCATTGAAATAAATATGAAGAGACTCCAATGGCGTGTGCCTCATATAAAAGTTTCAGATCGGGAAAGGTTAACTTTACTTAAACATTTAGAAAAGGATCGTCCTATACAAATTGCTTTTAGAAATTGGGACTTATACGAATACCCTTTGTTACCTAGAACTACAAAACATTCCTGGGTTGTGAAGACTGCTTCACAACTCGAAAAACCAAGGTATGTGATCTTTGGTTTGCAGACAAATAGAAAAAATATTAAAACTAGAGACTGTTCAATATTTGACCATGGTAAATTAACTAATGTTACTGTTTTTCTAAACTCTCAATATTATCCATACGAATCGGTTAATGCAAAATTATCTGAAGATAAGTATTATATATTATACGAAATGTTTACCCAATTTCGCCAGTCTTATTATAACACTCGATCTGAACCGATGCTTGATTTGCACGAATTTAAAGACAAAGCTCCTTTATTTGTAATTGATTGCTCAAGACAAAACGAAGCTTTGAAATCTGGGGCTGTAGATGTGAGACTGGAAATAGAAAGTTCGGAAGATATACCAGAAAACTACATCTGCCTATTGTCTAATCATCAACGATCGTTTATTTGAATATAAACCCTTAACTGGTATTGTAAAGAAATTATTATGAACGCTATTGTCGATGTGCAAGGGTTTAAGACGGAAAGTAACGAGTTTATCGTTAAAGAAATAGCAATAGCATGTGGAAATCAAGTTATTGTATTATTAATCAAACCACCATTCCCATTTCACAATCTTACAAAAAAAGAAAGACTGCAAGTAAGTTGTATAGAGAGAAACAGATTTTTTTTCTGGAAATTGGGTTTTATACCATATTTTAACTTACATCGATATATTGTACCTTATCTGGAAGATAAAAACATTTACGTTAAAGGACGTGAAAAAATATCGTGGTTAAGAAACATTGTAAAGCATGATAAAATATATAATTTAGAAGATAAGAACTGTCCTCGTTTACAAAAAATATTTGATGATTATAGAATGTCAAATAATATATTTAGTTGTATGTATCATTCGAATGTATGTGCTTTAAAAAATGTTACTTGTTTAAAAAAGTGGATTGAACATAAAAGTATTTTTAACAGTAATTTAGAAGATAAGGATAATATGATGATGGATATGAATAAAGGTTTTTGAGTAAATGTTTTCTTGTTTTTTTTTTTCCTATCAAATACTTGAGAAACAGAATACCACAACGAGCTGTGCTCTAATATTCCAAAGATACCAATAAAAAAAAAAGTCATTAGGTAAGTCCAACCGCTCTCCGTAAGGTATGACTCGCAGCACATATTGATAAATTGACAACCCCAGATACAAGACTTCATTATACTTTCACACATATCCGTATCAAGACTCTTGATTGAAAATTCAAGAAAATGATTCAAAATTATTCCAGCCCGCGATATGAAATATATAATGTACATAAAATTCGATTATGTTCATTCAGACATTATTGGGCTACAGTAGATTCAAAGCGAAGATTGGTGATGGAAATGGCTGATGCAGGTTTTTTTTACTGTGGAAGTGGCCTAAACGATAAAGTTATGTGTTTTTCGTGTGGAGGTGTTATCGAATATTGGGAGTATTACAATGATCCTTGGATGCAACATGCTATATTTTTTCTGATTGCTTTTATTTAAATTCTGTAAAAGGAACAGATTATGTTGACAAATCAAAACGTCTATTTTTTAAAGAAACAAAAATATAAAATTATTCTAAAGTAGAGGGGATAGATCGATTGTCTGCTGAATAAGCTACATAATGCATTGCAATAACAATGGAGTCCCAAGTAACTATAAATTTACTTAAAGCCATTTTATGGGACATTCGATTCCTACAATTGAAGTTAAAAGGTTGAATCATAAACCGAATAAACAATTTAAAAATAAATTAAATTGTTATTCAATTTATATTAGCTACAATGCAAGATTCAGTGAAATACACTTCTGAAGGCATTTCTAAACTAATTTTGAAGAATGCCAGTGGTGAGATTCTATTTACTCAAGACATGACTGACCAGAAAATAATGAACACCAGTTCATCAAAATGTCAGGACAATACAAACAAGACCGAGCAAAACTCAGTAAAATCCACCTTTGAAAATACGCGATATCTCACACTAAAGAGTGATCACAATAAGCTCCTTACATTTGTTCGAGTTGGCAATGTACATCCTGGTTGTGAAGAATCGGCTGTAAGGTCAAATCCTCAACCTGTCATTAAATTAGTAACAAGAAGAATAATGCGCGATATAGTGTTGCCTGATTCAGAAGACATTCTATGCTACCAGATGCTGCCAGAAGATGAAATTCCTTTTATTTAAATCAGGTTGGAAAAACATTTCAATTCTAATCAGATGAATAGTGATATCTGAGATTGAATAGATACAAAGCGATGCAGTTGAAAACTGGGCTGTTTGAATAGATGAAAAGTGTAAATTGGGGGCTTCTAGATCAGATCGCAAGATCTGATCTAGAAACCCCAATTTACAACTACTACTCCTCCTCTTACAGTTTCCACTGTTTTCTGTCCCTAACGACTCTTTTCCAATTAGGAACTGCTGGCAATTTTAATTCGTCCTCCCATCTCTTTCTCTTTTCCTTTTCTACATCTAGGATACCAGTCATTTTTAATTTGGGACAATCCCACCGCACTATTCCCAAACCACTGCAACTCCTGAAAGCCAGAATCAGCAGTGGCGACCACCAGAAAAGCGCCGAGGCAATGAAGCTCGACGAAGTCCCGGAGAATGAATTTAACTGAATTTAATGAATTTAACGAAATTAATCAGAAAAGAATAACGGAGGAGTAGGAAAAAATATAAATTTCCACTTCCCTCCATGTCAAGCAGGAGACAGAACAAACAAGGCCAATAGGCACAAAGGGTCGTTTACAACTGGGATAAGCCCAGTTGTCTAGCACCACGGATAAAAAATTAGCATTAATACATATTAATGGGTCCTAACACTGTGAGCTGTTAAATTTGATTCCAATAATAGGTATGGCAAAAACGCTTGAACGCACGGAAATTTGTTCTAGTTTCCACAAGGTCCGTATAGTAAACAACGGTTTATTCCCATCGGCCACCCCCAAGTTGCCACCCCGGTGGCCGATGGGAATGATTTAGTGAAACTTCCTACCTTCCTTTATTCCCATCTGCCACCGGGGTGGTGGATGGCACTAACTTGTGGCGTTTGCCGATTTATTCCCATCTGCCACCTTCATAAGTTTAGTCGGGTGGTTGATTCTCATGACCGTAAAACGGGGTGAATAGAAAAAATATCAAGAAAGTTTTCAAGGTTCATATTTGACTATTTTTCCGTGATAAGCCGTGTTGCGCCATCATGGCGCACTGGGTACATGTACACGTGCATGTGCTCGGTGCGTCCGGTGAGCGCAACAGATACATGAATTGATTGTTTTGTTTTGTTACTAACATAATTTGTAAGTATTGTGTAGTAACAATATAAATAAAATGACGTGTCTAAGTGTACTACTAACATAATTTTTAAGTAATTTGTAATACTGACAAAACTATGGACCTTTAAGTCTGCAGTATTATTATTTATTTATTTTTATATCATCAACATTTTTATTTTGTCTTTTGTGTGGGTGAAATAAAAACAGAATTCTATAATATGGGGACAACACCTTGAGTCAGACTTCCAAAAACCAAAATTGAAATAGGTAGGGCAATGCAAGGCGCGCATTTAGTTAGAAATTATGATATTATTAAGTTATCAGGGCCAGCACCTGCTGGATCCAAGTAACAAAGTAAACCGGTCACAGCATCAACATTCACTTTTATGTGACAAATGTCATGAGAATCGCCCACCACCCCGGTGGCAGATGGGAATAAAGGAAGGTGGCAGATTTCACTAAATAAGTCCCATCGACCACCGGGGTGGCAAACGCCACTAGTTAGTACCATCCGCCACCCCGGTGGCAGATGGGAATAAAGGAAGGTAGGAAATTTCACTAAATCATTCCCATCGGCCACCGGGGTGGCAACTGGGGGGGTGGCCGATGGGAATAAACCTAAACAACTGCAGCCTGTACATTATTCAACATGAAATTACGTTCATTCTGCCAAAGAATACACTCCCATAATATATAATGTGCAGATTGTACATATTCGCAGTCAGATGTAGAACACTGACATAAAGGCGAGGTAACGAGCTTGAAAGAAAATAATTTACTTTTAAAGTTACCAAGTTCTGTGAGAAATTGGGCAACACAGTGATCCACTTCCAGCCACGTGCTGGCCAGCCGCACGCGAACGGATGGAAAGAATTGGTGGAGGTGTCGGCCCTTGATGGAATTATCCCACCTACATTGCCATTCGGATAAAAGTTCCTCTAAGACGTCAATAGGTGGTTTAAATAATCTAGAGATTTTCTCACGGTCCCTCCGCGTCAAAAAGTCCGCGTCCGTGGTCTCTCATGCGGAATAGTACATTGCAGCACGTCGCTGCACTTCGGTCAACCGGAAGTACGCCAGCAAGTATCGGTAAGGCCTCAGTACTAACCGTCCTGTACGCTTTGCATAAGAATATCATAGCCAAACGCTGACTTTGACGTAATTTACGGCGTACCGCCCCTATGGTGGCCCTATCAGCCCAAACAGTCGCCCCATAGCACATACAACCCAAATAAGTAGCCCCATAAATAGTTTTTTAAGATAAAAAAGACAGACCCCACGTAGATTTAGATATTTTCGTTAAGGCATAGATTTTTAATTGATTTTTACCGACTATTTTAATGTGATCTATAAATGCAAAATTCCTCTCTAACACTAGACCAAGATAGCACACAGACTGCTTCCTTTTTACGGGAACTTTATTAAATTTAATAGTAGGGCACGATTTAAGATACCAGTCAATCACAATTTTGCTCCATTGACCGTCACACTTGCAACACACTTAAAAACATCGAAGTAGCATAGAGGGATTTAGACTCACTGATTACCCAGCTTAGGCAAGCCTGTACATAGGGAATCAGTATATTAATATTCAAGTAATTTAAACTTACACGATCAGTTCAACCAATATCAAAGTAATTTAAAATTAGTTAAACCATATCCAATTGAATTCAATACAATTCAAATAAACAAAATTCAAGACAATTCAATACAATATAATTCAATAAAATTCAATACAGTTCAATACAATTCAAAACAACTATAACTTATCAGTATAAAATTAAAACAATAATAATTTTAATATGAACACGGCATTCAGATATATTGCAGCTTTCAGCAGACTGTTGTAGAACTTCTCAAAGCCTCTTCTCCGTTACAGGTGTTATAGTTAATTCACCAATCTGAAACAAAATTTATTTTAAAGACTCTTTGCATTTATCAAATTATTAACCGGCTTTCCAAAAAGGAGAAGGTTCTATGTTCGACTTCATGTATGTTTTTTTTTTGTTTTTGTGTTTGACATACACTGTATGTTCACCTATATCTCCGTCAATTGTGGACCGATTTTGAAAATTATTTTTTTGTTTGATGTAGAATGTTACAAAATTGGTCCCATTTTAATTTGGTGAAGACCTGATGAAGAACTTCGGAAATATACAACAGAAATCTTCAATAAATAACGACAAATCTCTCGGGATTGCTGCAATCGCATGTCTGTTTATTGTTTACACCATTTCATAACATAAGATCACGCCAGTTCACTCTAAAGGGTACGCAGATGTGTTCACCTTGGTACACTCTCATTTCACCGGTTATGTTCAAGTTTCATGGAATTCGGGTAACCTAATCTGGCATTCTAAGTACCTTACTAGGTAAGTTGCCTATTATGGTGCATATTATGGTGTATTATGGTTGGTATGGTTCTGTGGTGTCCAGAACGAAAAAAATTGGTACCTACCAAGGACACCGACTTCGAAAAAGAAAGTTATTTTTCACTTTGTAGTGTTTTTAGTTGGAAGTCGGTAAATTTTTTTTGCTAAAATGTTGTTTTAAAAGTGCGACATAAAACACTTACATTGACGTGCGGCGGTGTGGAATATAAGCACAGCATTAACCAGTCCACCAGCAGCCAATGGGAACAATTCCATGAAAGAGTATTATTGGAATCAAATATAACAGCTCACAATATTAGGACCCATTAATATTAATGCTAGTTTTTATCCGTAGTGCTAGGCAACTGGGCTTATACCAGTTGTAAACGACCCTTTGTGCCTATTAGGCTGCGTTTCCACTGACGCGGAGCTGGGCGGAGACGTGCGGAAGCGACCAATCACAGACGAGACGAGTGGCGCGATGAGGATTTCAACCATTGTAAGGCCGCGTTTCCACTGACGCGGAGCTGGGCGGAGACGTGCGGAAGCGACCAATCACAGACGAGACGAGTGGCGCGATGAGTCATTTCAACCATTGTAATTGGTCGCTTCCGCACGTCTCCGCCCAGCTCCGCGTCAGTGGAAACGCGGCCTAATTGGTCGCTTCCGCACGTCTCCGCCCAGCTCCGCGTCAGTGGAAACGCAGCCTTAGTCTTGTTTGTTCTGTCTCCTGCTTGATATGGAGGGAAGTGGAAATTTTTATTTTTTCCTACTCCTCCATTATTCATTTCTGATTAATTTCATTGCGGGATCCAAGACAGTTAAATTCATTCTCCGGGACTTTTTCGAGCTTCATTGCCTCGGCGCTTTTCTGGTGGTCGCCACTGTTGATTCTGGCTTTCAGGAGTTGCAGTGGTTTGGAAATAGTGCGATGGGAAAGAGTATGACTGACACATTTCCTTTAATTGTTTTCGGTATTACGTGAATAATTTAGAAAGGGTACGTCATGCATCCTATGAGTTGAATTCACATAATTATCCTTTCCATGACCTAAACCCTTTCGAGTGTATTACGTAATACGAATGTCATCTTCTTCTACTAATACACTTACGCAATTGGGCTACAGGCCTCGTGGCTCATGGCGGCGCTTCATGGTAGCTATCGACTACATACCAGTAATTAAGTATCATAAAAGAAACAGGTATTAATTATTCTATACTCTCTAAATTTCATCCGCAAATACAGACGCACACTCACTCTACACAGACCACAACACACCACACTACCTCACGTCAATCCACACCACACCACATCTCATACCCCTCTCCATTACTTACACACACACACAACACTTTCTCATGACGGACACCTCACACAAATACACTACAACCATACACTTAATACAAACATTAGTATTTCATTAAAAATACTATTAAATTGTATTTAATATAATTTATATTTACCATTTACTCATGTCGGTGACTATCCGAGTCTGCTAGTACGCACATAATATTTTTGTCCACTATTTAAGCGAAGATACTGCCTCCTAAGATACAGGATCTTCCTAGTTTAGGAGTAAGGGCTAAAATCTTTTGTATTGACTATACTTTCATAACTTTCGCACACTATTGTTGTTGTTTATTTCTCTGTAGGTACCCTAGTTGACAATTATGTGTGCATTAATGTGTGTCAAACTTGTTCTGCTAATAAATATTCACTTACATTGACATGCGGTGGCGTGGAGAGCACATACAACACAGCATCCGCTATGTCTTGTGGCTGCAGCGACGGCATCTTCATCTGCATCACATGTTTAGCCATTGGTGTGCTCACCAGGCCAGGAGATATGCTCTGGAGAACATTGTAATGAGTTAAAGTAAAGAACTTGAAGGTAGCAAAATCGTGTTTATTGGTAGGTTGGTATATCAGTTGAAGGATTTTAGAGTATGAATAAAGTAAACCGACTTCCAAAGCAAAACTAAAAAGAGAAAAGGAAGTTAATACAAAAAATCTAATCTAAATAGGAACAAACATACATACATACATACATACTTACATTCATACATAAATACACGGGGAGAAAAATTCTAATAATTGCCGGAAAAAAAAAATGCCCTTTTTTTTCCCATACAAAAGTTTTCTAACTAAAACGTATTGAGCTTTATTGCTATTGTATAAGCTATTTTTGCTTTGTGTGGGGTAGGGTAGTGTCGGGTAGGGTAGGGTAGGGTAGGGTAGGGTAGTGTAGTGTAGGGTAGGGTAGTGTAGCGTAGGGTAGGGTAGGGTAGGGTAGGGTAGTGTAGTGTAGTGTAGTGTAGTGTAGGGTAGTGTAGGGTAGTGTAGGGTAGTGTAGGGTAGTGTAGGGTAGTGTAGGGTAGTGTAGGGTAGTGTAGGGTAGTGTAGCGTAGTGTAGGGTAGTGTAGGGTAGTGTAGGGTAGTGTAGGGTAGTGTAAAGTAGTGTAGGGTAGTGTAGGGTAGTGTAGGGTAGTGTAGGGTAGTGTAGAGTAGTGTAGGGTAGTGTAGGGTAGTGTAGGGTAGTGTAGGGTAGTGTAGGGTAGTGTTGGGTAGTGTAGGGTAGTGTAGGGTAGTGTAGGGTAGTTTAGGGTAGTGTAGGGTAGTGTAGGGTAGTGTAGGGTAGGGTAGTGTAGGGTAGGGTAGTGTAGGGTAGGGTAGTGTAGGATAGGGTAGGGTAGTGTAGGGTAGGGTAGTGTAGCGTAGGGTAGGGAAGGTAGTGTATGGTAGGGTAGGGTAGTATAGCGTAGGGTAGGGTAGTGTAGGGTAGTGTAGGGTAGTGTAGGGTAGTGTAGGGTAGTCTAAGGTAGGTAGTGTAAGGTAAGGTAGATAAATGTTTGGTATTTTTATGGCAAAACAAAGTTTGCCGGGTCAGCTAGTTATTTATAAATATCGTCCTCTTATTTTTTTGTCGTTTTGTGACACCTACTTCCGAAACGAAAGTTATTTTTATTCTTTTTAGTGTTTTTTGCTTTGGAAGTCGGTTTATTTTTTGTGAATAATTTTTTATTTTGCTCTTTTTAGTTTTGGTATACCGGAGGTACGGAAGGAGTGAAAAAATACCCATACTAACTCAACTTACACATTCGTGCTGTTTGTCGGTAAGGAACCGATTTTGATGAACCTTGTACTATTCCCTAAGTTGAGAGATACTTAATGTAATAAAAAAGAATGATCACGATCCGATTACTAATTTCGGCGAAATGCGTAGACCAACATATATATAAATAATAAGTGTATATATATATACAAACATACATATATACACTTATGAAATTTGGCGCACGTGTTTAGAAGCACACATAGAATATTTTGTGCAATTCCAACAATACTACATACATGTACGTGTCGAATTTAATCAATTGGACCTCCCTTAAGATGTCTGTAAAATCTTGCGTGTACTTTTATTAGACGCCCAAGTACAGAAGTGGCTATTTGCGGTAACTTAGATATTTGTAGGTATTGTACCTCCTTTTTTTAAGATGTCTGTAAAAACCTTGCGTGTACTTTTATTAGATGCTCAAGTACAGAAGTGGCAATGCAACTTAATATTTGCGGTAACTTAGATTTTTTGTAGGTAGGTTGACTACATATAGGTAGGCAGCTACCTACCAAGCCTATTTATTTCAACCGTGTAAGTAGTTTAGAAAAAGACATACTTGATCTTTTGGGCGCGTACTGGCAACTAAGCGAGGGATCCAGAATTATAAAGCTAATGCTTTGCACCCCAATATAGAGGGCAATCTACAATTGTTAAAACTTACCGTAGTTTTAATTTTGTTGTTAAAGGCAGCCAGCTCCGTGTTGACAGAGGCGGTGAACGCGGTGACCGCGTACTTCGTAGTCGCATACACGTTCATATCATCCGCCCAGGGAATATAGTGGCCGGCTATACTAGAAATAACAAAAATATATCAATGAGACCGCAGCCGCCGCCAGCAACGCTGCTTCTCTGTACGAACTCACCTGGGTGGTGATCATCAGCGTACCGTCCGCGTAACACGTTAGGTAACACGTTAGGTCTATGCCCGGTTGAAGTTCGTCCCTCAGCACCCAGTCGTACACGATGTTCCACAGGGGTGGATCCAAGACCGAGCCCAGTATACCGCAGTGCCTCCCGAACACAACTCGAGGGTAGGGTGTTGAAGGCGTTGGAAATGTCAAAGGACGCCGCCAGCATCACCCCACCCAGGACACCGCTTCTTCCACCAGGACTCTCACCTGCGATATTGAGTGAGCCGGTACGCTGACGGCGAGTCCGCAGGGCACCCTACTAAGTGGGAAACTGGCCTCGCTCAAGGCACACTGTGAAGAGGTCTCTCAGCCAGGCCTCTAGCTCCTTCAGAGCGAGGGCTAAAACGTGGCCGTGGATCCCGTCGGGCCCCGGAGCCACGTTCTAGGCCCGGAGTCGAATCACGGTCGCCCCCATCTCTGCCTGTGTCACCTCTGGGACGCTGATGGCGTCCTCCTCTGTAGACTCTGCAGCCGTGGGCAAAGCCATCGGCGGCGGGTTGTGCTCCACTCTCGCCGGGAAGAGAGCTGCGACTACCTCCTCCAGCAGCTCGGGTTGAAGTATCTCCGTAAGCGGTGGCGCAGCAGCTCAAAGTTGCCCTCAAACCGATTGATAAGGGCGCCCCGTGATTTGCATCATCGCCCCGTGGAACTACTGCGCCTCCTGTTCGACGTCGACAGGTTCGGTCGTTGCCTAGCAGAGCTAACCTAACCTTGTAGTGTATCAGTGCTAACCTAACTTTGTAGTGTATCACAGCTAACATAACCTTGTATCCTATTATAGCTAACTTGACCTTGTATTGTATCAGAGCTAACCTTATCTTCCCTACATAGCCTAGTCTATAGAGTGCATAATTATTGCGTTTTATAGAGGCCAAGATACGCATGGGCATCGCCAAAGGGGAGGCAGTGAGTGGCAGTGCCCCTCCCCTAGAGATTTATAAAAAATTGTTAAAGGCAAAGAAATCAAAGTACTAAATCCACCCATTTAACAAATCTAATCATTTTTTTTTAGCTTGGAGAAATGCTCATGCATACTGCGCTACCACGGGGAGATAGCGCAGTTATGTGGGACTCTAACCCACTAAAACTCCACGGTGTCCTCCTGTGCCGCTTATGGCGGGAACACGGGTACGCGTTAGTACTCACCGCGAACCCGCCGCGGCTGTCCGTCACCGGACCCTCCTCTGGGGAGTACCCCCCATCACCGGCGCACCAGAACACACTGTGCGCCGTGACCACCCCAGGGACCAAACTAGCACATGGGTGCCAGACGACCCCGTGTATGCCACCCTTGGTCCCCTTGTGACGGGTCAGGGTCAATGGCCCCGCCACCTACCATTTTTCGGCCGCAGGGGATAGGGAGAGCGGCCAACGCTATACCGGCACTCCTCTTACCCTGCGGCCCCACTGCGTCCGCCATCAGACGGTGGTGACCCCGTCTAGGCCGTGGAAGGTAGGGAGAGCGGCGCACCGCAATACCGGCACTCCTCTCCTGCCGCGGCCTCCAACCCTCAGCCGCGATATCGTATGGGTATGGGAGACCCCATACCACATCGCGGCCCGCCTCAGTTGCGATGTCGCCTAGGCAGCACCGCAACCTACATGTTGGCCGCTACGTCGTCGGCTTATCGGTAAAAGCCCTGACGAGCGGCCCCTCCTCGGGTTCCTCTTCGCTTCACCGTGGGTGACCGAGCCACGATTACTGAGCCCCCCGCATCGACAAAGCGGGAACCCACCGGGGGGGAAATCTAATCAACCTAACAAATCAAAACTTCCGTTGCGGATGTCCTAAAAATACAAAAACTTTATTTCCCGAAACGGGAAAGCGTTGAAAATTATTATCGCTCTACCGTTTATCAGCCTTATGAGACTAAAAACCTGGTTAAGAAGCACTATGGGGGAAAAATCGCCTCAATGCTCTGCCCATGATGAGTGTGCACAGACAAATTACTATATTTTCATAATAAGCACATTGGACTTTGTACCGTTTTTATCACAATCGCCTAAGGGGTAAGACTCGCACTATAAGTTAAAAGCTTCCTGAGAACACAATAGCCCTAGACATGGAAAAAAGATGAGAAGAGAACATTCCTTCCTACCTGTTAATATTGATTATATGGCCATCTATCTTAAATAATTTCATTGAAGCGATGGCCTGGCGGGTGCACAGTATCATGCCCTTAAGGTTCACGTCGATAGTTTTGAGAATTTCTTCGTCGCTCAATGTCCTGTTGCCCACATCTGCAAACAGAATATAATAGGTGTGTCTCAACTATAGGTGAAATAGATTCATACACAAGTAAAATATCTAAACACTACAGTCTGTAGGTGAAATAGATTCATACACAAGTAAAATATCTAAATAAAATTTACAAAACCGTCAATAATACATAATTTATTAGTAAACACGCTTATCGTCGATGCGCATGTTGTGTGAGTGTGCCGTTTCGAGCGATTGTAGGTAGTTTCCATACTGTTTGTTATTTATTCTGTGCCCTGGGGTAGAGCGAGAAGATCCAAAAAAAAACAAAAAAATCCAAATGCGAAAAACCAATTTACAGTACAAAATAAAATTTTGGTAGCGCATTTCATAAATAATAATAGCAGCAAGAGCTTTTTTCATTAAATAAGCAGGGGTATACTAATTACAGCTATATATTTAATTTAAATTCAATAAGTGTTAACAAGTATTTGCAATACAAGTTGATTTGTGAATTATTATATAAATAACATAAAACTGAAGTAGAATTGACGTGAAGTGAAAGCGTCGACCAAAAGGCCCTGAAAGAAAATCTCGATCTAACCTGATCAAGGACTAGGGCCAACACTGCCCGTAGCGTAGCGTAACAGTGTCGTAGCCCCGGCGTAGCAGTTTCGTAGCACCATCGGTTCGGTGATGTAGCACCAGCGTAGCACTGACGTAGCGCTGGCGTAGCGTTGCCTTAGGGTCAGCGCAGACAGAGAGGAATAATCCCCGCGCGGTCTCGGGCATTTTCTTTACGGATCGCGTACGATGCCCGTGTATCTTCGAGGACGCGCGAGCATTTTTTGTCAGGTTCATGCATTTATTCAGTTTATTGTAATACACGCAGTGTTCGTGTTGTGTGGGCGGTTTTTGGGCGATAATGATGATGTTAAACTAAAACTACGACCAAAATATACATACGTACCTTCTCTGTATGAGAAGAAGCCTTTGCCTTGCAGTGGGACAGCTACAGATTGGTATTATTATTATTTATACAGAGTGTGTTTAGTAATGACGTACCAGTAATATGTCCTTGGTAAAGCACACCGGCACAATTTACCAGAATTTTCACTCCACCATCCTCATCCTTAATCCTCTTGAAAGTCTCCTTCACATCCTTAGGGTTAGAGATATCGCATTGTCTTGGAATAATTTTCCGATCATTTGTTACTTGCGACTGCAGTTCCTGTGATGGAAATAATTGAGGTCTTTCATCTTGTCTTTCTTCTATTTTAGTTATTTCAACGTAGTTGTAATAACATCCTGCCTATTTTCCCCAAAGGGGCTAGGCAGTGTAGATATAGGGACCTAGACTACGCCGATATTTTACCACTTATTTTTAAGGCATATGTAATTAGGTCTTGTTGATTGCCATCAACCGGCAGGGTTATTACGTATCTTTTGCAAGAGCAAAACGATAGCGATCAAACGCTTTATGGGATAAAAGTCGAAATTACCTGCAGTGTATGTATGGTAGGTCCTGCACAATCGCTTGTTAATCGCTCGCTGTTTGTCAAATGCACTTATTTAAAAAAAAACCGCCAACAACTCTAAAACTTCTGTATTAAATAATCTAAGGCGCAAAAATCGCTATCGTTTAGCTCTTGCAAAAGATACGTGTTATGCAAGCCTGCAGGCTGCCCCGGGCCGAAAATATAAAGAAAAGAAAAAAAGAAAGAAAGAAAAATATTTATTTGTGACCCGCACAGGAGACACGAGAAAATAAGCATACACTTAAACAATAATAAAATAAAAAACCCTGTGCGAGACCAAAAAGGCTCCTATCTCAGCATGTGCAGCGATATCCAAAAAAGGTAATAACGCTGCGCTGATATTCTGATAGGGCCTACTGTTGATGCCACGGACACACTTACGGAAACAGGACCTGAGAATCAAACCCTTGATCTCAATGAAACTCTTTAGTGGTGCGCTTACGACCACTAGACCAGCGAGTTTTCAATATTAATAAACTAGAAATTCAAAAACGAAAATGACTTCATTAGAAACTTACTTGAATACGATTGATGTTCACGTCTACTGCGATGACCGTCATCCCCGCGTTCACCAAGCTGACGGCGATAGCTGCGCCGATGCCGCCGTTGGCTCCCGTCACCACGGCAGTCCCCATGCGCCAACGCTCCATACTGCTCCTTAGGTCATTGTAACATAACATCATCCTCCTGCCCCTACCTCAATGTATATCTTCTCTAGTTGGACATTGAACAGATTACGCCTACTAAATGCCCCAGTGTTAAGCACAGGGCTTGAAGTCTCACTATTTCCCACTAGTACGTGAATATGTTTACCGCTGTAACTGCGTGCTTAATTTGTTTTCCAGCCACGCATTCGCGCATCTTGTGGCGGTGGGTCGCAGTAGACGATCCAGCCTATAATAAGCATACAAACCGAAGTAAGTGCACATGTGGGCTGCTGTGGAGCAGTGTTTTCCTAACCAGTATCTGCCTACCAATCTATACTAATATTATAAAGCTGAAGAGTTTGTTTGTTTGAACGCGCTAATCTCAGGAACTACTGGTTGGAATTGAAAAATTTTGTGTTGGATAGTCCATTTATCGAGAAAGGTTATAGGCTATATAACATCACGCTACAACTAATAGGAGCGGAGCATAAATTAAAAATGTTGCAAAAACGAGAAAAAAATATTTTACCTATTACCTTTTTGAGAGCTTCCGTTGCGTGCGCTGCGTAAACGGTTTAAGACGGTATCCTGACCAAAAAATCGGCATGCGATATGAGCATTCCTATTGGTCTAGCGGCACTAGTGGCGCTTGAATTACTGTATTGAATACGCCCAGATTTTAGAATAAAATCTTTATAAAATCGAATTTTGGTCTTTAGAAAAAAGTTTTACTACCAAAATGTTCGTTATTAAATTGTCTATCCATTAGTGTTAGTACAAAAAATAATTAATGAACACTTTACGAGGAGATGCATGCTATCAATAATTATTTCTCATTTTTGTGTTTTTTTTTGGATGGAGATTAGTGAAATATATACAACATTTAAAAAAAACGAAATCTACCATTTTAGAATCAATAATATGTACAAATTTAATGTATTTTTATTAATTGATATTTCTTTTTGAATAACGAGTAGATAGCTCCTAAAAACAGCACGAAAAACGGCTTGCGCGGCGTTTTGCTCGGGGTACCGCCTTAAGTAGCGCAAATATCATAGGAACGAATTGTTCCTTTTTAAAAGTTTAAAAAAAAAGTCCGCGACAGCATGTCTATCTTTTAAGATGACTCACTATAACCTTTTTTTATGATAATCAAATTTGTTCATTTGCGAAGAAATTTCTTCAACATCTATACTAATATTATTACAGCTGAAGAGTTTGTTTGTTTGTAGAGTAGGTAGGGTATGTAGATAGATATAGGCAGTTGACGGGAGCAAAGCCACGGGGGACAGCTGGTATATAATATAATAGGATGACGACCAGCCGCATTAGATCAAGAAATTTAAATCTTTGGGCTATTACTAAAAAGTACTCTGTGGCTCTTACTCTATACTTTATGTGGTTGTCTTTAAATTTAAAAACTAATAGCGCGTTTTCCACGGCCTACATAATCTCGGCGTGTGGAACGTTGGTCCCAGCGCTCGTACCAACGTTGGTCGGTTAATTGGTGAGGCGTACACGCGTTCGCTATTAAACTAGTTCTGTCTCGTCAGACCCAATGTGAAAATGTCCGATACGGAAATTTCTGTAAGCGCTTTTAGAGTACCTCACGAGGTTTTAATGGAGGATGAATATGGAGAAGAAGTAGGAGTAATGAGTAGGGGTGATGAGAGAAAGGATTCAAATGAAGAAGCTTGAGATAGTTTGGGAAGGACCTGCTGCTACATTAGAGTAAAGTTTTTTTCGGATGGGGCAACCTAACTGAAGCCTCCCGATAACTTAGATTCCCCTGTCGACCATTTTGATCGATTTCTGTCTCAAGTGTTGCGGCCACTTGTCATCCGTAGCCTTATTCCAGGTTCCACCACTACAGAAAATACATGTAACATGCGAGTCTGGAACTTTACAGCTATCACCAGGATGTGGTTGCGCAGAACGACAACAACGGGGGTTAGACCTGCGTTGCGAGCTAATGTGGCTAAAACGCAATCAGTTGCAGCATTGAAAAGTGGGGAGATGATAGATTGAGACAGGCAGAGAAGCATTGTATTAGAAGACTTTCTCTGGGAGTACTTGGCCAGAGAAAGTAAGCACTTTGTTGTTGAGGACGAACAAGTTAATATGTCCTCTTTTTAGGGTTCCGTACCTTAAAAGGTAAAAAGGAACCCTTATAAGATTCCTGTCCGTCTGTCACCACCGATTTTCTCAGGAACGGGTGGACCTAGCAAGTTGAAATTTATACTTGATAGTAAGGTCTATAGTCCCTATAAGGTGTATAAAAAGCAAGGACCTGAGTCAACACGATAAAAGATATGGGTAAATTTAGATTTACGTGAATACTTGTAAATACCATAATAATCAAAAAAAAAAAAACGGAATTTTCCCTTTACTTGTACTGCTATTAACCAAAATTGGCATTTCTAGGTCAACCGGAAGTACCATATAGGTTTTCGACCAAAAACCTACAGGGTACTGCCGGTTGTTCCCGTTGACATAGAATCACGAAATTTGGCAAAAAGTAAGGTCTTACAGCACAAATAAAGGAAAAAGCCAAAAAATAAAAATGTTGAGAATTAAGGCAAATTTTGGTTCTCAAAAGATTTCGCGAAAATCTAATTTCGCCCATATCTTTAAAACTGAGCCACCAATAAAAATGATACCAATTTTATTATGGCGGTGTAATGGGTAGGTATGGGACCCTCGGCGCACGAGTTCGACTCGCACTTGACCGGTTTTTTATTCTTAAAATTAAGTCTTCTGGCCCTAATAACTTCACCACAATTATGAGGAGTTTTCAAACCAATGACTATAGATCCTAAAGAATCCAGTCAGTAGGTACCTATATCCCTAACAACTCCCATGCGGGTTACACGGAAGCGTGGCATACTTGCAATATATTTATAGTCGCTTATTAAGGGGTTGCTGACAAAATTGTTGCCATCTTTGGATTTAACAAATTCAATGAACAACCTATTACGTCCCAAAGACTTTAAACTGCCTTGTACAATACCCTTAAAACCCTTGTTGTGAATAAATTGAGCAAACTTAAGAGAATTCAACGTAATAAGGGCCTGCTTTGAGTATGTTTCCAATAATGAAAAAAAATTACTCTAGCGAGGTTTCCACTCTTGCAACAATCACAGTGAAAGGCGCTCAGTCGCTCTCACTATAAAAAATCTTAAGAGTCGCTCTTAAAATCTACCTTTTTAGACACAGACTGAATCGAGCCAAACGGCGGCTTATTTCTATTAGCGTCTCAACCAGAATCTCAGATTCTCTGGGGCGCTTTCTAATTTCGGATCTTTTGCGACCATCGCCGGAGTTCTGAGAGCTCTCCATTAATTCTATATCTGGAGGTGTTCCTCCACCCCCGTCAGGGGGTTATTCGGCTTAAAACAAACAACAACAACAAAACAGCTCAGATTACAAACCTCAACATTAGGTTGTTCCACCAGACAATACAAAACAACAGATACAACACTGAAAACAGAATTTGTTATAAAATAAGCTGTGAGGAATTAAATGAATTATATAAGAATTAGTTATAAGAATTATTTATAAGAATCGCGTGCTTAAGAGCGTAATTCCGGTGAAAGTACATAATTAGACTTTCTTCCGCTGCAAATGTCTTATCTACAGCCGTCAATGACCAAAGAGTATTTACCACTACGTTTGTCAATATCTGGATATCTGACACAATGCAAATCTGGCTCAAGCAAAGACCTTATACGTATTTCTTACTACAAGAAGTATAAGGTCTTTGGGCTCAAGAGCTTAGATAAAGGAACTATAAAATAAATTGACACACACTAAATTACGCCGTCTGTGGCTTGGGGATTACTTACCTTGGTTGCTCCAAACGTAGCTGCAGGATAGGTAGTTACTAAACTCGTCCGACTCGTGTAGAGAAAACAATTCACTATGAAACTTGTTTCGTAAAATGTTTTAACCCTTGACAATATCAAGATTACTTTTATCTTAGATGCTATTTACCATTCGGCATTTGCGTAATACCCTGTCGTGAGCACACTCATCTTCTCTATACACAAGGTCCTCGCGTCATAGATAAGAACCTATGTCGTTATAATGTAACATTCAATCAGACGCAGAACACATCACAACCACTAGATCCAAACGTTTACTCCGGCAGATTTCTACCTTTCTGTGTCGTATGCCCACAAAGTTTTTATTAAAATATATTTTTAGTGGTGATCTGTACTAAACAGGCAAAAAACGGATTGTTTATCATTACAATATGCTAATTCAACTTATTTTTGAATAATTAACCATCCATATTTCCTTAACCAGTCCTTCCTTCAAGGGCCAAAGCACATTGACACTATAGAACTTGTTTATATCGCAGACAATGCACACATTGTGAAAATTTTAATAACTCCGCAGAGCCTATTTGAATTCTCTCCCTGAAAGGACCATGGGCACTTTTGTATGAACACTGGGCCCACTTTTCAAAATTGAATTGACTTTCAACAGTGATGAAACCTATTGACATATGAAAGCTCTTGGCGCGTAACTACTATACCAGGCCCCTCAGAAAGTATTGCGAAAAAAAGTTTTTATATATGGGAGACTGGCCAGTTATAATGTTTTTCGAAAATATGATTATTTATAAGTAAAAATAAGTAAGTTCCAATTTAAAAATTTCCCTCCACATTTTTTGCGAGTTAATTCAAAGTATTGTGTCTCACTGAAATATGGATCTGCGCCGGGAACATTTTAGAGCTATGATTTTATACGATTTCAAGTGTCGCCTGAAACCGGATGAATCGTACGATAGACTTCAAATGGCATTCATGGATGAAGGCCCTTCCAAGGCAACCGTGTATCGTTGGTATAACGAATTCAAGCGCGGTCGACCAACTTTGGGGGATGACGAAAGAAGCGGTCGCCCTTTGACGGCTGTTACCGAAGAAAACGTGCTAGCAGTGAAAAATTTAATCCAAGACAATAGGCGAATTACATATCAGGAGATTCAACACATATTGAAGATTGGATCGGGAAGCGTTCACGAGATTCTACACAGCCATCTTCGCGTGAGGAGGATAGTATCACGCTGGGTGCCGCACAACCTCACCGATGCTCAGAAGCAGGCCCGGGTGGAATGGTGCCGTGATATGCTTAACAAATTTGAAGCAGGCTCGTCTCGGCGTGTTTACGACATCGTTACAGGTGATGAGTCCTGGATTTATCAATACGACCCAGAAACCAAGCGCCAGTCGACTGTTTGGGTGTTTCAAAATGAGCCAACGCCTACCAAAGTGAAGCGATCTAGAAGCGGGGGTAAGATTTTGATCGCTAGCTTTTTTAATTTGACTGGCCACTTGGTATCAATTCCCTTACGGGATCAAAGAAGCATTAATGCCGAATGGTATACTACCAAATGTTTGCCAGAAGTTTTCTCTGTTATAAGCAACAAGCGACCAAACACAGGGCTCCGCGGGCTACTGCTCCACCACGACAATGCACCTGCGCACACCGCACTCAAAACGAGGGACTTCCTGGACAGCACGCCAGTCAAACTCCTGGGTCACCCTCCTTACAGCCCTGATCTAGCACCGTGTGACTTCTTTTTATTCCCAAAAATAAAAAATCAGCTCAAAGGGATACAATTTTCGTCGCCGGAAGATGCGCTGGCTGCGTTCGAGCAGGCTGTAAACGAGGTGTCTGCGGCGGACTGGAAAAAGTGTTTTGAAAACTGGTTTAGGCGCATGAATCTTTGTATAGAGGCTGGTGGAAAGTACTTTGAAAAGATTTAATAAAAATATATGTACGTATAGAACAATTTTTTTTAGTTTCGCAAAACTTTCTGAGTGTCCCACGTATTTCATTCTATGGCAACTAAGTTGAAATCCAGCGCGAAAATGGCGATTTGGTATATTCAAAAAAATATTGTAAATGAAAAATGCGCATGACTTATTCGGTAGGGTAGATAAGGTAGGTACCTCCGCCGCATGGTCGGGGCTTATTTGGCGGAGAGGTGTGTCACCTACGTGGGACTTGATGGCGTCGTAAACCAGCACCGCATGTCGTGCGATGTTCCAAAGGGCTCGGTCTTGGACCCGCCTCTGTGGCACATCGGCAGCCTAATTGTGTAAGTAAATTCGGCAACGGAAACAATCCGTTTATTTCCCAAAAACACACACATACACAAAAAAGATTGTTTCCTTTGCCGAATTCACTTACACAATTAGGCGACTGGATACTGACGGGCGAACTCCAAACGGGCGTAGACCAGACGCTGAGATTGGTGCTCGACAGCTGGTAGGATTTGGGCCCCCACTGCCGGCGTCTGGCGCCCAAGTTTTTGTTAAAGTAGATATAAGTACTGTGGGATCGAATAAAACCAGTAACTATAAATAAACGAATATTATTGACGTAAACTGTAAGAAATATTTTAGTCAAGTACAATGGTGACATAGATGACAGTCAACAACATATTGCTTGCTATGGTAACATCTAAGGCTGGTGATAGATGTTAAAGGAGTATCTATTCCTAACATCCACCTCTCTTTATAATGCCAGCCATCTTCTTAAGACTTACAATTCTAGGCCCATAAAGTGGTTTGGTGAGCATATCAGCAATCTGCCTTGTTGCTGGCACATGGCAGATGGTAATGCTTCCATCTTGAACACATTCTCGTATAAAGAATGATCGTATCCTTATGTGTTTTGTCTTTTGGTGGAATTCTGGTGGATTCTTAGCCATCTTAATTGCTGATTCGTTATCAACACATAGGGATGCTGGACATTCACCAATGATTTCTTTCATAATCTTTCGAAGCCAAATAATTTCTCTAGCAGTTTCACTTGCTGCCACTATTTCTGCTTCGGTGGATGAAATCGCTACTGTGCTCTGGCGTTTACTATTCCAGGATATTAGACCTCCAGCATACATGCAAAGAATGCCTGAGGTAGACCTTCCAGTTTCAAGATCACCTCCATGGTCAGCGTCACTGTAACATTCTAAGATATGACTATTTCCTGGCTTATAAACGATGCCTTCATCTATAGTCCCTTTCAAGTAACGCATTATCCTCTTGATATTGATGATGTTCTCCCTTGTAGGTTTATCTAAATTTCGAGATACAACACTGACAGCAAAGGCTATGTCAGGCCTCGTGCTTGTCATCAAATAAGCTAGTGATCCAACAGCTTCACGGTACGGGAAGCTCATTGAAACTTCATTAACATCTCGAGCATTATTTGCCTTTAAAATTGGTGTTGGCACTGGCTTACATTTCTCCATGCCAAACCTTTGCAATATGCGAGCGATGTACGATTTCTGATGCAGTAAAATAGAACCATCAGAGTACCTTTCTATCTCCATTCCAAGAAAATAGCTTGCTGGTTTCTCTGTTATTTTGAAATGTGCCCTCATTTCTTCTAGGAAGCAGTTAGCTAGTTTCTCGCTTGAGTAAGCAATAAGACCATCATCAACGTACAGTGCGAGAACAATTTTCTCCTTGCCATTTTTTCTCACAAACAAACAAGGATCGGACTGGCTTTGCTTGAAACCTGTCTTTACGATATAGTCTGTGATGCATCTGTTCCAACAGAGTGGGGCTTGCTTTAATCCATACAGGCTTTTCTTTAATTTAAACACATATGTACGGGACGGACGTGATCGTCCAAGACCGACAGGCAATCAGGAGGTTGTAAGGCTCCTGCTTGAACGCGTTGACGCCCCTTGCACCTATTGTTCAGTTGTCATCTGGTAACTATGGACCTTGGAGACACTTGAAGGTTGCCAAGTAGGTTGAGGTGAAAAACGTGATGTCCAGGTTAAATAAAACTATTTGTTCATGGCCAGAAGCGATGTTCCTTCATGGTCCTCGATGCGCAATGATGCGTGGAAATATTTTAAGTGAAATAATGGCTACGAAATGTTCACGCGCCTGCGCACTATTAAAGAGGCGAACTCGACTGCGACGAGGACCACAACATTCCGACCGCAAAAACTTTTATTTTTCAAAAAATATACGCTAAGACTCGTAGCTTGAAACTGACAGGAACTACCCTTCCACTGGACCGATTCTGGTGAAACTTGTATTTTTGGATAGGTCTCGAAGAGACCTTCCCTCCAGTCTTTGATCCAGGTCCCTAGCCCCTACCATCAGGGAGTTCTCGTAAGGAGAACGTCGAAGAAAGGGAATTCCCGCCAGTTTGAAGCTTTACAATCGAGTTTCTCCTAAAACTAGACATGTTAGCTCTAGGGTACCAGCGAGGGACTTGGAGCCCTCCTACTGGGCCGTTGACACACATAAGTGTTACAGTTATATTCAAAACATTCAGGCGTACAGCCGCGAAATGGTGCGAGAAGTTAGCTTATGCCCCTGATCTTGGCACATAAACTCGATTCCTACTCAGACTGCTGGGTGGATTTTCAAGTTACATTCACACCCGGGTAGCCCTCGTGATGGGCTATCCCAAGGTAGAAGTCCGGTAGCTACATGTCCAACCCCCGATGAGTTATCGTTTGTTACAAGTTTGTTTACATAGCAAATCCATGTAACCTCGCACCATATCAGGTCGCTTAACTCCTCAACCACCAGAGCTAAGCTCCTTCCGGAAGTGTGGTTGGGTAGCTGGAAAACTAGGCTGTCTGACGGCGGTACCCTGATGGGTGTACCACCAGCCTTTCCGCAGCTTAAGGTGCCGGGAAGCGGCCGAATACTAAATTTTACGTTGTCTCACATCTTTAATGTGTCTGTGTGCGTTACATACCCCTATATAGCTCTGTGTCATGACTGAGTGTAGGCGCCTGCCTGAGGGTCCACGAAGGTAATGCTTCAGACAGCATATCTATAGCTGACCAGGCACCAAATGTCCCTGGACGCAGTGACACATCGGCAGCCGCATAGAAACGTCCATGCCGGCATACACAGACACATCCTCTCAAGCAAGTGACGCCTATGTACTAGAATTACATAGGTGCTGTCTATTTATAGGGCCTAGACAAAATTCTAGGTCACCTAGAAGCGCTAAAATGGCTTGTATCGAATTTTCCAAACACTTACTTGAGTAAAACGTATGTATATTTCCCTTTTTAGAGTAAAAATGCATTAAGACTGGCCATGTACTGCTATTATGTATAATTTCTCAGTCATGGCATCCAGCCATCCTATCTAGAACACCTAGCTGGTGTTTCCTAACAAAACAATTATGTGTAAGGAAGCAATCTGATTGGTTGGTGAATAGAATACCTATAGCACCACCTGATACCCTGCTCAAAACGGGGGGTCTAAAATAAGTAAACAAAATATTTTTATTTCCTTAAACCTATACATTTATCATATAACTAAGGTACCTTATGTATAATTCTAACACATAAGCGCTATATTCACACTATAAACTATGTAAAAGCCCCCAAAACATGAGTTTAAAGTTATCAAAATTCTACAAAAACTGGTTTTAGTATAAATATAAGGTGCCGCCCTCTTACAGGTCATTGTGAACTAAACGCTCGTTGAGGACGGTTGTTTTTTACGGAGTTAAATACTTGTTTCTTTCCGTAATAACACAATCAGTATGCATATTAAAGCTTCTAATTTATTGTTATTAGACTATATAATTCTATTACCTACTGATAGACACATAAAATATAATTTTAGTGTCTCAAAAACATGAGCAAAAATTAGTTACGAGCTTTACTATAAAAGGTTTTTTCACCTACCGACATCGCTTAGTATGCGATGGCGCTCTGGGGTGAGCAGACGTGTGTCTGTCAATACTATTTATATTTTACATATGACAACCTATCTAAAGGTGACGTATCGTCGCGAACATCTCTCCCGCCGTGCAGTGTCGCGTCGACTCGATGCTACGTTGGCGCGGCGCTGCATCAGCATTGTGAGCGGCGCACGTCGGCAGCGCTCGTGACCTCGACGCTCTGCGACACGTCGCTCAGCTCTCGCCGCTGGAACTCTGCTGCACTCATTTTGGCAAAGGAATGAGCTTCTTCACCGGACGCTTTAGAGTGCCGCCAGTGGTGCGCACCTCAGCGGTCCGGACTTCTTCATCAGGGCCAGGGTATATGGCCTCGATGCGGCCTCGCGGCCACGTGTTGCGAGGCAGCTGCCCGTCCGCGATAAGGACGGGGTCGCCCACCAGCAGGCCAGGCCCGCGGCTGTGGGGCTCCCGCCGGTTTTGGAGCTCCGGCAGGTATTCTCGCACCCACCGGCGCCAGAACATGTCGGCCAGGATTTGTGACCGACGCCACATCTTTTTGTGGTCGATGTCTTGCTCGGTGAACACGCCGGGGTTTGGGAGTCTAGCCGACCCACCAAGTAGGAAGTGGTTCGGCGTGATAGACTCGTCGTCATCGCCGTCGACTGATACATGTGTCAGCGGGCGGCTATTTACCGTGTACTCTGCCTCACAAATCAGTGTGGACAACACCTCTTCGTGTGGGTGTTTCTCTGTGAGTACGGTATACAATGCGTTTTTTACGCAGCGAACTAGACGCTCCCATGCACCTCCCATAAAGGGCGCTGATGGGGTGATGAAGCGCCAAGTGATGCCTCGGCGACTGGCCTCCTCTCGGAAGGCCTCTCGTAGCTCTCGATCGGCACCGTGCATGTTGGTGCCGTTGTCTGAGTGGATCTCAGTTGGACATCCTCTGCGGGCGGCGAAACGGCGCAGCGCTAATATTGCGCTGTCTGCGCTGAGGCTGGCGGCGATCTCGAGGTGGACAGCTCTTGTGGTGAGGCATGTAAACAGTGCTACATATCTCTTGTGATGCTGGCGACCCACGGTGACAGATAGCGGGCCGAAGTAGTCTAGCCCGGTGTACGTGAACGGCCTTTGGTGATGAGCCAGGCGCGTTCGTGGGTGGTCGCCGGTCGCTGGCACAGGTGCTTGTGCCTTACGAATACGGCACTGAAGACATTGTGCCAGTACTTTCTTGGTGGTGGGACGCATCCTTACGACCCAATAATGCTGCCGTACTTCATTTATTGTGAGTTCAGTCCCACTGTGTAGTAAGCTGCGGTGTGTCCAGTCTATATAGAGCTGGGTTATATGATGGTCGCCATGTAATATTGGCGGTCGCCTTACATCTTCCGTGACCTCGTCAGTGGCGGCTATACGGCTTCTAATACGTAGTAGGTCATCTACTACTTCTATTTGCAGCGCGTGTAGCGGACTATTTTTGTCCACTATTTCATGTGCATGCAATCTAGCTATTTCTTGAGCGAACGATTGCTGCTGTGCAACTTGTACGAGTATTTTCTCGGCTTTTTGAAGAAAGCTCGCATCTATGTACTGCTTTCGGACTTCTGGCGCTATGTATGACGGCTTGGTTGCTGCAGTCGCTGTCTTCTTTTTCTTTCGCCAGTCCGTGTCCTCCTCAGCGTTTTTCCGGGTTCTTTTGTAGAACGTTTTCTCTGTCCTTTGTTTACAGAGATGTATAAAACGTAGGACGGTAGCAGTCGCACGTAATAGCCGCTCCCATCTCGAAAAGTTGACGGGATTAGGTATAGCTTCTATGAGCTTCGAAGTGTATGTATGTCTGTCTGTTATTTTCTCCAAAACAGATTTTTCTTTTTCTGTGACAGTGAGCGTTCTTTCCTCTCCTGTCTCTTCTGTGATTGGAGGTTTTTCTGATGGCCATGAAGAAGGGTCTTCATACAAAAAACTTGGGCCACAGAACCACTCGTGTTGTGAGTCAAACCTCGGCGGCACGTCACGAGTCGCTATATCGGCGATGTTCAACTTCGTGGATATCCATCGCCAATCCTCCACTTTGCTACCTTCTTCTATGGCAGCTATGCGATGAGCTACGAAAGCTTTATAGGTTCGTGCTCCTTTTTTTATCCACGACAAGACTGTTTTGCTGTCTGTCCAATACGTGACCGACGATGGATTGTTGTCGTGTTCACGTTTCACAGCTGCAGCCAGACGGGTTCCCATCACCGCTGCCTGCAGCTCGAGGCGCGGTATCGATTGTAGCTTTAATGGAGCTACTCTCGCCTTGGCCATGACTAGGCTCACCTTCTGTGTGCCTACTGCTGTGGTGGCTCGCCAATACACAGCTGCTGCGTATGCCAACTCGCTTGCGTCGGTAAATACATGTATTTGTATTTCTGTGGCATCACTATAACCAGGATAACATCTTGGTATGCTGATGCCCTTGAGCTGCCGCAGGTTTTCGATCCAACTTCTCCACTGAGATGCCAGGTCAGCGTCTAATAGCTGGTCCCAATCGACGCCTCGCCTCCAAGCTTCTTGCAATATTTGTTTAGCTCGAATCGTAACAGGCGAGGCTAGTCCTAGGGGGTCGTATAACGACATGACAATTTTGAGAGCCTCTCTTTTTGTAGGGGCCTCCTTTTCTAAAATTCCTGGCGGCAGTCTCGCAAGCGTTAGGTTGAAACCTAGCGTATCTTCACTAGGTCTCCAAATCAGGCCGAGTATTTTCTCTGCGCCTACTGTATCTCCGATGTTCACAACCTCAGTGCAGGTTTGTGACGGATCGATATTTTCTATCAGGCGCTTACTGTTTGATACCCATTTTGTTAGGTCAAACTTCGCCTGTTGGTGTATTTTCTTCACCATTGTCGCGACTTCTGTCGCTTCTTCGACTGTTTTATAGCTGTCCAGATAATCGTCCATATAATGGCTCTCTACTATAGCTTTCACTGCTACTGGATGCTGTTCGATGTGCTTTCTTGCGTTCCAATTTTTCGCAAAGATAGCGGTGCACGGCGAGCTTGCCGCGCCGAAAATGATGGACGTCATACGATATTCTTCTGGGGCTCCATCTCTTCTGTTGCCTCTCCATAGGTAGCGAAGTGAGTCTCGGTCTTCACTTCGTACTTTTACTTGCATGAACATCTCGGCTATGTCTCCGGAGATGGCCACGCAGTGTCTACGAAATCTCATCATGACGCCGGGCAGCGACTGCAGCAAGTCTGGTCCAGTTAGCAGGAAGTCGTTGAGTGACTTTCCTCTCGATTTTGCGGCGGCATCATGTACTATTCGAATTTTCTCTGGCTTCATGGGGTTGAAGACATCGAAATGAGGCAGGTACCAGGTTTTTCCTGGCGTGCTTGACTTGGGAGCCTTCTCAGCATATCCCTTTTCCATCAGGGAGTCCATCTGTTGTGTGTATTTCACACGAAGAGCGGGGTTTTTATCCAGCTTCTTCTCTATGGAGACTAGCCTTTTGAGTGCTGTCTCGTAACTATCGGGCATCTCTATTTTCTCGTCCCGCCATAACATAGCGGTTTCTATGTGCCCATTTCCTAACTGTCTTGTGTGACGGTTCAGTATATCTTCTGCCCTCTTCTGGGGGTCAGAAGCTGGTTGTCGTGGATTGATAGCCAACGACTCGATAGCGAAGAATTCACGGAGCTGCTCGTTCAGTTCCGCATCTTGCCTTGCGTCAACGGACTGACACCCGTTGACATAGTGCACCTGCTGGCCCAGTGTTCTGGTGTGCGCGCCGTGCAATGTCCAGCCCATCATGGTTTTCGACGCGATGGGTTGGCTTCTAGGTCCTCTGCGGACTTCAGTGGCCAACAACAAATGCCAGTTGTCTTGGCCGACGAGTATCTTTGGCACTCCAGCAGGATACGTAAGCTGCGACGTCAAGTCTCGAAGGTGCCTACAGCGGGCTACGTCTTCTTGACTGACTGCCTGTGGTGACAGGTTGAGCTTCGAAATGGTGCGCGCCTTGAAGGGCACCCTATCTCTCATACGACTTGTGAGAGTGACGGTTATACGTCTCGATAAGGGAGTGTCGATCATGGTGTTTCCAATAGCACCGATCTTCAGAGGGTCGATTGGGCCCACTGCTCCCACTCGCTGAGCGATTGCTTCGTCGATCAGCGAAACGGTGGATCCGTCGTCAAGGAGTGCGTATGTGTCTGCCTCTCCCGCCGGTCCTATTACCCGGACCGGTATCATCTTCAGGAAAGCTTGACTCGATTCAGTTCGCGAACTGGCCACCGTCTCCTGAGACTCCTTCTTCTCTTCTGGAACAGCAGGCTTCCTTGTCCTGTCTGTTTGAGGCTTCTTACCCCTATGAAGAAGTCGATGGTGCGTGGCTGTACACCCCTTATGATCACACTGCTTCTTGTTGCAAGTGTGTCCAGCACGACGTTGTCTTAGGCAGCGATAGCACAAGTTGTAATTCTTGGCTAGCTCCCATCTTTTGTCACTTGCTGCGTCTCTGAACCTTTGGCAGTCAGACGCGTAGTGACCACTTTTGTCGCAAATTCGACATTTGTTTACCGGCTTGTCGGTAGCTGTATGCGTCCGTTGTATGACGCGTTTTCCCGCTAGAGAATCCGTTTCCTTGATGTTCTCAGGCGGGGCGAATGCACTGCAGAAGTGAGCTTGCTCGGTTATGAAGTCGCTGAAGAGTGACAGGTCCGGCAGCGACTGGTACTTTTCCGTGTACGTTCTGTACCATTGTACACGCAGAGAATTGGGTAGCTTCTCAGTTAGCTGGCGCACCAGCTCGGCATTGAGCAGATAGTGCCCCTTCTTGAGAGCTCGCAGAGTGACAACTCCGCTTCTGACTCGACTTGCAAAGGTGCAGATGTCCTTGGGCGACTCGCTGCATTTTGGTAGCCCTCTAAGTCGGTCTGTTTCGGCCTGAGCTATTGAGTCAGGACGTCCAAACTGTAGTTCCAATTCTCTCATGATCTCATCCGGCTTTGCGTTCCCGATGAGCTCTGAGCTCACTGTCTCCAGTGCGCGACCACGCAAGCTCCTTCTGAGTCTTGCCGTGTTTTCTATGTCGCTGAAGTAGGCATGAGTTGCCTCGTAAATGGCTCGAAAAGATAGCCATTCTGTATGAGCTCCACCGAAATTCGGCAGAGTCATGATAACCTGCGACGCCGATCGGTTAGGCGTCCATGGTTCGATTTTTCTGTCGGCTAGCGACGCTATAGCGGATGTCAGCTCCGTTAGAAAAGGACGGAGTGACTCTTTCGCTTCTATTTGCCTTGGCGGCTCCACGTTGGACGGCTCTGTCCTAGGTGGTTCGATGTTAGACTTCACTTGTGGATGTTCTATATGGTCGATATGTTTCCGGGAGTCCGCTATAGCGTCGACGGCCGCAGCCGGGGTCCAATCGTCATTGTCCCCTTTGGCGACGTCATTCTCCCTCAACGGTGTGGGCTCTGGCGCCTCTTCGAGCCACGAACGGACATACTCTTCATTAGAATTTCTGTCATCCATATATTCATCCTCAGAAGCTTCTTCTTCTGCTTTTTGAAGTGCTAACTTAGCGAGTTCCAACTTTATTTTCAATAAGTCTTCACGAGCTCTTGAAATTTTCTTACGTGACCGGGTCGACTTGCTAGTTGACGGCGGTCCAGTATGTTCGATACGGGCGTCACCCCGGGTAGCCATTACTTCTCCTTGAACAAAGGTCTTATCCCGGATCCTTTGTTTTCTACCAGAAGGCTTCAGTGTTTTTTCTGAAGAATCTTCTGATTTCGATGCCTTTCTGCGTGTGCTTGGTTCCTGTGGTTCCTCCTCCTCATGTGTGGGCGTGTTGTCACCTATCTGTGACGTTGGTGGGCTTCTGACTGGTATGGACTTTTCTGTCCCTTCAGTAGTGGACGGTGAGCGTGGGGGCAGCTGATGTTGTACGCCCGCACCTGGACGCTCAATGGGGACTGTCCATGATTCAGGCCTCTTGTCCTGGGATCTGGTAGTCGGCATCCTGATTGGTTCAAAGTTTCAGTTTGAATACGCCAAGTACAAGTCCAATCTTCAACTTGTCTTCAAAACGTTGGCTCGAAACGGCTGAGTCCAATTCTAGACTTCTTCAATATGTCAGTTTGAATCGGCTGAGTCCAACTCTAGACTTCAACACGAACTGGTTGACATCTATTTTCGAGCTTCAAAACGGCTATGTCCAAACTTAATTTTTTCTTGAAAACTGCTAAGTGGTAACTCTGGGTTAAGTCCGATTTCAGTCGTCGGCTTGAAGAGGGTTCGCTTCCTTTTTCAAACTTCGAAAAGTATCTCCAAACTCCGGGTTAGTTTAAACTCCGGGTTATATCCGACCCTCTTAACTCCAGGTTATTCTTCAAACTATAAGTCGCTAGTCAGTCTTCAAAACTATAAGTTCCAAATCAGCTTCAAACTTCAATGTTGATACGTAAACAAGTTCACTATAAGACTTTCAACACAAAATGGGTAAGCACATGAGCATATGTTTTCACTGTACTTACTGTTGTCTAAGTGTCAACTTGTCCAGCAGCCTCCAAGGTTGAGCAGCCGGTCTGGTACCAATCACTGAACTGTTGGTCCAACTCTTGACGTTAGTAGTCACTTCAGACTCCAGATATCCAGGTTTGAAACTCCAGACTTCGATCGAGAGCTTCTATCTCGATAACGACTATTTGTTTTTAAACAAATTCTAAGTCGAAAATAAGCCTTCAGCTATAACGCTTCAGGAAATTTCAGCAACTATTTTTTCGTTCTATTTTATAGAACAAGTCGCCCACACGACTATTCAATATGCTTCTGTGTGTAAGCCTCTTCTTGGATAACGCTTCAGCGATAATCCTTCAGCCGTAACCCTTCAGGAATTCTATGAACGTCGTATGTTCGTTCTATCTCCTAAACGAGCTCCCAACACGCTGTTTGAAAACTCCGATTATGAGTTTCCTAGCGATAACTCTTCAGGCTATGCTATATTCCTTCAGGATACAGTTTCTGTGTAATCTTCGATTACTGTGAATTCTCAGTAAGCAGGTTACACAACAGAAACAGCTCAAAAAACCGTCTTTTCGCGACGGTAATCACACGGGAACGGTTAGCTTCTCAGGAAGCCGGTAGAACCACAGGAATAGCTCAGGAATGGCTGCTGTGTCCCAGCAAAATGGTTGTCTTCCAGGTAGTCCACGCGTGGGCCTAATCCACTCGTGCACTCTTCACGACTGTAGTCGCTCTGGAAGTTTCTACTATGAGACGATAGTACGTTGCGCCTTTTGACGACGCTAATCACCCGGTAATACGGTTGCTGACCAGTAACTGGGTTATCTCACCCAGGAAACGGGTTTCTATCGTCCCAGAGTGTACGCTATGTTTTTGACTGTTAAAGAAACATGATCTTAACCCTGGCACTTGTAAGGTTTACGAGATGGAACGTCAGTATTCTTATTTCCCTGGAACTTTTCTCACGAACGCAACGCTTAGTACCCCAGTTGGCACATTTGTGTGGTGTGTAATCTTACCAGATTTATATTGAGGGTACGTTGAGATATTTGAGCATCAGTTTTCTTTGTTCTCACGAATGTTCACAGGCGTGAGCGTCAGTTTTCTTTGTTCTCAGGTACTAGTTTTCACAGGAACGATACGTTTTGACATTACCCAAGAAACAGGAATGTAACCTCAGTATATAAGGTCACTTTACATCAGGCTTGTTTGTTCTCAAGGCAGCGTTCGTGTCCCCAGGGCATCAGGTTTCTTTTTTCACAGGAATGGGACATCAGTTTTCTTTGTTCTCGGGAACAAGGCTCTTCCTTGGCCTATATTTTCACAGCGTCCGGGACATCAGTTTTCCTTGTTCTCGGGAACAAGGCTCTTCGTTGGCCTATATCTTCACAGCGTCCGCTGGTCTGGTATGTTTCCCAGAAAATTCGGCTCGACAGGACCAGCAAATGGTCCGTAGGTTACCAATATTCGGCTCGACAGGACCAGCAAATGGTCCGTAGGTTACCAATATTCGGCTCGACAGGACCAGCAAATGTACGGGACGGACGTGATCGTCCAAGACCGACAGGCAATCAGGAGGTTGTAAGGCTCCTGCTTGAACGCGTTGACGCCCCTTGCACCTATTGTTCAGTTGTCATCTGGTAACTATGGACCTTGGAGACACTTGAAGGTTGCCAAGTAGGTTGAGGTGAAAAACGTGATGTCCAGGTTAAATAAAACTATTTGTTCATGGCCAGAAGCGATGTTCCTTCATGGTCCTCGATGCGCAATGATGCGTGGAAATACTTTAAGTGAAATAATGGCTACGAAATGTTCACGCGCCTGCGCACTATTAAAGAGGCGAACTCGACTGCGACGAGGACCACAACATTCCGACCGCAAAAACTTTTATTTTTCAAAAAATATACGCTAAGACTCGTAGCTTGAAACTGACAGGAACTACCCTTCCACTGGACCGATTCTGGTGAAACTTGTATTTTTGGATAGGTCTCGAAGAGACCTTCCCTCCAGTCTTTGATCCAGGTCCCTAGCCCCTACCATCAGGGAGTTCTCGTAAGGAGAACGTCGAAGAAAGGGAATTCCCGCCAGTTTGAAGCTTTACAATCGAGTTTCTCCTAAAACTAGACATGTTAGCTCTAGGGTACCAGCGAGGGACTTGGAGCCCTCCTACTGGGCCGTTGACACACATAAGTGTTACAGTTATATTCAAAACATTCAGGCGTACAGCCGCGAAATGGTGCGAGAAGTTAGCTTATGCCCCTGATCTTGGCACATAAACTCGATTCCTACTCAGACTGCTGGGTGGATTTTCAAGTTACATTCACACCCGGGTAGCCCTCGTGATGGGCTATCCCAAGGTAGAAGTCCGGTAGCTACATGTCCAACCCCCGATGAGTTATCGTTTGTTACAAGTTTGTTTACATAGCAAATCCATGTAACCTCGCACCATATCAGGTCGCTTAACTCCTCAACCACCAGAGCTAAGCTCCTTCCGGAAGTGTGGTTGGGTAGCTGGAAAACTAGGCTGTCTGACGGCGGTACCCTGATGGGTGTACCACCAGCCTTTCCGCAGCTTAAGGTGCCGGGAAGCGGCCGAATACTAAATTTTACGTTGTCTCACATCTTTAATGTGTCTGTGTGCGTTACATACCCCTATATAGCTCTGTGTCATGACTGAGTGTAGGCGCCTGCCTGAGGGTCCACGAAGGTAATGCTTCAGACAGCATATCTATAGCTGACCAGGCACCAAATGTCCCTGGACGCAGTGACACATCGGCAGCCGCATAGAAACGTCCATGCCGGCATACACAGACACATCCTCTCAAGCAAGTGACGCCTATGTACTAGAATTACATAGGTGCTGTCTATTTATAGGGCCTAGACAAAATTCTAGGTCACCTAGAAGCGCTAAAATGGCTTGTATCGAATTTTCCAAACACTTACTTGAGTAAAACGTATGTATATTTCCCTTTTTAGAGTAAAAATGCATTAAGACTGGCCATGTACTGCTATTATGTATAATTTCTCAGTCATGGCATCCAGCCATCCTATCTAGAACACCTAGCTGGTGTTTCCTAACAAAACAATTATGTGTAAGGAAGCAATCTGATTGGTTGGTGAATAGAATACCTATAGCACCACCTGATACCCTGCTCAAAACGGGGGGTCTAAAATAAGTAAACAAAATATTTTTATTTCCTTAAACCTATACATTTATCATATAACTAAGGTACCTTATGTATAATTCTAACACATAAGCGCTATATTCACACTATAAACTATGTAAAAGCCCCCAAAACATGAGTTTAAAGTTATCAAAATTCTACAAAAACTGGTTTTAGTATAAATATAAGGTGCCGCCCTCTTACAGGTCATTGTGAACTAAACGCTCGTTGAGGACGGTTGTTTTTTACGGAGTTAAATACTTGTTTCTTTCCGTAATAACACAATCAGTATGCATATTAAAGCTTCTAATTTATTGTTATTAGACTATATAATTCTATTACCTACTGATAGACACATAAAATATAATTTTAGTGTCTCAAAAACATGAGCAAAAATTAGTTACGAGCTTTACTATAAAAGGTTTTTTCACCTACCGACATCGCTTAGTATGCGATGGCGCTCTGGGGTGAGCAGACGTGTGTCTGTCAATACTATTTATATTTTACATATGACAACCTATCTAAAGGTGACGTATCGTCGCGAACAACATACCTCTCTTCAGTATAACCTTCAGGCGGTTTCATGTATATTTCCTCGTCTAAAGTGCCATAAAGGAAGGCTGTGGACACGTCAAACTGTGCTAGTCTCAGCTTTTCTTTAGCAGCAACACTCAGAACAGCTCTTATTGTGCTACTCCTAGCAACAGGACTAAAAGTTTCATGAAAGTCTACATCTTTCTTCTGAGAATATCCTTTTATAACCAGTCGAGCCTTATATTTTTCAACAGATCCATCAGGATTAGTCTTTATTTTGAAAATACATTTACATGGAATGGCTTTCCGACCTTTTGGTAGTTCGACTAGCTCCCACGTCTGGTTTTCTTTCAGCGAGTTCATTTCGCTTTCGATAGCCTTTTTCCATTCTTCTTTAGCCTTACATGACATTGCCTGTTTGAAGGTTTTCGGTTCGAACAAATTTTCAGCTTCTAATGCCATAATATAGTCATTGAACCGTACATGAGGTCTAAGATTTGCTCTATCTCTGAGAATCATCTGACTTCCCTCTCTTTCATGGTCGTCATCAGATAGATCAGGATCATCGGCTTCGTTACCTTCAGCGAGTTCTCCATTTTCTTCTTCAGAGATAACGGATTCAAACGTTGATTCATCTAGATCATCATCTATCTCATTATTGGCTTCGTGACGTGCCCTTGATGAAGTAGGTTCTTCAATTACTTCAGATCCGAACTCTGTAATATTCCGCTCTCCAATCTCTCTAGTATCGTTAGTTTCGAATTCATTATGCAGACTTGGAAAATTATGGAATAAGCTTTTCTGAAGAGTTTTTGGCTCTTCTGATTTAGGCTCAAACTCTTTAGATTTGCCCAGTAATGGTGCTTCTTCGAATATCACGTCTCTGGATCTAATCAATTTGAGTGATTCCTTATTCCAGATTCTATAGCCTTCGTCTCCTTCATAACCAATAAGAATACCTTTTATAGCTTTCTGTTGCAGCTTCTTGCGGTTAGCTTTAGGAACATGGGCATAGCACGTGCAACCTAGGATTCTTAGATGTTTGATCGCTGGCTTCTTTCCGTACCACAGTTCATGAGGTGACTTGCATGGCACGCTAGATGGCCCTGTGCGATTCAACACGTAGACTGTTGCGTTTACTATCTCTGCCCATAAGCCATCAGGTATCTTCTCATGTGCATGCATGATAGCCCGCGCGGCTTCTACCACCGTCCTATTTTCTCTTTCTACGCAACCTGCTTGCTCCGGGGTGTGGGGCATCGTGAACCTTTGCTTGATGCCGTTTTCGGTTAAGATATTTTTGAACTTTTCGCTGATAAATTCTCCACCATTATCGCTTAATACTTCTTTGATAACGTGTCCCGCAACTTTAGCTTCTTTTAAGAAAATATCAAGCTTTGAAGCTGCTTCAGACTTTTCTCGAAGAAAATAGATGCAACGATGGCGTGTAAAGTCATCCTTAAACAGGACATAATATCGTAACTTCGAAATTGAATATGGAAACGGTCCACAAATATCGGTATGGATTAGTTCTCCGGCTTTAGTGGCTCTAACCCTTGTACCAAAAGATTGCCTGTGAGCCTTTCCATAAACGCATCCTTCGCAGATGTCCGATTGCTTATCCTTCACTTTTAACCCTAGCTCGTTTTCGATGACTTGACTAACGTGTCTTTTGTTTTGATGTGCTAGCCTTTCATGATAGACTTGTAATGGATTTACCAGTAGTTGATTGACTTCTCGATTTTTGGGCGCAACGCAGGTAAGCTCTAGCTTAAATAGTCCACCTTTAATCGCTCTAGTCCCAATAACTCTAATGCTTCCATTTACTTTCACCATGCATTGTTTAGGCGTAGACACAAACGTACTCATGGATGAGTTATCGTGCACAGAAAGAACTGAGAATAAGTTTCTTTTGATTTTTGGAACATACCAAACGTCCTTCAATAGTACGTGTTCTACGTTTCCATTGACCTTGGCTTCAGCTCGAATGTTGCCCATTCCAATGGCTTCAATGGTTTGTCCATTCGCTGCAGTTACCGTATGTGAACTCTTAAAGTGTTCGAAGCTTTCAAAGAAGTCGCCTGAATTCGTAACATGGCTTGTCGCTCCGTTGTCAACGTACCAGTAATTTGTATCTATTGGCATTCCATCATCGCAAGCTAACACTGTCAGGTTAACATTTGAGGTTTTACTGTCATTTGACGGCTTTCGTGGACGTCCATCATTTATCCATTTTTGGCATTTTCGTACAAAGTGTCCAACTTCTCCACAATAATTGCATTTAAAAACTTTTTTCTTCTTCTGTGTCTTCACGATTAATACTTCTTCAGTTTTCTCTGTCTCATCTTTAGTACTTAACGCTTTTTCATATGCACTAAGCTGCGAAGTTAAGTTCTCTACTGTCCGATCCTTTTTTGATATAAGGAGCCAACTTGACTTGAAAGCGAAATAATCTTTTGGTAAAGTGCCAAGTATTTTACAGATTAGTAATATCTCGGGCAAAGTCGCATCAATTTGGCTGTTCAATTCATGCCATATGTTTTTTAACGCAGATATATGCTTTCTTATGTCATGTTCAGAATCCTTTTTATAATCAAAGAATTTTAAACAGAGATCATAGCTTTTGTCTTCGCTACTTGCATTGTAGAGGCGATCTAGCTCATCCCATACTTCTTTAGCGCTTTTGTACCGCATGACTTGTTCAAGTATCTCATCCGTCATGTTTGACGTCATCAGAGTCAAAAGAATACAGTCAATTTTCCGGAATTCTTTTAAATCCGATTCGTATTTTATTTTTGCAGATTCATTTCTGACATCTACAGGTTCAACAGGTCTACAGATCTTCCCTTCCAAAATATCTTCAGCACCGGGAATTGCTCTACACACTGTATCGATCCTATACTTCCAATGCTTAAAGTTCGTTCCATCAAGGTGCATTATTTGTACCTTTGAGGCCTCTGCAATCGCCTTATCCATGGTGACGTTAGACCGGGTACAGATTTTTGCAAGAATTTTCACAACTCTTTCCAAGAGGTAAACTTTCGCGCATCCACTACTTTTTTGTAACTCAATCAATTGAATCACGCTCTGCTACCATGTTAAAGTAGATATAAGTACTGTGGGATCGAATAAAACCAGTTACTATAAATAAACGAATATTATTGACGTAAACTGTAAGAAATATTTTAGTCAAGTACAATGGTGACATAGATGACAGTCAACAACATATTGCTTGCTATGGTAACATCTAAGGCTGGTGATAGATGTTAAAGGAGTATCTATTCCTAACAGTTTTTGAGCATCGCTATTCTACGAAAGCCGCAGAGAGCGATGGCCGACAGTCATCAAGGGGGTATCGCACGATCTCCTATGAGGCGGCTTGTGTACTGGCCGGATCCCCGCCCTGGGACCTGGAGGCGAAGGTACTCGCGTCACTGTATCGGTGGTGCGAGGAAGCGCAGTCGCGAGGCGACTGGCCGATGCAGTGACGTATGGAGTTGCGTCAGTCCCAGCTCCGCGAGGTCCTGGTGATGGGACCACCACACGTGGTGGAATGGCCGGACAGGATTTAACCTCCTACCGCCATTCCGCACCATCGAGGGGGTCCGGCCAGTGCTCGAGAGCTGGCTTGGGAGGAGGCACGGCTCCCTGTCGTTTCGGGTGACGCAGATGCTCTCGGGGCATGGTTGCTTCGGCAAGCGTCCGGTCCCTGTTTATGCGGCACAGGTAGTGGCGCATAAACAGGGACCGCAGCCTAATTGTGTAAGTGAATTCGGCAAAGGCCAATTAGGCTGCCGGTGTCACCACTGCGTCGAATGCCAGGAGGACACGGCGCGGCATACGCTGGCAGAGTTTTCCACTTGGGAGGAGCCGCGTCATGCCCTCATCTCTGAAATAGGCAGTGACCTGTCGCTACCGGCCGTAGTTGAGTCTATGCTCGGCAGTGAGGAGACCTGGGACGCGGTAGTATCTTGAGGCTGCGGAAAGCGAGAGGGAGATTTTATCCACTTATCCAATCCGCAGCAGACGCGCCGGGCATCAGCGGAGGGCAGAAACACCCTCTTACAGCCCCTAAATGGGACCGAAGTTGTGGCGCGTAGTGTAACACGCGCGCCCGTCTTAGGCATCGCGGGAGTAGTCAAACACCTCACTCCTCCCCAACACGAGGTCGAGGAGATGGATGGAGGACATTCAATAAAGATTTTCCAACTTGGAACAAAAAAAAAGTTAAGGTATGCAGGGTAGTTACGGTAGGTAGGGTAGACAGGCACGGTAGGTTAGGCAGTGTAGGTAGAGTAGGTAGGTATTGTAGGTAGGTACCTACCTACCTACCCTCCCTACCTACATAACTTACCAGGGCAGTCTAAACCTATTTTACTGATATTTTTATTCAAATAAAAGCTATTTCTGATCTACTGACTGACGGCTAACTACGAGTAGGTATAATGTACCTAATATCAAAACAACAGATTTTCAAAAACGCACCATAATACCATTTTCGCGCTGGATATGAACTTGGCAGCCATAAAATTTAAATAAAGTACAGTTCAAGAGCTTTCATATGACATCACTCACTGCACTGTGTGCTGAGAGAATCCCAGGTAAACCCTGTGCATACTTCTGTGTGTCGCTGGTGTCGCTCTTAGGTACAATGCAGAGCGAAGCAAAGTGGCTTGAAAAACAGAGTTACAGGATTATGATATATTTATTGGATGAATCCAATGTTGATGTAGCTATTTGAAACAAAAGCAAATTTCAGTCTGAAATAAATAAAAGACCTCACTAAGGTTGCATATTTTATTATCGATAATTATTTGTATGTTAATAGAAAATCTCCGACACGCTGACACTTAACAAGGCTAAACATATTGAAATGGTCGACTATACAACACGCGGCTTATATCCATCGACAATAATCGAACTTTCTGACACACTCATAGGAACATTTGCACCTTATCCTAACGCAATTATAACTCTAGCGGACGTTTTCAATAACCCATTGTATCTTTGACCCTTCTAGATATAGGGAAACCCATCAGAATTACCTGTAGATACGTCCCGCGCACTCCAGTCAGCCACGCCAGTCGATCATTTGTCGAATGTTGAACTTTTGGTGTAGTAGGAATTCTCGTCATCGATCAAGAGATCCTACCTCACAAATCAGCCGACGACGACGTTGTTGCTCTCTATAGACGACCGATAAAGGATCGATCTTTTGCGGCGATAGAAAAAGTATTGTCCTTTCACCAAAAAGGAGCTCGTGGCTAAATAATAACAGCCGCACGGGTCGATCTTTGAGGTTAAGCAACGCTTGACGAGGTCGGTCCGTGGATGGGTGGCCATTTAAATATACCGAGTTTCCTCGGTGCCTCGGAAAGCACGATAAGCCGTTGGTCCCGGCTGTCATTTGAAGATCTTTGACAGTCGTTACGGGTAGTCAGAAGCTTGAGATCTGACACCAGTCTTGCCAAGGGGTATCGTGTTACCCAGTTACTGGGTTGTGGAGGTCAGATAGGCAGAGTCGCTCCATGTAAAACACTAGTACTCAGCTGAATCCGTTAAGACTGGAAGCTGACCCCAACAACAATTGGAAAAAAGCTAGGCAGATGATGATTGTCCTTTCATCAAAATTCCATATAAATGACAAACATTGTAGTGATAGGTACGTGCTGTGGTCTACCCGTTTGTATGTAAGTACGGAATAGGTATGTTTCCTGGGTAGAAAAATGATAATTCTATTATAACACTTAATAATCTCACTGACGGAATAACCGTCAGTGAGATTATTAAATAATATTGGAGACGAATTTTTTGCTTTATTAAATAAATAAAAATTGACAAAGATAAAGCGCAACAAAGTTAAGGAATGGGGGCTTGTGACGTCACTTTGTCAGTATAAAGTATAGCACACCGTGACGTCACACGATATTTCAACGCACTGCATCGTCACAGTAAAAATATACAAACAGTATGGAAACTACCTGCAAACGCTCGAAACGGCACACTCACACAAACTTACGCACCGTCGAGACCGCTCGGGCACTTTAGAGGTAATGTCAGTACAAAGTGCCGCGTCGCGACGAGTGGTCACGTATTTTTGTGTTAGTGTGCCGTTTCCATACTGTTTGTATATTTTTACTGTGGTATCGTCGTAATTTTTTTGTTTACGTGGCAAAAGAAAAATACATGTCCAATATTTTTGTCTATGTGGTCGATTTGACGGACTCAATAGATATTTTTTGTGTGTGGTAGATATGGTTGGAAAGTTCAAAAAGTAACAAAGTCCTGCCTTCTTACTGCTGATACATGGATTATTGATAACGTGCGCGATGTACTACGATAAGCCTATCTCTACCATAGCTAGCGAGGAAATTTTACGACCTCGTCCTCAGTGTTGTAAATAAACTGCTATTGACCGCAACTTAGTTCGGGGGCCATGTTAAAATATTTACTTCTTACTTAAATTCTTATTGCACTAATTGCTGTATATCACTAAACATATCCTCGTAATATCGCTATGGCTGCCATACGCTTACCGGGAACAATTTCAGATAGCTACCTTCATTTAAAACAATTCAAATTCAGTCGAACAAACTTATCAAATCCAACAAAAAGTGTCACAATAAAGCGTGCAATAATAAAAAGAAATACATATATGAAATACATAATTATTTATGCTTAAACAAAAAAATTCCAAAAAGAAAAAAGACTAATTTATAATACTGGAAAAATACTTGATTAGATTTGAATATTATACAATTTGTCGGCCAAAGTAAAATTTTATCGGCAAAAATTTTTTTCACGAAATTCAAATCCATTCATCACAGTCTTTTTTTTAATAAAAACAGATTTCAGTAAACAATAAAAGCACGATTAATAAAGAAATACATAATTCATGTATCGATTATTTTATGATATTTTTCTGAAATAATAATAATAATTATTATTATTAAAATTTATCTATTTCACGGCATAATATCTTACAAACTACGGCTTGGAGTCAAAAATAAAATATTGAAAGTTAATGCTTACGCTAATGTAACATTAATATAAAGTTGTTACAGTAAATTGCACTTATTTATTATCACTTAACATTATCGTAATCATATATTTAGATTTTTTATTAACTTCTATTAATTTGATATTAAAAAAAAAAAAATTATAATCCAATGAGAATCTTCGAGCGAATAATAACATCTTACTATCACTACTTCGCTGTACTTATTAATATAATTTTCGACAAACAACGTCACTAAATTAATAGCATAATTTTATTTCACATTTAGAAAATAAAAGTTCTAAAAAAAATTTATTTAACTCTGATATCCCCATCCGATACATATAAATTCAATATTGGTATGTAAACGTGTACTTATTAATATAAATCTGCAATAAAACAAAGCATAAAGTAAACTTTAAGTACAAAGCATAAACATCACTTAACTAGTTGGCCCTAAGTTAGAGAAATACAACAATGTCCTGACATGTTATAGAAACTAACTCTAGAGGTCAGCTCAGACTGGTGGTGGAGACGAGAGGTTGAACTAGTCGACGGCACGAACTATTTTGTGCGCGGGGTTAAAATGCATGTTATCTTATCCGACAACACGTGCGAAAGAGATAGATGCTGTGATGAGCAGTAAGAATCTAATCGTGTATGAATTATCACTTTTGCAAGTATGTAGGGAAATTGATGATGATTTAGGACGAAAACGAGCGAGAGATACTTCATAAACAGACCTTTGGTAGTCTAGATATCATGAAAAAACTACTAAATGTATATTTTCAAAATAAAATTATTTGTATTATTGAATTACTAATCTATCCCTGTATGGAGGCTGTTTTGCAATTTTCCTTCTTGTAATGGTATTTATTTCCGCCCAAAGATGCGTTAAAATTAGTGTTGAATTATGGAACTTTCGACGTCCATAACTTTCAAATATATTATTTTTTTTAATTTTTGTTTCCATACAGGACTAGATCATGATGAGACAAATTGATATCATTTTTTATTTTGAACGTACATCGTCAAACAGTGGAGTAATTTCTAGACTACGTTTGTATGGAAGAATTTTCGACTAGTTTAACCTTAACGGACAATCGAGTATGGTATTTATTGCTATTTGTGTACGGTTCACATTTTAAGTGAAGCATGTCGCCCGTGACTCGCTCGACGCCAGCCTGTGCAGACCGATACGACGCATGTCACAACATCACCCGGATGTCGCGTTCTGTCCTCAATTCCTCCACTCACTGGAATAAACTCTGCACTTTCAGCTTGGGCAAGTATTGTGGCTGCGATGATTTCGTGATTTTCACCTGAAATGGATGGATCAATCGTTATTTTCGATCATACATAATTTGATATTAAGGTTTTATATCATTTTTTTTTTGATAAAAAAAAAAAAAATTGTACGTACTTCATGGAATTCCTCTTCTTTAATTTCCAGGGGATCTTTCATCATCTGGAAACAAACAGAACATTGATACTTTAGTGTGATACATCGGTAATCTCGTCCGTGAGTATTGTGCGTGAGTATTGTGTGTGAGTATTGTGTGTGAGCATCCGTGAGTATCTGAGGACTCGCAGCTGATGCTCGCGCAGCAGGTGCTTCATGTGTGGGGGATGTATGTGTGTGTGTAGTACCTTGGGCGGTCGTCCGCGGCGCGGCGGGTGTCTCGTGTGGCTGAGCACTCGCAGCTGATGCTCTCGCAACAGGTGCTCCGTGTGCTCGCGCGCAGACGACAGGCGCTTGCCGCACGACGAGAACACGCACGTGTACTCGCGACCTGAAAAAGTACACACAACATTAGTACTGTTGATTTACAAATTTTCAAGTGATTCTTTAGCCGCGTTGAGCGATTTTCGGCAAAGGCAAAATTTATGGTTCACCGACATTGTGGAGTCCAACCGCTGAGGTGCGATACACACCATACACAATCTCGGTGTCGATAACACTACGTATTCACCAAGCAGCTTTATTGAACTCCACATCTTTTTGGTCCTTCGAGCCGGATTATGCATTAGAATGCCCGGTACACATCGCACCTCAGCAGCTGGACTCCACATCTTTTTGGTTCTTCCTTAGTCAGAGTGTTGAAATGTGAAAGAAGTCTGCCACGTTTTGTAAACTTCGCCAGTATGTTGTCATATTTTAATACAGACATCTTAATGTAAAGTGTTGCGCCAATGAAAACTAAAAACTTTGGAATAACTGGTCACTAATATCTTTTTCTGGCCACTTTATTGTACTGACTGCCTTTTCTTTTTTCACGTAATCGCGGACGCGTGTTGCGCAGCGTGTTGCTGCAACAGGGGCTCGTTGGGCGTGCTACAAGTAAGTGAACGTACTGTTGTCGTCGTCGTCGCTGTGCTTGAAGAGCGCGGGCGCGTGTTGCGCGGCATGTTGCGCGGCGTGTCGCTGTAACAGGCGCTCGTTGGGGAAGCTCAGGCCGCACACGGCGCAAGAAGCACGTTGTGGAGGACTGCGGGTCGGGCTCTTCAGCTCCGCGTGCACTTCTCGTCTGGAAATAACACGTGAAATGTAAAAATTCAACAGTTGCATGACATCACTATTTGAATATGGGTTAAGCTCTGAGTAAACGCATAAAAAATTGCGGAATGGATTGCATATAGCAACTTTTTCCCCAGAGATTATCAATTTGAAAAACTGCAGCGACAATAAACCTCAATAAACATTCGCAATAAACGTTTTGGCTTTGACTTTGACCTCAACATTACAATGTGTTCAATAGCTTACCTGTGCATGTACATGTGGTTCCGCTGCTGGAACTGCTCGCCGCAGACGGTGCAGTCGTACGTGGCTTCCACGGGGCGTCCGTTCAGGTGCCGCTTGCGATGCTGATTCAAATTCGTTACCTACAGCCAACACAAATTCCTTAATGGCCTATTTTTTCACTAAGTTGATAGGTGTAACGATACATCAAAAGTCACATAACATTTCATTGCGCCTAGATTCCGCGAAGAGTAGAGGCAGAGTGTGCACCTTTAGTATCAAAAGTTATTTATTCAAATAAGGCTGAGGGCTAAGGGCATGAATCTGAACTCATGTTTAGACAAATAAACTATCTTTATCTTTAAGGGCCTAATTTGAACGTTAGTTTTACATAAAGACAGTCCCCTAAAATGCCCGCCAGTCATCACTTTCTAGTGTTTTAGCTAATAGTTACATAATTCCCTTTCTGTTACCTATTTTACCATAAGTTCTCCAAATCGATATCTAGAGCAGTCTTTATTATTGGTCTATTCACTTATTAATTCAACTTACGTGAAAGATTCCACGAAAGTAGGTACCAGGTGGGTGCTATATCTCTTTTACATGAGAAGTTTATTATGTAAACTTCGAAACTAATAGTGTAAAGAGGTTACATTATTTGTTTGCTTTTACGAGGTAATCTCTGGAAGCACTGGGGAGCAGGAGCTCGTAGCTAAAGAATAACAGCCACACGGGTCTATCTTCAAGGTTAAGCAACGCTTGCCGAGGTCGGTCCGTGGATGGGTGACCATCTTTACATAGTGAGTTTCTTCCGTGCCTCGGAAAGCAAGTTAAGCCATTGGCCCCGGCTGTCATTTGAAGATCTTTGACAGTCGTTACGGGTAGTCAGAAGCCTGAGATTTGACACCAGTCTAGCCAAGGGGTATCGTGTTACCCAGTTACTGGGTCGAGGAGGTCAGATAGGCAGTAGATCCATATAGAATACTGAGACTCAGCTAAATCAATGGCTACTTTTGTGTGTTATACAGTATCATTACGACATGGTTGGCGCAGTAGCTGAGCGATTGGCTACTGCGCTGCGTGTCGCGGGTTCGATTGCGGCACAAATATTATTACGGCCTACAGTTGGTCCGGTTGTTCAGTTGTTCAGTCAAGCTGTGTTTATGTATATGAGGCTTAACTCTAAATATTTGGAAACGCACCCACGATACAGGAGAAATCCTAAATGTGGAGCAAAGATTTAAAAAAAAACAATGAAAAAATCTTTACCTGCGCGTATGCCTTATTGCATCCCGGCTCGGGGCACACGAAAGGACGCTCGCCAGTGTGCAATCGAACATGGTTGTTCAGATTTGTAACCTGTGGCCAAATAAAAAAAAAAACTTATCTGACTGATCTTACTAAACGTGAAAGTTTGTGAGGATGGATGGATGTTTATTACTCTTTCACGCAAAAACTACTGAACGGATTTTGACGAAACTTTTCAGAAATGTAACATATACATCAAGATAACACACATAGGCTTATAATTTATAAAGATATTGGGAGAATTACTAATAACACACGGCCGGAGCCGCGGGCGGCAGCTAGTATAATAAATGCGAAAGTGAACGTCTGAACCAGAACGGCTGTCTTTGGTATAGACAAAATCAAATTTGTTAATTAATATTCCTATTCATAGTTATTGTACTAATTGGTTTTTTTTTTTTAAATTGACTCACATTCCGTTCCGTTGTTGTTGAGTTAGGTATTTTACCTATGTTTGCAATATTTGTAAGTATGTGAGAACCATGTTCCTACTTATCAAATTAATTAATTTTCCTGTTAATGCTTTTTAATAATTTATACCTGTACGTTGTATAGTGTGTAGAGCTATTCTGGATGCATCGTCCTCACACATATATTAATTTATTAATGTATGTACTTATGTAAATATTGTAAAACACCTATTTTTTTTAAAGAGTAAGTATGGAGTTTCTTGTGCGTTCTTCTCCATAACAATCTACTTTCCGAATGAACGGTAGAATCAATTTTTATTACTTGTAAATTTTAATTGTAATTTATATGACGTTCAAAAGTGCCGTTTATTGGCCTAGTTGAATAAATATTTTTGACTTTTGGATGAAATTTGGCATAGAGATAGATATAGTGTGGAATAGCGCTTAGACTGGCGTTACATCCCGGGAGTGAACGTTCCCTTGGAATGATTTTCAATTTTCGTACGGGCGAAGCCGCTGGCAAAAGCTAGTGAAGAATATGTTTTAAATAAAACCTTTTTTTCTGAAAACAACGTCTAATATTTAAAAAAAAATTACGTACCTGAGTAAATGCCTTCCCGCATTCGGAGCATTTGAATGGTCTCTCATTCGTGTGGATGCGAAGATGCGCTCTCAAGTTGTTGGATTGGGAAAACGCTAAAAAATATACGAGTGTTAAAGTCACCGCCAGGATAACAAAAAAAAAAAAGTCGTTTACACCTGTCTACCAATGTATTCCAATATTTCAAAACGATACGAAAAAAATGTATAGGCAGTGTCGCTAACACGATCAAAACAAACGTATCGCGGTAAGGGGCGTCCTTCATTACATTCAGTAATAAGTTAATATCTCATAAACATGTGGACCGATTTACATGATTTAAACGGATAAAATGGTTCGAGGAGCTCGTGGCTAAATAATAACAGCCGCACTGATCGATCATCAAGGTTAAGCAACGCTTGACGAAGTTCGTCCGTGGATGGGTGACCATTTCAACATACCGAGTTTCCTCCGTGCCTCGGAAAGCACGTTAAGCCGTTGGACCCGGCTGTCATTTGAAGATCTTTGACAGTCGTTACGAGTAGTCAGAACCTTGAGATCTGACACCAGTCTATCCAAGGGGTACCGTGTTACCCAGTTACTGGGTTTTGGAGGTCAGATAGGCAGTCGCTCCATGTAGTACACTGGTACTCAGCTGAATCCGGTTAGACTGGAAGCCGACCCCAATATAGTTGGGAAAAGGCTAGGAGATTGATTGATATAGATTATCAAAATATCTCCATATACAAAAAATCATGTTATCAAGTTACGTAATTCTTTTTGGTACAAGTCGGATCAAACACTTTTATTTTTTTTTGTTATCTGGTGCAGGGTTTAGTATGTCAAGCAATCTTAAAAAAAAGATTTAAAACCTACCCATTAATTACATCAGTTCAGAAAAAAAAGTTAAATCAAAAAATCAAAAAACCCGACTGCTTCAAAAGCGAACTAAAAAGTCGTAAACAAGGAAAAAATCATGCTGTGCAGTCGGAGGATACATACGCGCGAGCTGGCTGACCAAAACCAGATGTATCCTCCTCCTGCACAGCATGATTTTTTCCTTGTTTACGACTTTTTAGTTCGCTTTTGAAGCAGTCGGGTTTTTTGATTTTTTGATTTAACTTTTTTTATTTATAACTTTTTAGTTAATTTTTTTTCGAATTGGATACATTTAAACATATAAGTGTTATATATTTTTGAAATCACCTTTTAAAACCCTTTATTTTGATACCCCACACGATGGGTTTGGAAGAAAAAAAAAATTTGGGCTCCTACAATATGGCGCCCAAAATCCGCCATTTTTCTATTAACCAATTTAAATGTAGCCTATGACACTCGCAGGATTAAGACGAATCGATTGACGTATGAATCATCAAAATCGGCCAACGCGTTTGGTCTCTGGAACGCCACATAGGAACAAACATACATACATACATACATACATAGACTGATAAACACATTACCCTCCTTCGGCAGTCGGGTAAAAATAGACCGCATGTTACGAATTTATGATAACCTAGCCGTTTCCTATCAAAACTAATAAGAACTTTTTTTTCCATTGCTACTTACGATTTTAGGATGCATCTGTCGATCTCTCCGCAGAATAGAAGTCATGATTATATGTGAATATTTTATTTATTTTATCAAGGTAATTTTTGCAAAAGAATTGACAATCCAGACTAATATTATTTGCGTATTAATCTGTATGTCTGTTTGTTACGTTTTTACGTCTTAACAGCTGAACAGATTTCAATGAAACTTTGCACATACGTAGCCCATGTCCTGGATTACGACAGAGGACAATTACTTTTTATCCCGCAAGTATATTCCCTTGCAAAGTTGCGATAATATCTGACTTTTACGCGGCCGATTCTGCTAGCGAAAAATAGTGTTTACCGGCCAAGTCACGCTTCAATCACGTTTGTTGTATGGGAGCCTCCCTTAAATAATTATTTTATTCGGTTTTTAGTATTACAACATTAAATACATCATCTGTGAAAATTTCAACTGTCTAGCTATCACGGTTCATGAGATACAGCCTGGTGACTGACAGACAGACAGACGGAGCGCTGAGTCTTAGTAATAGGGTCCCGTTTTTACCCTTTGGGTACGGAACCCTAAAAACAGTGGTAAGCTCACCTTTATTGCAGTAGGTGCAGACAAAGCGTCTCTCGGCGCGATGGTTGCGCAAATGGTTCTGTAACTGCATGTTCTTCTGAAAAGACTTGTGGCAGACGCCACAATACAATGATGATTCAATTCCCTCCTGCAAGGTGCAAAAACTTTGCTGTAAAGCTTAGCACGCATTGCTGTTTTTAGTCGTGCGGATTTTATTCGCGTGAATTTTTATCCGCGTACTGAATCATAACTAACATGCACTGCGGATAAAATACCGCAAGATTTTCTCTTACAAGATAGACCACAAAATATTCGCGCGAATCTAATCTGCGCCGCCGTGCGGTTAATTCTGTGGCAAAACACAGATTTGGTGCGGCTTTTTACCGCGCGGTTTTTTACCGCAATTGCGTGCAGTTTCATAAAATTCCATATGTTGCAGAATTTGCGGTTTTTATCCACACGGCTAAAAAACGCAATACGTGGTAAGCCTAACACTGGGTACAAATTGGCAATTCAGCTTATGTTGGGACATGAATCGGGAATCTTAGTACAATCTTCCATAAATAAAATATTATTTTGACTGTTGGCCGTCACATAATACTACCAATGTGAACCCAGTATTACAAATTTCACCACAGTGGAGTTAGTAAAGACACATATTTCTGTGATTTTATTTTCTTCTGCATTGTAGAAAGAGAGTGATATTGGCTGGTAGTATTCACATTTTCATTCCAAGACAATAATATGCTTTCTGCTTGATTTTATAACAACAACTACAACATGGAAGAGGACCCTTCTCTTTTTCGTAAATCTAGAACTAAGGCATAGTTGTTTTGTGTGACTGACAACTTAGTGAATTCCTTTATACTATAGTGTTTTCATGTATTAGGTACAATTAAGACTAAAGTGTTCCTATCAATATCCAGGTCATCAGTAAAATGTTTTTAAAGCTTACTTCTGTACAACTATACTAGAGTTAGTAACTCAGCAAGTTTTGCACCATATTCAAGGAAATTAAATAACGGATAAACATGCATGTTTCAGATAATAAGCACCTCTTCGCTGTTGCTGGTCTGCGGCACAGTCTGATCGGAGCCATTCTCTCCTATTGTTATTTCAGGCACTAGCGGCTGGCACTTGAAGCAGGCGTACATGCCATCCTTGCCTGTCTCAAACAGTTGCTGAAACATACACAATATTATAGGTATAATACAGTTAATCTTATCTTTCTTTAATACATTTTGTTCCCAAGCTACAGTTTAGTATAAAACAAAAAGTAAATGCTTCTCAACATAAACTTAGCAAGACAGTCTAATATTTGCCATCCTTTCTAAATAAAATAGAACCAAACAAGTTTTTATGTATGTGAATAGCTAACTATAAATGCAGTGATATTATTATTTAAACAGAGATGCTTGTGGTACCTATAGCATATGCCAAGGTTCACTATTCAAGTACAAAAAAAAGGATCACGGTTGTTTTTTACACTGCGCTGAGCCAGACGTAAAAAAACAGCTACGGACCGACAAAAAAAAAAAAAAAAATACGCGGGCAGGTTTCGAATGTCAAGTTTTTTCTCATTTCTGCAAAGACTTCTATAATATTTCAGCTCAATTACATACAAAATGCTTACTTTCGTAAATCTGTAGAAGCCCGAATGACCAGGGACGTTATTTTTATAACATTCTCCAAAGAAAACAAAAAAATATTGACGATATATTTCGAGACGACGCATAAAATAAGTAAACAGATACTCACAACAGCAGGTTTAAGACAAATCCCACATTTGTCCATAGTGGACGATCACAATACTATCAAATAAATCAAAATAACTTAGAAAATTGCTGATATTTATTTAAAAAAAAGCAGCCCTCAGTGGCTCTCACTCCGAAAAATCACAGGGCGGGGCGAGAGCGGGGAGTGCAGGGGGAGTGGTGAAGACATAAAATCATAGACAAGATTCCAAGAATGTTGCCATTTATTTTTGTAATGTATTTTTCAGATTAAGTGTAAAAGGTCTGTAACTCAGCTTTTTTTTCTTTTGACGTTTTCGGATTTAGTTCATTCAAAATTCATAATTCATTCAAAATTGACCACTCGTGGAAATACGAAATTATCGTGTTTTTTCACCTGAACTGCGTATTTTTATTTACTATAATTTTTGTTATGTTTTAATTAAATCAAGATAACTTTTTAATTGTTATACCTACTTCTATAGTTTTATATGCTCATGTGAAGGGCTTTGTTGATAAGTGTTTACTATTATTTTTGTGAAAGATGGCTGAGAAAATTGTAATAACCAGTGGCACCCAGCCCATTGTGAAGATAGGTCATTACACGCTGGGAGCAACCCTTGGTGTAGGCACCTTCGGCAAGGTGAAGATCGGGGAACACCAGCTGACCAAACACAAGGTCGCCGTCAAGATTCTGAACAGACAGAAGATCAAGAGCCTCGATGTCGTGGGGAAGATTAGACGTGAAATACAGAATCTTAAGTTGTTCAGACATCCGCACATCATCAAACTGTACCAGGTGACAATACTGTTTGCATTATAATATTCTTTGACCTTGAATAAGTCACACTTGACTCATACGTTTTGCTGTTGTTCATCAAAATATTGATAGGAAAAACTACTTCAAACATAACTTTGTTCAGCAAAACTCTTGGTAACCAATATCATGTAACATTGCCAGGTGATATCCACTCCTACAGACATATTCATGATTATGGAATATGTATCTGGTGGAGAACTGTTTGACTACATAGTGAAGAGAGGCAAGCTGCAAGAGCATGAGGCCCGGAGGTTCTTCCAGCAGATCATATCTGGTGTAGACTACTGCCATCGGCACATGATTGTGCACCGAGATCTGAAGCCTGAGAACCTGCTGCTTGACCACAACATGCATGTGAAGATAGCTGACTTTGGACTGTCCAACATGATGATGGATGGAGAATTCTTAAGGACATCTTGTGGATCACCTAATTATGCTGCACCTGAGGTTAGAGCAAACACCTAGTTATTACCATTATGTTTTATACAATATAAACTAATATAATCGTAAGATAATTTCTTTGTTGGTTTATAATGTAAAAGGCAATCTTTGGATGAACTGATTCCAATAAGAAAATTTTTACATTTTATTGCCAAATGCCATCTAGGCAACATTTTATACCACAAAAATGCTTGAACCTTATAAATTTTGACAGCATAGCTTGAGTTGAATGAACTACAACTTGTTCTCAATACTACTGCAACATAAAAAATTATAATATAATACCTACTAATTGTCTGCGTTTATTATCTACTAACATTTTATCCATTATGGAAAGTACAAATGTATTGCAAATTTAAAAATAAAATATACTTTCTGCACAGGTTATATCTGGCAAACTGTATGCTGGTCCAGAAGTGGATGTCTGGTCATGTGGAGTCATATTATATGCCCTGCTCTGCGGAACATTACCCTTTGACGACGAACATGTCCCAACACTGTTCAGAAAGATCAAATCTGGCATATTCCCCATTCCTGAGTACTTGAACAAGAGTGTGGTCAGTCTGCTGTGTATGACACTGCAAGTTGACCCCATGAAGAGGGCTTCTATAGAAGATGTAAAGAAACATGAATGGTTCCAAAAAGACCTGCCGGGGTATCTGTTCCCGTCTCCTGTTGAGCAGGTAATTACAGTATGTAAATCTCATCCCTTTTTTTTACTAGTTCATAAGTAGATATAGTTTTCCGTTTTGTTTGTCCTGTTTTTTAGTCCAAACTGTGTTTGTCATAGACAATGTTTAGTCATGTCAAATTATAGATGTAGCATAGAGTCTATAATAAAATCAACAAGCTCTTAATGCAACTGGTTAAGCACTTGTTTTGATAAAAATGTGGTGTAATTTAGAGTTAGCCGCAGCTAACAATTCCAACTTTAGTCCAATTATACGTGGTGGCGGGTCCTTAGCGCTCCATTAGTATGCTTGTCTTGAATTTTATTCCAAGCCTGAAATATGTTGATGTTCATAAATGCATGTGTGAAATTGAATCACCAATCATTGCACACAAACATACTTTAAAATGTGCTTTTACTGTTTAGTTATATTTTTACCCGACTGCCGAAGGAGGGTAATGTGTTTATCAGTCTATGCATGTATGTATGTTTGTTCCTATATGGCGTTCTAGAGACCAAACGCGTTGGCCGATTTTAATGATTCTTACGTCAATCAATTCGTCTTAACCCTGCGAGTGTCACTGGCTACATTAAAATTGGAAAAGAAAAAATGGCGGATTTTGGGCGCCATTATGTGTGGGAAAAAAAAAATTGTTCCAAACCTATCGTGTGGAGGGGTTTATCAAAATAAAGGGTTTTGAGAGGTGATTTCAAAAATATATAACCTAATTAATCAAAAAAAAAAAAGTTGTAAATAAAAAACGATAATTCAAAAATTCGCTTTTTAAGCAGTCGGTTTTTTGATTTTTTCAATTAACTTTTTTTTATATCATAGCTTAATTAATTGGGTTTAGTTGTTTTTAAAACATTGCCCCACTAGGAATTTCTTCCTGTATCGTAGGTGCGTTTACAAACATTTAAACCCACGTACACAAGACACCCAGATCCGGAACAACTATCTGTAGACCATACAAATATTTGTTCCGTGCGGGAATCGAAACCGCGACACGCAGCGCAGCAGCCGATCGCTGAACCACTACGTCAACCGTGTCGTAACAATAATAATCATTTAAGTGGAAAATAAACAGTATATTAGTATAATCAACAGGCAGCAAATTTTTAAACAGTCACAACAATAAATGCACAAGCTGCAATATTCCAGTGCAGCGTCACAAACATTGCAACTATTCTTTAAAAGTCGTGCAAAGGTGAATGGCAGATTTTGTACCGTTTACTTTTTTTGTTGTTCGGTCATAGAATTTGTACCACTTATTAAGGCAACTAAGCCATTTATTTTCATGTAAATTTACTATTTTGAGAACTTCGGATTAATTAAATATATCAATAAAAAGATTTTAATAAATAAACGTAATAAAGTCGTACACTAAACGCAGTTATGTTTTTAGAAATTGTCTTATGTAAAATAACACAAATATTGAAATGATAATTAATTATTTAGAAATAGAAATTAACATTAAATATAATCAAACTCATCAATATATCAAACTGTTGCAGTCCACTGCTGGACATAGGTATCTCCTAATGCCCTGAGTAGGTACGATCCTCATCTCAATCTACCTACTTAATGGTAAGTAAAACACTACAAAGATAGCAACAAACAATTTAATTTACAATTTGTAACAATCTACATTGGTACACTAGTACATAACCTTCAAAAATAAAACTGGTTATAACTTTTATGTCCTAAGTTCTAAAAATCTAAGAATATAAAAAGGGAATATCTATCATATTAACTACCAATTAAAACAAAAAATATCGCAAAACACGAGATTTTATTAGCGGTACGAAATTCCCATACAAACCTGCCGTTCGCCTTTGATGGTTAACCTTACACCTGTCGATAAATATTGACAGATATTACTGTATTTACTTCAACTTTTTAGGACAGCAGTGTTATAGACACAGAGGCGATATCGGAGGTATGTGACAAGTTTGGTGTGAAGGAGCACGAAGTACACAACGCTTTACTAAGTGGAGACCCCCACGACCAGCTGGCCATAGCCTACCATCTCATCATAGACAATAAGAGGATCGCTGACGAAGCCGCCAAGGCAGAGATTAAGGACTTCTATGTAGCCAGTAAGATTCATTAATAATCCACAGACATCCAATTGCATAGCATCCAAATATACATCTATCTCCCGCATGAATCTTTTTTCCACCATTTATCTGATGTCCTGGTTACTGGCATAGACAGTGCATGTCCTAACAAAAAGCAAACTTAAAATTTTTAGAAGACTTTACCCCCCATTTTTACGAAGTCGGATAAATAACATAACAAGGAAAATATTAAATTAACACATAATTTATCTAGTAGTAGACGCACTTCGGTCGAGAATCTCGCGAAAGCATCCCGATTCAAACATTAAAACGCCCTTTACTTTTGAACGGCTGCACAAATTTTCATCAGACATAGCTAAGAACACTCGATAGTCACCTTTCAAACAAAAAAAAAAACGAAAACAAAATCTTTTCATCCGTTTAGGAGCTATGATGCCACAGACAGATACACAGGTCAAACTTATAACACCTCTCTTTTTCCGCCTGGGGTGTAAGTAAACGACACGATTATCGGGTTTTAAACTGGGTTCTAAATCAAAGCTAGTAGGTAAAGTAGTCACAGCCTCACAGCGGATCTTTGTGCTTCTGAAGTTGGCACTGCTAACCATTGCGCAAGAGACAGTTTGTCATCGAGTATACTGCATAGAGTAAGCGAGATAGGACGATGCGACAAACGTAAGCGAGTGAAAGAGACAGTTATACAATGCTATCTTCACCTTCAACATTGACGCGCTACTGCGCAAGGTCTTGTAGCCAATTCAGAGACACAAAGATCTGCTGTGATTATTATATATCTTTCATTCTTCGTCACATCATGATCCATCCATCACTGTATCATGGCTAAGCATGGTCCTACTCGTTTACCCACGTTATGTATTATACCTCAAGCAGGTAACTCTCCGCCCGCGGCCACGGAGACGGCGCGCCCGCATCCGGAACGCATCGCGCCGCATCCGCACCCGCATCAGGATAAAACCAGAGGGACACCCGTAAAGAGGTAAGATTATTATTTACTTTAAGCCAATGATATTCAAATAAACAGATATGTTATAAGCGCGCGCATTGTGAAGACTCAAATAGGACACAATTGTGACCTTTAGTCTTTAGTTTATGTCACGCATGGCGAAGAGCGATATGCTTTGTTGAAACAAAAGAAAAAAAAAATGCCATCGTGTGTATTTAGAAAGTGTACCAATTATGATACCAAAGTAAATAAAACAGAAGGGATCTCATACCATAATGTAAGTACGCAATACACCTCAGTTTACTATTTTTTTTAGGGGAATTTTTAACTGCACCTCTATTTAGAAATTTAAGCAAACAAAATATCTCCACTAATAACCTACTGCAAAACAATATTACTCACCGTAAAACAAAAATACTGATTTGCACACAAATTATTCAATTAAATATAAAATAAATGTGAATTAGTCCAAGAGCGAGCGAAGCGAGCTCGGGAGCTTAGGGCACCCCGACACGGATAGGTTAGGTTCGAAGGAGATGACGGGAGCTGAAGTGAGCGAGCAAAGCGAGCGAACTCAGCTCCCGTCATCTCCTTCATGTTAGGTTACTTTAGACCCTGCAGACAGAAATAGGAGCCCTGCGCAGCGGGGCTCCGTCGACTTTGTTTCGTTTCCCCCCCTCCCTTAAAACTTAAATATTTTGTTGCACTCGAAGAATTATTAGATTTACTTTTAGTTAACAGATAGTTATTCAGTAAAACAGTTAAGCTTTAAAGATCTAGCAGTATAGTATAATTCATTTATTTGATGAGCAAATTTAGTGTGCAATTCAGTATTTTTGGTAGTAATTTCGAATATTTATAGGTTATATTTGGAGGTTAGAAAAAGAAAAAAACATTGGTGGTCAAAATAATGTTTGTTTACATTCACACGCAAGTGATAAACACTAGCTGTCTCTTTTTTAGGGTTCCGTAGCCAAATGGCAAAATACGGAACCCTTATAGATTCGTCAAGTCTGTCTGTCTGTCTGTCCGTCCGTCCGTCCGTCCGTATGTCACAGCCACTTTTTTCCGAAACTATAAGAACTATGCTGTTGAAACTTGGTGAGTAGATGTATTATGTAAACCGCATTAAGATTTTCACACAAAAATAGAAAAAAAACAATAAATTTTGGGGGTTCCCATACTTAAACTGAAACTAATTTTTTTTTTCATCAAACCCATACGTGTGGGGTATCTATGAATAGGTCTTCAAAAATTATATTGAGGTTTCTAATATCATTTTTTTCTAAACTGAATAGTTTGCGCGAGAGATACTTCCAAAGTGGTAAAATGTGTGTCCCTGTAACTTCTAAATTAAGACAATGATAAAACTAAAAAAAATATATGATGTACATTACCATGTAAACTTCCACCGAAAATTGGTTTGAACGAGATCTAGTAAGTAGTTTCTTTTTAATACGTCGAAATCGTAAACCGCAATTTACCAAGTACGGAACCCTTCGTGCGCGAGTCCGACTCGCGCTGGGCCGGTTTTTTCTTGTTGGTTTTATCAAGCCAACCCGTTACACTTGTAGTGAAATGTCAGATGAATGAAAAGTGTGTATGTGTGCTGCCACTGCTGTGCAGAACACTTTTTTCAATTGTTTTGTGAGTGTATAACTTATCTGTTTATTTGAATATCATTGCTTTAAGCACAAAAAGTGCAGAGACTGCCATAATGTGTTCGGCATTTATAATCTGTCAATCTTTGGGTGATACAGACACCTATACAAGGCATGTTCATCTGCATGAGTCCTCCTAAAGTATCAGGATCGAGGATCGAAGAACTCTTTTTACCCGACTGCCGAAGGAGGGTAATGTGTTTATCAGTCTATATATGTTTGTTCCTATGTGGCTCTCCAGAGACCAAACGCGTTGGGCGATTTTGATGATTCTTACGTCAATCGATTCGTCTTAACCCTGCGAGTGTCACTGGCTACATTCAAATTGGCAAATAGCAAAATGGCGGCTTTTGGGTGCCATATTGTAGGGGCCCAATTTTTTTCTTCCAATCTCATCGTGTGGGTTTTCAAAATGAAGGGTTTTAAGAGGTGATTTCAAAAATATATAACACTTATATGTTTAAATGTGCCTAATAATAAAAAATAAAAAATACAAAAAAGCTGTAAATAAAAAAGTTAATGGAAAAAAACAAAAATCCGGACTGCTTAAAAGGCGAACTAAAAAGACGTAAACAAGAATAGAAATTCGCGAGCTGGCTGACCAAAACCAGATGTATCGTCCGACTGTACAGTATGATTTTCTTCTTGTTTACGTCTTCTTAGTTCGCTTTTTAAGCAGTCGGGTTTTTTTTTTTTTCAATTATCTTTTTTAGTATGTCCACCATACTAACATGACGCAGTTATTGATACGCTATGCTATAAAAAAAAATTGTCCACACCACTATACTATGGATCTTATTATTTCACGTTTTGCTTTACAGAGCAAAATGGCACTTGGGCATCAGATCTCAGAGCAAGCCTAATGATATCATGCTAGAAGTATTCCGCGCAATGAAGGCTCTCGACTACGAATGGAAAGTCATCAATCCGTATCACGTAAGGTGAGTTAAACTTACTGCTACCAAATATCTAGTACTAGCAGTCCCACGCGGCTTCGCACCCATCTACCCTACATATGATTTTTTTTTGCAACATTTTTCATGTATGCTCCGCTCCTATTGGTCGTAGCGTAATGTTATATAGCCTATAACCTGCCACGATAAATGGACTATCCAACACAAAAAGATTTTTTTTAATTCCAATAAGTAGTTCCTGAAATTAGCGCGTTCAAACAAACTCTTTAGCTTTATAATATTAGTATAGATAATACTCACAGCGGATCTTTGTGTCTCTGAAGTTGGCACTGTCAACTATTGCGCACGAAACAGATTAACTGCATAGAGTAAGCGAGATAGGATGATGAGACAAACGTATGCTAGTGAAAGACACAGTTATACAATGCTATTTTCACTTTCAATATTGACACAAAAATAGCTACTGCGCAGCCTCTTGCAGCCAATTCAGAGACACAACTTGCACCAGGAATCCCTTAATGCATGTAGTGCCATTTCTGTAAATAGTTTGAAGATGTAAAGATAAAAATATGTTTAGACAGAGTTGAAGGGAAGCAACACGAAGGTCTTAAAATGTACCTATATAGAATATTGACATGCCCTATCTACACAATGTATAGTCGAAGCGATGATTCAAGTTGTGTAGGAAGGAACCTCACTGAGAGCATTCACGTGTAATGAGCATTCGACGTCGAATATTCGAGTGGTGTGGACGTTGAGCCGAGCGTTACAAAGTTTACACGCTAGCGCGAACTTCGGCCGGTGTGGACGTCGCAACGATTTTCGCGGACAAGGCTCGCATTCGAATGTTCACGAAAATAAAACACTCGAAAGCGAGTACTCAGATGATGAAATCAATGAGTTTTTATGTAGGAATATTACTGGCCACTTATATAGTATGGAACAGTTTCTTGATCTTAAGTGTTTGTGACCTTCTTCAAACGTATTATGAATGAATGACATTGAACGAGATCGTATTCGAATGCTCCAAGCTCGCAAGGGAATGTTCGACACGAACGTTCATAGTTTTGCTCGAAAGTGAATGCTGGGCTCGCTGGAAAGCATTTGTTGCTCGCCTACGATTGCTTGTTTACAAATGCTCCCAGTGAGGACGCTTTATATAATTATACGATTTCGCTCGTCTTCAATCGAATGCGCACTTATTTTGTTTATCTTGATAGGAATGTGTGTAATACGTGGAGGAGATACGGTTCAATATGCGATGTACATTTTAAGATTGAAACGTCGCGTCGCTCTGCTTCGACTCTAAGTGTGCTTGGACCCTTCAATGCATTTAAACTCCATTTGAAATAACTTTAGGAATTTCTACAACCCTTTTTTACAGTCCGTTCAATCGATTTCGAATTCTATCCCGTAAATATAAGGATAGCATAAAAAGCATCAACCTGTTACCAAAACAAACTCTACAGCTGCCATTTGTCATATCACTTACGCAATAGAAGTCAAAATCGGTTAAACGGGCTGTAAAATGGGATTATTTAAATGTCTAATGTTATCTGAAATGGAGTAAAGTTTGTAGTGCAAGGGATTGTATGTATCTAGTCACAGATAATATAATACTAGCATACAGATGCCTCATCCCATACAAAGAAACCGTGCCGGCGTAACTAGCGTTTTTCATCTGATTAATCTTGTTATTTTTGTAAGTACATCAATCGCGTTCGATCCCGTTTCACGGCAATAGATGGTATTAGCAGCGACTTGTAACTAAAAGGGATTAATAGGATCGTGACGATTTTTTTCTTTAAATACAGTGAAGGTTCGCTTTATAGTATTTTTTTGCACGTTTTCACAGTTTTTTTGCACCAAAATGTGCTACAATGCAAATTTTAACAATCGCGTGGAATGCTTCAGAAACGTAAAAATGGGCCATCTATTGGCATCAATTTTAAATGATCCGTTCAAATAATCTTTGAAATGTGAATTAAGAGCCCTATCTATACCAATATTATAAAGAGGAAAGATTTTTTTGTTTGTTTGTTTGTACCGAATAGGCTCCGAAACTACTGGACCGATTTTAAAAATTCTTTCACCAATAGAAAGCTACATTTTTCCTGAGTGACATAGGCTATTTTTTAATACCGAAAACGGGCTCTGTGGGGTGGCCCACGGGAGCGAAGCCACGGGGAACTGTACTTGGGAGAGTTGATTTACCAAGAACATACAATTTTAATTTTCAATTCCAGAAAATGATAATTTTACACACAATTCTATTGAATTGTGTGTACATGTCGCGCCATCTAGTGAGATTTATTTGAACCAAAATTTCTTTCTTAGCAACGGTCTCATTGCTCTCCCGTGATCTAGTTGACTTGAAGAATAATTATGATTTTCTTTTGCGTTATTTCACTTTTTACCCGACTACGGCTCATCAAAGGAAGGGTAACCTTCCTACCTACCTTTTTAATAACAACTTGTAACCTTTAGACTTACCGACAAAATTCCTTTCCAGAGTACGCACACTAAACAAGATGACAGAAAAATACGTAAAGATGTCGCTACAGTTGTACCAAGTTGATTACAAGTCGTACTTATTGGACTTCAAGTCCTTATCCGGCGAGAAGGAGGATTCCGACGAGGAGGCGGCTTCGCCCCTCGTGACTGCGCCGCCGCCGCCCCCCGCGTCTCCCACTGGCCCTCAGGGTCACCACACCATGGAGTTCTTCGAGATGTGTGCAGCTCTCATTATTCAGCTAGCACGGTAGTCACTAACTAGCTGGCTTAAAGTATTGTTGGACCAGAGAACATAGCAAATTTGTGACTAGGTTATATGGATTGGTTAACTGAAAGTGGCGACATCTAGGTTTCACCAGTTAAGTGACCTGTTAGTTGTTGCGAGATATTCAAACGTGGTTAAAGAAAATGCCAGCTTGTGGTCTTCCAGAAGAGCGAAGGCAGTGTTAAGATTCTTAGGAAACTCCCAACTTAGGCCCGCCAGATCTATGACAGGTTTGTTCTAACCATAGACACACTAAATAATATGGACTGGAAATACCTACAAAAAAAAGGTGTATACCTAAACCTTAAAATGTCTCTTAAATAGGCCGCCGATGCTATGGTTGTGTCAATCGAGCAAAACACACTCACAAATCTCAATAATACAAAAGTAAACAACGATTTGAAAGCAGGACTACCACAAAACTATTGTCACCTAATATGGCACTTACCTACAGCTGTCACTATGTCACAACAAAATGTTGCCAATATGAGCAACAACTGAAATATTGTTGTCTCTTTTATCAAATACGATTACTACATTAGAAAGAGTGAAACAAAACGATGTTTCACATTCTGTATCGTATTTCACTCATATTTTCATAAGCTAATGTATGCATCGCGGCGCCTCCATGTATTTTCTATCTCAATGGTTCTAACTGATGAAACCTCGGTGTTGCCACACTTCGGTATTCGTTCGTCATAGGAATCAGTGACGTAGTTATGTCAAATTTATTAACCCACGGTATGAAACGAGTGTCCGTATAATAATTTCAATAAGCAATATTTTTATACACTTACATATTTTGAATTTAGCAAATTAACTAATCACAATTACTTAACCGCTAGTCTTAAATGCGTCGAGCAACGTTTATTATTGCAAACTAATATAATGGAAGCATTAGGAAACTAAAGGAATGTTATTACTAGTTCCAAATTATAATATTGGAGTTGTTTGTTAAATTATAAGTATTAGCTGTACAATCATGAAGATCTGGAACCTTCCATTGATATTGTAACTCCAAAGTTTGAAGCATTGTGATACGTTATAGCGCGACGCTTAATGTTCCGGGCACACCAGCGCGGCAACATGCTAGGTAGTCGTAGGGTACGTTCACTTCACGCGAGCTGGCAACATCGCACAATTTGCTATTCTAAATCCTTTGGGCCCATTATGTCTATTTCGAAAAATTTACCAGTGGGCTCAAAATTTCCAATTCGCAAATGGTCCAATTTGCAAATTGACCAATACAATATGCAGTCGTTAATCTACTTTATAAAAATAAGTCGGGTTTCTTGCTTAAGATATAACTCCAGAACGCACGAACCGATTTCCAAGGTTTTGCATTCGTTGGAAAGGTCTCGGGCTCCGTGAGGTTTATAGGTAGGGTAGTGTAGGGTCGGGTAGGGTAGGGTACTTAGTGTAAGGAAGGGTAGATAAATGTTTGGTCTTTTTATGGCAAAACAAAGTTTGCCGGGTCAGCTAGTTAGGTATAGATACCTTACAAGGTATTTGAATTCTCTTAAATCTCTTTTCATACACAGAGAATATTGTGCTTCAGAAATAGATAATACATTTCTGTTTCCATTACGTTTCGTTAATTATTTTTTTGTTTTCTGATGTTTTTTTATAAACAACTAACTTGTGTTTCATTTAAAGTACTTAGGTACCCAGAAGTCTAGTATGGATATGTTTTAAAGCAAGTACACTAAAAATGAAAAACGAGTTTAATTTATTGAAAATTAGAGAGGAAAGGAGTAAAGACAAAAGATGGTTTTAAGGACGCCCGCTCATTGCGAAATGGACCAATTGCGAATTGGACCAATTGCGAACTGGACCAATTGAGAATTGGACAGTTGTACATTTTGTAAATTGGACATAATGCGCTCAAAGGTTCTAAATAACCTTTCAGCTTTATTGAGCCTTGCAGCGCTTCTTAGCTGCTTTAAATATCCAGCAAACGACCTAAGTGAAGGCTTATACCGCGCTGGTTTGTTCGGAACCTCGTTCATGTGATTCTACCAAAGATTACAAATGTTAATTTTAGCAAAACTAGTGCCTTTTGTATGTATTACAAGCATAACGTAGCTGTAAACCGTTCTCCATAGCTTAAATCTGATCGTTCACATGAAATGTAGGAAAAAAATTAGGAGTTGATGTTTTTACGAGATGTAAGTATGGGTTTATTAGATTAGCTAGGATTCTTAATCCTAATATTTGATAGTCTAATTGTATGCAACTGAGTATTATTATTACCCGACTGCAAGGAAAGGGTTATGTTTTATAAAATGTTATTTATTTATGTTGTACAGCTTTGAGTATATGTATAGTATTGTGCAATTAAAATTTTACTTCCTTATTTTTTTGAAGTTACTTATTAAAATCTCTTAGAGATAGTAACAGAAGTTTTATTCCATGTAGATAACCCAAAAAATCCCAAGTAATCTTGCATAGGGACAAAGTAAATTCAAACAGTCGAAGCGATGCGTCAGTCTACAAATTTACATAGCATCACATCACACATCATCAGCCTATTAATGTTCCCACTGCTGGGACACAGGCCTCCTCTCTGTGAGAGGGAATGGGCCGTGATCCACCACGCGGGCCCAGTGCGGGTTGGTGGATGTCACATGTCTTCGAATTTTTGGTTCTTGGACATGCCGGTTTCCTCACGATGTTTTCCTTCACCGTTTTGAGAGCAGTGGTGAAGAAATAATTTACACAAAGTAAAGCGCCTGCCTGGGCTCGAACCCACGACCTACAACTTGTAAGTCGCGGCCGATACCACTGGGTCACCACTGCTTACATAGCATATTGATCCTTATCTCCACCACATAATGCACAAATTTCTACTAAGATAAACAAAACGCTAATTTAAATAAAACAATATGGAGGATGTGCTTGAATTCGCATGCATCCTACAGAAATTGCCCCTCACGTAGACTGACATTGTGGAGATAGGGGTCATGCTCCCCCACTGTGGGATCACGCAATGTCGAGGCGGGGGACTCAGGAGCCGTGGCTTGATCACCCACGGTGAAACGAAGAGGAACCTGAGGAGGGGCCGCTCGTCAGGGCTTTTGTGCCGATTAAGCCGACGACGTAGCGGCCAACAAGTACGATGCGGTGCTTGGCGACATCGCAACTGAGTCGGGCCGCGATATCGTATGGGAGGCATGGCGGCCGCGGCGGGAACCGCAGCCTAATTGTGTAAGTAAATTCGGCAAACGAAACAATCTGTTTCTTTTCCAAAAACACACACATACACGATCACGTTTCTGAATTTCGTAATAAGCTCAAATGGCTTCCTATTCGCCTTCGCCGGAATGCCCACATACTCTCTTTGCTTTATAATGTGCTCTTTAATCCTTTTACTCCTTTTTATCTTAAAGAACGTTTTCAGTTCCTCTGTGACACCCATTCTAAGTCCTTGAGATCATCGGAGAATTTAAAATTGAGTGTTCGTATGCATTCCACTTCCTTCTTTGACAAATCATTTACTATTCAAGCAGTTCGATTGTGGAATGTATTACATATAGAAATAAGACGCGCTCAAACACTGCCAACATTTAAGAAAATGGTAAAGGAGCATTACCTTTCACTATAATTTAATTTTTTTCCTTTCTCGGTCATATATTCAATATTTATTAGTATATTAGATATGTTGTATAGTATGTACGTATTTTATGTTATTATGTATAAGTAAGTTATATTATATTGTACACTGACAGCCCTCAATTCTTCACCTATCGTTCAGTCCATCCAAAGGTTGTCTGTAAGAGATTGCCCTGTGCGATAAGACCGCCCATTGTACACTTTGTTAGAAAATATTTGTTCTGTATGTATTTTTTTTTTTGTGGTGTACAATAAAGAATATAATAAATAATAATAATACACAAAAAAGTTCAATCTTTATTCAAATTTTTTGTGTATGTGTGTGTTTTTGGGAAAGAAACAGATTGTTTCCGTTGCCGAATTTACTTACACAATTAGGCTGCCGTATTGCGGTGTGCTCACAGAAATACATCTAAATAGATAACGCAAGTCCCTCCATCTGTATGAAAAACAAGCGTGCCACTTTTTCACAAACAATTTTTTTTATTTTTATTTATGATGGGTTTGCAATTTGCAATTTACTTTAAACATTTCCAATGCCTTGGCCAACTTTTTCTATACATTCTTTACAGCTCAATATGACATAAAAAGGCATTTTTCTAGATTTCGGTGGATTTCCGGTGACAGTAATGCTAAATGAAAGCTCAGATTACGATCATTGACTTTACTCCGTTTTTTGGCACTACAATCGCGTCATCTAGTTACATTTATGTCTGTGGGTGTGCCGCTCTCAACCATCCGCGGCCTGGACGGGGTCGTCTGATGGCGGACGCGATGGGGCCGCAGGCTACCGTATTTATTATATTACTCTCTGGCCGCAGGGGAGGAGGAGTATCGGTATAGCGTTGGCTGCTCTCCCTATCCCCTGCGGCCGAAAAGTGGTAGGTGGCGGAGCCACTGACCTGACCCGTCACAGGTGGACCAAGGGTACAATACACGGCCCACATAACTGCGCTATCTCCCCGTGGTAGCGCAGTATGCATGAGCAACAAAAAAAAAATTGGTCAATATGCTAGGTACCTAAATTTTTAGGATTCCGTACCCAAAGGGTAATAACGGGACCCTATTACTGAGACTCCGCGGTCCGTCTGTCTGTCTGTCTGTCTGTCACCAGGCTGTATCTCATGAACCGTGATAGCTAGACAGTTGAAATTTTCACAGGTGATGTATATCTGTTGCCGCTACAACAACAAATACTAAAAACAAAATAAAATAAATATTTAAGGGGGGCTTCCATACAACAAACGTCATATTTTTGCCGTTTTTACGAAAATGGTACGGAACCCTTCGTGCGCGAGTCCGACTCGCACTTGGCCGGTTTTTTTTATTAGACAGTCTCATCGCTTCGACTCTTGTCTGAATGTGTTTTGACCCAGAATAAACGTAAAGAATTTGTTTAGATTGGACACAATTGGGAAAAGAAGTAATAAAACTCATCAAACAGAATACTGTAATTTATTACAGATCTAGGAGTTATTTTAAAAAACTAAGGAATTTTTAATCTTTACAAAACAAGAAGATGTAATGAATATTATCGAAGAATTTCAATCTACACTCAACAACAAAACATAATAAATAAAGCTAACAGGTATATCGTCCTCTATAACATAGCAATGGCTTCTACTGACTGTTCAATGAATATCACATAAAAAGTTATTCATCATATCCTGACGAACGCTTCAGTTCGACCGAGGATTGTCAATCATCAAAGGATCTCTAGTTGGTTTTCTTCGATTGTGGTTCCGCTTACAACACCAAACAGACATGGAAATACAGAACGCGATCGTTGACATAACATATCAAGATTTACAGAAAGTTCAGCCACAGATAATATAATACTAGCGTACAGATGCCTTACAAAGAAACCGTGCCGACGTAACTAGCGTTTTTGATCTGATTATACCGATGATTTTTTGTAAATCGATCGCGTTCGGTTCCGTTCCACAGCGATCTATATCTGTGGAACGGAACCGAACGCGATCGATGTACAAACAATAATCAGTACAGTACGTCGGGACAGTTTCTTTGTATGGGATGAGACACCACTGGTTCAGCTTATTAGAGCGTCGTCCTTGTCACAAACAGTCTCTTTCTAAACCTCGATTTGAAATATCAATTTCCGGGAAATAAGGCCCCAATCACACGACGATGTTCGATATCTTACTGTATAATTTTTAGATCATGTGGCAGGTTTATACTGCATTATTTTAACCGTATAAACAGTGAGATGTTGGCGTATGATGCCAATTTTTGTTTTTGTAAAATGTTCTGAACGCCGTCCTGTGCTTGGAGCCTAAAGATTCATACATACATAACAATAATTACGTCACCGACAGTTTGTGTTTCTCGTGGACTTCTACTACACTTTATTTTTTGACGTGACTGACCAGAACTTGACGTCGACGTGACTGCTATGTGTGTATGAACCTTGATAGTGAAAGTTCAGTCGTCCGTCGTGCAGGTGGGGGGTCGGAAGCACGCGAGTGTAGTGCGCGGTCACGTGGCCGGCGCAGGCGCAGGCGGCACGCTCTCGTCAGGTTTGCTCTCCAACGAGAACGGAGGAATCCGACAGTCGAATGTGTAGCCGTCTTCCCGTTCCATTCTAAATGTGCCCCTGGTAACAAAATAATTTAATTATTTATTTATTTGTGTAAGTCTTTCTTAGTCGAGATCGCGGCTTACCACGAAGAAGATTTCGCTAAAACTAAAAGGAGGTGCACGGGTTCGCGAAATTGAGAAGGAGTGGAGGGAAGCTTGTTAGCTCACCACATGTGTCCACTGGGCGCCTGCAGAATGACGTGCGAGCTGTACTGGAAGGCAGGCGAGTGTCGGGCCAGCACGGGCTCCTGCCCCACCACTCCGCGGCCGCGCACCGTCTCCAGCAGGAGATAGAAGCTTGTTAGCTCACCACATGTGTCCACTGGGCGCCTGCAGACTGACGTGCGAGCTGTACTGGAAGGCAGGCGAGTGTCGGGCCAGCACGGGCTCCTGCCCCACCACTCCGCGGCCGCGCACCGTCTCCAGCAGGAGATAGAAGCTTGTTAGCTCACCACATGTGTCCACTGGGCGCCTGCAGACTGACGTGCGAGCTGTACTGGAAGGCAGGCGAGTGTCGGGCCAGCACGGGCTCCTGCCCCACCACTCCGCGGCCGCGCACCGTCTCCAGCAGGAGATAGAAGCTTGTTAGCTCACCACATGTGTCCACTGGGCGCCTGCAGACTGACGTGCGAGCTGTACTGGAAGGCAGGCGAGTGTCGGGCCAGCACGGGCTCCTGCCCCACCACTCCGCGGCCGCGCACCGTCTCCAGCAGGAGATAGAAGCTTGTTAGCTCACCACATGTGTCCACTGGGCGCCTGCAGACTGACGTGCGAGCTGTACTGGAAGGCAGGCGAGTGTCGGGCCAGCACGGGCTCCTGCCCCACCACTCCGCGGCCGCGCACCGTCTCCAGCAGGAGATAGAAGCTTGTTAGCTCACCACATGTGTCCACTGGGCGCCTGCAGACTGACGTGCGAGCTGTACTGGAAGGCAGGCGAGTGTCGGGCCAGCACGGGCTCCTGCCCCACCACTCCGCGGCCGCGCACCGTCTCCAGCGTGCCGCTCAGCGAGAAGATGCGCCAGTGACGCTCGCGCAGCTGCACCGCCTGAGAGCCCAGGTTCTCCAGTCGGATGCAGTAACGCCACTGGAAAATAACACATTTTATCGTATGTAACTAGAAGGGCTTGGACCCAGAACTGGAAAATAGTATTGAATAAAAACTGGCCAAGTGTGGGTCGGACTCGCGCACGAAGGGTTCTGTACCATTATCGCAAAAAACGGCAAATAAAAAACACGTTTGTTGTATGGCAGCCCCTTTTAAATATTTATTTTATTCTGTTTTTAGTATTTGTTGTTATAGCAGTAACAGAAATACATCATCTGTGAAAATTTCAACTGTCTAGCTATCACGGTTCAAGAGATACAGCCTGGTGACAGACAGACAGACCGACAGACGGATCGTGAAGTCTTAGTAATATGTCCCGGTACTTACCCTTTGGGTACGGAACCCTAAAAATGGACTGACATATGCTTTGATTGAGTGTGTTACCTGATTTAGAAAAATTTATCATCGAATAACACGTCCCCGTTAGTATTTGGGCGCATCTGATATCAGTGTAGAATTTTATTGTGAATGTAATTGAAAGTATTAAAAATTCAGTATGAATATAACATAGATGCTCAAATAGCCAAAAATATGAAAGGTGTCGCGGATTCGATGACCGCACAGAACAGTTATTAGTAGTCAGGTCTGGACTGCTGTTTATATATGAGAGATTTGTTTATAAAAGTACCCACATCAGAGGAGCAAATGTGAGGGTAGTTGAAATTATTGAAAACATTTAATTACCCAATAAACTGCAGAGTTTTGTGACTCGCGACTGCCCATGTAGAACGGTATGACGGTGACGCGAACACCTTCAGTTGTCTCTCGGTGCACGTCACTCAGCTCCAGCCAGGGGTGGTTCTTCTTCTGCCAGGCGCGAAGGGTCTCTTGCGCTACGAAGGGGGGATCTAAAAAACATTAATTCTTCAGTGTAACTCTACAATACATTGGTACATGTCCAGTTCATAATTTTTTATTGTGATCTATGTGATTCTTTAATTCTGTTTGCTAAAGTATTGCATTATGTGTGTATATTTATTATGTTTTAAATATATTTATTTTGTATTTATTTTTATTTATTACTAGCTTCTGCCAGTGGCTTCGCCTGCTTGAAAAGTGTTTTCTTATCCCAAAGAAACATAATACCGCGATGAAAACGGGCCTATGTGCTATTGTAGACTATAATCTATCTCTGTGGCAAATTTCAACCAGATCCGTTCAAAGTTTCGTTGTTCTCCATTATGGTAAAAGCTAAGAAAAAATATACCAGTACCCTTACTGTTTTAGGTTTAAAAAAAATTGCAATATTGTTGGTTTCCCAATTAAATAAATAGCTCATACACTATTAAACACACATCTGCCTTTATGTGGCAGATGTGTGTTTAATAGTGTATATTTGGTCTGTTGCTTGACATAAAAATGTTTCATGTAGTTTTTGCATGTCGGGAATTCTGTGGTATTCTATTAGTTTTTAGTTAGTTACCTTTATCAGCATTATGCATAAGGAATTTGTCAAACAGTTCATGTTGCAGTGGGACTCGCTCAACTGAAGTATAGGGGATAATGTCGTCGTGGGCCACATAGTCTAGACCGGGGATGGCGTACAGACTCCTGCTTGACTCTTGGTTGCCAAGGAAGGTCACCGCCTCGGTTTGTGCACGCTGAAATGTATATGCATAATATAATCATATGAAAAAGGCTACTTCTAAGTATCTAAGAGCAGATATAATCTAAACTATTTCTAAGTAAAAGTCACAACCATGACATGAATAAAAACCGGCCAAATGCGAGTCGGACTCGCGCACGAACGGTTCCGTACCATTATCGCAAAAAAACGGCAAAAATATCACGTCTGTTGTATGGGAGACCACCTTAAATATTTATGTTATTCTGTAGAAAATTTCAACTGTCTAGCTATCACGGTTCATGAGATACAGCCTGGTGACAGACAAACAGACCGAGGAGTCCCGTTTTACCCTTTGGGTACGGAACCCTAAAAATGATGCCAATCATTTAATTAATTTGGATGATTCGACCGACCTCCTTTCATTTTCAACAAAAAAAATCTGGATGTTATTAAAACAATGATAACTGAGTAGAAAAAAATATTAGTAACACCATCAATAAAGCTCTAATATTAGGACAATATCTTAGTAATTTGTTATTGCAGTTAGTTTTGAACCACAAACAAACACACACTATTCATTTACACAAACGTATACCTTTCTCTTCCATTCAGGACTCATATCGATGTTTGTAGCCATAGTCAAAAATAATTAAGGCAGTTAGTATACACCTCACTTTATCAACAAATAACAGGTAAAAATTACATTTTCAAATTCTATGTACTTTTTATGTTTCTCTTAAAATACATTGTGAGTAAAACCTGGACTTATATTTAACATAAGTTTGAAATCGCCAGCCCGTTTTGAGAAAGCATGGCAACCAATGTTCGTGCCTTCTATTTATTAGAAGAGGCTCTTGCCCTTCAGTCATAGGCTGGTATTATTATAAGATAAATGTATATTGTATGTAGGGTTACAATTCGTCTGGATTTGTCCAGACATTTGGCCTGCTGTCCAGACTTTGTCTGGCCTTCTAATTTGTCAAGATTTTTAACATGGGTTGTGAATATTTTTTTTCATACAACCATCTATCCTCTATGAATATTTTCTTACTTCATACTTTTGAGATACAAATTTTTTTGTAGCCAAGTTTTAATTTTAAGCTATTTTTAAAGCCCGGCTATTTGTCAGTACTTCTAAATTTTTGAAATGGTAACCCTAATTGTATGTACCTTATTGACCCATAAAGGTTTTAAAAAAAGTACTAAACATCATTATTATACTAATTTATGACACAAGTTTAGTTAGGAAATAAGTTACTACCTACTTCTTGTATTAACAACAATTAATATACAAGGCCATCAATAGGAAATCATCTGTAAAGAAAATGTGTTACTATGAAGTGGCTCACATATTCAAAAGGGAAGTGGAACTTTGCCAATTATCCATAAAACAACTCATAGCTTTTGCCTATAAATAGGCTTCACATGCAATTATAATCAGACGGAAGTATGCACATTGATTAATATTGGCTTACATATTCAATATCAGTATCAAAAAATAATAATAATTTATAACTGTGGTTTTTGGATTTAGAATACTTACTATGTAAGGTGCATCCCTGGTGTCAATCAGGACTTGATAGAATGTATGAGTGCGGCCTTTGACTTCCTTGCCAACGTTGGAAAGGGAGTCCCCTGAGGCCTCCGTGGAGGCCGAGGAGTCCTTGCTCTCCTTCTTGTTGGTAGCATCTCTATCGTACACCCGCGCCAACCAGGGGAACAAAATCACTCCACGATATCCGAATACCTTGTGTAAAATTAACTGTCCTGTATCATATTTGCCAGCTGCCTTCGGTGATTCGAGTTTTCCAACCTCGGCTAATCTAAAATAATGATTAAAATTTATAGCGACTAAATAGGTTATGCAGATATTGACTATCACGTCAGTTTTTTACCTGGTATAATTTGCTACTTGACATAAAAATAGTTTAGAGGCAGTAACTTTTAATGGTTTTTTTGGTAAAATTCTTAACAATATCTCCATTTTATCATTGTAATTTGTATATTTTTTTCCTATTTTTGTTTGACAGCTGATATTTTACTCTTTGACTCAATCAAAGTAATTAAATCAAAGACAATTTTTTCAATTTTTTTTATCAGTTGGAGATTGGAGATGCCCTATACCACTGACTTAGAATAGTTTTTCCTACCTCATTGCCCTATACCTTCATGGAGATGCCAATGCCATCAATTTTTTTTTTCATGGACTGATTAGTCGATTCATGATATTTTTATGTTTATCAAGATATGTTATAAATCTTCTGTTAGTAATTTTCAACGTTACATTTGAATTATGATATTCAATGGAGAATGCCATGTGAATTTTCATATTTTAAAAGATCAGAGAAATCGGCTCTGTATACAATCACAACAATAACATCTGATCTGCTCACCCCTGTATTTGATTTCTAAACACAGAACATACATAGACAAAGAAATCTTGTTTCTAAACGAACGAGTTCAAAGTCCTGACTTATTTTGATTTTCAGCTGTGTTGTATTGTTTTTGTTAATTTAATAATTTCCTAAAATGATAAAGAATTTTTCTAAATTGGTACTAACACTTGGTAAGTATTAGAAAGAACTATATTATGAAAATCATGAAGAAATGGTGAACAAATTAATATCAACTTTTATTTATTTTCAGCTCCAACAAGTGTTAGACAGACAAGATGCATAGCTTCCCTTTCAGCATTATCTGAAGATTACCAAATGCTGTATAAAACATGTCGAGACTTCGCGGAAGGAGAATTAAAGCCCAACGCTGCTAAGTTCGACCGCGAACACTTGTATCCTGGGGATGCTATTAAAAAGATGGGTGAACTGGGACTTATGGCTATAGCCGTGCCGGAAGAGCTTGGTGGAGCCGGTCTCGACTACCTCGCGTACGCGATAGCTCTAGAAGAGATTTCACGAGGATGCGCGTCAGCAGGCGTCATCATGTCTGTGAACAACTCCCTTTACCTGGGACCTGTGATGCACTGGGGCACTGACAAACAAAAGGAACAATTTGTCACTCCATTCACTACTGGTTTGTTGACTTTCTCTGATCTTTTTCAATTAAAACTTACGAATTTTTAGGTATACCTAGTAATAATTCTACTTTATCAACAGTATCTTATATAAAATGGGCCCAGTAATTTGCCATCTTAATTGTGGCAACAGTGGGGTTCCAGAGATCATCAAAAGTGAAGGTATCTAGGAACTTGGGACACTAGTAAGTGAGACATGGTTCGGTCAGCCATCACACCCACAGAGGATGTGGGCCTGGGAACAATGAATAACAATAAAGTCCAATGCACTTCATATCTAGGCATAAGGTTGCACAAAGTCAGGTGGTAGGTGCTTTCAATTCCACAATCTGCTTCTAACTTTGGGTAGCTATTCTTGAATCTCCTGTTTAGCTGGGCAGCTCGTTATGACATCCAGTTTCCCCAGAAACTTTCTTGAGATTAGCATCAATTATTTATTTATTCCAAAGGGTCATATTTACCAGAAAAGCGGTTTATAAGGATGATTCCTGGGTGGTAAATTATAATTCTGTTTAGACCCTCAGTTAGATTATCAAATAATAATGCAGATGTATTTTTTACTTTATCATATCAATAAATATTGACAGCTCATCAAAGTCCAGGAGCTTTTGATGTCACTTTTAAATACAAAGTGTACCAATGTGTGATATCACATGATATTTCAATGCACTGTATCAAGGTAGTTTTGTTTACTTGACAAAAGGAAAAATACATGTTCAATATTTATTATTAATCTACCTGATAGGCAAAACAATATTTTTTAGTCATCATCCCTATTGTGGAGGAAGAACTGTATAACACTGCAAAAACTATTGAAAATAAGAGTATATTTAAATAGTACATTGGTTCAACAGCATTGCTAAATTTGTTTAGTACTAACTTACTTTTCAAGTTAAGAAAAAAAAGAGTAAAAATAATTGGGTCTATTATAGGTAATTAGGTATACTTCTGCCTAACTTTTCAGGGAGTAATGTGTAATAAAATAAAATATTTTCAGGTGAAATTGTGGGTTGCTTTGCTCTGTCTGAACCTGGCAACGGATCTGATGCTGGAGCAGCATCTACCACAGCTAAGAATGAAGGTGACAAATGGCTGCTGAATGGCACAAAATGTTGGATCACTAATGGTTATGAAAGCAAAGCCTCTGTTGTCTTTGCTACCACAGACAAAACTCTAAAGCACAAAGGAATATCAGCTTTCATTGTACCAAAACCTATCAAAGGTCTAGAATTAGGAAAGAAAGAGGATAAACTAGGTATTAGAGGCTCTTCCACTTGCTCACTGATGTTTGAAGATTGCTCAATTCCCAAGGAGAATATCTTAGGGCAGCCAGGACTGGGCTTCAAGATAGCCATGATGACTTTAGATGCTGGCAGAATTGGTATTGCTTCTCAAGCTTTAGGTATAGCACAGGTAAATATTGTTGACTCAGAAAGTAATAATTTCACTTTTTCATGACGAAAGTTCTACTGTTTGTACTTTCTGATTACAGGCTTCATTAGATGTTGCTGCCGAGTATGCATCAAAACGCACAGCATTTGGAAAACCAATCATGAAACTGCAAGCCATTCAGACCAAGCTAGCTGACATGGCTCTGCGGCTGGAATCAGCAAGACTGCTGACGTGGAGGGCAGCTTGGTTGAAAGACAACAAGAAACCATATACCAAGGAGGCAGCTATGGCCAAGCTGGCAGCTTCTGAGGCAGCCACATTCTTATCCCATCAGTGCATACAGGTATATCATTAATGCTTCAGGAGAAAATTGAATTTTGACTGCTTTTCTGATCTGTATGAATCTCCTAATTTAGATAAGACTGATTTCTCCATAAATTTGTAAAATTATTTTCCATTTTCTAGATCCTAGGCGGTATGGGTTATGTCTCAGATATGCCAGCAGAGAGACACTACCGCGATGCAAGGATCACAGAAATCTATGAAGGTACTTCTGAAATACAGAGGCTTGTGATAGCTGGGCAGCTGATCAAGGAATATGGTCTCAATTAACTATCAGTATATAATGTATGTGTAACTGTAGTTTGTAAGTGTAAGACTGTTATATTACCAATTTTATAGTAACAATCTATCTCATTTTTAGCAGCTGATGTATTTGTTAACTGTTATTACAAAAACATTATATTTTAGAACCTGTGTACAAGTTTTAAATCAAATGATATTATAATGTGTATTTACCAATATTAAAATAAAATATTTTTAGTATTTCCAAATACTTTATTGATTCCTTTATAAGTTCAAATAATAAAAATAATTAGTCTTAAATTATTAACATACTGTTTTCGGCTGAAATGTCTGGCTAGACACAACACTCATGATTATAGAAATAAAGTAGTTTAACAGGTATCAGTAGTAGTTAAGTAGCACAAAATAATATGTCAATGTACCATCATGAAGTGTAAAACATTTTGGAATGACAATTTTTATTAAATCTCATATTATTAAAAGAAATAGAATAGGTATAAAACAAATGCTAACTTTGGTATATGCTGGTTATTGTCCAGGGCCAGAGAGAGACTTGTCCATGAATTTCCTCTTGGCAAAGCAGAGCCACCACTTGCTTGGCTTACCATCTTCTGTAGCAAATACCTGAGATGGGAAAAATGTTTTAATTTACTGACTGTTCTTTTCTATACACCACTTATATATGAAGAGTATTTTTTAATGTGACTGAACCTCAAGAAATGGATTATTACTATTACCTTTTCACAAACACGGCCACCAGTCTCATGTCTCATCTGCTGTAAATACTGTCTCATCAAATCTGAAAATAGAAAATAAGCCATAGATTTTATAAGATCATTCAAATGAACGTGTGAAACTGTCAGGTGTCTATTATTCTATGTATTTATCTCAGTGAGAACTGCTGAACTGATAGATTGAGGAATGAGGTAATAAGACGTTGTGGTTTAAAAGAAGATGTAGTGACTAAAATTGAAAAGGGTATGTTAAGATGGTTTGGCCATGTTGAGAGGATGAATGAAAGTCGACTAACGAAAGGTATTTACAAGGCAGATGTGAATGGAAACACTGGGAGGGGACGCCCTAGAAAGACATACATAGACCTTATAGGTGATGTTCTTCAGAAAGGCCAAGTGCGCAGTACCCATAACCGGCGTGTGTGTATGACTAGATGTATGCATGTGTGTGAAGTAAAAGAAGTATGTAAGGATCGTAGCAGGTGGCGTTCTGTAGTTTCTGCCTACCCCCATGGGAAAAAGGCGTGAGTTTATGTATGTATGTATTATTTATTTAAACTTCATCTACTATGGTTACACATGTGCGGACTTAATGCAGCAAGGCATTCTCTACCAGTCAACCCTTGGGTTCAAAAGGTCACAAATAAAAAAAAATTATAATAATTCTTACAATATAAACTTTTAGGTCTATATTTCAATATAAATTATGGTTTCCAACATACCAGCCTCCTGAGTACTGCTAGGCTTGGCATACACAGAGTTCAGAGGAAATCCATATTCCCCAGGTATATCAAACTTAGATATGGCCAGCATATACATCTCTTGTTGACCTTGGTTCTTATTGGAACACTTCTGGAGCCGTTTCAGACATTCAGAAATGTACAGTGTTAGGTAAATGAGAACTCTGTCAGCATCAGACTGAAAAATACACCATTTTTACTTCTGTTTACAAGGATCAGGCAAACTTTAGATAGAAAATGACTCATCCTTACCTTTATCTCATAAAACCTAAAAAAGACATTTGCTTTGAAGTAATTCAGAGCTTCATCAACAATATCCAATTCAATTTTGGGACTGATCGGAGCTGGGCCTCTGAAAGTTGTGCGTATTGGCAGGAGAGCCAGGTTACCAACGGACTGGGTGTAGTCCGTCAATGTTGAGTGATAAGCCTACGAGGAAAATGTTTAAATAAGTATAAAGTATTAAATACTGGCACATGAAAATGATCGGATTGTAGTTATAAGGTCAGAGTGTATGCTATTCAGGCACTTACAGGCATTGTTTTGGCGAAAACTGTTTATATTATAAAATACGAAAGTTTCACTGGAGTTCCGCCGGATTTGTGCAGTTGTTATTAACCTGAAATCTGTTCAAATAAGTACGCCCGATACCGGAGCATACGTAACGATAATTACGCTCAAAGAATAGAAACGATTTCTTCAAAATTCTCTTAATGATGAGAAACTAATGTAAATTATGATTCACTTCCACTTCATCACAAAAATTGACTTTACTACTGGCTGACAGTTAAGGTTGTCAGTTTGAGTTTGACAGTTTTACAAAGAACGATCTCAGGGTTAGAAAGTTGAAAAAGTGTCCAGTTATTAGGTACTAAAGAAAAAAGGCGAAAAAAAAAACTCGAACTCCACTCAGATAAAGCCCTAAATAATGGTTCCAAAGTGGCTAAAATTTGTATGGTGTAAAGTTGTCCAACTGGGCGTAAATTTAAAAATAAACAAAATTATTCATCTTACTCCCAGTCTTATTTTTATTAAATATTTACTTTATGAAAAATTGCTTATTTTTCTGTCTTTTAATTTTTGTATTCAACACGTAAAATTATATCTACTATAAAAAAATTAAGTCGGGTTTTCCTCCCTGACGCTATAACTCCAGAACGCACGAACCGATTTCCACGGTTTTGGATTCGTTGGAAAGGTCTCGGGCTCCGTGAGGTTTATAGGTAGTGTAAGGTAGGGTCGGGTAGGGTAGTGTAGGGTCGGGTAGGGTAGGTAGGGTAGATAAATGTTTGGTCTTTTTATGGCAAAACAAAGTTTGCCAGGCCAGCTAGTAATATAATAATTTACAGACACCGGCAAGATTGCAAAATTTACCCGGTGGCTACTGTAGCGCCGTGGTGGGCTGGGCATTGAATAAACGAAACGTTTTTAGGGTTCCGTAGCCAAATGGCAAAAAAACGGAACCCTTATAGATTCGTCATGTCTGTCTGTCTGTCCGTCCGTATGTCACAGCCACTTTTTTCCGAAACTATAAGAACTATGCTGTTGAAACTTGGTAAAAAGATGTATTCTGTGAAACGCATTAAGATTTTCACTCAAAAATTTATAAAAAACAATAAATTTCGAGGTTCCCCATACTAAACTGAAACAATTATTTCCTTTTCATCAAACCCATACGTGTGGGGTATCTATGGATAGGTCTTCAAAAATGATATTGAGGTTTCTAACATCATTTTTTTCTAAACTGAATAGTTTGCGCGAGAGACACTTCCAAAGTGGTAAAATGTGTGCCCCCCCCCTGTAACTTCTAAAATAAGAGAATGATAAAACTAAAAAAAATATACGATGTACATTACCATGTAAACTACCACCGAAAATTGGTTTGAACGAGATCTAGTAAGTAGTTTTTTTTTAATACGTCAAAATCGTAAACCGCAATTTACCAAGTACCCGCAGGCTTATTACGTATGAAACAGCAATTAACAATATTTGCGCAGAGATTGTACAATCATCGCGCGAATATCGCTTTACGTCAAAAAATTGGAAGGCATATTTTTGCGAAATAATTGCTCTTCAATCGCGAATCCGCATTATATATGAGCTATAGCCACACCTTAATAATTTTACGACAGCACTGCTAACCATAAAAATCTATTAACTGGAATATGCATTTATCGCAAGGTGATCGCGTTAATTTCGTATTACGTATGGTTTTTGACAGCAGAGCGACAGCGATCGGCGAGCAAATGTGGCTGTCAAATTGCGATTACTTTTTCCCTTGTTGTTGGTCGATTGCCAATCGCTCGCTGATGGCTGAGTAGGTACAGAAGTTTTTGAGTTTTTGGCGGCTTTTTTCGTATGTTATTTTGTGGCTACTTTAATTATCCGCAAATTAGAATAATAATATAAGAATAAATATTGAAATAACAAATTCCTAGTGAATATTGTAAATGTAAATGACAAATTGGTGTTGTTTTGTGTCTCTAATGTCTACGCAACTGGACTATTTGTTGAATCATTGAAACAGAAGTGATCACGGTAAAGTGGAGGATTTTTTTATATACAGTATAAAAAAAATCTGTGTTGGCTACCGCAGCGAAGCTTATATGTTTACTACTAAATGCTTACAAACACATGAGAATGTGATAAGTCCGCAATAAGTATCTTCTATTATATATTTTTTTTATATGGCAAACACCGATGTTGACTAGTCTGCCAATGTCTAAATTAAATTTGAAAAATCTTTTTTATGTTTCATAGCTCAAATACGAGATAATGTAGTCTACTAAGTGATGTTCTAATGCGTTATCGATTCAATTTTTAAAACAATCGACAATTTGAAGAAATTTAAATTGATTTTACACATTGACATACATGTAAATGTACCTATTTTCTGTTTCTTCTTCTTGTTTGTATAATATGTGTGTGTGCATAAATGGTTAAATAAATAAATAAAATGCAAATATCAAATTTTCACTGCCATATGTACTTAACACAAATTCTTTACATCTGCGAATATTAATTTATCGGAATATTGGAGCTAAATAGTAATCAAATTGACTATTGCAAAAACAGTGTAAAAAAACAGCCTCCACGACGTGTTGCTCTTTCTTATGCTGGTTAATTCATCAAACGATACATTTTATAAATCATCGGACAGATAAAATAGCTTCTGTTAAAAGTGACTGTCAAAAAAAAAGACTTGGCTTAAAGGCCTCAGTAGCCAGGTCACTAAATTGATCGCACAATAATTGTACAATTATTGCTGTTCCTTACGTAATAAGCCCGCGAACCCTTCTTGCGCGAGTCCGACTCGCACTTGGCCGGTTTTTTTAGACTGTTTACTTCGAGTCAACTGTTCGACTAGTTTACAGTTCACGGATAGAAAAAAAAACCAGTTTACTCATGAATGAAAGACATTATAAGCGACTACATTTCGCGTAGGCGCCGCACTACGTAATGGAATGGAACGAGTGATTACGAAGACGGAGCTTATGCGACGTGCGTACCATAGACTATACACTTATATACAGAGAGTGCGTACTTGGCGAATCTGTGACTTGGGGTCAACTGTTCGACTAGTTCACGGATAAACCAGTTTACTCATGAACGACATTCTATGCATCGACTTGATTTCGCGCAAGGAATATAGTATTCTCTACCGAGGTCTGAGAAATTTCACGTAGTCGACGCACGACGGAACGGAACGAGTGATTACGAATACTGCCGAGCATGCCAGTATATAACAGTAATTTACGCTGCCAAGCCAAAGCTTATGTGCAGAAGATAAAAAAAAAAAAAAAAAAAAAAAAGCTTATGTGACGTGCGGTCTGTTTGTTATTTTTCCCTCTCTTTCTCATGCAGAAACAAACACGTTCATCTCACTATGTGAATGCTGTCAAATGTAATAGTTAACGAATCTGTAAATTGTAATTGGTTAATAATAAATGTTTTTGAATTATGTTTAGGTACCTACGTTATTATTTTAGCCCTGATTGAAAATATGCATTACGTGTCGGAAATAATAAACTTTCTCAACCTACTTTTTTCGTTCTTAGGACACTTTTAGCAAACGTATGAAACAAAGTAGATATCAATCATTTAAAACTATCTGATTGTAAAAGTGGATTGTGTATAAATAGTGATAAAAAAAAACTTAATTAAAAAATCAAAAACCCGACTGCTTCAAAAGCGAACTAAAAAGTCATAAACAAGGAAAAAATCATACGCATCTGCACAGCATGATTTTTTCCATCCGCGAATTCGCGGGCTGGCTGACCAAAATCTGAAGTATCCTCCGCCTGCACAGCTTGATTTTTTCCTTGTTTACGACTTTTTAGTTCGCTTTTGAAGCAGTCGGGTTTTTGATTTTTTTAATTTAGTTTTTTTATTTATACCTTTTTAGTTAGTTTTTTTCGAATTAGATACATTTAAACATATAAGTGTTATATATTTTTGAAATCACCTCTTAAAACCCTTTATTTTGATTTCCCACACGATGGGTTTGGAAGAAAAAAAAAATTGGGCCCCCACAATATGGCACCCAAAAGCCGCCATTTTTCTATTATCCAATTTTAATGTAGCCTATGACACTTGCAGGGTTAAGGCGCATCGATTGACGTACGAATCATCAAAATCGGCCAACGCGTTTGGTCTCTGGAACGCCATATAGGAACAAACATACATACATAGACTGATAAACACATTACCCTCCTTCGGCAGTCGGGTAAAAAAAAGAGGAAGACGGGAACGCATTAGGCATCAATAAATTGGTCATTGGGTCGTCTTAGGGGCGGAGTTGGAGTATACGCTTAGGGGAACTATGAGCAGTAAAGAAAACCAAAAATTTTTTTTTGTAACATAAATTTTTTTGGGCTTAGTAAATTTTCAAGGTTTTTTTTTTTCGGAAAGTTGCCTATGACACTCGCAGGGTTAAGGCGCATCGATTGACGTATGAATCATCAAAATCGGCCAACGCGTTTGGTCTCTGGAACGCCATATAGGAACAAACATACATACATACATAGACTGATAAACACATTACCCTCCTTCGGCAGTCGGGTAAATAGATGATTAAATAGTGTTTACAGTACTAATCGACTAGTAAACCGGTTTTTAACTAAACGATCTAATCCGGTCGTTCACTAAACTGCGTATGAAACGCCGTTGTTCAGTCTATCATGTAAACTAGTCGAAAATTAAACTGTTTCATGAACTAGATTTTCGTAAACGGTAAACCAGTCTCGTTTCGTCGACTGTAAAAACTTCGACGACCCACCACTCTGCGCCACCCTTATTTAGTACATTTTCTCGGACACTGATACACAGAGATCGTTCTCTTTACTCTACCCTCCATACTGAAAGAAAGAGTAGGACTAGGTTTAAATTTAGAGCACAGGGTCTCAAGCTGTGCTCTCCACGTACACCGTCCTCTTTGCTCCAAAACATGCCAACAAAGATAACCGCGCTGGCACCGACGGCATGCGGCATCGTGACGCGATGCGTGAAAGTGGCATTTTGGGCCAGTTTAAATTACTCTAGCCAACGACATGACAAAATAAAACCAAAACAAAAAACTTATGAACTTTTGCGTCAATCGACTGATTCCAAATTGATTTTATGGATCCTCTAACGGTTTATCGCTAAGGGAAAAGTCTAAGTCCAAGTCTCTTGTTTTTTTTTTTTTTGGATACTAGTCTTTCTTTGGTGGTACCAAAAGACTTGTGTCCAGGTAGCAAAATGAAATGAGTCTGATGACACTATGACAGATAGTGACAGTTGAGGTTGACTTGTCACTTGACCGACAGAAAAAAATACACCACAGAACAGAAATACACGTACACGTGCTCCTGCTCAAACAGTGTAATACTTTTAATAGATTTCACTGGAAGTTTTGTTCAAATTGTGTTGGTTCAAAATAAGGCAAGCCTATTTGCTATCTCATAGCTAAAAAATGACTGAAGAAACACATAATAAAGTTCTCGCGATAGTAGCAAACATAGCTAAATCCAAAGATAACTTGGAAAAATCACAAAGTAACGATGAAGACAACAGTGAACAAGCAATAACATCATCAAATAAAATAGAACCCATCAGAGGCATTCCCAAGTCTGGAAAGTTTTGGAAATCTAAGAAAGAAAGGTAACTTCTTCAGTTAGTTATTTGTTTACTACATTTAAAAAATATAACCTCAAAATTGTTCCTCCTCGCCTTCACTCTACTTTCTTTTTGCTTTTTCAGGTTTTCAACTATCAATAAAACTAAAGGACTGAGGTACAGTTTTGAAAAGAAAGAAGCCCTACGTCAACAAATGCAGAAAACTAAGGAGGTATCTAAACAAATGAGAGCGGAACTGAAGCAAAAAGAAGTGGACCGCAAGGAAAGGCGGCGGCAGAACTTACAACGAACAGAAGAAAACAAACGTAAAGCTGAAGTAGTACAAGTTATCACAAATACTGCTAAGCTGAAAAGAATGAGGAAGAAACAGTTGAGGTTTATTGAGAAAAGGGACACCAACAAAGAAATACAAGCCAATAAATAACTTTATCAAATCTCTTGCCTTTCTTTTCTGTGATCCTTTCAAACGCATCCTACTTTTTCTCCTCTCACATACAGAGGCAGAGTTAATGCCTTGCCTGATAATGTAAAATGCTAGTATTCAGATACATCTGGGTCAGACTGGAAGTCGACATAGTCAGGAAAGGCTAGGCAGATTGATTCATCATCATCTTCATGCCCTTGTCCCGTTATGTTATACTTGGGGTCGGCGCAACACGTTTTCTTCTTCCATACCGTCCTGTCCACCGTCACGCCTACATTGACTCCCTTTTCATTTATATCACTCCTCACACAATACATCCATCTTTTGACGGCCGTCCCCTCCCACTCCACATTTATATTCATAACTCTTTTAGTAACATGCGTTTGATCTCTCTTCATTATGGCCATACCGGGACCAATGGTTTCCTTTAAACTTTTCTGTTGCTGGCGCCACTTTCAAACTGAACACCCTCCTATCCATCTTTTTTACAGCCCAACATTCTGATCCATACAGTACGACAGGTCTAATCACGGCCTTTAAAATTTTCCCTTTTAACTTGAGGGGCATAAGTTGTTCCAGTGACATGTCGCCATTTCATCCATCCCGAGTTGATCCGGTGCGTTACGCCTCGGTCTACCTCACCATCCCCTTGGACAACCGTCCCTAGGTACAGGAAGTCGGTATGGCTGTTCCAGCAAGAGCTATGTCTGAGACTGCCAAAATCGCAGAACAAGTATTCTGTTTTAGTTTTACTTAATTTCAAGCCAATACTCTGCAGTCTGTGCCACCACACCTCCAATGTGAAAAAATATTGGGCTCTAAAAATAAAATTCAAGTATACTTCCATCTAATATTTTTATTGAGTATTTATAGCAATATATCATACTCCCACAGATACAATATAAAAATATTAAATGCAATTTTCCAAGTTTTGGCAGGTAATGAATTGTGTGGGCATTAAATATTTACATTAATAGTCTCAAGATCAATGATGAGATGAAACAGTGACGCAAATAATGGAACATCAATCTTAATATTAATTTCACGTAATTATGTATTTATGTACATCAATGAGAAAACTTCAGTGACTATTTATATAAATATCTATAAAATACACCAAAACTATTTGGTTACACTTTACATTGAAAACACAAAGCAAGAAATTTTTAAATAAAAATATGATCTATTTGATAGACAATATCAGCAAATTCATAAGTGACACTGTCAGTTACATTCATAAAATTAAGCCTCAATAATATAATTACATCACTTTTCTCAGAATACTGCTCCATGTTAATAGTATTTAGCTCGCACACGGTAAACTTATCAATGATAACCACTTAGTACAAAATAAACCTATTAAAAAAACAAATCCAAAATTAAAAATGTTATAAATCGTTATAAAAATTAAATCACACATACCAAGTATACCTCTTACGATGTAATGTCTTAACATCTTTTATTAAATTCAATCAAATAATTTACAACAACAATACAGTTGTTATAATAATAACAACAATAGTTAGTAGCTTATATACTAATATTTTAGGTCTAACATTTGTCTATAATACTCCATTCAACATATAGAAAAAATCTTCATTGAAAACATCAGTCTAAGGCAGTGTTTGATCATTGAAACTTATGATGAACCAATTATAATAATAATATCAAATGTGTCATATAAAAATTTGATCTGAATCCAAATAAAAACTCGTATAAAGATGATTACGTATTAGTGTAAAATAAAAATGAGATTCATACAAAGATCTTTTAACTTATCATAACAACCAGATGTACGTAAAAATCGTGTATCAGTTCATGCGGCTCTTTACGATGTATACTGTAAACGAAAACGAATTGCCACCATAATGTAACCCTTTGCTTGTTGAAAGATTGATATAGAACTAAACACTTTACTAAGATCATTATTTAAAAACAGACGAGCACATTCCGTTAGATGCGCGCATCTTTTTGATCTCGATACAAATATGTGCATTAAATTGAGGAGATAAGGTTCATTATGCTATATAAATTGTTAGATTGACGCTTCGACCCAGTGAGCCAACCACAAATTTACAAATCCAAATGGTCACATTATTTTGACATACCATATAAATCTTTTTATACAAAACAAAATCTGCGATACAAAATTTCATCAAATGCTATGACTGAGTATTTTTGAAATACCAATTGCATCACTGTCATAGTATAATTTAGTCGACCAAAATCTCTCGCACTGGTCCTGATCACTTCACAGACAGCAAGTTACCCCGAGCTGTAACTTCAACTTAACATTAAACTAACGAAACAAAAGCGTATCGACTAACCTAAAAAGTACAACTTATGTCTTTATAATTATAATAATAATAATAAACACATCAACTCATGTGGCCCAGGGCTGCATGTACAGTTAGTTACAAGTTAGCAGATATATACGTATAGTGCAACTTGCTATTCACACGTTTGAGAGGAATAATACTAAATTATCTAGATCACCGTTACTCGAGAGAACACAGAAACGCAGATAGCTATGTAGTCAGAGTGGCGAACTAACTGTACGTCTGGGAGCTGGGAGCTGGGAGGAGTCAGCAGTCAGCAGTCGGGGGCGGGACCTCGCGCGCGCCCAGGCACGTCACACGTCGAAGTCGGCGCCCGACTTGCCGGTCGTCGGCGCTATGAACGGTTCGCTCCACATTCTTCTGAGATCTCCCTGCAACAACAATCAAATTATAAGGATGAGAATTGTGGCAATGGGTCTGCCAAGAGGGGATAATCTGTCTGATGAGTCCAGAGCCAGATGACATTCACCATGGTCACGGGGTCGCATTGCTAAGAAAGAAAATTTGGTTCAACTAAATCTCACTAGATGGCGCGAGAAATTAACATTTTCTGGCATTGAACATAAAAATTGTATGTTCTTGTTTAATCAACTCTCCAAGTAAAAAAATATGGAATATTGGGCTCTTAATTCACATTGGATGCCAATAGATGGCGCATTTTAAATTTCTGAGGCATTCCACTCGGTTGTTAAAATTTAAACCTAGTAACCCCTATTACTTGCAACACCATCTATTGCCGTGAAATGGGATCGAACGCGATTGATGTACTTACAAAAATAACAAGATTAATCAGATGAAAAACGCTAGTTACGTCGGCACGGTTTCTTTGTATGGGATGAGGCATCTGTATGTTAGTATTATATTATCTGTGCCACGGTACAATAAGCTGGCAAAGTACAGAGCAACCGTTGATCTGCTGGGCCAACCATTCAACAGTGCAGTATATGCTAGTCGGGCGGATAACTGCGCGGCGGTGTAAACGCCACTTACTTTAACATAAGCCATGGTGAGCAGCGGCAGCAGCGTGAAGGGCACGAGGTACAGCAGCGCGGGCTGCGCCGCCTTGAACACCTCGGCCGACACCGTGGCCGTCAGCAGCCCCAGGAAGTAGCCCAGCAGCGAGCAGTGGAAGTACGTCAGCCGGGAACCCTAAACACACAATACAAACGTACAAAAATAAGGTAATTAGGTGCTAGGGCCGTAAAAGGGTCCGCTCACACCGAGACGCGATATATAAAAACCAAAAACCAAAAAGTCGTAAACAAGGAAAAAATCATGCTGTGCAGGAGGAGGATACATCTGGTTTTGGACAGCCAGCTCGCGCGTATGTATCCTCCGACTGCACAGCATGATTTTTTCCTTGTTTACGACTTTTTGGTTCGCTTTTGAAGCAGTCGGGTTTTTTTAATATTCTTTTGTTAGATCTGTTCATTCATGAAAGAAATCTGTTATTCGAAAACCCATAGTTTAATTTCTAGAACCATAATGTAGCGTTAATATTAACGAACCCAATACTCACGGAAGAATAAATTAAAACTGTAAGATTAATAAAAAAAGTTTATTTTATTTTCGGCGATATATTTTTAGGGTTCTATACCCAAAGGGTAAACGGGACCCTATTACTAAGACTCCACGGTCCGTCTGTCTGTCACCAGGCTGTATCTCATGAACCGTGATAGCTAGACAGTTGAAAGTTTCACAGATGATGTATTTCTGTTGCCGCTATAACAACAAATACTAAAAAACGAATAAAACAAATATTTAAGTGGGGCTCCCATACAACAAACGTGATTATTTTGCCGTTTTTCTGCGATAATGGTGCGATAAGGGTTCCGCCCTTCGTGTGCGAGTCCAACTCGCACTTGGCCTGTTATTTTTTATTGATTTTCAACTTTCTCTAAAAGCTAGATTTCTGTTTCCAGAGGACCATTATGGAGAGAATAGTTAATATAAGATCAATTGTGAATTAAATTCTTAATAAATTGCAGACATACCATAGATCTGGGCCCAGGGACTTGTCCCATTTGACATACTAGAGTAGCCTTCTTATACGCGTCGTAGCGCAGTACAAAGCACAGGAGCAGACCCGGCATTACGATGTCTCCCAAACCTGAAATGCCAAATATTAAAACGTTTTATTTTCTGAAACAATTATTGTTTATATTGGAATAATCGGGCTAACTGCATTTCAGCTGGATATAATATATATAAAAAAAATAGAGATCCTTATGAAAATTGCAATAATGTAACCCAAAAAGTAGCAAAATGTTGCCTGTTAAATTCATTCTTTGGCGTGCGCTGAGAAAACTATTAATAATACATAAAAATGATTAGGTAGGATAGGGTAGCCTGGGTAGGCAGGGTAGGCTGGGTAGGTAGGGTAGGCTGGGTACGCTGGGTAGGCAGGGTAGGCTGGGTAGGCAGGGTAGTCAAGGTAGGCTGGGTAGTCAGGGTAGGCTGGGTAGTCAGGGTAGGCTGGGTAGGCAGGGTAGTCAGGGTTGGCTGGGTAGGCAGGGTAGTCAGGGTAGGCTGGGTAGGCAGGGTAGTCAGGGTAGGCTGGGTAGGCCGGGTAGGCTGGGTTGTCAGGGTAGGCAGGGTAGTCAAGGTAGGCTGGGTAGTCAGGGTAGGCTGGGTAGTCAGGGTAGGCTGGGTAGGCAGGGTAGTCAGGGTAGGCTGGGTAGGCAGGGTAGTCAGGGTAGGCTGGGTAGGCCGGGTAGGCTGGGTTGTCAGGGTAGGCTGGGTAGGCAGGGTAGTCAAGGTAGGCTGGGTAGTCAGGGTAGGCTGGGTAGTCAGGGTAGGCTGGGTAGGCAGGGTAGTCAGGGTAGGCTGGGTAGGCAGGGTAGTCAGGGTAGGCTGGGTAGGCCGGGTAGGCTGGGTTGTCAGGGTAGGCTGGGTAGGCAGGGTAGTCAAGGTAGGCTGGGTAGTCAGGGTAGGCTGGGTAGTCAGGGTAGGCTGGGTAGGCAGGGTAGTCAGGGTTGGCTGGGTAGGCAGGGTAGTCAGGGTAGGCTGGGTAGGCAGGGTAGTCAGGGTAGGCTGGGTAGCCAGTTGACGGGAGCGAAGTCGCGGCTAGTATTGGTGTAGAATGATGTCTTACCGAGCATGGAGAAGTGTCCCTGGTGGTGCATGGAAGGAAACACGAGCTTGGCGGGCAGCGATAGCTTGGGAGCGTCGCGCATGGCGCCGCCCAGCTGCAGGCGACGGGCCACCACGTTCATGGGGTTCTCTGCCGGCCTGCAAACATGAAAATACAGTTCGCATAAAAAGTTTTTACAGGTATAGGAACAGGCTATTTAGCGCTGCTCATAGTATATTTCAATACAGAACGTTGGAGTGCAAAACCTAGCGAGTTTTAAATTTATTTATTTATTCACTCCAAAGTTCCAAACATATATCCTTACAGGCTAGACTCAATGTATGAGTGTAGATAAAGTAGTGTATGAATACTATTAAAAACTTCGCCTACGGCTCGGTTTTTAAACACACACTCATGACTCATGAAACAATCACTCACATCAAAACAGTCAGTGTCATAGTAACCATAATATCATCCAAACGGGTGTTATAATCTTATACTAAATTTCATAATGCAACTCCTTTTTTACTCATCGAACAGCCACATTCTCATGGCATCTTTATGAATTTCAAAAAAAGAACATTGTCATGCACGCGCGTTTCACTACCACAGCGCCGTAATTAAAAAAAACTTATTCGAATTTTTGAATTGACGTCGTATCCCGCCAAGTTTACAAAACTGAGCGAACAAGCTTTGATAACACACCACCAGATATTTCTAATGCCGCAAAGGACATTTCTAACCAATTATTACCAGAAAAGTCGAGAAAACATTATGAAAAGACGTACCAAAATTTCATGAATTGGAAAATATCAAAGAGTAGTAAGTACATCATTATCTGAAGATGTGCTAATAGTATATTTTCAAGAATTATCAGAAAAATTCAAATCTTCATCCCTATGGACCTTCTATTCAATGCTGAAAAGGACGCTAAGTATTAATACCCTATGGTTTCAGAACCTTTATAGAGGATTCATATCATGGGTGTAGATAAACTCTTGTATGCAACTGTTATAATTAGGTATTAAAACACTCATGTGATACTATTATCACCCACATTCGTGATTTAATACCCCTTATTATACAACAGTTGCATAAATAACTATTAATGTCGAGTAATAATGATGAGTATTCAACTATTCACCTTAGGGAATGGCGAATAATCGGTATTCGAGTATTCTTAATCTTATATTATGATAACAGATGAATAATTCAGAAGCAGTTATAGGCGCGATAATATTCGCGAGTTGGCTGACCAAAACCAGATGTCTCCTCCGACTGCACAACATGATTTTCTCCTTGTTTACGTGTTTTTAGTTCGCTTTTTAAGCAGTCGGATTTTTATATTTTTAAATTAACTTTTTTTATTTACAATTTTTTAGTTATATTTTTTTTTCGAATTTGGTACATTTAAACATATAAGTGTTATATATTTTTGAAATCACCTCTTAAAACCCTTTATTTTGATACCCCACACAATGGGTTTAGAAGAAGATTTTTTCATTTCCAATTTTGATGTAGCCAGTGACACTCGCAGGGTTAAGACGAATCGATTGACGTAAGAATCATCAAAATCGGCCAACGCGTTTGGTCTTTAGAACGCCTAGGAACAAACATACATACATACTTACATACGTAGACTGATAAACACATTACCCTCCTTCGGCAGTCGGGTAATAAGATACTAATTCAGGGGGTAGTATTAGGTAGTGTACAAAATGGCCCTCCATCAGCCTAATTACTCAACATATACTTCATGGAACCGATCGCAAACTCTTTTGTTTGTAAATCAGGAAGAATTAAAGAAAAAAAATGGTATTATAGAGCGTGCGGCGCTAGACATGTGCCGTTCGACGTCAGCGAAGGCGATAGTCGAAATATCCAAATGATCACGTGGTTTTTCGATATCGCTTGTCAATTCCATACAATTTTGCCCTTTTAACCCCCGCCGGAAAAAAGGGGTGTTATAAGTTTCACGTGTGTTGCGGTGTATCTGTGTCAGTCTGTGGCATCATAGCGCCTAAATGGATGAACCGATTTTGATTTAGTTTTTTTTTGTTTGTACGGTGATTTTGTCCAGAGTGTTCTTAGCTATGTTTGAATAAAATCGGTTCAGCCGTTCAAAAGTTATGTACGTACCCCCGACACACTTATCTTGCGAAAACACCCCGATTCAAACAGTAAACTGTTTGAATCGGGGTGTTTTCGCAAGATAAGTGTGTCGGGGGTTTTTAAATTTTTTAAATTTTACTTGTTGACAATCGCAATCGCCACGTTTTCAATGATAGAACGTCACTTGACAAAGGAAAAAAAAGTAACGCAATTAGGCAACCGTTCTTTCAATTCCCATGTCTCCACTTCTCAACGCAAATTCCATCCTTATGTCCAGTTCAATAAAACTCATAGTTGCTCGACTTACCTGGTGGCGACTTTGACCATGACGTTGGTGGTGAAGATGTAGGACGAGAAGAAGACCCAGAAGACGTCGTAGAGCAGCAGCCCGGTCAGCAGCAGGGTGGACACCTTCAAGGACGGCAGGCGGATGAGCGCGATGAACGTCACGCAAAGGCCCATGCCCATCGCTGGGGAATAAATATGAGAATATATTAGTTTGTTACCCGACTGCCGAAGGAGGGTAATGTGTTTATCAGTCTATGTATGTATGTTTGTTCCTTTATGGCGTTCCAGAGACCAAACGCGTTGGCCGATTTTGATGATTCATACGTCAATCGATTCGTCTTAACCCTGCGAGTGTCATAGGCTACATTAAAATTGGACAATAGAAAAATGGCGGATTTTGTGTGCCATATTGTGGGGGACCAAATTTTTTTTCTTCCAAACCCATCGTGTGGGGCATCAAAATAAAGGGTATTAAGAGGTGATTTCAAAAATATACAACAGTTATATGTTTAAATGTATAAGTCAAGAGTGAATGGGTTACTTCTAGGCAAGCGTGCTTCACCGTCGACCACATCATCGCTTACCATCAGGTGAGATAGTGGTCAAGCGCGAGCCTATAATATATAAAAAAAAAAAAAACTATTTCGAAAAAAAACTAACTAAAAAGTTATAAATAAAAAAACTTTTTGATTTTTTGAATTAAGTTTTTTTACATTATAAATATGTAGCTGAAAAGTTACAGGCACAGTTTTGTAGTTATTTTTATTGGGGACACCAAAGGGAAATTCTTGTGATGTTCTGAATATCTTTAAGTTGTATGGAATGGGAGCAGCAGTGGTGGCCCAGTGGTATCGGCCGCGACTTACAAGTTGTAGGTCGTGGGTTCGAGCCCAGGCAGGCGCTTTACTTTGTGTAAATTATTTCTTCACCACAGCTCTCAAAACGGTGAAGGAAAACATCGTCAGGAAACCGGTATGTCATAGAACCAAAGACATGTGACATCCACCAAACCGCATTGGCCCCGCGTGGTGGATTACGGCCCATTCCCTCTCACAGAGAGGAGTCCTGTGTCCCAGCAGTGGGAACATCAATAGGCTGATGATGTGATGTGTGTATGGAAATAATTTCTGATGATCAGTGGCTTTTAATCGTTCTATGAAACCTAAAAGGTGTGATATAACGTTTTTGTGGCAGACTGTACAATTTTTCAAAATATGTCTCCTTACATAAGGTTTTTTTGAAATTTCAACGGTTAACGAGCCAGTACCTGCCACCCATCTTAAAATTACAGTTTGTATAGTGATATGGCTAACAATGCAGTGACTTCGGAGATGGGGGCTAAGTTGCTGTGCTACTTTCGTTGGCACAACTGTCAAGTTTTTGAAAGGTTTCTGTTGACAGTTGATAGCGGCCGATGGTTGCATGCAAGATGTAAATATGCTACACCGACCCCAGATAGATTAATAAAATGTGTAAGGAAAATAATAAGTAAGGAGTCGAGGAGGAGCGCGTGGCTAAATAATAACAGCCGCACTGGTCGATCATCAAGGTTAAGCAATGCTTGACGAGGTCAGTCCGTGGATGGGTGACCATTTCAACATACCGAGTTTCCTCCGTGCCTCGGCAAGCACGTTAAGCCGTTGGTCCCGGCTGTCATTTGAAGATCTTTGACAGTCGTTACGAGTAGTTAGAAGCTTGAGATCTGACACCAGTCTTGCCAAGGGGTACCGGTGTTAGCCAGTTACTGGGTTGTGGAGGACAGATAGGCAGTCGGTACATGTAAAACACTGGTACTCAGCTGAATCCGATAAGACTGATTTTTTATATTGATTTTAATTTTTGACTGTGATTTTGATTTGATTATTTAAATATATTAATTGAAACCAAAAAGAGGTATATCACTGTTAATGATAAAATTGAATTATTAAGACTGCACGATTTTTATTTTATTTTATTTTGTTATGATTTTGATTTTGCATTTTCCGACTTCGTTTGTTTTTTGACTGTTTGATTTTTATTTTTGAATGTTTTTACTTTATTGACTTGGTTTTTTGACTTTATGATTTTTGTCTTTTAATGATTTTGATTTTGTATTTTATGGACTCGTGACTTTTTGATTTTTTAAATGGTTTTAATTATTTCGTTTAAATTTTAATGTGTTCTATATTTTTTTACCAATCGTAGTTATTTTAATGGTTTTAAACTCTAATTAAGAAACTAACTTATACTTTTAAAATTTTGTTAGGTACCTACTTACGAATTCAATTGTAAAATTTATCAAATAATTATCTTATAGAATTTATCTTAAATTAATACTAGAGATTTGTTCTTACTGGGCGGCAATGTTATCACAAGTGCTATGTACGCCGTACTTGTCATTTGCATTGGTCCTAAAGTTGTCTATATTATTCTGTCGATGTTTAATGCATGTGATGTGGCTGTACTATTTTAAATAAATAAATAAAGACTGGAAGCCGACCTCAATGTAGTTGGGAAAGGGCTAGGCAGATAGATTGTAGTCTTACCGTCCATAAGCAGCCAGTGTCCGGTGAGTACCCACACGGCCACGATAGCGGCAGCTAGCAGCGCCGCAGCCAGTTCAGGCGCAGAGTAGCGGCCGCACACGGCGCCGCGCGCGCCGCCCCCGGCCACGTACTGGCACAGAGGCGTCAGGAGGAACGCTAGCGCTGCGCATGCTATTACTGCAAGCGGAGAAGACACTTCTTTTAATACTGTTACCTGGATAACTGGGATTACAAGGATTTTATATCACTAAAGATTTAATTTGCTTAGTTGCCCACATAACCAGGTTAAAAATGATGCTGCCTCATTTAAGAAGGACCCCCCAAAATAAATCGAATGTTTGTGAACAAATGTTATAGGGTCTGTTGAGGTAAAAAGTAAGCCGGTTTTATAAAAGTCAAAAATACTTATAAAAACTGGCCAAGTGCGAGTCGGACTCGCGCACGAAGGGTTCCGTACTTTGTAAATTGCGGTTTACGATGTATGTCGTATTAAAAAAAATACTACATAGATTACGTTCAAACCAATTTTCGGTAGAAGTTTACATGGTAATGTACATCATATATTTTTTTTTGTTTTTACATTCTCTTATTTTAGAAGTTACAGGGACACACACACATATTTTACCACTTTGGAAGTGTCTCTCACGCAAACTATTCAGTTTAGAAAATAATTATATTAGAAACCTCAATATCATTTTTGAAGACCTATTGATAGAAACACCACACGAATGGGTTTCATGAAAAAAAAAATGAGTTTCAGTTCTAAGTATGGGGAACCCCCAAAATTTATTGTTTTTTTTCTATTTTTGTGTGAAAATCTTAATGCGGTTCACAGAATACATCTACTTACCAAGTTTCAACAGTATAGTTCTTATAGTTTCGGAAAAAAGTGGCTGTGACATACGGACGGACGGATAGACAGACAGACAGACATGACGAATCCATAAGGTTTCCGTTTTTAACGCCATTTGTCTACGGAACCCTAAAACGCACATCCGGTCGGCCCAGAAAGCTTTGACCCGGAATAGACAGTCACCAAAAACCGTAACATCCAACGATTTATCAAACAGGAAAAGAAAATTCACAACCTCCATGGTCTGATGGGCAGTATAACCGTTACTATTGTCTTTGGTTGACTTACTTGCAGTGCATATCGCCACCAGCGTCTGCATGGAGTCGAAGAAGAAGAACATGATGAGCAGCGCCACCGACGAGCCGAGCGGGAAGCACAGCGCTTGCATTGTGTTCAGGGTTTGGACATCTGTGGGAAAACACACTAAAGTAAAAAATTAATAAGAACATTCTCGTTTTTACATGACAGTTACAATACAGATCAAATGCATTTATTTTATTTCGAAACGACAACAGCTCATAAAATTAATTTTACCCGACACCTTCGATCTCGAAAAATCAAAAAACCCGACTGCTTCAAAAGCGAACTAAAAAGTCGTAAACAAGGAAAGAATCATGCTGTGCAGTCGGAGGATACATATTCGCGGGCTGGCTGACCAAAATCTGGTGTATTCTCCGCCTGCACAGCTCATCATGCAGCTCAGCAAATCATGCTGTGCAGGCGGAGAATACACCAGATTTTGGTCAGCCAGCCCGCGAATATGTATCCTCCGACTGCACAGCATGATTCTTTCCTTGTTTACGACTTTTCAGTTCGCTTTTGAAGCAGTCGGGTTTTTTGATTTTTTTAATTAAGTTTTTTTATTTATAACTTTTTAGTTAGTTTTTTTCGAATTAGATTCATTTAAACATATAAGTGTTATATATTTTTGAAATCAACTCTTGAAACACTTTATTTTGATACCCCACACGATGGGTTTGGAAGAAAAAAAAAATTGGGCCCCTACAATATGGCACCCAAAAGCCGTCATTTTTCTATTGTCCAATTTAAATAGCCTATGACACTCGCAGGGTTAAGACGAATCGATTGACGTATGAATCATCAAAATCGGCCAACGCGTTTGGTCTCTGGAACGCCATATAGGAACAAACATACATACATACATAGACTGATAAACACATTACCCTCCCTCGGCAGTCGGGTAAAAACATCTCTGCAGATGTTTTTCGAGCGTATGTATGTATGTCCATTTCTACAGCCCAAAAGGCTTGACGGATGAGGTGTCGTTGGATTCGTCTCAATTGTGGGAGTGACACAGGTTAAACAAAACCCTCCCCCTCCCAAAAAAAGGCGGACACATTTTTTTATTCGTTATTATAACAATATGGGTATCAAATGAAAGCAAATAAAAATTAAAATTTCAAAATTCAAAAAAACCCCGACATTTAATTTCATGCTACATAATTTATCTAGTACATAGTAGATACGCTTCGATCGGCAATCTATTGAACACGTAATTATGACTCGATATCTTGCGAAAACACCCCGATTCAAACAGTAAAACGCCCATAACTTTTGAACGGCTGAACCGATTTTATTCAAACATAGCTAAGAACACTCTCGACAAAATCACCTTTCAAACAAAAAAAAAATCAAAATCGGTTCATCCGTTTAGGCGCTATGATGCCACACACATATACATAGCAACACACGTCAAACTTATAAGACCCCTCTTTTTCCACATCACATCATCAGCCTATTAATGTTCCCACTGCTGGGACACAGGCCTCCTCTCTGTGAGAGGGAATGGGCCGTAATCCACCACGCGGGCCAAGTGCGGGTTGGTGGATGTCACATGTCTTCGAATTTTTGGTCTAGGACATGCCGGTTTCCTCACGATGTTTTTCTTCACCGTTTTGAGAGCAGTGGTGAATAAACAATTTACACAAAGTAAAGAGCCTGCCTGGGCTCGAACCCACGACCTACAACTTGTAAGTCGTGGCCGATACCACTGCTCTCTCTTTTTCCGGCGGGGGTTAAATAGACCATGTCACAAATAAATACATCGTAACACTTTTATGTTACTATTTTGGCACAAAAACAAGATAAGCTTAACTTGGGTAGCAAAATAAGTAATCTTTTACCACATATGTTATTTGGAGAACTTGTTCATTTAGAAAACTAAAAAGTCGAGGTCAAAAATAAATTAATTGAAAAGTTTATTAAAGTCCTTCGTCATTCGGGTAAAAACAGCACCGTGCCGTGCCGTGCCTTGCGCATCCGCCAACTTCAGTGCGGCCAGGAACTTTGGCGAGAACTATACCTATAGTCAGAATTTTAATTCGATTCCAGATTTGACATTAGCTACTGTCATTTTGTGAAATAATGATACCACATATAATTATTTATTAATTAGTAATCGCTGCTCTATTTTATAAAAAGTTAATATTTTTGTTTTTATATTAAAAACAAAACTTAAAATAAAAGAGCCTAGATAGTTTTCAGAATTGGCAACCCGTGCGAAAAAATGAGTTAGCCTACTCATTTTTTCGCACGGGTTGCCAATATGCATGGGTTGCATATATGTTAATTTAAAATATCACAGACACATTTATAATAAATGTTACAGAAAGTGACAGCGATAGCGATAGCGATGACGGCGACAATTTATAAAATAAATTATTACCATAATACATCTATCTGTTTTATTTGTCTTTTTTTTTCCTTCATGATCACATTTTTTTATTTATTTCACACACAATTATAAAAGAAAAGTCTCAGATCGTTAATTAATCGTCAAAACTAAATTATCGGTTCAGAAATATTTAATTTCCTGATATACTTAGTTTACGAGAGTAAAATTATAAACGAGAAGAATCGATCCGGAAATATTCCATTTCCATATGGAATAATTTCGCAACGTCACTATTTAGTACTTGTCATAACGTTGCAACACTGAAATTATCAAATCTGGAATCGAATTAAAATTCCGAGTATAGTTAACGATGCACTCGGCAACATTGTCTTTTTGCAAAAAAAAAAAACAAATGCCATTGACACAATATCAGCTTGCTCTGAAATTATCTGTCATCATCTGCCTAGCCTTTTCCCAATTGTTGTTGGGTGCGGCTTCCAGTCTGTCAGGGAGCGACTGCTCTGACCTCCACAACCCAGTAACTGGGTATATACGATACCCCTTGGCAAGACTGGTGACAGATCACAAGCTTCTGACTACGCGTAACGACTGCCAAAGATCTTCAAATGACAGCCGGGACCAACGGCTTAACGTGCTTGCCGAGGCACGGAGGAAACAAGCTATGTTGAAATGGTCACCCATCCACGGACCGACCTCGGCAAGCGTTGCTTAACCTTGAAGATCGACCTGTGCGGCCTGTTATTATTTAGCCACGAGCGATCTGTGCAGACTCTTATTACCTACATAGGTTTGTTTCATTAAGCGATAAAACTAACGTAATCAAAAGAGCCAAGTATAGTAACTTTTTGTTATCAATGTGTTATGAAATGCGTTCGAATCAAAGTAATGATTTATGCGACATACTGCCGCCAAGGTATCTCCATGTTTGGTCGTGTTCTCGCAAGCTCGATAGCTGGACGACTATAAAATGTGCGCAAGCGCAGAATGTGCGTGGAAATATCGTTTAAAAGAAAATTAGAACGCGAATTTCTCTACGTGGCAATTGCAGCAACATTACTGAACTGCATATCAACAATGTGGAAACGGATACCGCTTATACAAAGTTAAACAAATTCGCATTGAACTATTTAGGCTGTGAAGTGCAGCTACTAACTTATTGGTTTTATTAATCTTCACTATATTTATTTATTTTATTTATTTACTAGCTGATCTCTGCGGCTTCGTTCTCGTCAACTGGCTTCCTATCTACCTACCTCCTACCCAACCTACCATAACTACCCCACCCACCAACCCTATCTACCCTACTCTAGCTACCCTACCCTACCTGTATACTAATATTAGTATAGAATATATACTTTATTGTACACCAAGATAAAAACATTACATACGGAAACCTTAAAATATCGACAACATAAAACAGGCTATATCTATACTAATACTAGCTGACCCGGCAAACTTTGTTTTGCCATAAAAAGACCAAACATTTATCTACCCTACCCTACACTACCCTACCCTACCCATTAAAAAAAAAAAAAAAAAAAAATAGATGTTGACCTATTCTCAGACCTACTAAATATACATATAAAATTTCATCAAAATCGGTCAAGCCGTTTCAGAGGAGTTTGGCAACGAAAACTGTGACACGAGAATTTTATATATTAGATTATAAAGCTGAAGAGTTTGTTTGTTTGTTTTAACGCGCTAATCTCAAGAACTACTGGTTGGAATTAAAAAAATCTTTTGATGTTGGATAGTCCATTTATCGAGGACGGTTACAGGCTACGACCAATAGGAGCGAAACATAAATGAAAAATGTTGCAAAAACGGGCAAAAATATTCCTTTTTAAGAGCTACCGTTGCGTGCGCTGCGTAAACGGTTCAAGTTAGGCAACAATAATGCATGTAATGTTGCCATTTTTAACGTTCAACTATAGGCCTCCCTGAAACCTCTAATAGTAAACAACTAAGCACTCAGGATTCGTAAGGAAGTGGCGATAACCTCACTTTGCTAATAGAAGAGCAAGATTATAATCGCACAGAAAGATGGTGCCTTTCTTCTGCACATATTTCTACAATGTATTGTTCTTCACTTGGTAATGTTATACAGGGACCCCGAGCCAAGGGGGCCCCCGACAAGCGTAAGCAAAAATTAATAAATCAGCCCAAATTTTTTTTTCGCCTGTCTGCCCTGTCACTATTGTCCATAAAGGGTGAAACTTTAGAAAAACTAAAGTCATCATCAGCTATAAATGATTTAATAAATCAGTTTGCCGAAAAAAAGGCAAGGATAGTGTATATTTAATTTGAATTCTTTGTAAAAAAATTCGAAAAAGTGATTTTATGCAAACTTTTTTTTTTCTTTTGTGAGAAATCTTTACCCTTCATAAGGGCCCCCAAACAAATTTTTATATGGGGCCCCGCCAAGGCACGCTACGCCACTGATTGTTATCCAAAATCATCGCGTTTTTGTCAATACCAACCAAGATGGACCTTATCTCTATTCAAATAACGTTTACTTTGTTTTACGAATAGCGCCATATTTTGATCCAAACTGCTAAATCATGGCAATGTTATCAAAATATTCGCGTTTTTTGGTTGTTATCTTCCAAGATGGAACCTTTTCCTAACTCTACTCAAATAAAGTTTACTTTGTTTTGTAAATAACCCTTGTATTTTTATTTAACTCCAAAATTCTAAATGGTGTGACAGATTTAAACATAACTGGTGTTTTTTTCTAGTATCATATAATTAGCTGAAAATTTGTTTTATTTACGTCAGGTGGATTAATAAAAAATATTGGACAGTTTTTTTTCTTTTGTCACGTAAACATTAAGAGACGACACAGTAAAAATATAAAAACAGTATGGAAACTACCTACAAACGCTCGAAACGGCACACTAAGGCTCGGAACAAACGGGCCACCGACCACAGCCACCGGTAGCTGTAGCGCGCTACCGCCACATTTGTAACAGTGGCAGAAGTGTGCGACAGCCACCGGTGAGCGGAAGCCGCCACGTTTCTATTGCTATATAGATAAGAATGTGAATCCCAAATAGCGGGACTTTGTTGGATTTCCGATATGAAAGTATCGATATTCATTAAGGCGTGCGATGCGTAGAACGCCTAAAACCTAAGGGTCGACGCACACGGGCCACCCGCGACAGCCACAAGCGCCACCACGAGAAGTTAGTGTCGCCGCACACGGGCCACAAACGCCGCCAAGAGAAGCTAGAAGCGTGTGGCGGCGACCGGCGTCTACCGTGTGCGGCGACTCCATACAAAATGTATGAAAACTATAGGAAATATGCCAGTGGCGGCGTTTTGTGGTTGTGGCCGGTGGCCCCGTGTGCGGGGACCCTTACTGCGCGGGGGTGGAGCAGCGCGACAGTGACGGATGTCAGCGTCTTGTGTGGCCCCCAGTGACCACAAGTGGCAAGTTGCGGACTTTGCTGTAGCCAGTGGCCGCCACCATCTACACGTGTGCGGTACGTCTATCCACATATATGTAAAATTGTGTTAAGTCGCTGGCTAACGGTGGCAGTGGTCGGTGGCCCATTTGCGCCGAGCCTAACACAAAAATACGTGACCACTCGTCGCGACGTAGCACTTAGTACTGACATTACCTCGAAAGTTCTCGAGTCGAGTCGGTGCGTACGTTTGTGTGAGTGTGCCGTTTCTAGCATTTGTAGGTAGTTTCCATACTGTTTGTATATTTTTACTGTGGTGACGACGATATAATACGTTGAAAATATAGCGTGACGTCACGCCGTTAGTAAACTTTACAACTGACAAAGTGACGTCACAAGCCCCACTCCTGAACTTTGACGCGCTTTATCTTTGTCAATTTTTATTGATTTGGTAAACCAAAAAATACGTATCCAATATTATTTGATAATCTCACTGAAGGACTAAATATCATTATCATTTTGGTACCCAGGAAACTTCCCTATTAAGAGAATAGATCGCAGCCTCTTTGACAGCTGCATAGTAGGTGAGACTGACACCTTAACCTGTGTTCTAATCAGTCTCTTAAAAGCTAGTATAATGTAAGGAGAAGTAATCTTACTTGAGTTAGAGGAGCTACTGGTGACAGGCTTCCCGCCCAGCAGCGTGGCTTCCCGCTCCCGCTCCGCTCGCTCGCGCGCCTCCCGCTCCATGTTCAGCGAGCGAAAGCTGCCGTACACGATCAGCAGCATGGAGATCAGACACGCAGATACCCTACAAACGAAACAATATTTACTATTCTAAACAATAACGGTAGCTACAGTTGTTGATCGCACAAACAATAGGCTCATGACCTTTTTATTGTAATTTTGACTTGTTGCACTTGTTTTGTGTGAGCGGCCAGTTATAACGCTAAATTATTTAATTTAAGTTTGGAATGTTTCTAAAGGCTTCCTGGTTCTGATGCTGGTCAGTTGTAGCTATTGGGCAATTTACACACTTTACAACTATTAAAGTCTTCTATGTTTAGGATCTGTACGGACTAGAAAAACATTGAGCGGCCGGCAAGGCGGCCACTAGAGAAAAAACGGTAAGTTTTCTGGCCCCGAAAATTCCGGGACTACTTTCCTAATCTCGGGATTTCGGGATTGCCACAAACAAGTCTAATTTGTATTCCGTAGTCCGTTGCGCCTTGACAATAACCTTGCCTAGCTTATATTAATAGCATTTATTACATAACGACAAAAACAACCCTTAGATTCGCCGTACTCCAACCAGCGTAGAACTTGAGCGAGCGTTTTCAGCTGCTGCTTATGTTGGCAATAAACTACGAAGCAGGCTTGGAAGTCAAACATTGGATGGCTTTGATATTTCTGAGATTATATTTTCGAAATTCTAATATTTTTTTTGTTTTGTCTTTTTTCTTTTCTTATTTTACTACGGGATTACGCTTCAAAAATCCCGTAATCCCGGGACCGAAAAACATGCTCGGGATTGTATTCGGTAGTAGTAACTAATCATGTAAGTAGGTACTAGGAAAAGTTCTTCTTCTTGTTTTCGTGTGAGGTGTGGCCACCTCTGGTGTCAGAGTTAATTAAGCCGCCTCTGTGAAACCACACAGGCCTAGGAAAAGTTGATCAAATATCTATTAGCATAAAAGCAGCACCATAGTGATTAAATAGTAATTTATTTCGAATGAATACATATTTTTATTTTAGGTTAATATTTGATTAACATAATTATCATTAATTTGCTTGCTTTTCATAGAATGCCATATAAACAGGAGATGATCTGACCTCTGATCAAGTCAAGGGGGCAAAAACTGGAATAAACAACATTGCGATCAAACATTTTTATAGTATTTGTTCAGGTGATGTAACTTGGAATTGTTTACCATCGCATTATATTATGGTTCCCCTAGTCGACGGCACGAACTATTTTGTGCGCGAGGTTAAAATGCATGCTATCTCATCCGACAACACTTGCGAAAGATATAGATGCTGTGATGAGCAGTAAGAAACTAGTTCGCGTACGAATTAGCACTTTTGCAAATTTGTATCGAAATGGATGATGATTTAAGACGAAAACGAGCGCGCGAAGTTTTATAAACAGACCTTTGGGAGTTTCAAAATAAAATTAAATGCATTGTTGAATTACTAATCTATCCCTGTATGGAGGCCGTTTTGCAATTGTCCTTCTTCTTATGGTATTTATTTCCGCCCAAAGATGCGTTAAAATTAGTGTTAAAATATGGAACTTTTGACGCAATTTTTTTTCTTTTTACTTTTTTGTTTCCATACAGGCCTAGATAACGATGAGACAAATTTATATCATTTTTTTTTATTTTGGACATACATCGTCAAACAGTGGAGTAATCGACAGACTACGTTTGTATGGAAGAATGATCGACTAGTGTAACCTTAATGCAAGCTATTTGCTTTTCAATTGTTAGTTATTTGTCGTAAACATATTGATTAATGGACTAATTAACCATAATCGCCTACATTTGCGAGGGCTAACTGCGGCACTAAGCGGGGTTCATCCCGGTTAATCGGATATCCGATTTACTAGAAGCCAGTTTACAGTAGGAATTGCCGGAAAAGCAAATAATGTGGTACCGTTGTTTTTGGTCGGTATACTGAGGAGCAATGTTTATACTGGATCCTAGGTGTCGGATTTAATGGCTTCGATGGTCACAGATAATATAATACTAGCATACAGATGCCTCATCCCATACAAAAAAACCGTGCCGACGTAACAAGCGTTTTTCATCTGCTTAATCTTGTTATTTTTGTGAGTACATCAATCGCGTTCGATCTCGTTTCACGGCAATAGATGGTGTTAGCAGCGCCTTGCAAGTAAAGGGTTTACGAGGTTCGTGAATATTTTTTTCTTTAAATACAGTGAAGGTTCGTTTTATAGTATTTTTATGCACGTTGTTACAGTTTTTTTGCACCAATATGTCTGTGTTAAAATGCAAATTTTAACAATCGAGTTGAATGCCTCAGAAATTTAAAAATGCGCCATCTACTGGCATCAATTTTAAATGATCCGTTCAAATAATCTTTGAAATGTGAATGAAGAGCCCAATATTCCATAATTTTGTACTTAGGAGAGCTAATTAAACAAGAACATACAATGTTTATGTTCAATTCCAGATAATTTTAATTTTAAACATAATTCTATTGAATTGTGTGTACATGTCGCGTCATCTAGTGAGATTTATTTGAACCAAATATTCTTTCTTAGCAATGAGACCCCGTGCGATGGTGTAAACAGTGACGGACATAACTTTATTTCCTTCGCGACATGTAGCCCAATAAATCTTGAAGACAGCTATGTTATGCTAGATATGGCACGGTTTCCCAACGCTAATAAAGAAAATTTGGTTCAAATAAATCTCACAAGATGGCGCGATATGCACCGATTTGTTATTGAATTGTGTCTAAAATTAACATTTTCTGGAATAGAACATCAAAATCATGAAATATTGTGCTCTTCATTTACATTTCAAAGATAAGATAAAGATATTTGAACGGATTAATTAAAATTGATGCCAATAGATGGCGCGTTTTTAAATGTCTCGAGGCATTCCACTCGATTGTTTAAATTTGTATTGTAACACATTTTGGTGCAATTAAACTGTAAAAACATGCAAAAAAAATATATAAAACAAATCGTCACTGTTTGTTGTATGGGAGCCCCACTTAAATATTTATTTTATTCTGTTTTTAGTATTTGTTGTTATACCGGCAACAGAAATACATAGTCTGTGAAAATTTCAACTTTCTAGCTATCACGGTTCCTGGTGACAGACAGACAGACGGGCCGCGGAGTCTTAGTAATAGGGTCCCGTTTTACCCTTTGGTTACGGAACCCAAAAAATGAGAAACGTCAACGGACTTCTTAGATTGTGACGACTATAGAGACCAAACGCGTTGGCCGATTTTGATGATTCATACGTCAATCGATTCGTCTGAACCACGTCTTAAGTCACTTTTGCAGTCGGAGGATACGTCTGGTTTTGGTCAGCCAGCTCGCGAATACGTATCCTCCGACTGCATAGGATAATTTTCATCTTGTTTACGTCTTCTTAGTTCAGTTTTTTGACATTTTTAATTTACTTTTTAGGGTTCCGTACCCAAAGGGTAAAAACGGGACCCTATTACTAAGACTCCGCGGACCGTATGTCTGTCACCAGGCTGTATCTCAGTTGACAGTTGAAATTTTCACAGATGATGTATTTCTATTGCCGAGTATAACAACAAATACAATAAATATTTAAGGAGGCTCCCATACAACAACCAACGTGATTTTTTAGCCGTATTTTTGAGAGAATGGTACGGAATCCTTCGTGCGCAAGTCCGAATCGCACTTGGCGGGTTTTTATAAATACTGTTACTTCTACACTACACCAAATATAACTGGCCTGGAAAATAACTGGCAATAAACAATGAAAGATAGATAAAGTAGGTAAACCACGACGTGACCTATCGCCCCGCGCCTAATTAAGTGAAGCGTTTCCCAGCAGCGCCGGCTATCTCTCTAATGAAATGTAATATCTCGCTCAGGACCCCTTCAATTAACGACATGCACTCTACATGGCCGCACCGAGGAACAACCGACTTATTAGGGTTCCGTACCCCGAAAGGTGAAAAATCCTTATAGGATCACTTTGTTGTCCGTCCGTCTGTCTGTCAAGATCCTTTTTCTCAGGAACGCGTAGAGGTATCAAGCTGAAATTTATATCAATTACTCAGGTCTACTGTCCCTTAAAGCTATGAAAAAATCAAACTTCTAAGCCAACGCAATCAAAAGATACAGCCTTTTACGTGGGACACTCAGAAAGTTTTGCGAAACTAAAAAAAAATGTTCTATACGTACATATATTTTTATTAAATCTTTTCAAAGTACTTTCCACCAGCCTCTATACAAAGATTCATGCGCCTAAACCAGTTTTCAAAACACTTTTTCCAGTCCGCCGCAGACACCTCGTTTACAGCCTGCTCGAACGCAGCCAGCGCATCTTCCGGCGACGAAAATTGTATCCCTTTGAGCTGATTTTTTATTTTTGGGAATAAAAAGAAGTCACACGGTGCTAGATCAGGGCTGTAAGGAGGGTGACCCAGGAGTTTGACTGGCGTGCTGTCCAGGAAGTCCCTCGTTTTGAGTGCGGTGTGCGCAGGTGCATTGTCGTGGTGGAGCAGTAGCCCGCGGAGCCCTGTGTTTGGTCGCTTGTTGCTTATAACAGAGAAAACTTCTGGCAAACATTTGGTAGTATACCATTCGGCATTAATGCTTCTTTGATCCCGTAAGGGAATTGATACCAAGTGGCCAGTCAAATTAAAAAAGCTAGCGATCAAAATCTTACCCCCGCTTCTAGATCGCTTCACTTTGGTAGGCGTTGGCTCATTTTGAAACACCCAAACAGTCGACTGGCGCTTGGTTTCTGGGTCGTATTGATAAATCCAGGACTCATCACCTGTAACGATGTCGTAAACACGCCGAGACGAGCCTGCTTCAAATTTGTTAAGCATATCACGGCACCATTCCACCCGGGCCTGCTTCTGAGCATCGGTGAGGTTGTGCGGCACCCAGCGTGATACTATCCTCCTCACGCGAAGATGGCTGTGTAGAATCTCGTGAACGCTTCCCGATCCAATCTTCAATATGTGTTGAATCTCCTGATATGTAATTCGCCTATTGTCTTGGATTAAATTTTTCACTGCTAGCACGTTTTCTTCGGTAACAGCCGTCAAAGGGCGACCGCTTCTTTCGTCATCCCCCAAAGTTGGTCGACCGCGCTTGAATTCGTTATACCAACGATACACGGTTGCCTTGGAAGGGCCTTCATCCATGAATGCCATTTGAAGTCTATCGTACGATTCATCCGGTTTCAGGCGACACTTGAAATCGTATAAAATCATAGCTCTAAAATGTTCCCGGCGCAGATCCATATTTCAGTGAGACACAATACTTTGAATTAACTCGCAAAAAATGTGGAGGGAAATTTTGAAATTGGAACTTACTTATTTTTACTTATAAATAATCATATTTTCGAAAAACATTATAACTGGCCAGTCTCCCATATATTAAAACTTTTTTTCGCAATACTTTCTGAGGGGCCTGGTATGCCGCAAATTTTCGACACTCGCAAGCGAATCAAAACCTACAAGGTACTTCCCGTGAACTCAGAATCTTGAAATTTGGTACGAAGCAACGTCTTATATCACATATAAAGGAATAATTGCGAAAACCGTAAATTTTGAATCATATAATAAAAATATTTTTAATAATTTTAAACTTACTACCTCTTTCCTTATGCCTGCGTAGAGGTATTAAATTGAAATTCATATCAAATACTCAGGTCTATAATACCTTTAAGCTGAGGTTTGTATGGAACCCTCGGTGCGCAAGTCCGACTCGCACTTGACCGGTTTTTTTTTTAAGTTTCGAAGCAATGAGGACGAACGAATTAACGTCAGTTTAAACTTGGAACGTTGACTAAGGTTCAATAATATAGCTGTTAAACCTTGGTGTAACGCGCACGGAAGCAAGGTTTGAATTATAATAAGTTCTAATGCCGTAAAAGTGCGATTAAATATAAAATCAGTTTTGCGTAGCCCTTTTTTTTTCGAAGTTAAGGTGATTAAATGTTTCCGATCTTATGTTATGGAGGGGCCGAGAAGCAACTCGGACACTTCGACCCATTGGGATCTATTGTGGTCAAATGTTTCCGATACATAAAATTCTATTAAAGCAGGGTTGGTAAGAATGCTGACTCGTAGTCACACCACTGATTTTTCCACACTATGTATACGATAATTGCTAGTGCAGTACCTATATATTCTAATAAAGTCGATCTGCTGATCGGCGTTTTTCATTTAGATTTTCTACTTTTAGTTATATTTCATTTCTTAGGAAAAACAAAATGAAACTAATACAAATTAAATTATATCTCATATTTTGCGGTAAGTAGAGCAAGCTGCCTATGTTGAGCTGTAGAGGTCGTTCATAAAATCCCGTACCTATGTACTACTTGGCAAATATTCACAACAATAAAAAAATACCGGTCAAGTGCGAGTCGAACTAGTGCGCCGACGATCATTCAAAGATATGGACAAATTTAGACTTTAGCGAAAACTTGTAAGTAACAAAATTTACCTTAATTTTCAACTTTTTTCGAATTTCTCCTTTATTTGTGCTGTAAAAGAACATACTTTTTGCCAAATTTCGTGATTCTAGGTCAACGGGAACTACCATATAGGTTTTCGACCCAAAACCTATAGGGTACTTCCGGTTGACCTAGAATTGTCAACATTGGTTAAAAGCGAAGTCTTACAGCACAAGTAAAGGGAAGATTACGCCAAATAAAAAAAGATGAAAATTATAGTAAATTTTGGTACTTACAAGTTTTCGCGTTTTCTTTTTATCGTGTTGACTCAGGACCTTGATTTACTTATACACCTAATAAGGACTATAGACCTCAGTATCTGGTATAGATTTCAAATTGCTAGGTCCACCCGTTCCTGAGAAAATCGGTGTTGACACACAGACAGACGGACAAGAAAGTGATCTTTTTAGGGGTTCCTTTATTTACCTTTTTTAGGTACAGAACCCTAAAAATTCAAATAAACTCGCGCTAAAAGCCACAAAACTATGAAATTTGACATATCGGCGACCTCACACCACACTAGCGCCTCCAGCGGCGAATTCATACGCGGTAGCCCCCATTAGGAACGCTTGAAATACCTCTTTGTTTAAACATCTGTGTCATTGAATCATATATTAATATTTTAATATTTTTCAGTGAAAATAATTTATACGTAAATATTGCAAAGTTGATATAACATGGCATAAGAACACATACTGTTATATTTTTTGTATTGAATTAAACAGGATCACAATAGATTGTGGAATAGGCCTATCGGGGAAATCAACGATAAAAAAAACGCGCCAAGTACACTACCTCCCAAGTGGCGTGGAAACGTGTGCTTATTATGAAGAATACAACTTTTCAACCATTATATCTCAGAAACGGTGACGTTTAGGAGAAAAATTGTAGGGACAATTTTTATAGATAATTGCATAATCTACAATTTTGTGTAACCTATTTTTAACCCCCGCCCGAAAAAGAGGGGTGTTATAAGTTTGACGTGTGTTGCTGTGTATCTATGTGTCTGTCTGTGGCATCATAGCGTCCAAACGGGTGAACCGATTTTGTTTTTTTTTGTTTGAAAGGTGATTTTGTCGAGAGTATTCTTAGCTGTGTTTGTATAAAATCGGTTTAGCCGTTCAAAAGTTATGGGCGTTTTACTGTTTGAATCGGGGTGTTTTCGCAAGATATCGTGTCATAATTACGTGTTCAATAGATTGCCGATCGAAGCGTATCTACTATGTTCTAGATAAATTATGTAGCATGAAAAAAAAATGTGTCGGGGTTTTTTAATTTTTGGAATTTTACTTATTATCATAAAACCAACCGTTCGGCAAAAAAACGCAATATACCTATATTTGCGCCCAACTTTGACCTTGAATATTTTTTTTGCAAGTGTGGGATCAATGGGGCATTTTTACATTTCATTTATAATCGTGTTTCGAACATTCGTACCAATTTTCAGCTCTATGCGAATTAATACAATTTGATATGTCTTATTTGTTCGGACTATTTTCAATACACTAAGTTCTTAAAATAAAACAAAGGTAACTTTCCAATCTCTCTGTGACCATGAGGACTGCGCGTGCAGTGACCATGAGGACTGCGCGTGCAGTGTCCAAAACAATAAACAATCAAGGCGCAACTGCCTGTACAGTATACGATTTGTTTTTACGTCAATAATGGTTGTTCGCGTAAATAAAAAAACGTTTACGCAACAGACTTGTCATTGGTGTTTTAGTAATGGTACTTTCATTGGGAATTATACAAAGTGGTGTTGCAATGTGTCCCTGCCGAGTGCCGACAACCTGTCGTGAGGTACTGTCACACGTCGTCAAATTTATTGTTATACTGCAGTATGGGCACTCTACTCTTTTTCCCAGCTATATACAATTCAAAACATAGCTTTACCTGATCGACTTAGCATCTATACAACTGTACTGAGGCCTTAGTGCGAGTTTTTACTCACGGTCAATCGCGTTAACGTAAACGTCAATTTGTATTGAAACTGGATAAGCGCCGTCTGGGTACGGTATGGAGAAACCACTTTTTTTGTATACATTTTGACATAAGAGATCGTTTACGTAACACGAGTGAGCGTGAGTCACGCGTGAGTAAAAATCGCACTAAGGCCTCTGTACTACGATTTTAATTCGCGTGTTTTTTTTTCCGCGCCGACTTTTTAATACTTTTTTCCGCAATGCGTGCAGCTTCATACAATTCCATAGGTCACAGAACGGGCGGAAAAAAAATCGGGCGAATAAAAATCGCAGGAGCGTGCTAAGCCTTATTTATAATCGTGACAATCTCAAGTAGAGCCCGACCAACTTATCTGTGAAACGGACGTTTTTGGTACTTACATTTTGAATGGGACATAAGATCGGTTTTTGTTGATGGTGAAATGGTGACGAACAGTGCAACTCATAATTCACAGTTAAGTTGGTCGGGCTGAAAGTAAGTAGTAGTGGTCAAGTCCGATGACGTTTCTCATTTTACATGCCGCGATAACTTTATATGTACGTAAGAAATTTAAAAATCAAATTCCCAATCCTAATAGGGATGTTTCCTGGGTACAAAAATGATAATTATATTTAGTCCGTCAGTGAAATTATCAAATATTAATAGACACGTATTTTTGGCTTTACCAAATCTATAAAATTTACAAAGTTAAAGCGCACCAAAGTTCAGGAGTGGGGGTTCACTTTATGTTTACGTGTCAAAAGAAAAACCGGCTAAGTGCGAGTCGGACCCGCGCACGAAGGGTTCTGTACTTGGTAAATTGCGGTTTACGATTTATGGCGTATTACAAAAAAAACTACTTACTAGATCTCGTTCAAACCAATTTTCGGTGGCAGTTTACATGGTAATGTACATCATATTTTTTTTTTAGTTTTATAATTCTCTTATTTTAGAAGTTACAGGGGGGGGGGGTTACATGTTACATGTTACCACTTTGGAAGTGTCTCTCGCGCAAACTATTCAGATTAGAAAAAATTATATGAGAAACCTCAATATCATTTTTGAAGACCTATCCATAAATACCCCACACGTATGGGATTGATGAAAAAAATATATATATTTTCAGTTTCAAGTATGGGGACCTCCTTGGGAGGTAATCTGTGTTCGTAAGCTTCAAGTTTAATTATTATTTAGTACTAGCTGACCCGGCAAACTTTGTTTTGCCATAAAAAAAACCAAACATTTATCTACCCTACCTAAGTACCTACCCTACCTTACCCTACACTACCTTCCCTACCCTACCCTATCCTACACTACCCTACACTACTCTACCTACCTACCCTACGTTTTTTTTTTCTTTTTTTTTTTTTAATCTGGTATTCGGGGCGGAGACAAATCCAACGAATCAAAAACCATTAAAATTGGTCCAGCAGATCTCGAGTTATAAGTGATGTAACAAACCCGTCTTTCATTTATATATGGATTTTTATAGCTGTCAAATCCGACTTCTTAGATTGTCAAGACTTTAGATAATTTGAACTAATCTGAGTTTACGCTTCATTCATTTCCTTCCGGGTTTCAGGCCATCAGGCTATCAGTGCCTGATGATGAATAAAGATAAATGCAAGCATTATTATTCCTGTCTCTGTCGGGACACTGACCTTGGAGTACGTGAAACTCGGAAAGCCGTGGCCCCTGACTCCTAAAATCCTAACCCTGTTAAGTTTGAATGAACCTACTGCCCTTATCCACAATGTTTGTGAAGAAGGGCGATAGGCAAGGGCGGATCCAGGATTTTTTTTCTGGGAGGGGCACAAGGGGCTGTAACTACGGTAATAACTGTTAGAAAAAAAGGAGAATGCCCATTTTATAAGGGAACTTGGGCCCCTTTGAAAAAATGGATGTATCTTGATGAATTTGGTTGTATATTGTAGAAAAACACGTTATATTCATAATTAGAAAACATTTTTCATTTATTTTGTGGGGATCACGAGATATAACGATGTTTCTGTTCTTAAAATGAACTCTTATTACAATGCAATAAGGTGCATACAAACGTCCAAGTGAAGGAAACTTATATGTTGTTGTCTGTATATATAAAGTAAAGGACACGGATGGAAAAAAACACAAAATATAAATCCTATTTTCGAATAATATTGAAATCGCAGACACGATACCTCATAGGAGGTGTATGGGCAATCCCCTTTGAAGTATCCAAGTTTATTTCTATAAGTTCAAGAATGTATAGGAAGGTTTATGAAAGACAAGAGTTTCACTCATGTTGTTTCTGTTATTTTATTCATATATTTTAACAACTCTGATAATTTGATTTGCTTGTAAGTGTGTACTGTGATGGAATCTCTATGTCTGGTCTCGTCGTCTGGGGGGAGGCACGTGCCTCCGTGCCCCCGCCCCCTAAAATCCGCCCTTGGCGATAGGGACTATCTGTATTGGTGGGTACATACGTACGTACATGCTCGATCTCGAGCAAGTACGAACGTGTGTACCATGCAAGTCTCAAGACAAATGCTCGAAGCCAAACAAAATGTTCGATTCGAACAAGATTCAAACGTCCATAATTCTTGCTCGATGTTCGAAGAAAACATGTTTGTACGTACAGCCGCGACGTCGAGTACGTTACTGTATGTTAGTCGTGATTGATATTTTTGTGAGGAGGGTGTGGTGCGCGTGCGCAGCTAAAATGTCGAAGGGTAAAATAAACACAGCGTATGAACGTTTGATGCCCATCAAACACAACAACGAATCTTCCATTGCTCGAAGAGTTTCAACGCACACTAAACATGTTCTTCAAGCAAGCTATTTACGTGTAGACGCAAGGTGGAACATGTATGGAGAACAGTTTTGTTCCATAAGGCTTGCTCGATGAGCATGTACGCACGTGTGTACCCACCATTACACTTGATATCTAAAAGGAGAGACGTTGATATGCTTATAACAAAAAGGTTTAATTACTTGGAGGAGTCCATGATTGAGTAAGCCCACTTATACTCCTGGTATTCCATATTAGCTCCGACTTGCGCCATCTTCACTGTTTACCACTCAAATCAACGGCCAGGATGAGGTGGTAGCGCTGTCTTGGATCACGTCGTGGGGACCTGGAACAATACACAACACCTAAGTAAACTTTCAAAACATCTTTATCAATATTTAAAAAAAACCATAGATAAGAACTAGTAAAATTTCAAAATTGAAAAAACCCCCCCGACTCATTTATCTTGCGAAAACACCCGGATTCAAACAGTAAAACGTCCATAACTTTTAAACGGGTGAACCGCAGGCTTATTACGTATGAAACAGCAATTAACAATATTTGCGCAGAGATTGTACAATCATCGCGCGAATATCGCTTTACGTCAAAAAAATTTAAGGCTTATTTTTGCGAAATAATTGATCTTCAATCGCGAATCCGCATTATATATGAGCTATAGCCACACCATAATAGTTTTACGACAGCACTGCTAACAATAAAAATCTGTTAACTGAAATGTGCATTTATCGCAAGGTGATCGCGATAATTTCGTATTACGTATGGTTTTTGACAGCAGAGCGACAGCGATCGGCGAGCAAATGTGGCTGTCAAATTGCGATTACTTTTTACCTTGTTGTTGGTCGATTGCCAATCGCTCGCTGATGGCTGAATAGGTACAGAAGTTTTTGAGTTTTTGGCGGCTTTTTTCGTATGTTATTTTGTGGCTACTTTAATTATCCGCCAATTAGAATAATATTATAAGAATAAATATTAAAATAACAAATTCCTAACGAATATTGTAAATGTAAAATTGGTGTTGTTTTGAGTCTCTAATGTCTACACAACTAGCCTATTTGTTGAATCATTGAACCAGTAATCACGGTAAAGTGGAGGATTTTTTTATTTACAGTATAAAAAAATCCTGTGTTGGCTACCTCAGCGAAGCTTATATATTACTACTAAATACTTACAAACACAAGAGAATGTGATAAGTCCGCAATAAGTATCTTCTATTATATTTTTTTTTTATATGGCAAACACCGATATCGACTATTCTGCCAATGTCTATATTCAATTTGAAAAATCTTTTTTACGTTTTATAGCTCAAATACGAGATAATGTAGTCTACTAAGTGATGTTCTAATGCGTTATCGATTCGATTTCTTAAAACAATCGACAATTCGAAGAAATTTTAATTGATTTTACACATTGACATTTATGTAAATAAAATGCAAACATCAAATTTTCACTGCCATATTTACTTTACACAAATACTTTACATCTGCGAAATTTATCGGAATATTGGAGCTAAATAGTAATCAAATTGACTATTGTAAAAAAACAGCCTCCACGAAGTGTTGCTCTTTCATATGCTGGTTAATTCATCAAACGATAGATTTTATAAATCATCGGACAAATGAAATAGCTTCTGTTAAAAGTGACTGTCAAAAAAAAGACTTTACTTAAAGGCCTCAATAGCCAGGTCACTAAATTGGTCGCGCAATAATTGTACAATTATTGCTACTTGCTGTACCTTACGTAATAAGCCCGCCGATTTTATTCAAAAATAGCTAAGAACACTCTCGACAAAATCATCTTTCAAAGACAGAAACCTTAATTAAAATCGGTTCATCGGTTTAGGAGCTATGATGCCACAGACAGACACACAGATACACAGCAAGACACGTCAAACTGATAACACGCCTCTTTTTCCGGCGGGGGTTAAAAAGAACATATTCCAAAGTGAAGAAAAATAAATTTTCAATCAATCATAGACTAGCTTCAATCAGAAATTTAATGATGGCATATGAATGGAATGCATTTTTTTTCATCTGTTCAAATAAACGTTTTTTTTTTTTGTTGTATAATCAATAATCACCGTGGCCCGCGGATGAAGATGTACAATGATTTGGTTTAGACATGCTAGATTGAAGAAGGTAATTAAACGAACACTGAATACCGATATTTGAATACTAAAACAACGCTGCATTTTATCTCATAACAAGGCAGTGGAACGTGATCTCCGTTGCGTGATAATAATAACATGCTGAAATATTTTGTGGGAGAATACCATATGTGAAGACGCGGGTGCAAACACTAACTTATATAAAACCTTTTTAGCAAAAAAATACTACCGACTTCCAAATGAAAAACTACAAAGTGAAAAATAACTTAATTTTTTAAGTCGGTGTCCATATTCCAAAAACCTGGTACCTACGAAAGACACCGACTTAAAAAAAATATTTATTTATCCCTTTTTAGTTTTACCTACCTAATAGGCAAGTTTCATGAAACTTAAACATAACCGGTGAAATGAGAGATCTGCGTACCCCTTCAGAGCGTACTGGCGTGATGTTATGTTATGAAATGGTATAAACAATAAACAGACATACGATTGCAGCGATCCTAAGAGTTTTGCCGTTATGTATTGAAGAGTTCTGTTTTACATCTCCGAAGTTCTTCATCAGACCTTCACCAAATTAAAATGGGACCAATTTCGAAACATACTCTTTCAAACAAAAAAAGATTTTTTTAAATCGGTCCACAATTGACGGAGATATCGGTGAACAAACACAAAAAAAAACAAACAAAGTCGAACATAGAACCTCCTCCTTTTTGGTAAGTCGGTTAAAAATTAATAAAAGGAGCTAGGTAACTTAAAATTGCACCGGCACAACGAATCGCCATTGGTTGATGAACTTATAAATATTCATAACAAGCGATCTGTGGTACTCGGAAATCGTTTTCGTTATTTGAACATTACACAAGGAAATATTTGTCGTGCAAATCGTACCACAGATTTAAGGTGGTACCCGAGCAAAACGCCGCGCTAGCCGTTTTTACCCGACTGCCGAAGGAGGGTAATGTGTTTATCAGTCTATGTATGTTTGTTCTTATATGGCGTTCCAGAGACCAAATGCGTTGGCCGATTTTGATGATTCATACGTCAATCGATTCGTCTTAACCCTGCGAGTGTCATAGGCTACATTAAAATTGGACAATAGAAAAATGGCGGATTTTGGGCGCCATATTGTGGGGGCCCAAATTCTTTTTTTGTTCCAAACCCATCGTGTGGGGTATCAAAATATAGGGTTTTAAGAGGTGATTTCAAAAATATAAAACACTTATATGTTTAAATGTATCTAATTCGAAAAAAAATAACTAAAAAGTTATAAATAAAAATAGTTAAATCAAAAAACCCGACTGCTTCAAAGGTGAACTAAAAAGTCGTTAACAAGGAAAAAATCATGCTGTGCAGGCGGAGGATACACCAGATTTTGGTCAGCCAGCCCGCGAATATGTACACCATGTGTACCACTGCATATGGTTGGCAGGCAGTAAATAGGAATCATTAAGGATATCACAAGGGCATTGCCCTGCACTGCCGTAGCAGCGTGGAAATGGTTCACCTACTGTAATTAAACTTGTAATTTGATATATGAAGCTCTATCGAATTGCCCACGGCTTTGCTCGCGTGAACAGTGTTCCTTTATAAGGGGTTCCGTACCCAAAGGGTAAAAACGGGACCCTATTACTAAGGGTCCGTCTATCTGTCACCAGGCTGTATCTCATGAACCGTGATAGCTAGACAGTTTAAATTTTCACAGTTGATGTATTTCTGTTGCCGCTATAACAACAAATACTAAAAACAGAATAAAATAAATATTTATATGGGGCTCCCATCCCAACAAACGTGTCTTTTTGCCGTTTTTTTGCGATAATGGTACGGAACCATACGTGCGCGATTCCGACTCGCACTTGGCCGATTTTCCAAGGGAACTTACAACTGTGATGAAAACATCTATGAATCATATCATGGTCTATTTGTGTGCCAAGTTTCATCAAAGTCCGTTCAGCAGTTTAGGTGTGAAAATGTAAAAGTGAGACAGACATACTTAGGCATTAATAATATTAGTATGGATTATTGTGTTGAGTCATCATCGTCTTAGTTTTAGCCACGTTTGGTGTAAAGAACAACAAGTTATGTTTGCTAGTAAATGTTGTGTACAAATCTAGTGAAAACCAAAATGTTTAATGATGATCAGTTATTTTTTTATGAGACCAGATTTGGTTAAATTTCTTGGAACCTGTAGTTATTAGACTTCATTCATTTAGTCATTTTAATTTAGTGCCTGTAGGAGACGTAAAAAATCTGATCAGAAGAGATCTTGGCCATTTACAAAGTAAATAGGTACTGACAGACGTAAGTTATGTTTTCTTATTCACGTACGCTTCATCAGTGGCGCGTACGCACTTTAGTTAGTATATACTGTCTAGGTCTGATGCCGATTTGTAGACCTTCTAGGGTGTTAGTTGTGCCACTTCTTCTTCTCAGCTAAACACTAGGTAGTAGTGAAGGGCTGGCGTTTCGTGGGACTGTCTTTATCTCCTTGACTTATGATTTTTCTTCTGTCAACTTGGCAAGGCATTCTAGTTATTGGTCAGTAAGACCATAGCTGAGGAAACCAGTATGTCTTAGAACCAAAAATTCTAAGATTTGTGGCATCCCCCAACCCACACTGGGCCTGCGTGGTGGATAAGGCCCATTACCTCTCTCACAGAGAGGATGCCTGTGTCCCAGCAGTGGGAACATTATAAGGCTGATGATGATGATGAAGATCATAGATAGTGCAGCCTAAGGGCCAGGTCCCCCCGGTGGGTACCCGCATTGTCGAGACGAGGGGGCTCAATAGCCGTGGCATTGTAACCCACGGTAAAACGAAGAGGAACCCGAGAAAGAGCCGCTCGCCAGGACTTTTGACGATATCATAGCGGCCGTATATCTGATAACGTACTTGTACGTTGCGGTGCCGCTTGGCAACAGAGGTGACATCGCAACTGAGGGGGGCCGCGATGTCGTATGGAGCATCCCTATAAGATATCGCGGCTGAGGGTTGGAGGCAGCGGCGGGAGAGGAGGCCGGTATTGCGGTGCGCTGCTCTCCCTGCCGCGGCCTGGACGGGATCGCCACCGTCTGATGGCGGACGGGGTGGGGCCGCAGGGGAGGTCCCTATCCCCTGAGGCCGAAAATTGGTAGGTGTCGGGGCCACTGACCTGACCCGTCACAAGAGGGACCAAGGGTGCATACATGAGGTCGTCTGGCACCCTTGTGCTGGTTTGGTCTCTGGGGTGGTCACGGCGTGCAATGTGTTCTGGTGCGCCGATGATGGGGGGTACGCTCTAGAAGAGACCGGTGACGGACAGCCGCGGCGGATTCGCTGTGTGTGCTAAAGCGTGCCCGTGTTCCCGCCATAAGCAGCACAGGAGGACACCATGGAGTTTTAGTGGATTTAAGTTGCACATAGCTGTGCAATCTCGCCGTGGTAGCGCAGAATGCAAGAGAATTTATCAACGACAAAAAAAAAACAAATTGACTCCTTTCTCCACAATGTAACACACATATTTTTGTCTAGATAACAATGGACAAAATTCACTCATCCTTTGTTACCTTGTAGTTTTGTTTACTTTCAAACAATAATTCAATTGAAACAACAGTAAATTTTTCATTTATAGAAATAAAAAATTGTGTACATTATACAACATTCTACCTTTTTATTGTTCTAAAATTCTACAATTAAAATATTACACTTGAGGCTATTGTAAAAAGATAATGGTGTGGTCCCTTTTTTTCTGACCTTTTTCAAATAGCTAGCATTGTTTACATAATAGCAATGATCTTTGCAACAAACAATTTTACTTGACTATCAATACAGGCTGGTATCAAAAGTGTGGAATTTGAGGGTTGTGAAAATATAGAATTGTTTAATATTATTTTTAATCTAAATTATTATACCTATATCCAAAATCTAGGTATTGTCAACTTTTTTTTATTATAGATAGGCTTGCGCTTGACCAGTATCTCACCTGATGTTAAGCGAGGATGTGGTCGACGGTGTGCGTGTGGTTGCCCAGACGTAACCTATTCACTCTTGACTTAAAGACCCCGAGGTAATAGCTATCTGGAAACACAGACAGGGAATTCCACTCCTTAGCTGTACCCATAATGAAAGTATTTCCAAAACGTTTAGTGCGTATGGATGGGATGTCAACCATGTACTGATGGCACATCGCTGTACGTCTTCTAGTCCGATGATGAAATGGGCTAGGCGGAATTAGATCATGCAATTCCATCGCACACTCCCCGAAATGCAACTGATAAAAAACCGACAAGCTGGCAACTCTGGTAAATACAACAAGTTTCATGATCTGTACAAGCAATAACGCAACTTTATTTTTAATTTCTCTATTTTTGTTCAACTGACATTTAAATGTTTTAGGTCACTGCTACTTAAGCAAACAAAACAAAATTTTATTCTTATATTTATGATTTCTAATGCATAAACTAGATAAATCCAGTCCCCAAAACATATATCCTACTTTATGTTATAAATTATTTATCATGAGAATATTAGAATGTTTACTATTATATTTAATTAAATTGATACATATATCTTTATCATTATAATTAAATACATAAATCAAACAAGCAGCTAGCAGTGCAAATAATCCAATTTGTTTTTTAATCAACACAAATGAGTAAATTTATCCTCTAAATACAGGAAAACCATTGTAAATAAATGCCAAAACAATAGATACAAGTGTTCCATAAAACTAAATGGGTATTACAACCTTGCCAACACAATACTACATACCTGAAGTGTATCCAAAAGCTACTATCAAAAGGATAGCAAATTATAAGTAGGTCATTTTAGATGACAATAACACCTATGTCCATCTATAGCTGATTAAAATAATATAAAATAACTGAAGGTCATTCTAATTATCTACAAGCCGACCAGAAAAGTTTCATTAAAAGATGAAGAATATAATAAAAAAGAGCGAGCTCGAAGTAAGTAGAGCACGAAAATAATGTACACAATAAAGTGAAAGGGTACTAAAATGAAATGTCTCATTGTATTGTAAAGTATATCGGCAAATTAAAATGAGCACAAGAAGGAAGCTAATATATTTGGACACTGATATTATTTGGATTATTAGCATCTTTATACAAGTATTGGGCATCTTAAAAATACAAATATCTACTGAAGCCTAGTAATAAGATACGAAAATTACTTACCAATCCTGGAGACTGCTCCAAAAAAAGAAACAACTGTCAGCCCCGGGATCCCATACTTAAAATATAACTGTATCCCTATCAACAATTAACTTACATTAGGAATTAATTGATTTTCACACAATTTATTTACGACAATACGACACCCCTACGCTCGATCGACAGCCATTCTGACCATAGACTAGAGAGAGTAATATAGAGTAGAGTTGAAAGACTGCTGCTGTTAACTAGTCTATGCAACAGAGTCGATTTAATCATAATTTTTTATTTTGTAGAAAACAATTTTTAATTACCCACATAGATTTTATAGCCCAGCATTCTTTTTATCCCGATGGACCTAACGAACAAATTAACGAAACCACTATAAAAATTACGATTACTGCCGTTACCGGGCCAGTAAGTTTACTGCACGAGCATAAATACTTCACTATAATATCTAGTAAATGCAATGTATATTCTCGCCAACATTCTTGGCCACCCTGAAGTTGGCTACAATGGCTGCGCAGCAGTAAATCTCTTAAAAAGCAGCAGTCAGCACCGATCCGTGCCTTGCACATCGGAAAGCCAACATCAAGGCGGCCCAGAAGTTTGGCGAGAACTATACAGTACAGTCTATACAGTACGACCGATGAGTCGTATCGTAGCCCGTCTGAACATGGGCTTTAGGCTTTGCGAGCTTTGTGACCATATACACTCGTGAAACAAACAGCACATTTGGTTCGTAAAGTATGTTCTGCGCAACCACTCGGCGCTAACTTCAGATGGGCAACGACTCATCGGTCGTACTGCATTTTATTGATATTATTCAAAATAAATAAATACACAATCATAACTTTCAAAACTCCCTCCACAACTCTGATACTTTCTGATTTTGTCTTTACATAACAATGAGGTAGGATACATAATAATAACTAAAATCTCAAATGTAATTTTTTGTGTCTATGCCCTAACCTAACCTCATGCTTATGTCAAAGTCAGATTTTAACTTCTGGAGTTCTGAAGCATTCTGAAGCATCTGTATTTCTGTAATTTAAAAATATTTCCTAATACTTAACAATTAATACTGTAATACTGTTCACATTCACATCAAGATGAAACTATCCCTTGTACTTTTTCGCCGTAATCGCTTACCAAATGGACATTTGTTTAGAGGAAAAGATCGGCTAGTACAAAAAGTAGAACCGAAACATTTAAGGCAAATTAAAGAAGATTTTGCTATTGAAGAACAAAATATGTTGTATTTACGCTATCCTTATCTCACACAGGCAAGTATTCTTTTATATTTAATATATTATTATTATTATATACTTTATTGTACACCACTTAAAAAATACAGGACAAAACATTTATACAGATAAGTGTACAATGGGCGGTCTTATCGCACAGGGCAATCTCTTACAGACAACCTTTGGATGGACTGAACAAGAGGAGATAGACATTAGGGCTGTCAGTGTACAAAAACTATATTAAATAATATTACTTAGATATAACATAAAATACATACATACAAATAAAATAATATACTAATAAATATCAAATAAAGAACAGAGAAAGGAGAAGAATAGTTATAGAGAAAGGAAATGCTCCTTCACCATTTTTTTTAATATAATTCCATACTTAACATAAAAAAGTGTACAAGCCCCAGCCAGCCTTTACTATTTACATATTTTTATTATGCCACTAACTCCTTGCTTTAGATAGGCTTTACTATTAAAATCTATTTAACTAACCTCTAATTTCTTGCTATAAATATTTTCAGGCTGAAAGTTCCGGTCACACAAAAGCCCTAGGAAGACCAGAAATGAAGAAACAAAAAATTTTGGATAAAACAAGAAGAATTTTCAAACAAGATGTAACACTTTATGAGAGGCTACAACATTTACGTGTCAAAGAATCCTGGGATTAACTGTTGTGAATAGTAACATGACTTATTTGTTTTTGTAAATAGTCTTATTTTTATGTAGTAGTAATTCTAAATAAAACATATAATACAAATTGAAATAATTAATCTTAAGACAAGCCCAAATAATATTATGTTACATATTATTTACACTTCAAAAGCTTCTTTAGGTTACTTAGATACTTGACTTCAATACTGTCTCAGTGTGCTTTGACCGTCAATCTCTTTATCATTGTATAGATGAAAACAAACATGAAGCTGGCACATTCAGCACTACATGCATTGTGCCTACATGTAGACAATTTGAAGATAAAGAACAACCATCTCACAAAGGCAGCTGAATCATAACAAAATTACTCTTATTTTGATGTTATAAAAGTCTTGTAACCCGCCATTGTGAGATAGAACAACTATAACATATTCCACTTTATTTTCAGTATATAATGTGTGAAGTTGTATGAACATTATAGAAGACATAAATCAGCTCCATGGGTATTAGCTAATTTGAACCTTGAGCATCAATGATAAGGTTCCATATAATAAAGGTAAATCCACTCTTCATGGTCTATGCTCCAGCCAGTGACATCTCTAAAATACACTGTTAGGGCATTCAACATCCAAACTATATTGTTCAGCAAAGGTTGAAGTATTTGAAAGGTTACTTGGCCGTACGCAAAATACGCGCTTGGTCGTGGAGTTGCGGAAACCAGCCCGTTTTAACCTAACCTAAGGTTACTTGGTATTATGTAAACAATTTTTTATAAAACAAATGCCTACCAAAGCAATAGTTGTAGGTACCCTTCTGTAAAAAAATCTCTGGTTGATTTATCATAAACTAGCTTTGCCTTGTTCAGATTTTTTTGGTCATCTGTATAAGGGTCAAGATCTAAGTACAAGCATCATCATTTACCCTACTACCCATAAGAATGTTAATGGCTTAAGATCCGAGCAAGGCGTCACCAAGGGTTGGCAGGTGGGGGCAGTTGCGGGCCCCCCCCAAGAGATTAAAAAATAAGTAGCGAAATTGAAAGAAATCAAAGTCCTAAGTCAAAATAAACCCAATCCAACAAATCTAGCCATTTGTTGATGTCCTAAAAGAGTACTAAAAGCGTTGCAAATTTTGTTCAGTCTACCAAAATCAGTTGTCAGCCTCAGGAGACTAAAAACGTGGTTATGAAGTACTATGGGGAAAATGGTCTGGCCATGACGAATGTGCACAGAAAACTTATAAGATTTACATAATTAAGTGGTCGAGAAGTTTACCCAAAACCCCTGATAATTGGTGTACGTTACCCCAACAGGAAAGTGACTCCTAGAGACATATGAGTGGAACGTATAATTCGTGCGTAATCTGCAGTGAATGTGCGTCACTTAAAAAATAAGTGCATGTCGTCGTTTTTGAAAAAACGGAAAAATAGGTTCCTGCTGGGGTAACGTTGTTCCAGCAGGAAAATTCTAAACGAATGATCGGAATGAGAAATATTGTGCATGGGCAGAGAGCTTATATTTGTGCTGAAATGTGCGCCGAAAATATAACTGGTGCGTCATCAGGTTTTCGAGATAATGCATTTCCTGCTGGGGTAACGTTTTGCAGAATCTTGTATCTCTAAAACCATTGTACGTGCGCCTGTAGAACAAACATACACGAGTAGCTCTTGATTTGTGCCGGAATTAGATTTAAGAAAATATTTATAATTTTCAAATAATTGCGCTTTTTCGAAAACCCGAAATAAATCTAACACGTTATAGTAAGTCTAGAAAAGCGCCTGAAGAAAAAGTATCATTAAAAGCAACGTAAAATTTTATGGCTCTTACAATTCATTTAGGCGTTTAGTTTGTTATAGCTGACTAGTTAATTTTTGACAATCGTTACGAGTAGTCACTAGTCAGAAGCTACAGATCTGACACCAGTCTAGCCAAGGGGTATCCGTGTTACCCAGTTACTGGGTTGTGGAGGTCAGATAGGCAGTCGCTCCATGTAAAACACTGGTACTCAGCTGAATCCGGTTAGACTGGCTGGAAGCCGACCCCAACATAGTTGGGAAAAGGCTAGGCAGATTGAGTTTGTTACAGTTTTACACGAAAGGTTAAAAAGATGGGTGAAGGCCACTCCTTACTCGGATCGTCTACTATAATGTTTAATATCTCTATACAGGGTGGAATTTTGTAATGCCACCTTAAGGGAAAGTACTCTTAATACTGTAGATAGAAAATTTTACTCAAAGTATGGTTATGGTTTTCCTTTAATTTTATTTATCAAGTTTTTTAGAGATTTCATCCGTATAATTGACCATAACGATCGATGCAATAAAAGCACAGAATGTAATTTTTAAAGATTTTAGTCGGTTCGATTCACGGGTGTGGCAAGCGAATTTTCGAAAATCTTTGAATGCAGTTTTCTTTGTGAATAAAATTTTGTATCTACAGTAATAAGAGCACTTTCTCTTCAGGTGGCATTACAAAATTCCATCCTGTGTGCATTAGGTGGAGATAGGGTTCATTCATAATGCAATAAAATGTTCAGATTTTCTCTTTGACACTGCTGTCAGTTATTTTGCTTAGGATTAATACAAAAAATAAATAAATTATTTATTTATTTATTCAAATATGTACATACATCTAAAACAATTTTATAATATCACATTGATAAGAATGATTATATCAAGCAGAGTACGAAACGAAGAATGAATGCCAGTTATCATTTCTAGATCTGGATTGTCAATCAAAATGTTCGAGTCTGCTAAACCAGAAAATTAGATTTTCTCAAGTGAAAATAACACTATTATAATACTCACAACGGATCTTTGTGTCTCCGAATTGGCTGCAAGACCCTGCGCAGTAGCCATTTTTGTGTAAATGTTGAAGGTGAAGATAGCATTGTATAACTGTCTCTTTCACTCGCGTACGTTTGTCGCATCGTCCTTTCTCGCTTACTCTGTGCAATGGTTCACTGAGCCTACTTCAGAGAGACAAAGATCCGTTGTGAGTATTATAACAACTTTGATGCCATTGTATAGCATTGTTTACACTTTCACAGCATTTGTGTAACGATAAGTATTCCTAGTATGTCCTTTAGGATCCTCAAATAAAGTTATACCTATGTATAACTTAGGTATCTGGCTTCCTTCCTTCTCTCTTTCAAACATGACAAAATCGTTAACTATGGGCCAACACTAACTAAAGAGCACATTACATGTACAACTTATTGTGATACACATTTTGATATAATTTTGGAAGTGTTATCTAAGGACTGTGTTGTGCTTTTTAGCGATAGTAGATGTGCTTTGCACTTTAGTGGGGTGATGCACGCGTGTATGTACTTTTAATAGTTATATATGCAACTGTTGTATATTATGGGGTATTAAAACACGAATGTGGGTTTATCGCAAGAGGCGAAGCCGAGTGTGATAATAGTATCACACGAGTGTTTTAATACCTAATTATAAGATACTTTATCTACACCCATGATATGAATCCATATGGATAATGAAACCATAGGGTATTAGTACTTAGCGTACTTTTCAGCATTAATTAGAAGGTCCATAGGGATGAAGATTTGAATTTTTCTGATAATTCTTGAAAATATACTAATAGCACATCTTCAGAAAATGATGACTCTTTGATATTTTCCAATTTATAAAATTTTGGTACATCTTTTCATAATGTTTTCTCGACTTTTCTGGTAATAATTGGTTAGAAATGTCCTTTGCTGCATTAGAAATATCTGGTGGTGTGTTATCAAAGCTTGTTCGCTCATTTTTGTAAACTTGGCGGGATACGACGTCAATTCAAAAATTCGAATAAGTTTTTTTTAATTACGGCGCTGTGGTAGTGAAACGCGCGTGCATGACAATGTTCTTTTTTTGAAATTCATAAAGATGCCATGAGAATGTGGCTGTTCGAAGAGTAAAAAAGGAGTTGCATTATGAAATTTAGTACAACATTATAACACCCGTTTGGATGATATTATGGTTACTATGACACTGGCTGTTTTAATGTTGGCAATAAGCTAACTGTTTCAAGAACTTTTATAGAGGATTTATAGCATGGGTGTAGATACACTATAAGTATAATCGTCCTTCTTCTGTTTGGACAATGGGCCATTGAGACAAACAAACTTTTGAATATGATAATACAACATGACTTCTTAAGTCCAGTGTTTTCGACATAATGCGGCAACCAAAACAGTTGGTTACAAGAAATCGAGATTGAACATAAATTACTAAGTGAAAATACAACAATTTTAAATCATTGTGGAAAAAAAAAATATCATTATTTTATTACACTACGGTGTAATACTTCAGTAGGCAATTAACTAAAAAATTATAAGTAGGAGTATTACTTAAAAACTGCACCATGACAAGTACATAATATCTTAGCAGGCACCTACTTTGTAATTTAAATAATTTGTTAAACAAAAGTGTACGTAACTGTACATAAACATTTAAAACTTGTGTTTTGTACTTTTTATATTTTTGTAATACAGTTAAAAGTAAAACATTTAAGTACTTATAAAATAAGCTCACATATATTATATATTGTATAGAATTATATAACATATTAACATAAATATTAAAATTATCTTGAATCAAATGCATACTCAAAGGTTTATTCGATAACAATATTTATTATGAATTATGCATTTATAATTAATACTTTCCCTAAGGCGATTCACACACTGCGCCGGTTTACGCTGCGGAGTACGTGGCGCGAATGCATTTTCTGTGTGTTCCACTACGCGTGTTTTCAATGCAAATAGATACTTTCAAGCAACGTAAAAACACGCACTCCCGCGCTACGCTGCGTAATGCGGTGCAGTGTGCGTATCGCCTAAATGCGAACATTTATCAGACAACATCGATAAAAACTACATAGACATACATACACACAAAAATGCAATATTTATTGAATAAGGCCACGATTTATTTCGGCAGCATAAAATAATCTCAAACACGAATACTATACGATTTTCCATAACTATTGCAAAATTTAATAAATAATTGGTAAAGTAAGATATTCAACAAGTACCGGTATATTATACATTTACCGGTAAAAAGAAATCTAGTCTCGAGCTTATTTGCATTCAAAATAATACTGTAGTCTCTTAATTTTAAGGATTATTTTTCCAAGTTCGAATTTGGAGCCATTAAAAAGATTGTCGAGAGCAGTGGTGGCCCAGTGGTATCGGGCGCGACTTACAAGATGTAGGTCGTGGGTTCGAGCCCAGGCAGGCGCTTTACTTTGTGTAAATTATTTCTTCACCACAGCTCTCAAAACGGTGCAGGAAAACATCGTGAGGAAACCGACAAGTCCTAGAACCAAAAATTCGAAGACATGTGAAATCCACCAACCCGCACTGGGCCCGCGTGGTGGATAACGGCCCATTCCCTCTCACAGAGAGGAGGCCTGTGTCCCAGCAGTGGGAACATTAATAGGCTGATGATGTAAAAAAGATTGTTGGCTAAAATCTTGAATAACAATAGAAGCTCACAATTAAAAGCGTACAGGTACTCTACAGACACACACAGATTCAGTTCTACATGTAGAACTCTTCTAAATATATAAATGGAGCTTCGAGCTTACAAAATATAATGTGATAAGTACACCGATTTCCTTCGAAAACCATAAACTTATTGGTCGAGTTTTTAAACAATAGAGACATTGATCTAAATAGTAATTTTCGTCCACGCAAAAGGATCTTCTTTGAGATCCTTCTTGTGTAACGTTTTGCCTTGCTGCATGAACTCCGCGAACTGAGCAACGACTGGGTCTCGCATACACGAAGCTACCGCGATTACCTTCTCAGACTCATCGAAGAAGAAAATGACAAACTTCAGGCCTTCCACGTCTCCTTCTATTTGAGTACTGGCAGGTTTACCGCAACCTGCGTAGCGGATCGACTTGCCGAACAGCATGGTCCAGAAGAACGGAACTGTCTTCAAGGCAGTTTCCTTCTTTAGTATATTTAAAGCAGCAACTCGACCGTGGTATTGAGCTAGCCCAATATGACCAATGCTCATGTGTTTATTACTATGCGCGAAAACGGGTGCGAGAGCGATATCGCCGCCTGCGTACACATTTTTAACATTGGTTTCCAGCTTATCATCCACATTGACCGCACCATTCCCCTCCATTGATATTCCACAGTCCTTTAAGAAACCTGTATTGAATGTCGTTCCCACGCCTATTATCAGCATATCAGCAGGAAGTGTGGTACCATTAGCCAATTCTACCGATTTTAGGACTCCGTTCTCACCATTACATTTGACTATCGTGGTTTCAAACTGAAACTTGACGCCCTTATCTTCGAATAGCTTTTGTAAGCTACGGCCAATTTCATTGCCGAATATTTGCCCAAGCGGTGAAGTGTCCTTGCCGACAACAGTCATAGACTTGGCCTTGTCATTACAGGACGATGCGCTTTCTAAGCCAATAAAACTCAAACCTAATACTACAACATCTTTATCCTTGTTAGTTCCTAATGTGTTCAGGATGTTAACGGAATCATCAAAGTCTCTGACCGTGAAGATGTTTTGTAGATCGACGCCTGGCACGTCTGGTACTCGCGGAGAGGAGCCGGTGGCGAGGTATAACGCGTTGTAACGTAGTTTGTTTCCATTGCTTAAGTGTACAATTTTATCTTCGGTGTCTATTTTAGTGGCATCGACTCCTAGTAGAACTTCGATATTAGCGTCGTCGTAGTACTGTTTAGACCTTGCTTGCAGTTTTTCGATGTCGGTGACCGTTCCGATCTTGGAGACCTTGACTCTGTCGTAGGGCAGGTAGTTTTCTCTGGCGACCAGTGTGATGCGCCCCTTGAAGCCTTCGCTGCGAAGGGTCTCGGCGCAGGTGGCGCCCGACGGGCCGCCGCCCACGATGACGGCTACTGTACCGTCGCACGGGGACGCCATGCCCATCTCCTTGATGCGTTTCTTCGATTTCAAGTCGCTGCGTTTAGCTCTGACCTGAAATTTGAAATGGCATAAAGTGAGACGTCTGTTTTATTTTTGTTGCCTAATCCAGCTGGTAGGACAACCGATGTGACGAATACTCAGACATGGCTATATGAATAAGGATTGCTTAGAACAGTCCGAATTTCCCACGGTGCGTGGCTCAACAGCCTGGCGTGCATCAACTATAGAAATTAATTATTTAATAAATAAGGCAAAATAAACTCTAGGTAGATGTACTAGAGTAGGTAATAATTCAATGAACGTAGAGTCATACGTGCAAAAAATGTACTGAAAATTTGAATCGGATATTATAATGGAAGACACGCCAAATCAGTCGTTACCATAGAAAATATGTAGTACCTAATTTTACTTAATTTTGCTGTTAGGCTGTAACTCATTGGGCACGCCACAATTGTGGCGATAAGGCCACTTTTTAAGGAATGGCTTGAGAGGCGTCATGGCGTCCTCACCTCCTCACCTTCCGCCTGACGCAGGTCCTCACCGGACACGGCTGTTTCAGGAGGTTCCTGTTCAGGATAAGGCGGGAGGAAACGCCCGGGTGTCACCATTGTACGGATCGCCCGGAGGACACGGTAGAACATACGGTGGAGGACTGCCCCGCTTGGTCGGAACAACGCCGTGTCCTCGTGGAAGCGATCGGCGGTAGCGACCTCTCACGTCCGGCCCTGGTACGGAGTGAGACGGCATGGGAAGCTGTCACCTCCTTCTGCGAAGCAGTAATGCTCGCGAAGGAGGAGGCAGAACGCGTTTGGGAAACGCAACGGAGGCGCCCTCACGCCCCAAGCCACCGCAGGAGACGCCCTGGGCATCGGGAGTCGCAAGCAGATTCCCGGCCACCGTAGGCGCGGGTTTTGGACGGCGAGTAATGGGTACCTCGCCGTCCGATAAGGACCAGGCCCGAGTCGACGGCGTGTAGTGTTCCACGCGCCCTCAAAAAGATGTCAGCAAATTGACGGGGTCCGCTAGGGTCGCGGATAAATTTGAACAAGAGTTACCGCGGCCCTGGCTCAAGCAACTGAAGGAACACGGGTGGGTTTTAGTCAATAAAAGTCTAACACGCCCTCCCGTTTCACCCAGAGCGGGAGGAAGTCATTGGACGATTTCCCACCCAACAAAAAAAAAGGCTGTTACTCATGCTAAGTTGACCGAACCCAAGTAAAGGTGAATGCGCACCTAGAAGCACCGCACTCGCCGCAGTCATCGCATTTTATAAATCTTTATATGAAATCATATGCAGCCTCGCGCACCTATCCACGCCGCACGAGCCGCATTTCAGCAAAATGCTGTACGTATACTGATTCCACCAGCGCGTGCGGATGACGTCATCAGACTCGGCGGGCGATGCGGGCGGCGCGGCAACATGATCCGTATCCGTATGAAAATATAGTTCAAGATGTACAGAAGTGGATACAATGCGTGCGGCGCGTTCGGCGCGGATAGCGCGGGGCCAAGAGAAAATGCGATGACTGCGGCGCGTGCGGCGAGTGCGGTGCGTCTAGGTGCGCGTTCACCATATTTAACCAACCTTTCATTGTGCGTACCTATAGCTAGAGTGGATTTCCCTGGTGTAGTCGGTGTTTCCTAATGGTCATAAACTTTGGGGTATATAGACCTAGTTAAGCTAGCTCCATCGTCGACTACTCACAGCTTACCATAAACGCAAGCCCATAAAAACACAGCAAACCAGTATGTCATGTAAGTACAGGCTTATAATAAATTAAAAGTAAATTGATTGGTAAAAAAAACCGGCCAAGTGCGAGTCGGACTCGCGCACGAAGGGTATGGTAAGGTATCATTATCGCAAAAAACGGCAAAAAAATATTCATTTTATTCTGTTTTTACCCAACCGCCGAAGGAGGGTAATGTGTTTATTAAGTCTATGTATGTAAGTATGTATGTATGTTTGTTCCTATATGGCGTTCCAGAGACCAAACGCGTTGGCCGATTTTGATGATTCACACGTCAATCGATTCGTCTTAATCCTGCGAGTGTCATAGGCTACATTAAAATTGGACAATAGAAAAATGGCGGATTTTGTGTGCCATATTGTGGGGGACCAAATTTTTTTTGCTTCCAAACCCTTCGTGTGGGATATCAAAATAAAGGGTTTTAAGAGGTGATTTCAAAAATATATAACACTTATATGTTTAAATGTATCTAATTCAAAAAAAAAACTAACTAAAAAGTTGTAAATAAAAAAACTTAATTCAAAAAATCAAAAACCCGCATGCTTCAAAAGCGAACTAAAAAGTCGTAAACAAGGAAAAAATCATGCTGTGCAGGCGGAGGATACACCAGATTTTGGTCAGCCAGCCCGCGAATATGTATCCTCCGACTGCACAGCATGATTTTTTCATTGTTTACGACTTTTTAGTTCGCTTTTGAAGCAGTCGGGTTTTTTGATTTTTTGAATTAAGTTTTTTTATTTATAACTTTTTAGTTAGTTTTTTTCGAATTAGATACATTTAAACATATAAGTGATATATATTTTTGAAATCACCTCTTATATTCTTGAATTAAGTTTTTTTTGGGTATTTGTTGTTATAGCGACAACAGAAATACATCATCTGTGAAAATGTCAACTGTCTGCTATGACGGTGCATTAGATACAGCCTGGTGACAGACAGACGGACAGTAGAGTCTAAAGCTGGGAACAAATTATCGGACGCGTCTGACGGACGCGACTTACAGCTGCGGCTGATATGTGTGCACAGTCGTATGGAACACGGCTGCAGATCTCTATCAGACGTCCGAACGCCCAAGGTCACGTCCGCGACTTACGTCCGATAGTTTGCACAATGTAATGTACATTCATTACCTAGATACTCTATATGTCGCGGTTGTCAGTCGCGTCCGATAATTTGTTTTCAGCTTTAGTAATGGGGTCACGTTTTTACCCTTTGCGTACGGAACCCTAAAAAGCGAGTAAACTATTGTAATATTTGTAATGTATTATGTGTCTGGCTGGTACTAAGTGATTGCTCAGGGGAATGACATTGAGTCACCATCCGGTTAGCTTTAACACAAACAAGACGTAATAAACACAACGTAATGTTAAAAGAGCCAGTGGCTACGTTTGTATGCCATTTCTATGAGTTGGTCAAGGTGAGCCAAGGTCAGCTACTTCTTAGATCACGATCTTATTGCGTACTTACCTTACGATAAGTTTGCTTGCGTAGGCGCAGAGTTGAGTTAAGCTATGGGTGTTTTTACTCCAAATGCTCAACCTAACCCATTAGTAAAATAATTTGTGAGAGCAGAATACTCTATGAATCATCTAGCTATATACCTACTTAGTAGTCGTTTAATAAAATCTTTCTACCGTACAGTAACTGTTTCAAAGTTAAAAATAACAAAAATTCCGACTGCTTAAAAAGCGAGCTAAAAAGACGTAAACAAGAAGAAAATCATGTTGTGCAGTCGGAGGATACATATTCGCGAGTTGGCTGACCAAAACCAGATGTATCTTCCGACTGCACAGCATGATTTTGTTCTTGTTTACGTCGTTTTAGTTCGATTTTTAAGCAATCGGATTTTTTGATTTTTTTAATTAACTTTTTTTAATTATAACTTTTTAGTTTTTTTTTTCGAATTTGGTACATTTAAACATATAAGTGTTATATACTAAGTGTCATATAAGTGCTATACATATAGAAAGTATTATATATTTTTGAAATCACCTCCTAAAATCCTTTAGTTTGATTCCCAACACGATGGGTTTAGAAGAAAAAAATATTATTTCCCCCACAAAATATCGCCAAAACGCCCCAATTTTTTTTATTTCCATTTTTAATGTAGCCAGTGACAATCGCAGGGTTAAGACGAATTGATTGATTTAAGAATCATCAAAATCGGTCAACGGGTTTGGTCTCTAGAACGCCATATAGGACCAAACATACATGCATACATATATAGACTGATAAACACATAACCCTCCTTCGGCAGTCGGGTAAAAAGTAAAATATTGACTTAATGACATCATCTGCTGAAAATAATCTTATTCAACGCCAATAGAAGCTTGGAAAGTAAATAGTTTCCCACGCATTTACCGAGTTAAAATTGGCATGGATGTTCTCATAGAGATTTTTCTGCATACAACGGTAAGATATTTTGTTTCTCATTACGGAGAACCAGTAAACATGGCTGTATATTAGCAGTTAATTGAAAAATTACCAATATCAAATCATAGATACGGAATTCCTCATTTTGTACGAGCAATATAATGATATTCTAACACATTTGCCTTCCAATGAATCAACCTGCCTATAGCCTTTTCCCAGCTATATTAGGGTCGGCTTCCAGTCTTACCGGATTCACCTGAGTACCAGTGTTTTACATGGAGCGACTGCCTATCTGACCTCCACAACCCAGTAATTAGATAACACGGTACCTCTTGGCAAGACTGGTGTCAGATCTCAAGCTTCTGACTACCCGTAACGACTGTCAAAGATCTTTAAATGACAGCCGGGACCAACGGCTTAACGTGCTTGCCGAGGCCCCGCAGACCTCGTCAAGCGTTGGTTAACCTTGATGATCGCCCAGTGCGGCTGTTATTATTTAGCCTCGCAATGAATGTAGTCCTTAAATATTTACATAACTTTTAAGGTGTTTCAGCAATGTACTAGTTTTTCTTTATCTCAAACTGCAGGCTAGGTTATACGGACGCGGACGGTCCGATAAAAACATCTGGGTAACGCTGGCCATAACAAAATAAATGAGGTAAGCGCATTACTCACTGCACTTGTTAGTCACACATTTACAGTCGCTGTGATGTATGCAGGTTCTCATTCGCATTTTTTTGGTTACGAAGCCTTGCCAACGAACAATAAGAATACTTAAGACGGTACCCTGACCAAAAAATCGCCATGACATACGTGGGACACTCAGAAAGTTTTGCGAAACTAAAAAAAATTTTTCTATACGTACATATATTTTTATTAAATCTTTTCAAAGTACTTTCCACCAGCCTCTAAACAAAGATTCATGCGCCTAAACCAGTTTTCAAAACACTTTTTCCAGTCCGTCGCAGACACCTCGTTTACAGCCTGCTCGAACGCAGCCAGCGCATCTTCCGGCGACGAAAATTGTTTCCCTTTGAGCTGATTTTTTATTTTTGGGAATAAAAAGAAGTCACACGGTGCTAGATCAGGGCTGTAAGGAGGGTGACCCAGGAGTTTGACTGGCGTGCTGTCCAGGAAGTCCCTCGTTTTGAGTGCGGTGTGCGCAGGTGCATTGTCGTGGTGGAGCAGTAGCCCGCGGAGCCCTGTGTTTGGTCGCTTGTTGCTTATAACAGAGAAAACTTCTGGCAAACATTTGGTAGTATACCATTCGGCATTAATGCTTCTTTGATCCCGTAAGGGAATTGATACCAAGTGGCCAGTCAAATTAAAAAAGCTAGCGATCAAAATCTTACCCCCGCTTCTAGATCGCTTCACTTTGGTAGGCGTTGGCTCATTTTGAAACACCCAAACAGTCGACTGGCGCTTGGTTTCTGGGTCGTATTGATAAATCCAGGACTCATCACCTGTAACGATGTCGTAAACACGCCGAGACGAGCCTGCTTCAAATTTGTTAAGCATATCACGGCACCATTCCACCCGGGCCTGCTTCTGAGCATCGGTGAGGTTGTGCGGCACCCAGCGTGATACTATCCTCCTCACGCGAAGATGGCTGTGTAGAATCTCGTGAACGCTTCCCGATCCAATCTTCAATATGTGTTGAATCTCCTGATATGTAATTCGCCTATTGTCTTGGATTAAATTTTTCACTGCTAGCACGTTTTCTTCGGTAACAGCCGTCAAAGGGCGACCGCTTCTTTCGTCATCCCCCAAAGTTGGTCGACCGCGCTTGAATTCGTTATACCAACGATACACGGTTGCCTTGGAAGGGCCTTCATCCATGAATGCCATTTGAAGTCTATCGTACGATTCATCCGGTTTCAGGCGACACTTGAAATCGTATAAAATCATAGCTCTAAAATGTTCCCGGCGCAGATCCATATTTCAGTGAGACACAATACTTTGAATTAACTCGCAAAAAATGTGGAGGGAAATTTTGAAATTGGAACTTACTTATTTTTACTTATAAATAATCATATTTTCGAAAAACATTATAACTGGCCAGTCTCCCATATATAAAAACTTTTTTTCGCAATACTTTCTGAGGGGCCTGGTATGAACATTCCATATGGTCTAGCGCCTAGCGGCACTGGCGGCGCATGAATTACAGTAGTGAATACGCCCAGATTTTAGAATAAAATCTATAAAATCGAATTTTGGTCTTTTGAAAAAAAAAAACTACAAAAATGTTCGTTATTAAATTGTCTATCCATTAGTGTTAGTACAAAAAATAATTAATTAACACTTTACGAGGAGATGCATAATATCAATAATTATTCCTCATTTTTATGTTTTTTTGGAAGGAGATTAGTGAAATATATACAACATTTAAAAAAACTAAATCTACAATTTTAGAATCAATATTATGTAGAAATTTAATGTATTTTTATTAATTGATATTTCTTTTTAAATAACGAGTAGATAGCTCCTAAAAACAGCACAAAAAACGGCTTGCGCGGCGTTTTGCTCGGGGTAGGTGCCGCCTTAATGGAAACAGATAGACAAGTTGGGAGTTTTAGCGCAAACTAATTAATATTATAAATATTGCAATGCTTCAAGGTAACGTAACTTGCAATTTTTTTATGGTTGAACTATTTTTAGGATTCCGTAGCCAAATGGGAAAAAACCGAACCCTTATGGATTCGTCATGTCTGTCTGTCCGTCCGTATGTCACAGCCACATTTTTCCGAAATTATAAGAACTATGATGTTGAAACTTGGTAAGTAGATGTATTCTGTGAACCGCATTAAGATTTTCACACAAAATTAGAAAAAAAAACAATACATTTTGGGGGTTTCCCATACTTAGAACTGAAACCCAATACATTTTTTTTCATCAAACCCATACGTTTGGGGTATCTATGGATAGGTCTTCAAAAATGATATTGAGGTTGCTAATTTTTTTTTTCTAATATGAGTAGTTTGCGCGAGAGACACTTCCAAAGTGGTAAAATGTGTCCCTCCCCCCTGTAACTTCTAAAATAAGAGAATGTTAAAACAAAAAAAAATATATGATGTACATTACCATGTAAACTACCACCGAAAATTGTTTTAAACGAGATCTAGCAAGTAGTTTTTTTAATACGTCATAAATCGTTAACCACAATTTACCAAGTAAGGAACCCTTCGTGCGCGTGTCAGACTCGCACTTGGCCGGTTTTTTTATGTGTACGAAACGAACGAAATCATTGCTTGACGCACAAATGACGCTGATAACTGATACGCACTACCTTGGCACGCTGTCGATTAATTATGTAAAAACCTGTCGCGTGTGAGATTGGCTGGTGCGCTTAGGGTTCCTTATAATCGGCCTAAGCGAGCAGGGCACGAATTCGTGAAGCATAGACAGACGTAGAGGCTCTAAGAAACTCGCAACGTCTAGAGGAAGTCGCGCCCGCATTTTGCTCCGTTCCTGGGGATCTACTCATTCTACTACCTAAGCACGAAGTCCGTAGTTTCGGCCTTCGTTACGGGCGAGCGTTTCCTACTCCGTTTCCCCTACGGGTTCGTTCGGGGCCCGAACTAAGAATGAATGAGAACACAATTTGACAGTTGTACCTACTCCCGCAGGCTTATTACGTATGAAACAGCAATTAACAATATTTGCGCAGAGATTGTACAATCATCGCGCGAATATCGCTTTACGTCAAAAAATTGGAAGGCTTATTTTTGCGAAATAATTGCTCCTCAATCGCGAATCCGCATTATACCAGGCCCCTCAGAAAGTATTGCGAAAAAAAGTTTTTATATATGGGATACTGGCCAGTTATAATGTTTTTCGAAAATATGATTATCTATATATATAAAAGAAAGTCGTGTTAGTTACTTCACTTATAACTCAAGAACGGCTGAATCGATTTAGCTGAAAATTGGCAGGGAGGTAGCTTAGAACCAGGAGAAGGACATAGGGTAGGGTAGGGTAGGGTAGTGTAGGGTAGTGTAGGGTAGTGTAGTGTAGGGTAGGGTAGTGTAGGGTAGTGTAGGGTAGTGTAGGGTAGTGTAGGGTCGGGTAGGGTAGGGTAGTGTAGGGTAGGGTAGTGTAGGGTAGCGTAGGGTAGTGTAGGGTCGGGTAGGTTAGGGTAGGGTAGGGTAGGGTAGTGTAGGGTAGGGTAGAGTAGGGTAGGGTAGTGTAGGGTAGGGTAGGGTAGGGTAGGGTCGGGTAGGGTAGTGTAGGGTAGGGTAGGGTAGGGTAGTGTAGGGTAGGGTAGGGTAGTGTAGGGTCGGGTAGGGTAGGGTAGTGTAGGGTCGGGTAGGTAGGGTAGATAAATGTTTGGTCTTTTTATGGCAAAACAAAGTTTGCTGGGTCAGCTAGTTTATAAGTAAAAATAAAAACACTACAAAGTGAAAAATAAATTCAATTTCGGAAGTCGGTGTTCCTGTTTTCGTTTCTTCGTTTTTTGACACCGACTTCCGAAATTGAATTTATTTTTCACTTTGTAGTGTTTTTATTTGGAAGTCGGTTGTATTTTTTTGTAAAAAGTTTTTTTTTATTTTTCACTTTTTAGTTGTGTTACATAATGGACCAGTTCCATAGGTTAGGTACCTATAATGCTCAAAGTGAAGCCAGAATTGATTATCACAATAACATGAATCTTAAACAAAACCGGTGGAATGAGAGTATACCAGAGTTAACTGTTCACACCTGCGTACTGCTTTAGAGCGTACTAGTGTGATGTTATGTTATGTAATGGTAAAAACAATAAACAGACATGCGATTGCAGCTATCCCGAGAGATATGCCGTCATTTATTGAAGAGTTCTGATGTATATCCCCAAAGTTCTTCATCGGATCTTCATGAAATTTAAATGGGACCACATGACAAGCACCACCTTTCAAATAAAAAAAGAATCATCGAAATCGGTTCACCCAGTAAAAAGTTCTGAGGTAACAAACATAAAAAAAAAAAAAAATACAGTCGAATTGAGAACCTCCTCTTTTTTGGAAAGTCGGTTAAAAATAAGTAAGTTCCAATTTCAAAATTTCCCTCCACATTTTTTGCGAGTTAATTCAAAGTATTGTGTCTCACTGAAATATGGATCTGCGCCGGGAACATTTTAGAGCTATGATTTTATACGATTTCAAGTGTCGCCTGAAACCGGATGAATCGTACGATAGACTTCAAATGGCATTCATGGATGAAGGCCCTTCCAAGGCAACCGTGTATCGTTGGTATAACGAATTCAAGCGCGGTCGACCAACTTTGGGGGATGACGAAAGAAGCGGTCGCCCTTTGACGGCTGTTACCGAAGAAAACGTGCTAGCAGTGAAAAATTTAATCCAAGACAATAGGCGAATTACATATCAGGAGATTCAACACATATTGAAGATTGGATCGGGAAGCGTTCACGAGATTCTACACAGCCATCTTCGCGTGAGGAGGATAGTATCACGCTGGGTGCCGCACAACCTCACCGATGCTCAGAAGCAGGCCCGGGTGGAATGGTGCCGTGATATGCTTAACAAATTTGAAGCAGGCTCGTCTCGGCGTGTTTACGACATCGTTACAGGTGATGAGTCCTGGATTTATCAATACGACCCAGAAACCAAGCGCCAGTCGACTGTTTGGGTGTTTCAAAATGAGCCAACGCCTACCAAAGTGAAGCGATCTAGAAGCGGGGGTAAGATTTTGATCGCTAGCTTTTTTAATTTGACTGGCCACTTGGTATCAATTCCCTTACGGGATCAAAGAAGCATTAATGCCGAATGGTATACTACCAAATGTTTGCCAGAAGTTTTCTCTGTTATAAGCAACAAGCGACCAAACACAGGGCTCCGCGGGCTACTGCTCCACCACGACAATGCACCTGCGCACACCGCACTCAAAACGAGGGACTTCCTGGACAGCACGCCAGTCAAACTCCTGGGTCACCCTCCTTACAGCCCTGATCTAGCACCGTGTGACTTCTTTTTATTCCCAAAAATAAAAAATCAGCTCAAAGGGATACAATTTTCGTCGCCGGAAGATGCGCTGGCTGCGTTCGAGCAGGCTGTAAACGAGGTGTCTGCGGCGGACTGGAAAAAGTGTTTTGAAAACTGGTTTAGGCGCATGAATCTTTGTATAGAGGCTGGTGGAAAGTACTTTGAAAAGATTTAATAAAAATATATGTACGTATAGAACAATTTTTTTTAGTTTCGCAAAACTTTCTGAGTGTCCCACGTATATGAGCTATAGCCACACCATAATTTCAAATTTTACGACAGCACTGCTAACAATAAAAATCTGTTAACTGAAATGTGCATTTATCGCAAGGTGATCGCGATAATTTCGTATTACGTATGGTTTTTGACAGCAGAGCGACAGCGATCGGCGAGCAAATGTGGCTGTCAAATTGCGATTACTTTTTCCCTTGTTGTTGGTCGATTGCCAATCGCTCGCTGATGGCTGAGTAGGTACAGAAGTTTTTGAGTTTTTGGCGGCTTTTTTCGTATGTTATTTTGTAGCTACCGCAAATTACCACTTAATTTTAATTAAAACACTTATTTTTATCAATCCGAAGTCCGAAGTACTTTCGGACGGGGCCCGTAACTTAGTTGACGGAGATCCCCCAGACGGACATCCTGCACCATACGCCTAGCGTAGACGTAGCGTTTACCGTCCTAAAGTTATGTAATACTAGCTGACCTACCCTGCCCACCTTGCCTACCCGGGTAGGGTAGGCACGGTGGGCAGCAGCACCTACCTAATAATTTTTATGTATCATCAATATTTTACTCAGCCAAAGAATGAATTTTACAGGCAACATTTTGCTACTTTGGGTTGCATTATTTTTATTATTTTAATATTATTTTTTTGAAAATATATTATAGCCTATGACACTCAGGAATAAGGTAGCTATCTACTGGTGAAAGAATTTTCAAAATCGGTTCAGCAGATCCAGAGATTACCCCCTACAACGTCACAAACTATACCTCTTTATAATACCTATTTGTATAGATAAATTAATCTAAATATTTGAATGATGTGACTAACAGTCACAAGTCCGAACGTGGGTACAAATTATTAATAATTGAGACGGACCACAACAACAATAGTATTTTCCTTGAACAGATTTTTCCGGGTAGGAGTGGAGTTTGCTCAGTTTCCTTTAATATGTTACTTAAGTTTTTTTTTTAAAGTTGTGATCATTGTATGTAGGACGGCTATACAAGGATAAGCCCCCGACGGAAAAAGAGGGGTGTTATAAGGAGGGGTGTTATAAGTTTGAGCAGTGTTGCTGTGTATCTGTGTGTATGTCTGTGGTAGCTTTAATGAAAGCTCCTAAACGGATGAACCGATTTCGATTTAGATTTTTTGTTTGAAAGTTGATTTTGTCGAGAGTGTTCTTAGCTATGTTTGAATATAATCGATTCAAGGCGACAACACGCTCCAGCGACCTTGAGCGATTGGGAGGAGCTTGCGCCGCACCCCCGCGACCCCGCAACTACACGCTCGTAATTTCGTAGGGTAACCATACGCTTCAGACGGCGAGGACTACTGACTGTTTTTGTTTTTATGTAGTGAGATATAATAAGGTAGCATTCCGATAATAAATATTATTTTATTAGTGGTGAGATCCTACGAATATTAAAAATGCGAAAGTATGGATGAATGGATGGCTATTTGTTCCTCAATCACACCAGAACGGGTGAACGGATCTGGGTGAAACTTGGTACAGAGACAGATTATAGTTCGGAATATCACATTTATTTCATCCCGGTAAAATTTTCCCTTGGAGCAACAAAACACAACACGCGGGTGTAGCCGCTAGCAGAATCTAGTGTTTTATATATTTACGTAAGTAATCAATGTGCTCATTCATATATGGGCAACTAGCTGTCCTCCGCGGCTTCGTTCCTTACCTACTCTACCCAACTCTACCATACCTACGTACCTACCAATAAAAACAATAAAATACTATATATAGCCTATGTCCTTCCTCAGGATGCCATCTATCTCCTTGCCAAATTTCATTGTATTCCGCTTAGTGGTTTAGACGTGAAAAGGTAACAAGTAACGTAAAGGTAACAAGTGATAGGTAAATAGTGTAAAAATAATAACAAGTGATAAAAACATAAAATAAAGACATGTGATTTGTGTGCATGGGCGGATCCAGGAGTGGGGGGGGGGGGGGATACTTGAAATAAAATGATGTGAATTATAAACATTATTTTATTTTTAACAAGTAATAAAAACATAAAATAAAGACATGTGATTTGTGAGCATGGGCGGATTCAGGGGGGAGGGGGGGCACGGGACACTTGAAATAAAATGATGTGAATTATTAACATTATTTTATTTTTAACAAGTGATAAAAACATAAAATAAAGACATGTGATTTGTGTGCATGGGCGGATCCAGGAGTGGGGGGGGGGTACTTGAAATAAAATGATGTGAATTATTAACATTATTTTATTTTTAACAAGTGATAAAAACATAAAATAAAGACATGTGATTTGTGAGCATGGGCGGATTCAGGGGGGAGGGGAGCACAGGACACTTGAAATAAAATGATGTGAATTATTAACATTATTTTATTTTTAACAAGTGATAAAAACATAAAATAAAGACAATTGATTTGTGTGCACTGGCGGATCCAGGAGTGGGGGTGGGGGATACTTGAAATAAAATGATGTGAATTATTAACATTATTTTATTAGCTTTAAAACTCCTCAAAACCGAGAACACTTATATCTATACGATGTGTTTCTTTGTATTGTCCTGTCTTTCTTGTATTATGTCGTCTTGTGTACTAGTGTCTATCGCTATTGCTCGGTTTTTCCTTCGTTTATTTTTCTTTTCTTATTCTCCTTCTTGTTTTCTTTTGCGTTCTACAAGAATATATCATATAAATATTCATATGAGCCGACTATGTTAAAATCATTGTTTACCTAGTAGGGACTGTTCCTCATTTTCGGTCACTTTGTGAGAGGATGATGGATCCCCCTCAGATATAGTTGTTTAAATTTCTGCAGAACTGAAATATAATTACAATGATAAATACACCGAAACAATCTATGCTATATCAGCTGGGGCAAAAAATAAAAGATGAACAAACCATAATAAAGGTTTTAACAGTGTCTCCTTTGCTGTCAGGCTGTCACTCAAACATCTAAAATAAAAACATCATGAGATGCTTATTTCATACAACAACCAAATACCAAACACTCATATGCATAAATATGCCAATTATTATTTAAATTATTATTTTACTAACTATATTTTAAAATAATATTAATATATATTTTTTTTTTAAATAGGTATTACTAAAACCAAAAGCAATAAATAGCCCACATGAAAACCATTTCCCCTGCCCAACCCCGCCCCCCGGTATCCGCGCCTGGTGGTGCCAAATATAAAACTCTTTATAATATATAAATAAATACTCTTTTACTAGTAAAAATTTATAAAAACTATAAACAGCAGCCTAATTGAGTAAGTGAATTCGGCAAGGCAAAGGGTTTGACCCCATGAAAGAACATGAACAATTAACCAATCACAAGCGAGATGAAAGACGCGATGTGGATTTTCGTCTATGTGATTGGTCGATTGTTCATATTCTTTCATGGAGTCATACCCTTTGCCCTGATAAACAATTGACCAATAACATGCGAGATGAAATACGCGATGTGGATTTCCGTCTATGTCATTGGTCGATTGTTCATACTCTTTCATGGGGTAAGACACTTTGCCTTTCCGAATTCACTTACGCAATTAGGCTGCTGATATTATAATGCGAAATTACTATAATAAAAAAATGTTTAAATAATACTAAAGTCGGAATATTAAATTAGGTACCTATGCATTTACCTGTCGGTACTTATGTCCATATTTTCATGACCAATAAGCGGAGTTGCCTTTTTCTCCTGTTCTGTACAGCCGGGGCTACAATATAAATGTATGTTTGTAAGTATAGATAAACCATTATATTGTATTAGGCGAAATTAGTAAAGTATTCGTACATGACGCACTACCACAAAACAGACCCAAAAAATTACATCTCCGCATCCGGAGATGTAATAGAGGTACAACACGGTCAAAATAAATGTGCACCTCGCTGGATTGCGAACCCACTTCTGCCTACCCGCGCGGCGCCCTACGTTTGTCCCGAGCAAGACGAACGACAGAGTGACGTGACAGCGCCGCCGCCGGGTGCACAGTTATTTTCCCCGAGCAGTACGTACTTGGAGTGGAGTACTATACTTACAACTATGCCAAATTGCTAATAATTACATTCACATACTTTTTGAAAATGTTATCCGGACTGTCCCTACTAGGATGGTGGTATGGTTACATTGAATGCAATGGCAATACTCACCTCGTCTCTGCATTTATATCTAGATAATCTTTGTTATTTGCTATTTTGGTAAAACAGAAATAACATAATTATTTTAATAAAATAAAAGTATGTTTATTACAAATATACTTTATATTTATGTTATGTGTATTTTTTTATTTAGTTACCTATACTAATTTAAACTTTAGGAATACATTTTAATAAAATAAAAGTATGTTTATTACAAATTTACTTTATACTTATGTTATGTGTATTTTTTTATTTAGTTACCTATACTAATTTAAACTTTAGGAATACATTATTGATAATTAAAATATGCCACTTACCTAAGTAATCAATTTTTTTTTCATTATAAGCCATCTCACTTTCAAAAATTTGAATTTACCGCCCATTTTAGCGCGAACCTTATAAACAAGCAAATAAAATAGTGTCCTTTTGCTCCGAGCGCGCGAGCGTCAGCGTCTACCCGTGACAGTGGTCAGCGATCAGCGATGCACTGCCGCCCGTCGCCCGGTGGGGCCCCTGCTTCAACGCGCACCAAGTTTAGTCGGCAAAACTAATAACATTTATTGACTAATAATAATTTAAAAAAAAGCCCTAGATTAAAATTTTGATAATTAAATTGCCTTTTAGATGGTCAAAGTTTCATAAAAATACGTCCAATGGTTTTTGCGTGATTGTCGATTTTTGGTCCGCGTTAGACATTACTTTGCAAATTAATTAAACTATGTTACACTCAATGATATTCAAATAAACAGATACGTTATACACTCACAAAACAATTGAAAAAAGTGTTCCGCGCAGCAGCGGCAGCACACATACACACTTTTCATTCATCTGACATTTCACTACAATGTCGAAAGGGATGGCTTGATAAAACAAACAAGAAAAAAAGAGACAGCTAGTGTTTGTCACTTGCGTGTGAATGTAAACAAACATTATTCTGACAACCAATGTTTTTTCTTTTTGTAACCTCCAAATATCAGAAAATTAGGAAAAAAAATTGAAATAAATTAGTAAATTGAGGTGTATTGCGTATTTACATATGGTATGAGATCCCTTCTGTTTTATGTAATTTGGTATTATAATTGGTACACTTTCTAAATACACAGGATGGCATTTTTTTAATTTTGTTTTTTTTTCAACGAAGCGTATCGCTCTTCGCCATGCGTGACATAAACTAAAGACTAAATCATACAATTGTCTACTATTCGAGTCTTCACAATGCGCGCGCTTATAACATATCTGTTTATTTGAATATCATTGGTTACACTAATATATTTTAAAATGTACTCAGATGAAATTATTAAGGAAACGCTCTAGTATAACATATATTTTTCCAAAAAATTACGACTAGCCGTTTAGGCGTGATTCTCATTTTAAAAGCAGCTACTCAAGGGAATCTGCGCCTGAATCGGGGTGTTTTCGCAAGATATCGTGTCACAATTACATGTTCAATAGATTCGCGATCGGAGCGTATCTACTATGTAGATATTAAATTATGTAGCATGAAATAAAAATGTGTCGGGGGTTTATTAAATTTTGATATTTTACTTGACAGGAAGGATTTTCCCGGATTGGAGTGGTGGAGTTTGCTCATTTTCCTTTCATATTTTAAGTTGTGATCATTGTCTGTGGGACGAGTATACAACGGGTACAAGGACATAATAATCGGGATCCCTAATTATCTAAATTTTTGGATGCCATTAACTATCTACGGAAGGAGATCCGTTTGGTAACTGCGTAGGAATTTAGTTTATGGTATTTTGGTACTTAATTGCTTTTAATTATTTAACTTAAGATTTCGCTCTCGCATCCATTGTTCATTGTCTAATATTTTCAGAGAAAATCGTCTATGGCAGCCTAGGAATTCCAAGTGTTTCATCTAATGATCAAACCCACTTCCGCAAGGAACAAAACGCAACAGTCACTTCTAAGAAACCTATTGTTAAAAATAAACATTTTGGAAAGACTATCGGCGGAACTGCCGCAGCAGTTAATGTTTTTTTTAAACTAAATCGTCCGGGTGATCTGATATACCGTCGATTTGCAGGAACCGTTGATCACTGTACGTCAATAGATAGTCGACATAGCGATGCTTCGGGTAGTCCTATGATCATCATTGGACGTCATTTGGCTGAAATGAAGATGGTGATGTACGTCGAAACCCGACTGCTTCAAAAGCTAACTAAAAAGTCGTAAACAAGGAAAAAATCATGCTGTGCAGTCGGAGGATACATACGCGCGAGCTGGCTGACCAAAACCAGTTGTATCCTCCTCCTGCACAGCATGATTTTTTCCTTGTTTACGACTTTTTAGTTCGCTTTTGAATCAGTCGGGTTTTTTGAGTTTTTGATTTTTATTTATTTATCTTTTTTTATTTATAACTTTTTAGTTAAGTTTTTTTTCGAATTAGAAACATTTAAACATATAAGTGTTATATATTTTTGAAATTACCTCTTAAAACCCTTTATTTTGATCCCCCACACGATGGGTTAGGAAGAAAAAAAAAATTTGGGCCCCACAATATGGCGCCCAAAAACCGCCATTTTTCTTTTGTTCAATTTTAATGTAAGATTAATAATAATAAGACGAATCGATTGACGTATGAATCACCAAAATCGGCCAAAGCGTTTGGTCTCTGGAACGCTGTATAGGAACAAACATACATACATATATATATACATACATAAATAGACTGATAAACACATTACCCTCCTTCGGCAGTCGGGTAAAAAATGCAACATCAAATTTTATGATGAAGGCAGGGGACCGCTGGCTAGCTGTCTTGTGCAAATCGGGCCCCGATTACCTACTTATCACCGATTACAAATCTTTTTAGAGCAAAATTATCAAGAAATTTATCGAATCAAGCACGGGTATGTATTATTATTAGCAGCACTCATACATCCGTAAAGTGGAAATAAAATCCAATTTACACGCTCTGATTCGTGGAAATTGAAAATAATTTTTATCAGAGTCCTTGACCGATGTCTTGTCTGCAATTATGGGCTAGTCCACTATCAGACGATTGCCATCATAAAATAATATTATATCTGTTATCAGTCATCCGATAAAAACAATTAATAAGTTACATTATTACGATAACACTTACTGCCATTTAATAATTCTAAGTAGATTTATATTAGATCCGTAATATAATCATATCCTATTTTCTAGGCGTATTTAATCGAATAGCAGCTTATGCACTAATTAATTACCCAAACAGACCAATTAATCACCGTCAAAGATAAGCCCCTAATAGGCAAGCATGACGCTGGAATAAATACGACGGTCAGCAAAATGAAAACTTAGAAAAACCCGACTGCTTAAAAAGCGAACTAAAAAGACGTGAACAAGAAGAAAATCATGCTTTGCAGTCGGAGGATACATATTCGCGGGCTGGCTGACCAAAATCTGGTGTATCCTCCGCCTGCACAGCATGATTTTCTTCTTGTTTACGTCTTTTTAGTTCGCTTTTTAAGCAGTCCTGGCAGTGCCAGTGACACTCGCATGGTTAAAACGAATCGATTGACGTAAGAACCATCAAAATCGGCAACGCGTTTGGTCTCTAGAACGCCATATAGGAACAAACATACATACATACTTGCATAGACTGATAAACACATTACCCTCCTTCGGCAGTCGGGTAAAAAGATCCTTATGGTCTACTCAAGCAAGGGTCGTACAGAAAAGCAAGGAAAACTCTTTTCCAGGTGATGTCAGGACTATGTTTTTTGTAGTATAGGGTGTTTTTTTTAGAGGTATAGAACTTTAAGTTGGTCACACAGTTTTAACTGGCGGCCATTTTGTCAGCTGTCAAGGGATTTGTGTTTAGTTTGGTTTGGCATTTCAACATGAATAGACTGACTGCTGAACAGCGCTACCAAATTGTGCAAATTGGCCAGAACGTTACAGTCAATGGTGACAGCTATAGCCCTGATCTCTGACTTTTTCGTTCCTCAAGTGAACAACCATGATGAGCAGGAACTGTGGTTTCAACAAGACGGCGCAACATGCCACACAGCTCGTGCCACAATTGATTTACTGAAGGAATCGTTTGGTAACCGCATTGTTTCTCGTACCCCAGCCGTGAATTGGCCTCCAAGATCGTGCGAGTTAACGCCGCCAGACTGGAGATATGTAAAGTCGCTAGTCTACGCCGATAAGCCCGAAACGATCGACCACCTGGATGACAACATTTGCCGCGTTATTGCCGATATACGGCCACAAGAGAAACTGATTCAAAATTGGAACTCCAGATTAGATAACGTCCGAGCCAGGCGTGGCGGTTGTTTGCCAGAAATCATATTTAAATTATAATGCCAAAAGATTATCTTTCGAATAAAGTCAATTTCATGTCAATATTAAAAAGAACAATGGCGAGATTTTAGCTGACTATAATTTGAGCGTCTGAAAGTGAGTTATATACGAAAGACTTTCTATTAATTGTCTACATTTTTTAAATATATTATTGGGCTGGTTCAAAACGGATAAAAAAAAATCATAATAAATAAAAAGTTATTTGATTTTTTAGTTAATTTCTTTAGCTTAGTGTTGCCATTATATATTTTATCTGCTAAGTGACAAGTAGTAACTATATTAATTAATAATATAATTAATGTATTTATTGCAGTAAATGAGTTAACAATACAGTTTATGTCTAAGTATAGATGTTCCTCGCAGGTAGGTAAGAATATTGTAGTGCAGTAGAAATAAATGAATTACTTTTAATTAATGATTGGCAAAAAGACTAGTATCCAAGTTTAAAAAATATAGCTTGGTTGTTGACGAGGACGACGACCTTTTGATAAACGTCAAAGTCACTTAGTTTAAATAAATATACTCTTTCCAAAGAGAATATTATACATTTCATGCTGAAATAACTAGGTAAGGGAAATGCTAATGCGATATTTCCCTTTTACTTCCACGAAATTAAATAATATTACCTATTAAACACATTATTAAATGTCACCCAGACATAACCTACAAAAGTTTATGTATTTGTTTTGTTTGTTATGTGTTTGTGTTTTGTTTAGTTTATCTATTATTCTCGACATTCTCGAACAAAAATTCTTGCACAAACTAATTCAGAACATCACCCTGAGTTAAAACAGATATTTTTCATTTAAAGACGTAGGAATTTAATCTCAGCTAAAAAAATGTATGGGCACCTGCCATTGTTCTTTATCCTTGTTTTATTTCATTTCAAAGTTCTATACTTCTAAAAACCCTTTATATTTCATTAGGGACAGCGACAGGCGTTTGTGCACTGCATTCGATCCGAATCCGACACAGAGACCTCACAATAATGCACAAATACGGTACTCTAGACCGTCTGGTCGAATAATAATACAATTATAACAGTTTTTAGTTAGCATAATATCCATTAGCTGTGTTTTTAAAATTACCAAGGATTAGGTCATCATATATTTTAGGAGGAATATGCTTTTTGAATCACTAATTCGCAACAGATGGTAACACACCAATGTTTGTCTGTTCTTCGAATGCCACCAGACACCGAATCTTTTTTTCGAAAATTAGCACATATATCTAAAAAAAGTATAGTGTACCTATTATGTATAAATCTATACTAATACTAATATTATAAAGATGAAAGATTTCTATTTTTGTATGCAACGGATAAACTTAAAAACTACTGGACCGATTTCAAAAATTCTTTCACCGTTGGTAAGCTACACTATCCCCGGGTGACATAGGCTACTTTTTATTATCCCCGTATTCCCACGGGTACGGGAACTGTGCGTTGCTGCGTCTGCTAGCATATATATAATAGGTGTAACTAACTATAAATGAACTTTGATTGTAGAAAAAAAATGACATTGGGAGATAAATGAAAGATCAACAGTCTAGTTAAAGTTTCGAGGAAGTGGCCGGTAGGTCTCTAGACCAGGGTTTGAAAAGGTTGCGCTTCGGTCAGGGTCGGAAATACTTTACAGGTCAAATAGTTTTGATGTTAATCAGAGTCAAGATAGGAGAACCAGACGAAAAGATTGAGTTCATTTTGGACAAAAAACGACAACACGTGGTCGACAAACACGTCAACCGATAAACTAAGTTTACATCAGCATTCAGCGGACGTAATCGATGCTAAGCCGATGTGACATGAATGACATCATCCCTCGTCGTATGGCAAAATATTTTAATATAAATTCCAAAATGGAACTCAGGAAGAACTGGGACAGTCAAGAAGCAATGCTACGATGGAAAAACGAAGATTTCGGTATTATTACCCGATAGCCGAAGGAGGGTAATGTGTTTATCAGTCTATGTATGTATGTTTGTTCCTATGTGGCGTTCTAGAGACCAAACGTGTTGGTCGATTTTTATGATTCTTACGTCAATCGATTCGTCTTATCCCTGCGAGTGTCACTGGCTACAATTGGAAAATAAAAAATGCCGGATTTTGGGCGCCATATTGTGGAGCAACAATTTTTTTTTTTTGTTCAAACCGATCGTGTGGGGTATCAAAATAAAGGGTTTTAAGAGGTCACTTATATGTTTAAATATCCCTAATTCTAAAAAAAAATATAACTAAAAAGTTATAAATAAAAAAAGTTAATTGAAAATGCGTGCTTGTAATTGTATATCATTAACTTGGTGCAAGTGGCAGCTTGGTCTAATACTCCCGAAATGGATTCAACAAACCGTTATTTACCAATACCAGTTGAGATTCGTAATAAAATATCGGGAAAACGAAGGCTACGTAGAGTATAGCAGCTCTCTCGCAACAGAGAGGACAGAACAAGACTCAACCGAGCGATAGCAGATCTAAAACCCTCTCTTGCTGAAGCAGCCAACGAATCTCTTAAGCGAAAACTGGAAATGATGTCTCCAACCGCAAGCGGTCACCACTCCCATTGTAAAGCTACGAAGGCTTTGCATGGGTCAACCACAGCAATGCTCACCTCCACTTAGAACAGGCAACTCTTGGGCACGTACTGACTCAGAAAAAGCTAAAGTATTTGCAGCCCATCTGGTCGAGGTATTTAAACCTAATGAAAGCGATGGCCCTGAAGATCCACAAATAGATGTTGAACTAAATCAAGAGATAAAACCAGGTGCTCCGCTGCGATCAACATCGCCAAGAGAGATAGCCAGAGAGATATCCAATTTATCAGTAAATAAAGCCCCCGGTTTCGACCTAATTACACCAAGGCTACTAAAGGAGCTACCCAGGAAATGCATTGTTTTCTTTACCAACCTCTTTAATGCAACCTTCCGAGTCTGCTAGTTCCCCTCTTTATGGAAAATGTCGCAAATAGTGAAGATTCACAAGCACGGTAAACCAATCAATGAAGTCACATCATACAGACCCATTAGCCTTACGTCAACACTGTCCAAGCTCTGGGCACGCATCTTGCTGACTAGGCTAAGACTGCATCTTGAGGAAAAAAATGTTATACCCGATCACCAATTTGGGTTTCGAAAAGAGCATTCTACAGTGAAGCAAGTACATAGGGTCTACAAAACTATCAGACAATGCCTTGAGAAGAAAGAGTACTGCTCAGCAGCATTTATCGATATCCAGCAGGCTTTCGATCGTTTATGGCATAAAGGCCTATTGTACAAAATAAAAAATACGCTTCCGCCTTCAATCTATCTTCTGATGAAGTCTTAACTGAAAGACAGGATGTTCTGAGTCAAACAACGAAACGCTCGTTCTTCTCTCCATACCTGCAGCGCTGGAGTAACCCAGGGCTCAGTCCTTGGTCCTGTGTTGTACAATATATTCACCCATGACCTTCCTCAAGCTGCTAATACAACGATAGCGATCTTCGCAGATGACGCCGCATTTCTTGCAAAAAATAATGACCCAGACGAAGCCAGTAGAATCCTCCAAAACCAACTTACACTAACGAGTGACTGGTTGAGCATATGGCGCGTAAAAGCAAGTGCCCCCAAATCTCACCATATCACATTCACTTTGAGAAAGAAACTGTGTCCAACAATCAATCTCGGCCAAAATCCTCTCCCACAAACCAAATGTGTTAAATACCTAGGATTCTACTTGGACCAACGTACGACTTGGAAAGATCACATCAAGCAGAAACGCAACGAAGTAAACTATCGCTTTAAAAATCTTTTGTGGCTGCTTGGCCGACAGTCAACATTGTCTCTGAGCAACAAACTCAGGGTCTACAGCTCAGTCATAAAACCCATTTGGACTTATGGAATACAATTATGGTCCTCGGCTTCCAAGTCAAACATCCTTTGCCTCCAAAGAGCTCAAAAGAACATCCTAAGGACTATAAGTGGCGTAGCCTGGTTCACCCGCAACTCAGAGATTCATGAATACCTCAACATGAAGACTGTTATGGAAGAATCCAATCAGTACAAAGACAAATATACAGATCGACTGAAACATCACGCTAACCCATTGACAAGTACGCTTCTAATGTGTAATCCAATTAACCGCCTGAAAAGCGCAAATGTGCTATTCTAATAAGGAGAGTTAGGGCGATGGCGCTAACTCACTAAAACCTCTACATACTTCAACCCATCTGATTATAGTCCATGGACTGATCGCAGATTGAACTATAAAAAAAAAAAAACGACTACTTAAAAAGCGAATTAAAAAGACGTAGACAAGAAGAAAATCATGCTTTGCAGGATATATGTTCACGAGCTGGCTGACCAAAACCAAATGTACAGTTCTCGCCATACTTCTAGGCCACCCTGAAGTTGGCTACAATGGCTGCGCAGTAGTAAATCTCATACAAAAAAATCAAAAACCAGACTGCTTCAAAAGCGAACAAAAAAGTCGTAAACAGGAAAAAATCATGCTGTGCAGTCGATGGATACATACGCACGAGCTGGCTGTCCAAAACCAGATGTATTCTCCTCCTGCACAGCATGATTTTTTCCTTGTTTACGACTTTTTTGTTCGCTTTTGAAGCAGTCGGGTTTTTTGATTTCTTGATTTACCTTTTTTTATTTATAACTTTTTAGTTAAGTTTTTTTCGAATTAGATACATATAAACATAAAAGTAATATATATTTTTGAAATCACCTCTTAAAACCCTTTATTTTGATACCCCACACGATGGGTTCGGAAGAAAAAAAATATTTGGGCCCCCACAATATGGCGCCCCAAATCCGCCATTTTTCTATTGTCCAATTTTAATATAGCCTATGACACTCGCTGGGTTAAGACGAATCGATTGACGTATGAATCATCAAAATCGGCCAATGCGTTTGGTCTCTGGAACGCCATATAGGAACAAACATACATACATATATACATACATACATACATAGACTGATAAACACATTACCCTCCTTCGGCAGTCGGGTAAAAACAGCACCGTTTCATGACTCGCGCATCCGGTAAACCAACTTCAGGGCGGCCCAGAAGTTTGGCGAGGACTATATCCTCCGACTGCGCAGCATGATTTTCTTCTTGTTTACGTCTTTTTGGTTCGGGTTTTTTGTTTTTTTTTAAATCACTTTTTTCTTTTGAGCCTTTTACTCGTAACAACTTAGTACAAAAATAAGTAAGATACATAAAATCACGCCTTTTGCTTTTATTTGCAGTTATATTTACTTGTTCAAGTAAGCCACATGCAGTTGAGGCAGATAAGATCAATCACGGACACAATGAAGATAACAAACAGGTTAGTCACTGACACCACCAAGGCGCGGTTTCAGACTTTCATTCGTTTTTTCTGCGACAAATATTATTTATTTAAAACAAGACAGTGTTGGCAATAGCTATTATAGTTCGAAATACAAACTTAACGCTTCGCGTTCATGCTTATATGAGGAAAATGTTGTGAGGATAGTTTTCGAGTATAAATATTAGATGTTTCGTCTTATGCGTATGGAGTAGGGGAAGACCAAAGGAACTATAGATGGACTGTGTGAAAGATAGCATGGCTAGAAAGGGTTAAATAACTCTTTAAGTATGGATGAAGAACACATATAGGGTCTTCCCTATAAATTGGGATAAGGCCAATGAGGCACTTGTCCCACCGCCGGCGATCAGCGAGCAGCGAGTAGAGCTAGAACCTAGATACTAGTTGGTGAGCAGCGGGATGCGAGTGTGCAGTTCCGATAGTTTTACCACTCGGCTATGAGCGAGTGTTAAGTGCGACGGGCGATTACTCGCACCACTCGCTCGAGCGGTCAGTTCTGAATTTCATGAACGCGTTTGTTGGTTGTCTTTCGGCTTGAGAAGGGCTTGAGTTCTTGACCGCCAAGCGAGCATCCCCAAGCTAGTATCGCTGAGTAATATCTTTGATAGCTCTTGTCGCTGCGACAAACTTGTGGTGAGAGAGTACTGGCCGCCAGTGTAATCAACTATTAATATTATTTAATATATCATCATCTTCCTGCCCTTATCCCATGTTACTTGGGGTCGGCGCAACACGTTTTCTTCTTCCATACCATCCTTTCCCCCGTCACTCCATCACTGACGCCCTTTTCTTTCATATCACTCCTCACACAGTCCATCCATCTTTTCTTTGGCCGTCCCCTCCCTCTCCATCCATTCACATCTATATTCATAACTCTTTTAGTAACATGTAATATTATTTAATATATGTGTATCTTTTATTGACACTTTTATTGTTTCTTTAGCGAGAAAATAGTCGAAAGCCAATCGCTTCGTCGCCGGCGGTGGTAGTAGGTACAAGTGGCTGAAGAAGAAAGAATGAATCTTCTGTTTAGTCCTTAAGTTCTTGATGTGGTAACTAAAAGGTCGGTGTGTATGGTGTCTAAATGCAGGTCACAATACAAAACCCAGTAAAGAATAGGGACTATTTAAGATAAGACCTACATAATATATATTAGTCTATACTAGGCCTAATTCTGCGTACAAACGTTCCGTTTTTAAACGACTTTCCAAAATGGAGGAAGTTTTATGTACAGCTGTTTGTATGTTTGTGTATGTCATTTGTGGACCGATATTTAAAATTAGTTTTAGTTTGAAAAAGTATGGTCCCGAATTGATCCCGTCCCGAATTTGGTGAAGATCTAATGAAGAACTTCGGAGATTTGGACCAGAACTCTTCAATAAACGACGACAAATCTCTAGGAACTGCTGCAATAGCATGTTTGTTTATTGTTTACAACATTTTATAACATAACATCACGCCAGTGCGCTCTAAAGATACGCAGATTTGTACAGTTCACCCTGGTACAATAATTGTACATACATTTCACCGGTTCAAGTTACATGTTATTCGGGTAACCTATTCTGGCATAACTTTGAGCATTATAGGTACCTTACTAAGTATAGAACTGGGGCTTAATAATAACAGCCGCACTGGTCGATCATCAAAGTTAAGCAATGCTTGACGAAGTCGGTCCGTGGATGGGGTGACCATTTCAACATACCGAGTTTCCTCCGTGCCTCGGCAAGCACGTTAAGCCGTTGGTCCCGGCTGTCATTTGAAGATCTTTGACAGTCGTTACGGGTAGTCAGAAGCTTGAGATCTGACACCAGTCTTGCCGAGGGGTACCGTGTTACCTAGTTACTGGGTTGTGGACGTTAGATAGGCAGTCGCTCCATGTAAAACACTGGTACTCAGCTAAATCTGATGAGACTGGAAGCCGACCCCAATATAGTTGGGAAAAGGCTAGGCAAATTGACTAGGTATAGAACTTGCAGCTTGAAGCTTAAGGGACACACACATATTTATACAAGTCACTAGCTGACCCGGCAAACTTTGTTTTGCCATAAAAAGACCAAACATTTATCTACCCTACCCTACACTACCCTACCATACCATACCCGACCCTACACTACCCTACCCTAACCTACACTACCATACCCTACCTATAAACCTCACGGAGCCCGAGACCTTTCCAACGAATGCAAAACCATGGAAATCGGTTCGTCCGTTCTCGAGTTATATCGTCAGGGAGGAAAACCCGACTTATTTTTATATATTAGATATACATCTGTCCCTTACGCACAATGGAAATAACCTAGCTCCAAGAGCTCATGGTAGCCCACCAGTGCTGGAATGCTTTTATAATATTGCTAAAAACAAAATTCAGCAAAACAAAACTGCGATTCTTGCATTGTTCTTTCGAGGAGAAAGGGGCCTTGCGCATGCTTTTTACTCAATTTACCTTGTGTAGTATGTGCCAACCCAACAAGTGTTTTTGTATTAAGTAACTACTGCGAAACTGAAGTTTAGATTTAGGTTTAAGATTATATCGTGAATTCCACAAGGCCAAACAACAAAGTCTGGGTAAAAAAACCCGACTGCTTCAAAAGCGAACTAAAAAGTCGTAAACAAGGAAAAAATCATGCTGTGCAGGCGGAGGATACATATTCGCGGGCTGGCTGACCAAAATCTGGTATATCCTCCACCTGCACAGCATGATTTTTTCCTTGTTTACGACTTTTTAGTTCGCTTTTGAAGCAGTCGGGTTTTTTGATTTTTTAATTATGTTTTTTTATTTATAACTTTTATAGTTGTTTTTATTTTCGAATTTGATAAATTTAAACATATGTGTTATATATTTTTGAAATCACCTCTTAAAACCCTTTATTTTGATACCCCACACGATGGGTTTGGAAGAAAACAAAAATTTGGGCCCCCACAATTTGGCACCCAAAATCCGCCATTTTTCTATTGTCCAATTTTAATGTAGCCTATGACACTCGCAGGGTTAAGACGAATCGATTGACGTATGAATCATCAAAATCGGCCAACGCGTTTGGTCTCTGGAACGCCATATAGGAACAAACATACATACATAGACTGTTAAACACATTACCCTCCTTCGGCAGTCGGGTAAAAAATATATATTTGTCTTCAATTTGTCATGTAGTGACGCTAATTATTGATCACGCGGCCCGAGTGGCCGACCTCTATTTCGCTCCGCTCGGGCGTTGCAACCTCCACCCAACTTCGGACGACCGCGACATCTGTTTAGTTCTATATATCTATGTTTTGAGAGCAGTGGTGGCCTAGTGGTTACGGTCCCGACTTACGAGTTGTAGGTCGTGGGTTCGAACCCCAGCAGGCGCTTTACTTTGTGTAATTTATTTCATCACCACTGCTCTCAAAACGGTGAAGGAAAACATCGTGAGGAAACCGGCATGTCCTAGAACCAAAAATTCAAAGACATGTGACATCTACCAATCCGCACTGGGCCCGCGTGGTGGATTATAGCCCACTCCCTCTATGAGAGGAGGCCTGTGTCCCAGCAATGGGAACATTAAAAAGGCTGATGATGTGATATCTATGTGTTTGTGTAATTTCGCAGTCTTTATGGTGCTATGGTGGTTCTCATTTAACATATTTTGAGAGGAGTACGCTACGATTTTATAAGCCCCGAGGAATTATTTACAAACAAATTCATTCCAATCTTGTGTAACCTTCAGGTTATACAAATTCTGTACGAGCGCGACCTGTTGCGCACAAACCGACCTCTAATCGACTCTTTCAATCTTTAATGTGATACGTCCTGTCCATGGTTCTCTATGGTGAAATAGCTGTCAAAATAAAACTTACCTTAACTTCTCCCTTATCTGTGACCGTAACTTGGTAGCAAGGTAAAGAATCGAAGCCAGGAAAATCTTCAATGTCTCCGGTTTTAATGTTGAAGCAGGCTCCGTGCCAAGGGCAGCGGATCCTGCCATCTCCAAGCGCACCAGACACTAGTGGAGCGCCGTAATGAGTGCAAGTCGTCCCTACTGCACTAAATTCGCCTTTTTGCTTCACAAGCAATACTTTCCCTTCTTCTCCAATATCAAAAACTTTCATTTCATTGTCTTTAAGGTCATCTTCCTTGCAGACGACTGATTCAACATAGCTATTGCTCGACTCCATCCGCGATATTGTACCACCTGTTTTAAAACAAAAATAAAAGTTTTAATGAAAGTAGATATCTACAAACCGGTTATTGGTAAGCGGTGGTAATTTAAATTTTTAGTCAAGGTCTTGGTAATGTTTCATATATTTTAGATAATCTGACCCGATGCCATAGCAACGCCAAACAAAACATTTAAAATTATAGAGCAAGTATATGTCACGACGTATTATAGGCGTCGACTCTGTTATGGAATCGATACTAGATTTTAGGTCTTCGTCGTGGAATGTCCCTTTCGCAAAATGTCCCTCGCAAAATGTTTGCTATATCACCCTTTCGCTAAATGTGCCGTTTTACCTTATTTTTTGTTATTAGCCTTAGGTTTTCAAACCTGTTATAAAATTTGTTGAGTGATGTAATAAATGATACTGTTTTATATTAATCGTTTAACATTAACAGTTATGTGTAGGCACCTTAATGTTTTTTTAATAGTTATTCCTGCGAACATTAAATTTTAATCAATACTAATATTATAAATGTGAAAGTAACTCTGTCTGTCTGTTACCTTTTTATTAGAAGTGTTATGGAGATAGTTTGAGACCCTGGAAAGCACATAGGATAGTTTTTATCTCGGCAATTAAGGGGGTGGTAAAGGGGGTAGAAGTTTGTATGGTAAACCAAAGTAAGGCGGCCCACAAATCCACAACATTATTGCGCGATATAAAAATAAATGCCTATTCGAAGTGCTATCATTACGCAGACGAAGTCGCGGGCAAAAGCTAGATCGTAATATTTGGGATGGATTTATCCATTAATACGAACTTTTGCTCTGGTGAACCTCCTAAAATGTATATATAATGAGTAGAAAAGTGGTATTTTCAGAGGGGTCACACTAATAAAAGTTGTTCGTATTGTTAGATAAGTTTAGCTTAGAATTAACAATATGCGTATTTACTAAGAAAAATACATGTTTTGTTTATTTAAAAAAAAATATGAAAAAAATTACCGATTTTTGTGATCAATATGAAAACTTATGAACAATTTTAACAATTGCACAATGTTATGAACCATAATATAGTCGTAGATAATTAGCAACAATAATAAACTTAAATACATATTCGGCTTATAGAGAACATAACACAAAATGTAAATTCTTCGAAAGGGACATTCTGCGACGATGCCGCTTTTAGGTGCTGCTAATAATGGGACAAAAACACTATCTACACATTTTTTCAAGTTGAGAATATCCATTTCGAATTGTGTCACCATGACCTGTCGATGGTAGGGAATATTTTCCCTACTGGTGGCTCATTTGCTGCTCGGCGGCCGGGATCGTTTCTGGGCTGGTATGGATAATTACTATTTTACCGATTGGCTGCATTTACGAGTACCTACTGCGTTATGAAGTTTCTGAGTATAGCCCTACTCGACGAAGGAAAATATATACTACCGGCAAAATAAATGTATTTCTAATCAGGTAGGTACAAACAAGATCTTCTTATATCGCGATTCGCGCTTCCAACTGGCGACATTAATTTCGGGACGTGAAGGACATCGCAATCGCAATATCAGGAATTGAAGAGACACCGCAATGTTCGAACTTGACAAGAGATTGCAATGATGGTGATCACAATTGGAATGTCAGAGGAACACAATCAAATTGTCGTCCCGTTTGGAGATTTCTGTGGTAATAATGACACATGCAAACGAGTAGTGAATATGTGAATTATTTGTTCTGCTTTGTTTAGGAAATTAAATCCAATCCTAAACAAAAAATTGGCGATTCATCTAATGATTCACAATGAAAATGAGAACCAAGTTGATACTAAAGAAATGACTAGAGCTAAACTTTATTTTTAGAGTTGTTTGGTTTTAGAGAAATATAATACTATGGGATAAAGCCACATGTTAGGGCAAGTAGGTACCTGCCGGGCGAGGACGGCCTCTGTGATAGACTTGAGTCACGGTTTTTGCTCCCAAACTGTGATAAAAATGTGTGCCTCAGGCCTATCACAGTAGACCGTGCTCGCCCGGCTGTTTAGGAGTATAATTAGACTTATTAAATTATTTTTACCTATGTAGGCACTTTTTAGGGTTCCGTACCTAAAGGGTAAAAAATGCCGTTTTTTGCGATAATGGTACGGAACCCTTCGTGCGCGAGTCCTACTCGCACTTGGCCGGTTTTTATGGTTTTCTTACATAGACAGAAGAATCGCCAACTTAAGTGGCAGGCAGTGGTCAGGGCAGATTGTTCTCAGAACGGATGGTCGATAGGCCGAAAAGTTCTGATGCGGCGACCGTGAACCGGAAGACGCTGCGTTGGAAGACCTCCCACGAGGTGGACAGAGGACCTGGTGAGGGTGGCGGGAATCCGCTGGATGCGAGACACACGGGACCGGTCAATGTGGTAAGACTTGGGGGAGGCCTAGGTATGTCCAGCAGTGGACACGCAGGACAGCAATAGCCGATATGATGATGATGAAGCTACTTTTTCTTCTTCGACCTCTGCATCATCATACACCCTAGGTAAGAAGCATTTTCTTTTGAAAGTTTTAACTATTACAGACAGTAAAAGTTAAAGGTATTGTTTACATAATTATTGTTTTAATTTACCTGACAATCTTAAAAGAAATTATGTCCAGCAGTGGACTGCAGCAGGTTGATTGATTGAATTTACTTGATCTTTATGAAACCAACTGTTGAACTTTACTAACAAGTAGTTCTGTTTAGCTAATAAATAAACCATACAGTGCATTCATAACTTACTATAAAATTAAAAAGCATGTTTAAAGAAACTTGATGCATCTTTATCCACACAATAATAATTATTATTGTTGCCTGCTTGATTATTTAGTAGTTTATAAATGTAATATAAAATCTGAATTTATTTGATATTTTTTTCCAGAACTGTATCAGCTCTAATTTTGGAGTTAAACAAATGAAGCCTACATTTTTTTCAACATATTATTATTATCTAGGTGGTAGAGTGGGAATTAAATCGATAACTGATCAATGAAATTATAACTGCATACGATATATAATTTTATCCATTTGGCAGAGAGCTTCAAGGAACAAGGAGAACAAGGGCCATACAAGGTTTAAAATACATGTAGGTAATAAATAGAGGCCAAATGTATTTTCCGTTGCTACGTAATTTAATAATAATAAATAATGTTACTTACGGTTTTCGGGATCAGTTGGACTCTGTCCACTGTTAGGAGAATAAGATCTTGAATATGAGCTGCCCATTGTGCTAGACAAAAATGAGCCTGAAACAAATTTACCAGTTCGATTTTAAAATACTATATTTTGATAGTGACGCAGCTATTTCTTATCAAGATAAAAATATATTGATAAAGCTATGCTTATTAACACTCCAATCCATAAAAGCAAACAGAAATATACTGATATCAATGAACATTTTAAAGGAAATCGTGAAAGGTTTTTTACCTTGGACAAAACGTCTAGCAACCTTGTCTGCCAAAACGTAACTTTTGCGAAGAAATCCCATCGTTGTTTTCAATTTGTCAATCGCGTTCGCTCGCGTGAACGAACAATTTCGATATTCATTCACTAAATCCGTAATTTAGTTCGTTCGTTTAAAAGGAATGTTGCCATTCAAACAAAATAGAATAGAGTCATATCACACCACTTCCATCATCGTCAAACAGTAATAGTATCCGAAAATCCGAAATGGTGCTGGCGTAGGTTTTCACATCAAAACAAAACCAGAACCCAAAAAAGCTTCTAAATCCTCTTTAAAAGTGTGATTGCGTCAAATGGCTAGTAACCCATGATTAGGACTGAGAAATAGACTTTCATTGTTTATGGTTCTAATCTGGTTCTAGGCGATTATTTTGACCTCATCATTTTCAGCTGTCTTTCTTTTCGTTAACGCCTCTATTTCACTCATGTTTCGCTATTCTCAAGAGACTGATCAAGATTTTTTCGATTTATTATCTGTGTATGATGAATGAATGAACGATTTATATTGATATGTTGGATCGGCGACGGACGTGGCTGGCAGAGAAATTATATTATGTTTTTCTAATTTAAATTGTGTTACTAAGCGAAAAATGTCGGATGCCATCGTAGCCAAGGGTCAGCCCATTCCCGGAGATCCCGAAAAAAAGGGTTGGCTATTCAAATGGACGAATTATTTGAAGGGTTATCAGCGAAGATGGTTCGTGTTGTCGAATGGACTGTTGTCGTATTACAGGTAATTTAAGATTTATATTCTTGCTTGTTCCTTCCAGTTCCACCTACCGTATCCAAGGTATCTAAAGGCAAGAATCGAAATCATCAAAGTTTCACCTAGCTAAAGGTTTTAATAAAACATTAATTGTCTAATGACGCAGTGTTTTTGCAGTATTTCTAATTGGTTTTCTTGCACCATAGGAAAAACATCAATTTCTTTTATTTTAATACTTTAAAAAGTTAATAGGGTTTATGTTAGCACAGTTGAAATTGTTAAAATTCTACAGGTACATGCAGTGCAAACAATTATTTTATGTAGGTATTCTGACAGTGACAGTAGATAAGTATATAAATTTTGGTTCCAGTGCTCTTAAATACTCATTACATACCAGCATACTCAACACTATGATGATATAATATTGATGGCAGTTCCGTTATAGATACCTGTTATATTATAAGGAAGTTAAATTCATTATTCCAATGCTAGTACATGCTATCAGCCCATTCAAATTAATTTCTCATAGGAAAACTATTTTTGTACATTAACTTAGTTTATTCTTTATGGTTTGGTTTAATTTTTAGGGGCCATTTTCGAGACCTTTGACCTGCCATTACTTCCTACTATAAAATATCAAGATGATAATATGATAATTATCTTTTTTCCTTAAATACATTCTACTCTGTTATGGTTTTCAAGGTGAGCAAGTTTTTTACTGCTCACTATATAAATCAGCACTGTTAGATGTTTCCTGAGTTGTACCTAACATGATAATTAGTTCTAATTAGACACTTTTCATATGGATCTTCTGTTTAGCTTCTGATTACAGATTTATAATAATTGAAAATATACAGTATGGCACTTCTTCCAACACTGAGTAAGGTAGTTTAATATGAGAGTACATTGTAAGATTTTTTTATTTTGTTGTGTAAATATCTTAAATTCACATATAAGCAGATGTGTGTTATTAAAAATGTTAGTAACTACAATCTTTGCGCTGTAGCATGGTGCAGGTGACAGTTTCAATAACATTTTATACTCATATATGTATACACATTTTTTGTAGTTGCCTGTATGACGTTAAACTACAAAAAATGCTTATAAATGTTATTGAAAATGTCATCCGCACCATGCTACAGCGCAAAGAGTATAAGTATCAATTTAAATAAACATTATAAAAACAAAAAAAAAATTGTATGTAGGAAGTTATCTCTGGAAGGCATAATAGTCCAATTACAAACATGGGAAATATTTAGTATCCAATTGTAAATTCTAATGCAATATTGTTGAGTTGAATGTCATAGGCTTTTCTTAGAAAATTCGTAGTATTTGTGGTATGTGCCACAAGAGCAAAGCTACTTAACTTTTATAAACCAGCACCATCAATTTTTTACTAGGAGAAAAGCAGTAGTGCATGAATAAATAATTAACATGAAAGTTATCTGATAACTATTCTGATAAAAACAGTGATTGTTTACTTTCTTGATAAAACAGGCATATTAAAATGTATTCTAATAGTTTTTAGGGTTCCGTACCCCCAAAGGGTAAAAACGGGACCCAACTACTAAGACTCCACGATCCGTCTGTCTGTCTGTCCGTCTGTCACCAGGCTGTATCTCATGAACCGAGATAGCTAGACAGTTGAAATTTTCACAGATGATGTATTTCTGTTGCCACTATAACAACAAATACTTAAAACAGAATAAACTAAATATTTAAGTGGGGCACCCATACAACAAACGTGTTTTTTTGGCAATTTTTTCGATAATGGTACGGAACCCTTCGAGTGCGGGTGTCCAAGTAGCACTTGTTTTTTTTTGCGTTAACCTATTTTAATTCCTAGATAAAACCAATTAAATGGGTAGCTATAATAATAACATTATGACATACAAGTATTTATAAACTAAATAATAAAACTAAAAAAAACTAAAAAAGTAAATTATAAATGTGAAAGTTTAGATCTATGTCAATCATTCGCACAAAAATGGTTAAACTTGTTGTTCAATAAAAATCTGGGTGGGGTGTGGTTAGACATATTTTCATAAAAACACAAGACTCCGCATGATAATAATAATATTCATAAAAAATCAGGTAAATGCTTTAAATAGCTGAACATTCAAATCGATCTTAGCTGAAGACATGAATTGACATCAGCAGTTACCACCTATTTTTTAAATTTCACATGACATGTGCGATTGATTGAAAATAAAGAACTAAGTTATAATATTCTGTCCAGCCAGGAGTCAAATATGGTTTAATAACCAAACCCCATTCCAACAGAACTGATTTTGATAAAATTTGAAAATCAGTTATAATATGGTTTGGGTTAGGATTTTTTCATACTGTTCCAATGGAAGACTTTCACTGGTACAAAGTTGCAAGTCGCTACTCAGTCATATAAGCTTAATATGGTCCATTACATAATTTAATTTTGTATGGTGTAGGAAAACTTCTTCATTCTACAATTTGTTTCTTAAGGCACAAAAATAAATTAAATTACAGTAAATATTATTACAGAAATCAAGCGGAGATGGCGCACACCTGTCGAGGCACCATATCTCTGCTAGGTGCCCTGATCCACACCGCAGACTCCTGCACCTTCGTTATCAGCAACGGAGGCACGCAGACCTTCCACATTAGAGCTCATGATGAAGTGGAACGACAAAGTTGGGTCACTGCTTTAGAACTGGCAAAGGCGAAAGCTATGTAAGTTTCCTTCTTTTTTTACATTTATACAAGCAGCAGGAATGGCACAAATCTTAGCATACATACGTACATAAAGTTTAAACTTAAGGTTACACTAGTCGATTTTTCTTCCATACAAACGTAGTCTAGTGATTACTCCAGTGTTTGACGATGAATGTTCAAAATTAAAAATTATATCAATTTGTCTCATCATTATCTAGCCCTGTATGGAAACCAAAAAAGTAAAAAAGATAATATTTGAAAGTTATGAGCGTCGAAAGTTCCATATTTCAACACTAATTTTAACGCATCTTTGGGCGGCAATAACAAAATACCGTTGTTGGCCACCTGTTTGATATAAGTACAGAATAGACAACAAAGATAACAATTTGTTTGTTTAAATTCTTCACAAGCCTAGCAAACATATGAAGCATTAATTGTAAAATATCTATTTTTAAAACCACCTGTGGACCTGTTATCTATAAAGATTATTAATTGGATTATCAGCTAATGAATGAATGTGTTAAAATCACATGATAGCTACCCCCAAAATACTGTCATATCACTAAATAATAATCTGCTCATTTCTCCACAGTCGAGCACAAGAGTCTGATGACGATGAGGACCAGATATCGACAGGTGTGGTAGCATCCGGGGGTGCTGACGGAGAAGGGGAAGACGCGGGCGGCATCGCTAGAGAACTGGCAGCTAGGTTCCATGACCTGCGGACCTGTTCCGAACTGGTGGCGAGGCACGGGGCAGCTCTACAGAGGTCCCTCGTCGACCTGGAGATCCCACCCACGGATACCACGAAGCAAGTCTCAGAGAGGGCGACGCTCTTTAGGATATCATGCAATGCCATGATGAATGTAAGTACTTGGGGATACCCTTATGTAGACAAACAGTACATAGTTAAGGCGCCGATTCACTTGAGTAGCTGATTTTAAAATGAGAATCACGTCTAAACGGCTAGTCGTAATTTTTTGGAAAAAATATATGTTAGATAAGACCATTTTCTTAATAATTTCATCTAAACAGAATTTGAGTTTTATTTGTATAACATAGTGTAATTAATTTGTAAAGTTATGTCAAAACACGACAATCGCACCAAAACCGCTGGGCGTATTTTAATGAAATCGATACCATCTTAAAGACAATTTAATTATCTACATTTTGATTTGAAGCTTTTTTTTTAATGTCATAGAATAATAAGGAAACTACACAAAACTACTAAATTTTGGGTCGCGCGGGTGTGAAACGAGTGCGCGTTTTGTTCCCTCAAGGTCGTTGGCGTTAGTCGTCGTCTTAAGAGTGCAACAAAAACCTCTAAAAGTCGGATGCAGTAGCACTCTCTTTGCTTTCCGCTCGCGATTTCCTTGGTCCCGAGCACCCAAAATGGAGAGTTTTATTTATTTACTACCCTTCAATCCCAAAATAAAGAGGTATTTTGAAAATGTTTTGACCAACTATACTCTTTGCGCTGTAGCATGTTGCGGGTGACAGTTTCAATAACATTTTAAGGGTTCCGTAGCCAAATGGCAAAAAACGGAACCCTTATAGATTCGTCATGTCTGTCTGCCTATCTGTCTGTCCGTCCGTATGTCACAGCCACTTTTTCCGAAACTATAAGAACTATGCTGTTGAAACTTGGTAAGTAGATGTATTCTGTGAACCGCAATAAGATTTTCACACAAAAATAGAAAAAGACACTAAATTTTGGGGGTTCCCATATCCCATACCAACTTGAAACTGAAAAAAAATAAAAAAAAACATCAGACCCATACGTGTTGGGGTATCTGTGGATAGGTCTTCAAAAATTATATTGAAGTTTCTAATATCTTTTTTTTCTAAACTGAATAGTTTGCGCGAGAGACACTTCCAAAGTGGTAAAATATGTGTCCCCCCTCCTGTAACTTCTAAAATAAGAGAATGATAAAACTAAAAAATATAAGATGTACATTACCATGTAAACTTCCACCGAAAACGGTGGTTTGAACGAGATCTAGTGAGTAGTTTTTTTTTTAATACGTCATAAATCGTAAACCGCAATTTACAAAGTACGGAACCCTTCGTGCGCGTGTCCGACTCGCACTTTGCCGGTTTTTTACGCATATACGTATACGCATTTTTTGTAGTTTAACGTCATACCATAGTTGCCTGTGCCTGTAGTTCGAAAGTTTATCCAGAGTCTTAAGGGCATGGCAGCTTCAAACATTTAATATTTACTTATTTTAAATGTTTTTTCTGAAACACGTAGTCATAACACTGCACTGCATGTTGTAACTAAAGATTTCACAGTGCATCTTGATGATTATTGTTCAATTTAAATATGTTCTTGCTTGCCAATTATAAGTTACATTGTGTGAAATACCGAGATGGGCCAAAAATCATAACGTTAATAATTGCTACGGAATGTCGGCATGACGTCGAAAAAGGAGAGGAGAGTCTTTATCAGCCCACAAAAGAACGCAGATTTAAGGTTACACTAGTCGAAAATTCTTCCTTACAAACGTAGTCTAGAGATTACTCCACTGTTTGACGATGTACGTTCAAAATAAAAATGATAACAATTTGTCTCATCATTATCTAGTCCTGTATGGAAACAAAAATTAAAAAATGTTGTATGGGAAGGTTATGAGCATCGAAAGTTCCATATTTCAACACTAATGTACGGGACGGACGTGATCGTCCAAGACCGACAGGCAATCAGGAGGTTGTAAGGCTCCTGCTTGAACGCGTTGACGCCCCTTGCACCTATTGTTCAGTTGTCATCTGGTAACTATGGACCTTGGAGACACTTGAAGGTTGCCAAGTAGGTTGAGGTGAAAAACGTGATGTCCAGGTTAAATAAAACTATTTGTTCATGGCCAGAAGCGATGTTCCTTCATGGTCCTCGATGCGCAATGATGCGTGGAAATACTTTAAGTGAAATAATGGCTACGAAATGTTCACGCGCCTGCGCACTATTAAAGAGGCGAACTCGACTGCGACGAGGACCACAACATTCCGACCGCAAAAACTTTTATTTTTCAAAAAATATACGCTAAGACTCGTAGCTTGAAACTGACAGGAACTACCCTTCCACTGGACCGATTCTGGTGAAACTTGTACTTTTGGATAGGTCTCGAGGAGACCTTCCCTCCGGTCTTTGATCCAGGTCCCTAGCCCCTACCATCAGGGAGTTCTCGTAAGGAGAATGTCGAAGAAAGGGAATTCCCGCCAGTTTGAAGCTTTACAATCGAGTTTCTCCTAAAACTAGACATGTTAGCTCTAGGGTACCAGCGAGGGACTTGGAGCCCTCCTACTGGGCCGTTGACACACATAAGTGTTACAGTTATATTCAAAACATTCAGGCGTACAGCCGCGAAATGGTGCGAGAAGTTAGCTTATGCCCCTGATCTTGGCACATAAACTCGATTCCTACTCAGACTGCTGGGTGGATTTTCAAGTTACATTCACACCCGGGTAGCCCTCGTGATGGGCTATCCCAAGGTAGAAGTCCGGTAGCTACATGTCCAACCCCCGATGAGTTATCGTTTGTTACAAGTTTGTTTACATAGCAAATCCATGTAACCTCGCACCATATCAGGTCGCTTAACTCCTCAACCACCAGAGCTAAGCTCCTTCCGGAAGTGTGGTTGGGTAGCTGGAAAACTAGGCTGTCTGACGGCGGTACCCTGATGGGTGTACCACCAGCCTTTCCGCAGCTTAAGGTGCCGGGAAGCGGCCGAATACTAAATTTTACGTCGTCTCACAGCTTTAATGTGTCTGTGTGCGTTATATACACCTATATACTAGTTTTGTGTCATGACTGAGTCTAGACGCCCGCCTGTGGGTCCACGAAGGTAATGCTTCAGACAGCATATCTATAACTGACCAGGCACCAAGTGTCCCTGGACGTAGTGACCCGTCGGCAGACGCATAGAAACGTCCATGCCGGCATACACAGACACATCACTTCAAGCAAGTGATGTCTATGTACTAGAATTAGACAGGTGCTATCTATTTATAGGGCCTAGACAAAATTCTAGGTCACCTAGAAGCGCTAAATGGCTTGTATCGAATTTTCCAAACACTTACTTGAGTAAAATGTATGTATATTTCCCTTTTTAGAGTGAAAATGCACTATGACTGGCCATGTACTGCTATTATGTATAATTTCTCAGTCATGGTATCCAGCCATCCTATCTAGAACACCTAGGTGGTGTTTCCTAACAAAACAATTATATGTAAGGAAGCAATCTGATTGGTTGGTGAATAGAATACCTATAGCACCACCTGATACCCTGCTCAAAACGGGGGGTCTAAAATAAGTAAACAAAATATTTTTATTTCCTTAAACCTATACATTTATCATATAACTAAGGTACCTTATGTATAATTCTAACACATAAGCGCTATATTCACACTATAAACTATGTAAAAGCCCCCAAAACATGAGTTTAAAGTTATCAAAATTCTACAAAAACTGGTTTTAGTATAAATATAAGGTGCCGCCCTCTTACAGGTCATTGTGAACTAAACGCTCGTTGAGGACGGTTGTTTTTTACGGAGTTAAATACTTGTTTCTTTCCGTAATAACACAATCAGTATGCATATTAAAGCTTCTAATTTATTGTTATTAGACTATATAATTCTATTACCTACTGATAGACACATAAAATATAATTTTAGTGTCTCAAAAACATGAGCAAAAATTAGTTACGAGCTTTACTATAAAAGGTTTTTTCACCTACCGACATCGCTTAGTATGCGATGGCGCTCTGGGGTGAGCAGACGTGTGTCTGTCAATACTATTTATATTTACATATGACAACCTATCTAAAGGTGACGTATCGTCGCGAACATCTCTCCCGCCGTGCAGTGTCGCGTCGACTCGATGCTACGTTGGCGCGGCGCTGCATCAGCATTGTGAGCGGCGCACGTCGGCAGCGCTCGTGACCTCGACGCTCTGCGACACGTCGCTCAGCTCTCGCCGCTGGAACTCTGCTGCACTCATTTTGGCAAAGGAATGAGCTTCTTCACCGGACGCTTTAGAGTGCCGCCAGTGGTGCGCACCTCAGCGGTCCGGACTTCTCCATCAGGGCCAGGGTATATGGCCTCGATGCGGCCTCGCGGCCACGTGTTGCGAGGCAGCTGCCCGTCCGCGATAAGGACGGGGTCGCCCACCAGCAGGCCAGGCCCGCGGCTGTGGGGCTCCCGCCGGTTTTGGAGCTCCGGCAGGTATTCTCGCACCCACCGGCGCCAGAACATGTCGGCCAGGATTTGTGACCGACGCCACATCTTTTTGTGGTCGATGTCTTGCTCGGTGAACACGCCGGGGTTTGGGAGTCTAGCCGACCCACCAAGTAGGAAGTGGTTCGGCGTGATAGACTCGTCGTCATCGCCGTCGACTGATACATGTGTCAGCGGGCGGCTATTTACCGTGTACTCTGCCTCACAAATCAGTGTGGACAACACCTCTTCGTGTGGGTGTTTCTCTGTGAGTACGGTATACAATGCGTTTTTTACGCAGCGAACTAGACGCTCCCATGCACCTCCCATAAAGGGCGCTGATGGGGTGATGAAGCGCCAAGTGATGCCTCGGCGACTGGCCTCCTCTCGGAAGGCCTCTCGTAGCTCTCGATCGGCACCGTGCATGTTGGTGCCGTTGTCTGAGTGGATCTCAGTTGGACATCCTCTGCGGGCGGCGAAACGGCGCAGCGCTAATATTGCGCTGTCTGCGCTGAGGCTGGCGGCGATCTCGAGGTGAACAGCTCTTGTGGTGAGGCATGTAAACAGTGCTACATATCTCTTGTGATGCTGGCGACCCACGGTGACAGATAGCGGGCCGAAGTAGTCTAGCCCGGTGTACGTGAACGGCCTTTGGTGATGAGCCAGGCGCGTTCGTGGGTGGTCGCCGGTCGCTGGCACAGGTGCTTGTGCCTTACGAATACGGCACTGAAGACATTGTGCCAGTACTTTCTTGGTGGTGGGACGCATCCTTACGACCCAATAATGCTGCCGTACCTCATTTATTGTGAGTTCAGTCCCACTATGTAGTAAGCTGCGGTGTGTCCAGTCTATATAGAGCTGGGTTATATGATGGTCGCCATGTAATATTGGCGGTCGCCTTACATCTTCCGTGACCTCGTCAGTGGCGGCTATACGGCTTCTAATACGTAGTAGGTCATCTACTACTTCTATTTGCAGCGCGTGTAGCGGACTATTTTTGTCCACTATTTCATGTGCATGCAATCTAGCTATTTCTTGAGCGAACGATTGCTGCTGTGCAACTTGTACGAGTATTTTCTCGGCTTTTTGAAGAAAGCTCGCATCTATGTACTGCTTTCGGACTTCTGGCGCTATGTATGACGGCTTGGTTGCTGCAGTCGCTGTCTTCTTTTTCTTTCGCCAGTCCGTGTCCTCCTCAGCGTTTTTCCGGGTTCTTTTGTAGAACGTTTTCTCTGTCCTTTGTTTACAGAGATGTATAAAACGTAGGACGGTAGCAGTCGCACGTAATAGCCGCTCCCATCTCGAAAAGTTGACGGGATTAGGTATAGCTTCTATGAGCTTCGAAGTGTATGTATGTCTGTCTGTTATTTTCTCCAAAACAGATTTTTCTTTTTCTGTGACAGTGAGCGTTCTTTCCTCTCCTGTCTCTTCTGTGATTGGAGGTTTTTCTGATGGCCATGAAGAAGGGTCTTCATACAAAAAACTTGGGCCACAGAACCACTCGTGTTGTGAGTCAAACCTCGGCGGCACGTCACGAGTCGCTATATCGGCGATGTTCAACTTCGTGGATATCCATCGCCAATCCTCCACTTTGCTACCTTCTTCTATGGCAGCTATGCGATGAGCTACGAAGGCTTTATAGGTTCGTGCTCCTTTTCTTATCCACGACAAGACTGTTTTGCTGTCTGTCCAATACGTGACCGACGATGGATTGTTGTCGTGTTCACGTTTCACAGCTGCAGCCAGACGGGTTCCCATCACCGCTGCCTGCAGCTCGAGGCGCGGTATCGATTGTAGCTTTAATGGAGCTACTCTCGCCTTGGCCATGACTAGGCTCACCTTCTGTGTGCCTACTGCTGTGGTGGCTCGCCAATACACAGCTGCTGCATATGCCAACTCGCTTGCGTCGGTAAATACATGTATTTGTATTTCTGTGGCATCACTATAACCAGGATAACATCTTGGTATGCTGATGCCCTTGAGCTGCCGCAGGTTTTCGATCCAACTTCTCCACTGAGATGCCAGGTCAGCGTCTAATAGCTGGTCCCAATCGACGCCTCGCCTCCAAGCTTCTTGCAATATTTGTTTAGCTCGAATCGTAACAGGCGAGGCTAGTCCTAGGGGGTCGTATAACGACATGACAATTTTGAGAGCCTCTCTTTTTGTAGGGGCCTCCTTTTCTAAAATTCCTGGCGGCAGTCTCGCAAGCGTTAGGTTGAAACCTAGCGTATCTTCACTAGGTCTCCAAATCAGGCCGAGTATTTTCTCTGCGCCTATTATATCTCCGATGTTCACAACCTCAGTGCAGGTTTGTGACGGATCGATATTTTCTATCAGGCGCTTACTGTTTGATACCCATTTTGTTAGGTCAAACTTCGCCTGTTGGTGTATTTTCTTCACCATTGTCGCGACTTCTGTCGCTTCTTCGACTGTTTTATAGCTGTCCAGATAATCGTCCATATAATGGCTCTCTACTATAGCTTTCACTGCTACTGGATGCTGTTCGATGTGCTTTCTTGCGTTCCAATTTTTCGCAAAGATAGCGGTGCACGGCGAGCTTGCCGCGCCGAAAACGATGGACGTCATACGATATTCTTCTGGGGCTCCATCTCTTCTGTTGCCTCTCCATAGGTAGCGAAGTGAGTCTCGGTCTTCACTTCGTACTTTTACTTGCATGAACATCTCGGCTATGTCTCCGGAGATGGCCACGCAGTGTCTACGAAATCTCATCATGACGCCGGGCAGCGACTGCAGCAAGTCTGGTCCAGTTAGCAGGAAGTCGTTGAGTGACTTTCCTCTCGATTTTGCGGCGGCATCATGTACTATTCGAATTTTCTCTGGCTTCATGGGGTTGAAGACATCGAAATGAGGCAGGTACCAGGTTTTTCCTGGCGTGCTTGACTTGGGAGCCTTCTCAGCATATCCCTTTTCCATCAGGGAGTCCATCTGTTGTGTGTATTTCACACGAAGAGCGGGGTTTTTATCCAGCTTCTTCTCTATGGAGACTAGCCTTTTGAGTGCTGTCTCGTAACTATCGGGCATCTCTATTTTCTCGTCCCGCCATAACATAGCGGTTTCTATGTGCCCATTTCCTAACTGTCTTGTGTGACGGTTCAGGATATCTTCTGCCCTCTTCTGGGGGTCAGAAGCTGGTTGTCGTGGATTGATAGCCAACGACTCGATAGCGAAGAATTCACGGAGCTGTTCGTTCAGTTCCGCATCTTGCCTTGCGTCAACGGACTGACACCCGTTGACATAGTGCACCTGCTGGCCCAGTGTTCTGGTGTGCGCGCCGTGCAATGTCCAGCCCATCATGGTTTTCGACGCGATGGGTTGGCTTCTAGGTCCTCTGCGGACTTCAGTGGCCAACAACAAATGCCAGTTGTCTTGGCCGACGAGTATCTTTGGCACTCCAGCAGGATACGTAAGCTGCGACGTCAAGTCTCGAAGGTGCCTACAGCGGGCTACGTCTTCTTGACTGACTGCCTGTGGTGACAGGTTGAGCTTCGAAATGGTGCGCGCCTTGAAGGGCACCCTATCTCTCATACGACTTGTGAGAGTGACGGTTATACGTCTCGATAAGGGAGTGTCGATCATGGTGTTTCCAATAGCACCGATCTTCAGAGGGTCGATTGGGCCCACTGCTCCCACTCGCTGAGCGATTGCTTCGTCGATCAGCGAAACGGTGGATCCGTCGTCAAGGAGTGCGTATGTGTCTGCCTCTCCCGCCGGTCCTATTACCCGGACCGGTATTATCTTCAGGAAAGCGTGACTCGAATCAGTTCGCGAACTGGCCACTATCTCCAGCGACTTCCTCTTCTCTGGAACAGCAGGCTTCCTTGTCCTGTCTGTATGAAGAAGTCGATGGTGCGTGGCTGTACACCCCTTATGACTACACTGCTTCTTGTGGCAAGTGTGTCCAGCACGACGTTGTCTTAGGCAGCGATAGCACAAGTTGTAATTCTTGGCTAGCTCCCATCTTTTGTCACTTGCTGCGTCTCTGAACCTTTGGCAGTCAGACGCGTAGTGACCACTTTTGTCGCAAATTCGACATTTGTTTACCGGCTTGTCGGTAGCTGTATGCGTCCATTGTGTGACGCGTTTTCCCGCTAGAGAATCCGTTTCCTTAATGTTCTCAGGCGGGGCGAATGCACTGCAGAAGTGAGCTTGCTCGGTTATGAAGTCGCTGAAGAGTGACAGGTCCGGCAGCGACTGGTACTTTTCCGTGTACGTTCTGTACCATTGTACACGCAGAGAATTGGGTAGCTTCTCAGTTAGCTGGCGCACCAGCTCGGCATTGAGCAGATAGTGCCCCTTCTTGAGAGCTCGCAGAGTGACAACTCCGCTTCTGACTCGACTTGCAAAGGTGCAGATGTCCTTGGGCGACTCGCTGCATTTTGGTAGCCCTCTAAGTCGGTCTGTTTCGGCCTGAGCTATTGAGTCAGGACGTCCAAACTGTAGTTCCAATTCTCTCATGATCTCATCCGGCTTTGCGTTCCCGATGAGCTCTGAGCTCACTGTCTCCAGTGCGCGACCACGCAAGCTCCTTCTGAGTCTTGCCGTGTTTTCTATGTCGCTGAAGTAGGCATGAGTTGCCTCGTAAATGGCTCGAAAAGATAGCCATTCTGTATGAGCTCCACCGAAATTCGGCAGAGTCATGATAACCTGCGACGCCGATCGGTTAGGCGTCCATGGTTCGATTTTTCTGTCGGCTAGCGACGCTATAGCGGATGTCAGCTCCGTTAGAAAAGGACGGAGTGACTCTTTCGCTTCTATTTGCCTTGGCGGCTCCACGTTGGACGGCTCTGTCCTAGGTGGTTCGATGTTAGACTTCACTTGTGGATGTTCTATATGGTCGATATGTTTCCGGGAGTCCGCTATAGCGTCGACGGCCGCAGCCGGGGTCCAATCGTCATTGTCCCCTTTGGCGACGTCATTCTCCCTCAACGGTGTGGGCTCTGGCGCCTCTTCGAGCCACGAACGGACATACTCTTCATTAGAATTTCTGTCATCCATATATTCATCCTCAGAAGCTTCTTCTTCTGCTTTTTGAAGTGCTAACTTAGCGAGTTCCAACTTTATTTTCAATAAGTCTTCACGAGCTCTTGAAATTTTCTTACGTGACCGGGTCGACTTGCTAGTTGACGGCGGTCCAGTATGTTCGATACGGGCGTCACCCCGGGTAGCCATTACTTCTCCTTGAACAAAGGTCTTATCCCGGATCCTTTGTTTTCTACCAGAAGGCTTCAGTGTTTTTTCTGAAGAATCTTCTGATTTCGATGCCTTCCTGCGTGTGCTTGGTTCCTGTGGTTCCTCCTCCTCATGTGTGGGCGTGTTGTCACCTATCTGTGACGTTGGTGGGCTTCTGACTGGTATGGACTTTTCTGTCCCTTCAGTAGTAGACGGTGAGCGTGGGGGCAGCTGATGTTGTACGCCCGCACCTGGACGCTCAATGGGGACTGTCCATGATTCAGGCCTCTTGTCCTGGGATCTGGTAGTCGGCATCCTGATTGGTTCAAAATTTCAGTTTGAATACGCCAAGTCCAAGTCCAATCTTCAACTTGTCTTCAAAACGTTGGCTCGAAACGGCTGAGTCCAATTCTAGACTTCTTCAATATGTCAGTTTGAATCGGCTGAGTCCAACTCTAGACTTCAACACGAACTGGTTGACATCTATTTTCGAGCTTCAAAACGGCTATGTCCAAACTTAATTTTTTCTTAAAAACTGCTAAGTGGTAACTCTGGGTTAAGTCCGATTTCAGTCGTCGGCTTGAAGAGGGTTCGCTTCCTTTTTCAAACTTCGAAAAGTATCTCCAAACTCCGGGTTAGTTTAAACTCCGGGTTATATCCGACCCTCTTAACTCCAGGTTATTCTTCAAACTATAAGTCGCTAGTCAGTCTTCAAAACTATAAGTTCCAAATCAGCTTCAAACTTCAATGTTGATACGTAAACAAGTTCACTATAAGACTTTCAACACAAAATGGGTAAGCACATGAGCATATGTTTTCACTGTACTTACTGTTGTCTAAGTGTCAACTTGTCCAGCAGCCTCCAAGGTTGAGCAGCCGGTCTGGTACCAATCACTGAACTGTTGGTCCAACTCTTGACGTTAGTAGTCACTTCAGACTCCAGATATCCAGGTTTGAAACTCCAGACTTCGATCGAGAGCTTCTATCTCGATAACGACTATTTGTTTTTAAACAAATTCTAAGTCGAAAATAAGCCTTCAGCTATAACGCTTCAGGAAATTTCAGCAACTATTTTTTCGTTCTATTTTATAGAACAAGTCGCCCACACGACTATTCAATATGCTTCTGTGTGTAAGCCTCTTCTTGGATAACGCTTCAGCGATAATCCTTCAGCCGTAACCCTTCAGGAATTCTATGAACGTCGTATGTTCGTTCTATCTCCTAAACGAGCTCCCAACACGCTGTTTGAAAACTCCGATTATGAGTTTCCTAGCGATAACTCTTCAGGCTATGCTATATTCCTTCAGGATACAGTTTCTGTGTAATCTTCGATTACTGTGAATTCTCAGTAAGCAGGTTACACAACAGAAACAGCTCAAAAAACCGTCTTTTCGCGACGGTAATCACACGGGAACGGTTAGCTTCTCAGGAAGCCGGTAGAACCACAGGAATAGCTCAGGAATGGCTGCTGTGTCCCAGCAAAATGGTTGTCTTCCAGGTAGTCCACGCGTGGGCCTAATCCACTCGTGCACTCTTCACGACTGTAGTCGCTCTGGAAGTTTCTACTATGAGACGATAGTACGTTGCGCCTTTTGACGACGCTAATCACCCAGTAATACGGTTGCTGACCAGTAACTGGGTTATCTCACCCAGGAAAGGGTTTCTATCGTCCCAGAGTGTACGCTATGTTTTTGACTGTTAAAGAAACATGATCTTAACCCTGGCACTTGTAAGGTTTACGAGATGGAACGTCAGTATTCTTATTTCCCTGGAACTTTTCTCACGAACGCAACGCTTAGTACCCCAGTTGGCACATTTGTGTGGTGTGTAATCTTACCAGATTTATATTGAGGGTACCTTGAGATATTTGAGCATCAGTTTTCTTTGTTCTCACGAATGTTCACAGGCGTGAGCGTCAGTTTTCTTTGTTCTCAGGTACTAGTTTTCACAGGAACGATACGTTTTGACATTACCCAAGAAACAGGAATGTAACCTCAGTATATAAGGTCACTTTACATCAGGCTTGTTTGTTCTCAAGGCAGCGTTCGTGTCCCCAGGGCATCAGGTTTCTTTTTTCACAGGAATGGGACATCAGTTTTCTTTGTTCTCGGGAACAAGGCTCTTCCTTGGCCTATATTTTCACAGCGTCCGGGACATCAGTTTTCTTTGTTCTCGGGAACAAGGCTCTTCGTTGGCCTATATCTTCACAGCGTCCGCAGGTCTGGTATGTTTCCCAGAAAATTCGGCTCGACAGGACCAGCAAATGGTCCGTAGGTTACCAATATTCGGCTCGACAGGACCAGCAAATGGTCCGTAGGTTACCAATATACGGCTCGACAGGACCAGCAAATGTACGGGACGGACGTGATCGTCCAAGACCGACAGGCAATCAGGAGGTTGTAAGGCTCCTGCTTGAACGCGTTGACGCCCCTTGCACCTATTGTTCAGTTGTCATCTGGTAACTATGGACCTTGGAGACACTTGAAGGTTGCCAAGTAGGTTGAGGTGAAAAACGTGATGTCCAGGTTAAATAAAACTATTTGTTCATGGCCAGAAGCGATGTTCCTTCATGGTCCTCGATGCGCAATGATGCGTGGAAATACTTTAAGTGAAATAATGGCTACGAAATGTTCACGCGCCTGCGCACTATTAAAGAGGCGAACTCGACTGCGACGAGGACCACAACATTCCGACCGCAAAAACTTTTATTTTTCAAAAAATATACGCTAAGACTCGTAGCTTGAAACTGACAGGAACTACCCTTCCACTGGACCGATTCTGGTGAAACTTGTACTTTTGGATAGGTCTCGAGGAGACCTTCCCTCCGGTCTTTGATCCAGGTCCCTAGCCCCTACCATCAGGGAGTTCTCGTAAGGAGAATGTCGAAGAAAGGGAATTCCCGCCAGTTTGAAGCTTTACAATCGAGTTTCTCCTAAAACTAGACATGTTAGCTCTAGGGTACCAGCGAGGGACTTGGAGCCCTCCTACTGGGCCGTTGACACACATAAGTGTTACAGTTATATTCAAAACATTCAGGCGTACAGCCGCGAAATGGTGCGAGAAGTTAGCTTATGCCCCTGATCTTGGCACATAAACTCGATTCCTACTCAGACTGCTGGGTGGATTTTCAAGTTACATTCACACCCGGGTAGCCCTCGTGATGGGCTATCCCAAGGTAGAAGTCCGGTAGCTACATGTCCAACCCCCGATGAGTTATCGTTTGTTACAAGTTTGTTTACATAGCAAATCCATGTAACCTCGCACCATATCAGGTCGCTTAACTCCTCAACCACCAGAGCTAAGCTCCTTCCGGAAGTGTGGTTGGGTAGCTGGAAAACTAGGCTGTCTGACGGCGGTACCCTGATGGGTGTACCACCAGCCTTTCCGCAGCTTAAGGTGCCGGGAAGCGGCCGAATACTAAATTTTACGTCGTCTCACAGCTTTAATGTGTCTGTGTGCGTTATATACACCTATATACTAGTTTTGTGTCATGACTGAGTCTAGACGCCCGCCTGTGGGTCCACGAAGGTAATGCTTCAGACAGCATATCTATAACTGACCAGGCACCAAGTGTCCCTGGACGTAGTGACCCGTCGGCAGACGCATAGAAACGTCCATGCCGGCATACACAGACACATCACTTCAAGCAAGTGATGTCTATGTACTAGAATTAGACAGGTGCTATCTATTTATAGGGCCTAGACAAAATTCTAGGTCACCTAGAAGCGCTAAATGGCTTGTATCGAATTTTCCAAACACTTACTTGAGTAAAATGTATGTATATTTCCCTTTTTAGAGTGAAAATGCACTATGACTGGCCATGTACTGCTATTATGTATAATTTCTCAGTCATGGTATCCAGCCATCCTATCTAGAACACCTAGGTGGTGTTTCCTAACAAAACAATTATATGTAAGGAAGCAATCTGATTGGTTGGTGAATAGAATACCTATAGCACCACCTGATACCCTGCTCAAAACGGGGGGTCTAAAATAAGTAAACAAAATATTTTTATTTCCTTAAACCTATACATTTATCATATAACTAAGGTACCTTATGTATAATTCTAACACATAAGCGCTATATTCACACTATAAACTATGTAAAAGCCCCCAAAACATGAGTTTAAAGTTATCAAAATTCTACAAAAACTGGTTTTAGTATAAATATAAGGTGCCGCCCTCTTACAGGTCATTGTGAACTAAACGCTCGTTGAGGACGGTTGTTTTTTACGGAGTTAAATACTTGTTTCTTTCCGTAATAACACAATCAGTATGCATATTAAAGCTTCTAATTTATTGTTATTAGACTATATAATTCTATTACCTACTGATAGACACATAAAATATAATTTTAGTGTCTCAAAAACATGAGCAAAAATTAGTTACGAGCTTTACTATAAAAGGTTTTTTCACCTACCGACATCGCTTAGTATGCGATGGCGCTCTGGGGTGAGCAGACGTGTGTCTGTCAATACTATTTATATTTACATATGACAACCTATCTAAAGGTGACGTATCGTCGCGAACAACTAATTTAACGCATATTTGGGCGGAAATATATACCATAAGAAGAAGGAAAATTGCAAAACGGCCTCCATACAGGGATAGATTAGTAATTCAACAATGCAAATAATGTTATTTTATAAATATAAATTTAGTTGTTTTTTCATGATATCTAGACTCCCAAAGGTCTGTTTATAAAATTTCGCGCGCTCGTTTTCGTCCTAAATCACCATCCATTTCGCTACATACTTGCAAAAGTGCTAATTCGTACACGAACTAGCTTCTTACTGCTCATCACAGCATCTGTTTCTTTCGCACGTGTTGTCGGATAAGATAGCATGCGTTTTAACCACGCGCAAAAAATAGTTCGTGCCGTCGACTAGTTCAACCTTAACGACAGCATCTTATCTTATCTTGTGGAGGGGCCGAGATATAACTCTGGCACTTCGACCCATTGGGATCTATTGTAATCCCCTAGATAACCTACTCCTCCCCAATCTCGTTGAAAACTGTTTTACAACGAGACTGGGAGATATGAGCCTATAGTCTTCTGGTTTTGGATATCCAACCCCTAGGAGACTCATTCGCTTACCAGCCAGTGCATCGCATGTGCACAGAAGGTGCTCCATTCGTTCCGTCGCAGTTAGACCCATCTTCATGAGCATGTCATTGGTTCCAAAGTGCCCAAGCAGGGGCGGCCTTAACCGCTGCGAGGCTCCGGGCGCACAGTGGAACGCTCCATAGATAAGATTTCATGTTATATAACTTTCCGTATCATAAAAAACATCATATAAGCTATATAATCTCTTAAGCTTGAATCTTAAGAATTAGGAATAATTAAAAAAAAACGGTTCAGCTTCATACAAAAAAAAAGGAAATCGCAAATAATTTATTAAATAGCAGCTTTATCAAAAAAAGTCCCACTACATAAAATAATGCTATTAATTAATGGAATAAGCTGGCATGCTTTTTTTTTCATAATTGGGTACTTGATTTTTGAGCGACGCTAAGTCTTGGAGCTTCATTTTCGTTCCACTGTGGGGCGGGCGGCAGATATTTGCGAGGCCCTTGTCCTTTTTTACAATTTATGATATATACGAGAAATGGAAAACTTGGCCCTAATTTTTAGTATTATTAACTAGCTTCTGCCAGCGGCTTCGCTCGCAGAAATGTAGAAAATTATCGCAAGTAAACATATTTCCGTAATAAAAAGTATCCTATATGCTATTCCAGACTGTAATCTATCTCTGTACCAAATTTCATGCAGATCCAGCCGTTTGAGCGTGAAGAAGTAACAAACGTAAAAACACACATTCACAAACTTTCGCCTTTATTAAATTAGTGTGATAGTGTGATTATTAATACTTTACTATGAAATCCTTAACCAACCAACTTAATTTTATGATTAACTTAGGATAAAATTGAAAGCGTTTTGGGTTGTAGCGCGAGGCCCCTGCAAGAGAGAGGCTCCGGGCGATTGCCCTGTTCGTCACCCCCTAACGCCGCCACTGCCAAGCAGGTAGCGGATTTGCCCCCGTGCTTTGAACGTAGAGCCCAGGAATTTATATTTTTATGACAGCATAACTATAAATATCTTTCATTATCAGGCCTGTTCAGAGTTCATGAGTGCGGCGGCGGCGTCGAGTGCGCGCATGAGTCGCGCGCTCCAACATGAACGCGAGCAGAAGATGAGGCTGCAGGAGGTGGTGGAGCAGCTCGCGAGGCAACACGATAACTTAGAGAAGACTGTTACCGCGCGCAGTACCTCACAATCTGGTCAGTGGGTCTTTTTTTTTCAAATTATATCATCTCGCAGGTCTTTGTTGACAACTGCATTACCGGACTTTTTGATAGTGAGACTCCAAAAAGGCGGCGAAAACTGGCGAAGACCACAGATATAAATCTAACTAGATGACGCGTTTGTATGTACTTCGCGTGCCAAAAAACGGAGTAAAGTTATGACAAATTATAGTAATCTGAGCTTTACATTTAGCATTATCGTCACCGGAAATCCACCGATCCCTAGAAAATGCCTTTTTAACCGCCGCCGGAAAAAGAGGGGTGTTATAAGTTTCACGTGTGTTGCTGTGTATCTGTGTATATGTGTATCTGCGTGTCTGTATGTGGCAGCATAGCGCCTAAACGGATGAACCGATTTCAATTTAGTTTTTTTTTTTGTTTGAAAGGTAATTTTGTCGAGAGTGTTCTTAGCTATGTTTGAATAAAATCGGTTCAGCCGTTCAAAAGTTATGAGCGTTTTACTGTTTGAATCAGGCTGTTTTCGCAAGATAAATGTGTCGGGGGTTTTTAAATTTAAAAATTTTACTTGTTATGCCATATTAAGCTGTAAAGAATGTATAGAAAAAGTTGGCTGAGGCATTGGAAATGTTTTCTTTCATTGGTAAGTAAATTTGTTTTTAAATTGTTTGTGGAAAAGTGGCACGCTTGGTTTTCATAAAGATGGAGGGACTTGCGTTATCTATTTAGATTTATATCTGTGGCGAAGACAGTTATAGCGCGCACTAGCACAACCTGGTCAGTGTTTTTTTTTTATGACCCCTGCAAGGTTATGTCGACCTTGGAAATCGTCGGCTGCATAACCCGCAGGCTAATTACGTATCTTGCAAGAGCAAAACGATAACAATTTTTGCGCAATAATTGCTCTTCATTATGGAAGTTTTAGAGTTTCTATCGCCAGGTATTAAAAAAAATAAGTGCATTTGACAAACAGCAAGCGATTTCGACCAATTGTTTAGGACCTACCTACCTACCTACACTGTAGGTAACTCCGACTTATATAACATAAAGAGAGAGTGTGGGGCATCGGCAACAGTATTTTATTTTACAATTTATATAATTTTTATTTCTAATAATTTGACATTTTTATAACATTCACTATTTGGCAATTTTACATTTGACTTTGTTTTATACATTTCTGACATTTTTATAATTGTTGGACCATTTTAATTATTACTATCTCAAAGAACAGAAGATGGCAAACACTTAGTTGCCTGATATTCAGATGATACTGTTAAGCTGGGAACAAATTATCGGACGCGGCTGACGGACGCGACTTAGAGCCGCGGCTGATATGTGTGCACAGTCGTACGGGACGCGGCTGCCAGATCTCTATCAGATGTCCGAACGCCCAAGGTCACGTCCGCGACTTACGTCCGATAGTTTGCACAATGTAATGTACATTCATTACCTATATACTCTTTAAGTCGCGGCTGTCAGTCGCGTCCGTAAGCCGCGTCCGATAATTTGTTTCCAGCTTTAGGACGTACTATAGTGCCTTAACAATGCGATAGTATCCTTAGGTTGGTAGTACAGTAGAATCCGTTTATTATGACTCCGCTTATATTGACCAACCGATTATTATGACGTAATTACACTACGAAGTTTGGTTTTCATATAAAATTCTTTATAAAAAAGTCGGATACAATGACTTTCCTTACAGGATATGTCGCTTATTATGACCCATTTTATCATAAGAAACAAAGGAATACCTGTCAGCGGCCCTATGCTACATGAAAAGGCAAATGTTTTTGCCGCGCGTTTTGTTATTCTCGACTTCAATTGTTCTGCAAGCTGGATCAGTCGTTTTAAAGTTCGACAAAACATTGTGGCGGGAAAATTTGTAAATACTTAAGTACATATTTACATAAAAAAGTATCTTTTCCACAAAACGCTTTGTATGACGTCCGCATATTATGACGTGTTTGTCAATTCCTTTCGATGTCATAATAAACGGACTCTACTGTAGTTGGTAAGGAGAAATTTGCGAAAGCAACCGGCTTTTTTACCCGACTGTCTCCGAAAGAGGTATGGAAGTATATCTATTTCTTTGGCATATCCTACAGCCTAAACGACTTCTTGAGTTTTAAAAAATGAGGCATGACTACACTAGTTTCGTCTTGAAACTTGTGAGTGACAATGGCTATATGGATTTTGTATAAAAAACGAGATGGCGGCGCCATTAGGTAAGTGCCGTCGAATTTGCTTCTGACATTTAGGGTATCACAAAACAACTTAATATGCACAAAAAACAAATATTTTCATGTTTTCGTGCTCTAACCTAAATTGCCTGCTACATCATGTCATGCCATTTAGTTCTAGTTAAAGCTCTGCTTACGATGGACATTTTGATCTTTTATACCACCATCATGTTCCGTATGGTGCTGGACGTTAAGAATTTCACCATCCCATGTCTTCCCGTGGGTGTCGTAAAAGGCGACTAAGGGATAAACCGGAGAATGGGCAGCAGCGTTCTCTGTGCTCCTATAACAACCATACTGCGATCGCCAACCCGCCACAACCCGCAACTAAGAATAGCACAAATAAAAAATGGCCCCTAGTGCCCGGCAGCTTGCCTACCCTCGATTACGGTAGCGGTCGAGGTTACGGCATAGCAAGGGGTGCTAAGAATCTCCGGACGAGATCCGGCTACCCCAACAATCACCGACGACTGGACCTGGCAACGTACAACACGACGAGAAGATCACCGAGCTCGAAGAGGAATTGAGCAGGTTGCGATGGAGTATTATAGGGTTATCTGAAGTCCGAAGAGAGGGGGAGGACTCGATAATCCTCAAATCCGGTAACCTGCTCTATTTCCGAGAGGGTGACCGGCAGTCCCAGGGTGGTGTCGGGTTTATCGTCCACAGGTCCCTCGTGAACAACGTGGTGAAGATCGAGAGTGTGTCGACCAGGGTGGCGTACCTTATACTCAGAATATCCTCTAGGTATTCGCTGAAGGTCATACAGGTCTACGCCCCAACCTCGGCACACCCCGACGACGAGGTAGAGACCATGTATGAGGATATCTCCAGAGCCATGCATGGTTTCAAAACTCACTTCACCGTTGTCATGGGGGACTTCAACGCGAAACTGGGCAAACGAGACGAGGATGAGCTGCAAGTGGGGCAATTTGGAGTTGGACGACGGAACCACCGGGGTCACCTACTGGCCAGTTTTATGGAGAAGGAGGGCCTCTATATGATGAACTCCTTCTTCAAAAAGCGTGAACACAGGAAGTGGACCTGGCAAAGCCCCGATGGTGCAACAAAAAATGAGATCGACTTCATCATGTCAACCAAGAAGCAAAATGTTCAATGATGTCTCTGTGATCAATTCGGTAAAAAACGGGAGCGATCACCGCATGGTAAGAGGCACATTGAACATTAATATTAAGCTTGAAAGGTCTCGACTGATGCAGTGTTATTACAAAAAAACTCAATAAACCTTGGTTTAAACCTGGCCTATCAAGTCTAGGCTTATCTGCAAAACCATGGACTAAATTTGTCCGTATTACAAAACTTAAAAAAACCCTGGTCTACTTAGTACCATCATTTGATCCATTGTCAATATATCAACCATAGAATAAAACAAATATCATTCGTTCACCATAATATCGTTCAATTGCAACGTTCCGTATGCCCAGAAAAGAAAAGTTTTTGATAATACGATAAGGATTAAATGATGTTTAGGAGTGTTAAAATATTGACACTTTGTTATTTTGCATGTATATAAACATTAGTTATTTTATCGATTGCAGTTTGGTTTAGGTTTAAGACGACGACTAACGCCAACGACCTTGAGGGAACAAAACGCGCCCTCGTTTCTCACCCGCGCGACCCGAAATTTAGTAGTTTTTTGTACTTTTCTTATTATTCTATGACTTTAAAAAAAAAAGCTTCAGATCAAAATGTAGATAATTAAATTCTCTTTGATATGGTGTCGATTTCATTAAAATACGCCCAGCGGTTTTGTTGTGATTGTCGTGTTTTTGTCCGTTTTAGACATAACTTTACAAATTAATTACACTATGTTATACGAATAAAACTCAAAATTTGCTTAGATGAAATTATTAACAAAATGGTCTAATATAACATATATTTTTTCCAATAAATTACTACTAGCCTTTTAGACGTGATTCTCATTTTAAAATCAGCTACTCAAGGGAATCGGCGCCTTAACTCCTTTCATTACCAACATTACTTAAATTCGTATACATCTACGTACGTGTAACGAAACGTAACATTCTCGCGCGTTACATGAAACCATAACAATAAACAAAACCATCGCTCGTTGAACAAAGTTCATTAGGCTTTGGATTTTTAAGTTCTCCAAGTTTCTATTATAACAATTGCCTCTAAGTTAATAATGTGTTAATATATTAAGTGTTGTGATGTATCAACAAAAAAAAAACATCTGAGAATTGGAGTACCGAGGAAAAAGTAATATCCTCAATATCAATTAAATCCACCATGTTAATATCCATTTTCGGGTAAAAACAACACAACACAATGAAAAAGATTCTATAACCTAAAAGAAAAACATTGACAGATACGACTTAGACCACCGTTAAACCATGGTTTATCGCTAAACCATTATTTGTAATATCATTTTTATTTAAACCGTGGTTTATAGAGATTTAAACCTGGGGTTTTAGTTAAACCGCTTTTTGTAATAAGACTGATGAAGTCCACGCTACGACAAGCACAGGTCCAAGTCCAAAACCCCGAGAGCTTTCAGCTCGAACTTCAGAATCGTTTCGAGTGCCTGGGGAGCTCCGTTGACGAATACAGCGACGGGTTCGAGGAAGCTGTCCATACGGTCGAGTCTAAGTTTTTCAAGACCCGTCGTACAGATAGAAACAAAAAGCTCTCTGATCATACCCTCAAGCTTATGAAGGAGAGGCGTGAGATGATCCTGCAGTCTTCAGATGAGGCGTGCAAATACCGGCAGATCAATAGACAGATCTCTAAATCCTTGAAAAGAGACCTCCGCCGCTTTAATACCGAGCGTATTAAAGACGCGATAGAGCGAAATAAAGGCTCCAAGGTTTTTTCAAGGGATCTGGCTATTGGGCAGAGCCAGCTCACGAAACTGAAGACCGATGATGGCAGGATTGTATCCGCCAAACCGGAGCTTCTGAGGGAGATCCAGAGTTTCTATGGGCAGTTGTACACGTCAACCAGTAAACCCGTTGCGAATCTAGCAAACGACCCAAGAGCTAGATTGACCCGGCACTATACCGAAGATATCCCGGACGTCAGCCTGTACGAGATTGGGATGGCTCTGAAACAGCTTAAAAACAACAAGGCGCCGGGTGATGACGGAATCACGGCTGAACTCCTGAAGGCGGGTGGAAAACCGGTCCTCAAGGCCCTTCAGAAGCTTTTTGATTCCGTCATACTCGAGGGCAAAACGCCACAGGCATGGTGCAGGGGTGTGGTGGTACTCTTCTTCAAGAAGGGCGACAATGCCCGGCTGAAGAACTATAGGCCCATCTCGCTTCTTAGCCATGTTTACAAGTTGTTTTCAAGAGTCATCACGAATCGTCTCGCGCGCGACGACATAGTGGTCATGGCTGAGACCATGGAGAGCCTCAGTAAAATGCTCGATGACCTTAGTAGAGCTTCCGAAAGAGTGGGTCTTAAAATGAACATGGACAAAACCAAGGTCATAGTGAACGCCTATGTAACACCCACTCCTATCAAGATCGGAGACTACACTCGAAGTTGTAGACGATTATGTTTACTTGGGACAAACGGTCCAGTTGGGTAGGTCCAACTTCGAGAAAGAGGTCAACCGTGGAATCCGACTCGGCTGGGCGGCGTTCGGGAAGTTGCGTGGTATCTTCTCGTCCAATTTACCGCAGTGTCTCAAGACAAAAGTCTATGACCAGTGTGTGTTGCCAGTGATCACGTATGTGACCGAGACGTGGTCGCTCACAATGGGCCTTATCAGAAAGCTTAAAGTCACCCAAAGGGCAATGGAGAGGGCTATGCTCGGAATTTCCTTGCGTGATCACGTCAGAAATGATGATATCCGCAGGAGAACCAAAGTTACCGACATAGCCCGAAGAATTGCCAAACTTAAGTGGCAGTGGGCAGGGCACATTGCTCGCAGAACGGATGGCCGACGGGGCCGAAAAGTTCTGGAATGGCGACCGCGAACTGCCTAGCGAGCATGGGCGTACCCAAAACATTTGTGACAAGACATGATAAATTATGTCATGTCTTACAATTTGTCTTAAATGCTAGCACGGGTCAAACATGTGACATATTTTAAAGGCGCAACATGCCTTTCTTGTTGCTGCCCGGCGAGCACGGCCTACTGTGACATGGCTTGAGTCACACATTTCATCGCAGTTTGGGCGATAACGCCATTTTGTCCTAAATAATAGCACCGGCGGCGTGAGAAATTTTCGTGACGTTTGTTAGGGATTCATCGGGTCTTAATTGCTAATACGGGCGCACCCATTTTGTCACAAATGTCACATTTTGACAGATGATTTAGAAAAAATTATCACTTTCGTTCGGAGGTGGTGATAAAATTTTACAGTTGAAAATAAATATATTTGCCTTCTAATTACTGCACCAAATGGCAATAAATTCATTTTGTGTGTATGGTGATCAATGCTTATTAATTAATTGAAATGTTACAGGATTATTAATTAATGGTATATTATTACTTTTTCATAATTGTATTTTTTTTATATATTTTGTTTTTTTTATTTATTATTATTTTCTTTTCTACCTTATTCTTCTTACTTTCTACATTTTTAAATGTTTCTTAAATAAAATCCCCAAAAAACATTGAAAATATGTAAAATAGGGGCCCACCGGTATTGGTCCAAGCTATTATATTTTTTTGTAAATCTTTCTGACAAACACTTAATATGTTATCAAACAAATTAAGTGGGTGGGAGTAAAATACCTGGATTAATAAATAAATAAGTGGATATGGTGATAAAGTGACACAAGAGTGAGTGACCAACCGACGCTCGCGTTAAAAGAACTAGTAGGTAGTTTCTTAGGCTAGGCTATCTACTTACATAAGTACTTAGCTACTTACATATATTATTGAATTAGACTAAATATCATTATGAAATAATTAGTTGATTACAGAGAGCAATATTAGGTAGGTGCCTGAGGTACCCTACGTAGTAAGTTTTAAAATAAGTAAAATAAAAAATATAATATTAGACTCAGATTAGAGAAAAAAAACTGAGTTATTTAAAATCTAAACTCAAGTAGGTAGAGGCGGGCGGCCCTAATGCGTGTTTACGCGACGCGCGCCTGTGGGCACTTATTTAGAGGACACTGTAAAGTCAGAATACTGCTAGATATCATTACCGTGGCGCCGTTTTACCTGTTGCATGCACTTTGTGTCGGATACCGTACAGAAATTGGTGCTTTGTATAGACCGCTTTAAATTCGGATCGGTTTCAGAACGGTTCCGACCGAGTCAAACCGAACGAATAGTTGCCAACGCAAAATTCATAGAGATGTGCGTTGAAAAGTTGAAAGAATGAATGGAAGGAATGAAATGTAGCAGTCATTCATTCTGAGTCTGAACGTAAAACGGAAAGTGTCGCTTCGTGACGGATGAAAAATCGAAAAGAAATTAGCGTTTTGGGCTAAAAAAAAATAACTTCACATCAATTTAAAATAATCTAACATCTAGGAAGTGTGTGTGATACAAAAATGTATGAGAAAAAATAATACTATCTTAATTCGGTATGTAACGTGTAAAGCGAAACGATATAATTTGTCATAGTAATAAGTATTGTAGACAGTTTTTTTGGTGATTTTCAAGGTTGTTGTTTTTCAGTTCAACGTATTACACTTTGTAATTGGTTGGTCTCTATTCGTTTATTTAATTAACGTGTATCGCGACTGAAGTGTTGTCATTTGGCAGTGCAGTATTGTGTTAGTTCTGCCTAGTAATAACAAAATCCCATTCATTTACGCGTCTCTATTGTGATCTTGGCCTTGTAAAGCTAGCTTTGCGATATTTATTATTTTTGTTAGGCATAATGCAATGATAAATTGACTTCTCCATAACAATACCACATTATGGGCGGTAAGTGAAAACAAATATTAAAAGAAACACATCATCACTGAATGCTATATAAAGGCTAGATTTACAGTTGATTTCATGGGGTTATTATACCTAGTGAGGAACCTATCATCATCACTATGACATGTATGTAATCACATGCTGATAAAATAGGCCAATTTGATGATACATTCCATGTATACTTCATAATACATAAAAGAATAAATATCCGCAAAATTGGATATGTAAAAATGTTTAGTAAATTACTGGCATGTTTTTTATAACTGTTGCCTACCAGTAACTTTTGGTGTTTGTATATTTCCCACAGATTCAACAATGTATGTCAAAGCATAATCACTTGACTTGGCCTTGATCGGCTTCTGCATGCTTGCTGTTAATAGTATTTTCTCATTGTAGGTAAAAACTTTTTGGTCATGCAAGAAAGAAATGACTAGTGTCATACAATGGTGCTATAATTGTTTGTACAATATATTTTTTGCACCACGGACTGAGCAAAGTGATGTACCTATTTATTCATTGCTTTTTGTGTAAATTTGCAGTAGGTAGGTAGGTATAGACAATATTTATTTGTTCCAAATTTAAAATTCTTTTGTATGTTCTTATTAGTATTCAGTTTTTATAGAATTTCTTATTATCTATACACTTCTGTATGTTGTCATTTAGTTACACAAATCTGTCGGTTGATAACTTAACCAATAGGTTTTGGAAGTCATTACATATGCATTTTGTGGTTAATTACTAATAAATTGATAGTTCAGCACAACTCATTAAAATTGTAGACAAGAATAGATAATAATTAAGGCCAGAAGTATGTAATAAATAGAATATGACTAATGTTTGCTTATAAAATATATTATATCTAGAATAAACATACCGTGGAACACTTAAATACATATACATAGTCTACAGTTTTATTTTAAACAAGCTATTGTTAGTACTCTTCAGAATATTTCTAGGCGGACACAAAAATAAAACTGGCAGAATCTTTGAAAAATACTGTAGGAATATATAATTACATTCACAGCCTATTAATGACACTGAAAAATAATATTATATGCTTTATCTGTATTATAATAAAAACACTTATTTGTAAATAATATATTACATTATCCTTTTGGTAAGATTTTATTCTGACATATTCACATTCTAAAAATCTCCTTAATGTTACTCTTATTGAATGGTACGTTTTGTGTGCAGGAGGGAACGGCACGGGTCAAGGCAACGAGACTGAGGATGAGGACCATGAGTTTTTTGATGCTGTGGAAGAAGGCGTCTCTACAAATATGGATGACAAAACTTCATTTGTAATTAAAGTGCCCGTAAGTCTGCATAACTCTTTAACCACCCATTCAAAAAACATGTGATTCATCAATATTAATTGCATATTGTTCTTACTCAAATATTAGCTGTTGTTAATATAAATTTCCAATGTTACCAGCAAAGTCAAAAAACAACTATTAAGTTTTTTTTTTATAATTCGTTTTTCTGCAATCAGTGCCTGGCACTATTAGCAAATTTGGTGAGGGAACAAAATTGGTGAACTTTTAAGTAAAAATCTCTTTTGCATGATAATGTCAAGTTTACAAAACAAACAAACTTGACGACCATAAACAAGGTTTATATTGGTCTTATCTTTATTTGTTTACTAACAGAAATTGTATGTCCTTATCTTATCTTACATATGGATCTTAAAACAATATATTAGTTGTTACATTAACTTTCTGTGCTAATGATATTGTTTGTGACGGATATCTTGAAATAACAATTCATTGATTTACTTTTGGTTCACAAACTGTGTCAGTTATTATCAATGTTAGTCATCAGTGTCTTGTGAGGGTTGTTGGTACACAGTGATTCATGCTCGCTGTTCATTCTCTTGTGTGTGTCTTTACAGGTAAATAGGAAAAACAAAGTAAAAAGCGGAGAAAGTTCCGATGAGTCTGAGGGTGAAACCGTGACAGAGACTCAACAGGTCAGTTAACATTTTATTCTTTATTTTTATGTTATATCTGTATTATTAAGTTGATGAACTACTAAGGCATTATGTCGTGATTCCATCGCGTATAGCATGCTACGTGAAATAAAAATAAGCAGAGTTACGTGCTTCTAAACATTGCTATTAATACGAAAGCCACTTTAGCAGTTGTAAAACCATATTTAAATATATATTTTTTATCACATGAAATGAACATTGCATTAATTTACATAATTATGTACCTAGCTTCAAATTGGAAAGTTAATATATTCAGAATTAATACAGGTTTTGCCTCGTTTTAGATTAGATTATTATTGATTACATAATAAATACAGTGTAGAAGCTGACAGAACTTGAAAGTTAGTTGTAAAACAAAAATAAGGATGTTCACAGTTTAAGGTTACACTAGTGGAAATTCTTCCATACAAAAGTAGTCTAGCGCTTACTCCACTGTTTGACGATGTCTGTTCAAAATTAAAAATGATATCAAGTTGTCTCATCATTATGGGTCGTGGGGCTTTCGGGACCGGGACCGCGGTCCCAGATTCCCCTTTCAGATACAATATTATTTTTGAGTAGTAGTTTGGGACCAGAAATAAAATAAACAATGTTTTGTCTTGGGAAAGTACGGTCAACCAAAAATATTTAAACAATTTTTATAAAACAATTTAATAGTTATTTTATTTAAAAAATGGTAGGCTTCTAGAAGTAAATCTAAAAATAAGATACTCATTACGAAAAATAATTACAACACAATATATTTAAATATTTATATATGTATATCTATTCATCATCATCATCTGCTGGACATAGGCAGTCCCGTGCGTCCCATATCCAGCGGATTCCCGCAACCTTCGGTCATCGGTCCACCTTGTGGAAGGACTTCTAACGCAACGTCTTCTGGTTCGCGGTCACCACTCCAGATTTTTTTTGCCCCATCGGACCCCAACGGATGGCCGTTCTGCGAGCAATGTGCCGTGCCCACTGCCATTTATGTTTGGCAATTCTTCGGGCTATGTCGGTAACCCTGATTCTCTTGTGGATCTCTACATTTCTGATTAGATCACGCAAGGCTATTCCGAGCATAGCCCTCCTATTGCCCTTTAGGTGACTGTAAGCTTTCAGATGAGGCCCATTGTGAGCGACCACGTCCCAGAGCCATAGGTCAAAACTAGCACCACACACTGGTCTTTCTGGACTTTTGTCTTAAGACACTGTGTTAAGTTGGACGAGAAGATACCGCGCAACTTGCCGAACGCTGCCCAGCCGAGTCAGATTCGACAGTTGACTCTACCCAACTGGATCGTTTGTCCCAGGTAGACATAGTCATCCACAACTTCGAGTGTAGTCTCCAACCTTGATAGGAGTGGGTGTAACATGGGCATTCAACATCACCTTGGTTTTGTCCATGTTCATTTTAAGACCCAATCTTTCGGAAGCTCTACTGTGGTCATCAAGCACTGTACTGAGATCCTGCATGGTGTCAGCCCTGACCACTATTTCGTCGGCAAACAGAAGGTGCGTGATGTTCTCACCATTGACGTTGATGCCTACCCCTCTCCAGTCCAGAACCTTGAAGAAATCCTCTAGAGCAGCGGTGAACAGTTTCAGCGATATGGCGTCTCCCTATCTCACATCTCGCTGCAAAAGGATAGGTTCTGAGGTCTAATCCTACAAACGAACGGACATGGTAGCGTTTTTGTACAAACAATTCAACACTTCGATGTACCCATAGTCGATTCGGCACCGTTGGAGAGACTGCAGTACAGCCCAAGTCTCGATCGAATCGAAGGCTTTCTCGCTGTCTACAAACGCTAAATAGAGAGGCAGCTCATACTCTTCGGTATTCTGTATAACCAGCCGCAGCGTATGTATGTCGTATACGGTGTTTAAGCCTTTAGGGATGGGAGTCCCGCAGGGCTCGATTCTTGGTCCTTTCTTGTTTCTTATTTATATTAATGATTTGCCTTACCTCATAAAGGATAACCATAATATAGTGTTGTTTGCGGATGATACTTCACTTTTGTTTAAACTTAAACGTCAGCAGCTGATTACTGACGATGTAAATAGCGCGATCTCAAATGTAGTTCACTGGTTCAATGTTAACAATTTACTTCTTAATGAAAAAAAAACGAAATGCATTAAGTTTACCCTACCTCACGTTAGGCAGGTGAAAACTGACGTGCTGATAAAGGGCGAAGAATTGAATCCTGAAAATAGCAGTGTTCTTAGGTTTAACTTTGGATGCTAAGCTTCAGTGGGGCCCACATATAGATAAATTGTCAAAGAAGCTAAGCTCCGCAGCATATGCTGTTAGAAAAATTCGTAATTTAACGGACATAGAGACAGCCCGTTTAGTATACTTTAGCTATTTTCATAGTGTAATGTCGTACGGTATTCTGTTGTGGGGAAATGCCGCCGACATCCAGACTATCTTTGTTTTGCAGAAAAGAGCTGTTCGATCAATTTATAAATTAAGCCCGAGACACTCTCTCAGAGAGAAATTTAAGGAGATTAATGTAATGACTGTGCCTTCTCAGTATATTTATGAAAATGTTTTATATGCCCATAAAAATATAAAATTGTTTAAAAAATACAGTGATATCCATAATATAAATACTAGGAACAAACACAAATTTGTAATACCTACAACAAGGCTCAAGAAAATAGGTGGCTCGTTTAGATGTCAATGTGTGCGCTTTTATAATATGCTTCCAAGCCACGTACAAAATCTAAGTCTTAATAAATTTAAATCATTCATTAAACGTAAGTTGTGCCAAAAAGCGTTTTATAGCATTAAAGATTACGTTGAGGATAAAACGGCTTGGGAGTGAGCTGCTCCAATTAATTTAGTTTTTTTTGTTTAAATATTTTGCACCATGAATTTTGTTATTTTTAAAAAAAATAATTTTTTTTAATTTTTAATTTGTTTTCTTGCAATGACAAGAATATTTACTTTTTAAAGTATTATATTATTTTATTTTAATTATTGTGAATGTGAAGACTATGTGGATCATTATTTTGTTTTTTAATTTATCTTAGTTTTTAATCATGGTCTGGCAGTTTGAGTAGTTTATGCGGCCTACCCGAATGTCCTTTCTTTGGTATTGTTCGTCGAATCGTTGAGCTCCTTAAATTCTGAGTTGAGCTGCTCGGTTATTGACAAATGCGTGCACTGACTGGACAGGTCCACTCAATCTGGCTGGTTCTTTCCTCAAAAGACCATTTCAGACATCAGTCTACATGGTCTTCACATGATCGAACCAAGATTTTGTCAGGACTTTAAAAGAGACTGTGACCTCTGAGTTTGTTTCGGCCTTTCTTCTCAGAGTAGTCAGATATGAAACGCCGACCTCATCTAGTTTTTAAAAAAAAATATGTTAGACATGTAAAAGCGTTTGTACAAACCAACTTACAGAAATAAAATCATTTATCATTTATTTATCATTTATCATTTACGGAATCTGACTTGTTCGGGAGGCTGGAAATCGTCAAACCTGTGTGTGAGACGATTCGTGATTACTCTTGAAAACAGCTTGTAGACATGGCTAAGAAGGGAGATGGAGTTATAGTACTTCAATAGGGCATTGTCATCCTTCTTGAAAAAGAGTACCACCACACCCCTGCACCATGCCAGTGGTGTTTTTCCTCGAGTATGACGGAATCAAACAGCTTCTGAAGGGCCTTAAGTACTGGTTTTCCACCCGCCTTCAATAGTTCGGCCGTAATTCCTTCATCACCCGGCGCCTTGTTGTTCTTAAGGTGTTTAAGAGCCATCCTGCAGCACTGTTCGATGATGTGATGTGTGGTAAAGTATCTCTCTCCCACACATCTACGTCCACGAATATCCTATTCTTCATACTCACCTCATACATCACCATCACCTCACCTCACCTCATTATCTCTCTCTTCTCTTATACATGACTGATATATTTTTATTTTACTTTATAGCTACAACTATCCTTTTATAAGTGCAACTAAATAATATTACCCTTTATTTTGTACCGACACTGATTCATGCAATTGTTGATTAAAATATTAAGTCATCTTTTTTGTTAACTGTACTTTAACTTCTTTTTTCTTGTGGTCCCAAAATACTACTAAAAATAATTAATGTATTTATAAGTGGACTCTGGGACCGCGGTCCCGGTCCCAAAAGCCCCACGACCCTATCTAGCCCTTTTTGGAAACAAAAGGGTAAATATATATGTATATATATTTGAAAGTTATCGAGCGTCGAAAGTTCCATATTTCAACACTAATTTTAACGCATCTTTGGGCGGAAATAAATAACATAAGAAGAAGGAAAATTTCAAAACGGCCTCCATACAGGGATAGATTAGTAATTCAACAAAGCAAATAATTTTATTTTGAAAATATACATTTAGTAGTTTTTTCATGATATCTAGACTCCCAAAGGTCTGTTTATAAAATTTCGCGCGCACGCTTTCGTCCTAAATCATCATCCATTTCGATACAAATTTGCAAAAGTGCTAATTCGTACACGATCTAGCGTCTTACTGCTCATCACACATCTATATCTTTCGCTTGTGTTGTCGGATGAGATAGCATGCATTTTAACCTCGCGCACAAAATAGTTCGTGCCGTCGACTAGGGGAGCCTTAAATAAATACATTTGCACGATTCTCAAACATTGCAGCGTTTGCACGTGTTTTACAAAGTGTCCGCTATTGTGTAAAACCTTAATGTTGCTATTAGAGTAGAAAATGGAGCAAGCGTTTAGCGGTGTATTACTTTAGTCTGTTCAAATTAAATATATTAGCCTTGTTTTAACGGTCTGTAAAGCCCGCATGATGTGAAGTCCTTGTGTTTTAAACTAATTTAAACTGTATTGTTAACTGAAGGTAATTTTCGTGGAAGACAAAGAGCGACCGGAAAGTGTGATGTGCGGATGTACAGACACGGAACCTGCCGTCGAAGGCGAGGGCGAAGCTGTCCTGCCGAAAGAAGAAGAAATTGTTGTGTGGGTAAGTGAACTTGTTAGTTGTTACAATTCTGACGGTAGAATGTGGTTTTATCCCTGGATCATAAACCATTCGTAAAAATGCAGATGCATAATCAGAATCAGAATGCTTTATTTGTAAACATAAGTCAAATTACAACAGTGTGCGAGATGTTACAGATAGGTAGATCCTCTATGTTTTTCACAGAGGCGTACAAATATATTATAATTGACATTGTCGAGTTTCAAATACAATCAATTCCAAATAAAATGTTATATAAATATCAAATAAGTTACGTTACATGTAATATTAATGCTAATGTCAAACAAAATACAGTCAATTTCAAATAAAAAGTTAAATAAATGTCGAATAGATTATGTTACATGGCATATTAATGCTAATGTCAGAAAATATACAATCAATTTCAAAAAGTTAAATAAATGTCAAATAGATTATGTTACATGTCATATTAATGCTAAAGTCAAACAAAATTCAAAATCGTCAAAATAGTTGAGGTGATGCACAATTTTCTGAAGCAGTAATTATAGAATTGTCGTCCAAATATTCCTGTAGTGAGTAATAGCATTTATTTATCAAAATTATTAATAATAAAATAATAATTCAATAAAAAAATAAAATAAAATAATAAAATATTAATTTAATAGTTCTCTTTTGAAAATGTCCCGGTTTAGCGTTTTTATTTTTTCAGGTAGTTTGTTGAATATTTTTCGGCCATTCAGAAGGTACTTTTATTCATTAGTGCAGTTTTTCTATAAGTCACTTCAAGTTCTGACTTATTTTTATCGCGTAATTTTCTGTAATTACTTTTAGTAGCTATTTTGTATAATGAAATGTTAGATTTGACAAACATATTTGTTTCGTATATGTAAAGCGATGGCAAGGTAAGCGATGGCAAGGTAAGATTTTTTAGATGTTAAAGAAAGGTTGACAAGTTTCTGTGCTTTTAAGGCCACACATAGCTCTGACACATCTTTTTTGGGCTCTAAATACGAGTTGTCTATCTCCGGAATTGCCCCTGTATATTACGCCATATCTGAGTGTTGATGCAACATAGCCGTGATTGGCTGTTAGTACGGATTCTAGGCTCACTATTTTTGATAGTTTATAGAGAGCATAGGCAAATTTATTAAGCTTTTTACATATTTCGTCTGTCTGGGGTCTCCTAAGTCAAATTATTGTCTATATTAATACCAAGAAACTTAGTAGCAGTAGTTGGTTCTATTTTTGTCACTAAGTAGCTAATATCAAGGATTTTATTTGGGATCTTTTCATAAAAATGCATGATTTTAGTCTTTTTCAAGTTTATAATTAGATTATTTCTGTCAAACCATGATATAATTATATTTAATGTCATATTAATTTCATTTTCATAAGTATTGGGATCATCACACTTATTACGGTGCTATCATCGGCGAATAGTACCATGGGGTGGTTTATTTCCTCGGAAGGTCATTTATGTAGAGCAAAAAAAGAGGGGGTCCTAGCACGCTACCCTGAGGAACGCCCTATTTAATTACCTCGCTTTCGGAACGATATTTTTTCTCGTAACTGGTAATTGAGGATATTTGTGATTTCTACAAATTGCTTTCTGTCCGTTAAGTAAGATCGAATGAGATCAAGGATATTTCCCCTGATACCATATTTTTCTAGTTTTTGTATTAGTATGGGATAATCCACATAATCAAAAGCCTTAGTTAGATCCATATAGATAGCATGTATAGCCATATTAATTGTCTTCTGCTTACGAAATCCCTTGTGCATTTAATTCTTACCCTTTAACTTCTTAACCTTTAATTCATACCTTGTGCATTTAATTTTTCGGTCGGATCCCGGTCCCAGTTACTAATACTAATCTAATTCGCATTATTAGTGATCATTGCGCTCTTATTAAATCGGGATATATTGTTAATTGATTGTGATCTACATGAAATTTGGTGTGTCTTTGGTTTGGTGTATTTATTTATTTGATTATTATTTCAATAATTACTATGAAAACATATTTTTATGTTATAATAACACCTAATAATTACTGGAATTTATAAGTGACAACTTAATTATCAGTTTTATTTGCATATGAATTTTTATTGTGTGTGCTTGTTCTACGAGTGTATCATCCGATTCTCAAATGCGAAATAGAAAAAAAAGACCATGAATTGAAGATCTATGTTATTTATTAAGGGGAAAAGTAATATTAATTAAGCTTGTTTTGTGTCATAATTTAAATTTATTAATTAAATTTTGATGTTTTAATCCGTCGTAAAATTTACGAATGGTTTGTGACAGCATTACTCGAAATTAAGGTTGAAGATATAATAATAATAAGTAATAATCTATACTAATATTATAAAGCTGAAGTTAGTTAGTTTGTTTGAACGCGCTAATCTCAGGAACTACTGGTTGCAATTGAAAAAATCTTTTTGTGTTGGATAGTCCATTTATCGAGTAAGGTTATAGGTTATATAACATCACGCTACAACCAATAGGAGCGGAGCATAAATGAAAAATGTTGCAAAAACCGGGCAAAAAGTATCCTCTTTGAGAGCTTCCGTTCTGTGCGCTGCGTAAGCGGTTAAAGTTACGCAACATTCATGTATGTAGGGTAGGTAGGTAGCCATTGGACGGAAGCGAAGCCGCGTAGGACAGCTAATATCTATATAAAAATCTCAACTATGCTTATTCAGCAATTGATTAAAAAATTCTAAATTCGAACCCTCTAAAAGAAAAGTCGAATTGTACATCTGCTAATCAAACTACTAAACAGCGTCGAGATTTTTATTAATAACTTGTCTTGGTGTATGTGTCATATCGGCCAGCTTATTAGGGCAGGTCATATTATTAATAGTAACCAATTGACGGTGGTGACGGCTGGCTATCCAGCTTTCACCGGACGTACGTTTTAGTATCGACACGTGGAGGCTACTTTAATGTTCTTTAAAATATAAAATTCAGTGACGTAACCCCAAAAAGTTGGTGAAATATTCTACTGCATCCCATGACTAAGGATGTTGGCGTTCATCCAATAAGACTTTACACAAAAACTAATAGACCCTCAGTGGGGCCAAATACCTATTTGCCTACAAAGTAATTTATGTCGCATTGCTAAGAAATCGTCATGAATAAGTATGGCAAATATTATATGGAAGAAATTTTTAAAAAAAATGCTAGGCGAACAACTACTAATAATGTAAAAGCAAGAATATGAAGATCTATTTATAAAAAGGATTGACATAATGAATACCAAAGCCGAGGAAAGTGCCAATTTACCTCTGATGGAATGTAGTGACTAGTTTTAGTCAAACAACTCGTACAATAATTCCGAGACGCTCAGTACAACGCTATTAATTATTATCTACTGTCTACACGAACTTGGTACTCGGTAACAACAAAGTACATGGAACTTATAATGAAGATACATATTCTAGGGGAATGGCTTTCGAGAATTCTCGCAACATCAATATAGATTATGAACAGAATTTGCTTAGCTACAAGAATAGGATGCAGAATGATAATATGTATGCATATTTAATCGACTTACCAAAAAGGAGGAGGTTATCAATTCGATTGTTTTTTTTTTATATTTATTTATTATATACTTTATTGTACACCAAGATAATAACATTACATACGGAAACCTTAAAATAACAACAACATACAAAAGGCGGCCTTATCGCGATCTGCGATCTCTTCCAGGCAACCCTGAATGGAGAGAGATAGCCTGGACACGACATGGGGTTGCACTTGGTGCAATATTAAAATTAAATAATAAGTTATAACAGAAGCACTAAATATAAAATACTAAAATAGATACATAAATACATACATACATTTATAAATATACAGGCAAGAAAACAATACAGCTCCAACAAGAACATGATTACAGTGACAGGTAGTGCTCTTTTACCAGTCTTTTAAATATCGGTAGTGATTGCGCGCGTTTTATTGTCACAGGCAATGCATTCCATAGACGAGCGGCCTGGACAGTAAATGATTTGTCTAGGAAGATAGTGGAATGCATTGGCATTTTAAGTTTCAAGTTATCCGATGACCTAAGAACCTTCGTGTGCGAGTCACATAAAAAGTGAAATCGGTTTTTGAGGTAAAGAGGGGTAGACGGGATAAACAGTACATTATACAGGAGGGAAAGAATATGAGCATTCCGGCGAAGGCGAATTGGCAACCACTTGAGTTTTTCGCGGAATTTTATATGTGTGTTACCTCAGAATTTGTTTCTAGGTGAACCGATTTTGATGATTCTTTTTTTATTTGAAAGCTGGTGCTTGTCATGTGGTCCCATTTAATTTCCATCAAGATCTGATGAAGAACTTCGGAGACATACATCAGAACTCTTCAATCGAGTGATCTGCCGTATCACTCGGGATAGCTGCAATCGCATTTCTGTTTATTGTTAACACCATTTCATAACATAACATCACACTAGTACGCTCTAAAGGGGTACGCAGGTGTAAACAGTTCACCTTGGTTAATAGTATACTGTTATTCCACCGGTTTTGTTTAAATTTCAATAATATTTATGCATATTTCAATAATATTTATGCATATTTTAGTCATCTTTTCATATTTTTTTGCTTTACGTAAGCCTTTCAAAAATACCCACGTAACTTGTCACCGTGTGTCGACCTTCAGACTTAGTCTATTTAGTTGGTTTTTACATAATATGTGCTCGGTAATTTGCATATTAAAGGTGTTACAGTCATCAGCGTTTCGCAGACTTATGTGCTCACTTAGGCATTGTTTGGAAAGACTTACGATAATCTGCGTTAATATGGTCTGCTCAGACACATTAGGCTCAGAATCAGAATTTGTCAAAACGGTCCACCCTTCAGTACTTCCTGGGCAGAAGTGCCGCAACCAACTCTCCAGGCAAAACATGGCTGAAGCTTGTGTAAGGGGATAACTCAACCAAACGTTTTTCATCTACAGGGTGGGCATAAAATCGTGGATCAAACGAAACTGGGCTACTCAACTACAGAGTCTTTTTTTCATGAATGTTAGACATCGCTTTGAAGAGTGCCAGAGCCGCGAAGGACGACATTTGAATTAAGTTATTTTAAAGAATAATTTTCCCATGTCTTCAGTTTCTGATTTTGTAATTTTACACAATTTCTCAAGACGAATGTCTGAGGTACGCCATGTACTGGCAATGCACGATGGCGAGTAGACCGTGTCCTGGACGTATAATACTCACAACGGATCTTTGTGTCTCTGAATTGGCTGCAAGACCCCTGCACAGTAGCAATTTTTATGTCAATGTTGAAGGTGAAGATAGCATTGTATAACTGTCTCTTTCACTCGCTAACATTTGTCGCATCGTCTTATCTCGCTTACTCTATGCAGTATAACAATATTATAAAGAGTGTAGTGACCGGTAAATGGGGCAATTCACAGGCTCGTTCACGCACTTAATGACCACACTTCAACACGTCTGCTCAGGCCAGTGGCTCGCGCAATACAACATGGTGCGCACGAGATTGTGTATGTCTGTGTGGGGGAAAGTGGGGATGACAAAGTGAACGTGTGAGTGAGACAGATACACTACATCCCTTCCTCATTAAAATTATTAAGAATATCAATTCAATATTTATTCATTTTGTAAGAATGAACAAACAAGTTTTCATATTTGTTATTTTTATGTAATCATAATATTGTTTGTTCTTCACGTGACAGATTCTTGTATTTTAGTCACGATCTCAACATCCCTTCACCCTCCTATTTTTTCTTCAATTTAATGAGAGAAAATAAAGCTATCACCAAAACTCTGTATACTGTAATATTCCACTGTGTTCCATTTCTATAGTTGTTGTTAGTACGTGGATATTAGTTTGTGATACTTGTTTGTGTTTCTAGAATGTTACTGACATTGAAAAAAAAAGGTGTGAGTTCATGTATGTACTCAAATCTCTAATTTAATGGTAATCACAATTTCTCCAATTTAATGGCAGCAAATCCCACCAATTTAATGGTAGCAACAGCCCTCCAATTTAATGGAAGCAAACCTACCAATTTAATGGCAGCAACAGCCCTCCAATTTAATGGAAGCAAACCTACCAATTTAATGGCAGCAACAGCCCTCCAATTTAATGGAAGCAAACCCACCAATTTAATGGCAGCACAGCCCTCCAATTTAATGGAAGCAAAATCTACCAATTTAATGGCAGCAACAGCCCTCCAATTTAATGGAAGCAAACCTACCAATTTAATGGCAGCAACAGCCCTCCAATTTAATGGAAGCAAACCTACCAATTTAATGGCAGCAACAGCCCTCCAATTTAATGGAAGCAAACCTACCAATTTAATGGTAGCAAAACCCACCAATTTAATGGTAGCAACAGCCCTCCAATTTAATGGAAGCAAACCTACCAATTTAATGGCAGCAACAGCCCTCCAATTTAATGGAAGCAAACCTACCAATTTAATGGCAGCAACAGCCCTCCAATTTAATGGAAGCAAACCCACCAATTTAATGGTAGCAACCCACCAATTTAATGGCAGCAACCCACCAATTTAATGGCGGCAACCCACCAATTTAATGGCGGCAACCCACCAATTTAATGGTAGCCAAACCTGCCAATTTAATGGCAGCAACCCACCAATACGTTGCCCCACCTCGGCATTTCTTCCTGTATCGTGGGCGCGCTCACAAACATATAAACTCACACACACACAAACACCCAGAACCGGAACAACCATCTGCAGGTCATACAAACATCCGTTCCGTGCGGGAATCGAACCCGCGACACGCAGCACAGCCGTCAATCGCTCAACCACTACGCCAACCGTGCGCCCAAAATTGAAAGGTAGAACAACCAACCAATTAAATGGCAGCGTCTTTTCACTCCAGCTATTCCTATAAGCATAATCAGCCTATAATGCTCCGTTTGCTGGCAAGCGTACCTCCCCTCTGCGACAGGGACAAGGCCTCAATCCACCACACGAGCTAAACATTGCCCGGCGGACGTCACACGTGCCCGAATCACCGGCAACTGGACATACGGTTTCCTCAACATAATGATGTTTACTTATAACTGAGAACTATTCCGTGACATTGTAAATCTGACAATCCTCAACACCAATGGACCACACACCTACGAAAGTGTTTACCCTTATGGTTTTACCAAAACAGTTCGGGGTAAGGTGTTAACGTTAACATTGCATATCTTCACAGCTAAATAACTTCAAGGCTATCGATCGATGAGGCACTTTGTTAAAACTGACATTTCGATAGTTGTCTGGTCCTGGCGGTATCTTTTTACAACAGCAGTGGTCATATGGCTATTCTGATCCAGCGTGCTCTCCAAACTGTACACCACTTTAAATCAAATCGTTATCTACGTATATTGAGTTTAGATTTTCATTAGACTCATTCTACATGAAATAGACACTATTACACAACATGACCCGCCTTGAATCTAACCCAAATTGACATAACTCGACTAGGATCTAGCCATACCTTATGGCATCACCCGCTTATGATTAGCCAAACATATGCCATACGTTCTTTTGTTTCGCTTGAAATACGCTTAATGTTCAGGCAAACCATCTCATTTTAATGATGAATGCTGATCGTTTGCGTTTGTCCATAAACTAACCTTTTTTGTCCGTTTGACGTTAATGAAGAACTCATATTCAAACTTTGTATTTGTAAGACATACACACACAGGTGTAAATCAAAGTACAAAGATAGCTATTGCTCATCGTGTCTTCTCAAATAGATTCAGGTGTCCTGATTTAAATACTCCGAAAACTGCAAATGTAAATTCTGTGTTGTATTATTTTATAGTGGCGCGAATCTCAGTGTCACAACACTTCCATTTAAATTTTCAGTTTAAAATAATTAATTTTGTAATGACTCAATATAATTATATGTACAATCAACAAGATTGAAGCCTGACCCACCATAAACTAATTCTTCTACGGGTATTCTAACCCAATTTGGTCTAATCTTGCTTAAATATATATTTTTTAGCAACAACTTGCCATCGATTTGATAAGACAGTCATAGACTAATATATTATAGTGTGAAAGTCAGTGACAATTCGTATTTACTCGACATTTACTCGTAGTTATTTAGCATTTTCATTGAATTCAGAATAAACTCATAAATAGTACACTTAATTGTTCGTATTTATTTCATCTAATTTTATTCTGCGTTTCCTTCTATTAGTAAACAATGCGCGACTAAAGTTAATTCTAATTTCTGCTTTATCACAATATATATTTTTGAACTAATGATCTACTTACTGCAATGAACAAAACGGTCATAGTAGTTGCGCGCCTGTATTTTTTTTTTTTTTTTTTTTTGGAACGTCTTAAATCCACCATGAGATGACTGGTGTATATATATAGTAAGAAAAATCTAATACATACCTGATAGGGTCAGCAGCTCAACCCCTTTTGAAGAATGGTAGGCAACTGTCAGTTGATTTTTTGGTCAAAGACTGATCGTCACTTTAATTATAATCGTAAAAGTACGGACGGACGGATGCATGTCCACCCGCCAACCACGACAGAACCGCTGAACGGATCCGGACGAAACTCGGCACAGAGACAGACAACAGTCCAGAACAGCACATAAGCCACCCATCTTAGTAAATAATAATTAAATGTTTACTAGGGATAATTTTCGAACTGCGCGCGAGCGATTTAGTTTTTTTTTCTTGCTCAGAATGTAATAAGTTTAATATATTGTTTCAAAGCGTACTGTATATGCTGCGTAGGCAATGAACAAACAACAAGGTCTTGAAAAGATTATTTCAAAGTTAATACAAATTTGTTAACTAACTAATATTGTAATTACAAATTGAATAGAAATACAAATTTGTTTATATTGTTATAAATCATTCATTCATTTTCTTTTTAGGTTTAATTTCCCTAAACCACGTAACTAAAACCCCGTATTTTATATAGCACTGTCATAGCATGAGTCACCGCTGTCTACAGCAGGAATTTGGACTCATATGCATGGCTTATGTAACCAAAATGAATATTGTATGCATAGCCTTAGGATGTTTGCAAATATTTACACGTGCCCATTATGAGCTCTTTTGAATCAGCGTGGCTTGACGTTATTCAATTAAATCTTGAGACCTTTTTTTTTTTTTTTTTTTTTTTTTACCCAAACCACTTTTGATGATATTAAAAGTTATTGTTTATTATCATTAACATTTTAATCGGTAGACTCAATATGGGGTAGTCTCAGTATTGGCCATTAGGATGTAACTACATTGTTGCCCAAACCACCTTTGGTGATATTGAAAGTTACTGTTACTGTTAATTGTTGTTAATAAATACGTGGGCATTTCGGCCTATATTTACCTGCAATGTACACACACAACATAAACAGTTCATATATACCAAAGTTTTTAAGGCCTTCCATTAAGATTATATAGATAAGCCAGGCGTGGTTGTAACTGCAAACTGCACTAGAGTGCCTATAATCTTTAGGTTTACTGCTTGATTTCGAAAGTCCCGATGGCTAATTCCCCAAAGTAATCCAATCGAACTGCCGAATTGCTGAAACTCCATAGCATCGATGTACCACAATTTCGAATAGCTTTATGTATCCGAATTGAAACGAAATCACAATATGCCGCTATAAAACATATGTAATCAAAACATATTTCCCGATCATTTGAAACCCCTATTTGAGTTATGACCGGTAACCATAAAATATTTCGACTAGTTGAGTAGACTATCGATTGTCTGTGGAAAAATTTCAAAGATATTCGCGTTGCAGACGCAGTAATTTGGTTTCAAAATAACAATGTATCGATTTTATTATTCTGATCAGATGTTATGATTTGAAATAGTAAAGTAAATTTTGTTACGCAGCTACCCACAAATACAATTTTGAAATCGTTTCAGAACAGCTGTTTGGTGTTTGTTTAACGGCACAGTTTTTTAACACTTAGACACTACTTAGTCATGGCCCTCGGCTCTTTGATTAGAATAACACGAATTTATTTACCTTCGTAATACTACATTTACTTTATTTTTAAAATCTGGAACGGTTATTTACTCAATACTTAGGCAGAATTTATTTTCCGCTACATAGTTATGTATTTAAGCAGTAATATGATGTTAACACAATAAATAGGTATTTACCATATACTTTTTTCATTTTTATCACGTGAGACCTGCTTAAACATCTTATTTACATAACGGAATGTGGGTGCCTAAACGATAACAAATAACCATGTGTCATGTCATGCATTATCTACTTACCCCAATCCTTCTTCTTTTTATTTACACAATTACACGATGTTACTTTACCCTCGTCGTCATTTGTAGTGACCGGTAAATGGGGCAATTCACAGGCTCGTTCACGCACTTAATGACCACACTTCAACACGTCTGCTCAGGCCAGTGGCTCGCGCAATACAACATGGTGCGCACGAGATTGTGTATGTCTGTGTGGGGGAAAGTGGGGATGACAAAGTGAACGTGTGAGTGAGACAGATACACTACAAAGAGGAAAGATTTTTTTGTTTGTTTGTTTGTACCGAATAGGCTCCGAAAATAATGGACCGATTTAAAAAATTCTTTCACTAATAGAAAGCTACATTATTCCTGAGTGACCTAAGCTATTTTTTAATCCCGAAAACGGGTCCAGTGGGGGAACCACGCGAGCGAAGCCGCGGGGAACAGCTAGTGCTGTATACTGGATGACACAAAGATCCGCTGTGACCACTATAGAATACTTTTAATTCTGGGAGTCTGTTCCTTTGGGATAATGTTCGCCTGCAGAAGCTAGTGTGTCTATAATTGTTTGTGTGTATGTTTGCAGCCGCACGTAATGCACACCCAGGTGGTACCGATCGACGGGCACCCGCGGCGGACGCGAGTGCCAGACAAGCCTAACTACCCGCTCAGCCTCTGGTCCATTATGAAGAATTGTATAGGTATGTGTTATCATTATCCATTCACTTAGACACAGCTTTTGAAAAGAAAATTATCGCAAAATTATTCTGACATATTGTCAAACAAGCTTTAGCTTGTGAGGACTTACATTTAATTTGTGTGTTCTTTGCAGAAATCATGTATTATAGGGTAGTTACTGTTATATGAAAACATCGTATAAACCAGATATGATGTATCGCCTTTTTTTTCTGTACAAAACGACGCCAAACTTCTGGCCGCTCTGAAGTTAACTACAATGACTGCGCAGTAGTAAATCTCATACAAAAAAAGAGTTAATAAAATCATAAAACCCGACTGCAAAGATGTAAACAAGTAGAAAATCATGCTGTGCAGTAGAAGGATACATAATCGCAAGCTAGATGACCAAAACTATAAATTTCCATACATACATACAAGATATGCGCGAAAAACATGACTCTTTCCTTGCAGCCGGGTAAAAATAGCACCGCGCCGCGACTGCGCATTGTAAAGCCAACTTAAGGCGGTACCCCGAGCAAAACGCCGCGCAAGCCGTTTTTTGTGCTGTTTTTAGGAGCTATCTACTCGTTATTTAAAAAGAAATATCAATTAATAAAAATACATTAAATTTCTACATAATATTGATTCTAAAATGGTAGATTTAGTTTTTTTTTTAAATGTTGTATATATTTCACTATTCTCCTTCCAAAAAAACATAAAATAGGAAATAATTATTGATATTATGCATCTCCTCGTAAAGTGTTCATTAATTATTTTTTGTACTAAGACTAATGGATAGACCATTTATTAACGAACATTTTTGTAGATTTTTTTTTTCATAAGACCCAAATTTGATTTTATAAAGATTTTATTCTAAAATACGCCCAGTATTCACTACTGTAATTCATGCGCCACCAGTGCCGCTAGACCAATAGGAATGCTTAAATCTCATGCCGATTTTTTGGTCAGGGTACCGTCTTAAGGGTGGCCCAAAAGTTTGGCGAGCACTATAACTGTGCACCTCACTTTTGAAACATATTATTATAATAGTAGATATTTTAACAAAAACTGTAGTTGCATATTATGAGTTCCAGAGACAGTGCTCTAACAAAGTCTAGTATTTTTTTTAACAACAATCTAAATTCTAAAATAAAGAATCTTGAGAAACGTAACGGCCCATGACCAACCGGCCGTGACGTTAGCCTTGATCGGCATCACAGTGACTGCTTTTTTGCGGCTGGCCGAATCTTAGCTCACAAATCTTACCAACTAAAATTGAAAACCACTGTCGAACATCTAATTCGAAACCAAGAACATAAAGATTTTATTTTTATAAAAGCTTATCTCTGTAAGTCCTGATACTATTACGAAAATGCTTTCACTGATTGAAAGCATTGTCGAGTGCTATTGCCTACTTTTTAGCCCGGAAAATGCACGCTTCCTATGGGATAGACCACGGCAGCAAAACTGCAGGGTAACTTATATCACATGTAGCTATCATAATGTTCCCACTGCTGGGACACAGGCCTCCTTCCTGTGAGAGGGAATGGCCCATAATCCTCCGTGCGTGTTGGTGGATGTCGCATGTCTTCGCATGTTAGGTTCCAGGACACGCCGGTTTCCTCACGATGTTTTCCTTACGCGTTTTGAGAGCAGTGGTGATGAAATAATTTACACAGAGAAAAGCGCCTGCCTGGGTTCGAAACCACGACCTACAACTTGTAAGTCGCGACCGTTACCACTGGGCTATACCACTGCTCACATTAACAATACAATGCATAAAACGCTTCTATGTGTTGCTAGCATGCAATTAATTAAGATTTCTTACGCCCAAACTTTGCCAGTTTCACGGCATCGTCTTTCATAGCATAGATCACTTTAGCTCCATGTGTGTTTGGCATAGAGGTCAGGATAAATGAGTTGGAGCATGGTTTGCGACTTCGTATCCATATCCTGCTGTTGTTTCGTCAAGGAAGCTCTATTTTGAAATGTTGGAGTTGCATCTTAAGGTTACACTAGTCGAAAATTCTTCCATACAAACGTAGTCTAGATTACTCCACTCTTTGACGATATAAGTTCAAAATAAAAAATGATATCAATTTGCCTCATCATACATACATACATAAACTCACGCCTTTTTCCCATGGGGGTAGGCAGAAACTACAGAACGCCACCTGCCCTTGTCTCATCATCATCTACAAAAATGTAACAAAAATAATATTTGAAAGTTATGAGCGACGAAAGTTCCATACTTCAACACTAATTTTAACGCATCTTTGGGCGGATAAATACTACAAGAAGAAAGAAAATTACAAAACGACCTTCATACAGGGATAGATTATTAATTCAAAAATTAAAATAATGTTATTTTATAAATATACATTTAGTTGTTTTTTCATGATATCTAGACTCCCAAAGGTCTGTTTATAAAATTTCGCGCGCTCGTTTTCGTCCTAAATCGTCATCCATTTCGATACAACATAACGCGTACGAATTAACAAGTGTTAATTCGTACGCGAACTAGCTTCTTACTGCTCATCACAGCATCTATCTCTTTCGCACGTATTGTCGGATGAGATAGAATGCATTTTAGTTCGTGCCGTCGACTAGTTCAACCTTAATATATAAAACACTTTAATCTGTAGGTAAGGAGTTATCGAAGATCCCGATCCCGGTGAACTTCAGCGAGCCGCTGTCGATGCTGCAGCGGCTGACGGAGGACTACGAGTACTCGTCGGTGCTGGACCAGGCCGCTCAGTTCAGCGACCCCGCGCAGCAGCTCGCCTATGTCGCCGCGTTCACAGTCTCGTCCTATGCTACGACGGCAAACAGGTACTTAATAAACCCTCAAAAGACACCAGTACTTTTGGAGAAAAGACAAGGAAGTGTGGTATTTTTAATCAAATCAAATCAAAATATTTATTTGCTAGAAATACATTGTTCAGAAGGGAAGATCTTAAAGCCTAAAAGTTATTGTATTCTGCCTGCAAGCAAGCGTGCAAATTATTTATAATATAAATTGTAAGACATTAAGTTAACATTAAAAAAAAAAAAATAGCAACACTGATGCATTTCAATAAATTAATGAAATTGCAACTGTCCATAAATCAATAATAAAATTTCATCAACTCACTCAAAAGATATACCTACTTAAACATGTGATAATAAAAAAAAAAAATTAAAAAATTAATGATGTCAATAAAGTAAAATGTCCAAAATCAAAATGCCAATCAAATAAAATCTTATAAAATAAATAATAAAAACTTATCATTTATTGATGAACCAATGTGGTACTAAATTGATTTCTTTTAACAATCGACCTATTAATGAAGAAATTTCAATCGATTATACACATTGTTATGCACAATTTGTGTACTCAAGAATTTGTAATTAATGTTACTGAGGATTCAAGTAATGATTTCAGTGTATATGGAGTAGAATCCAAAGATTCATCATAATAAAATCTTAAGTATTTTAGGTATTTTATTTGCTGTTTTTCTATATTTATATATACAATACGTTGCATTATTTACTGTTACGTAAACTCGATTTAACTGTGAATTTTAATTTATCGGCATAACGGAGCGAATAAGCACTCGCTTCACTACTGTGATCGTCCTGTGTATTGTCTATGGTTGCCTGTTAATAATTATGAAAAAAAAAAAGAATAAGCGTGCATCACCAAATGTAAAATAACAGGCTGGACGGAGAGTACTTAACTGTATTTTATGCCTATTCAACACAGTTGTACACGGAAAATGTAAAAAGGATTTGTCTAACTGTACGCGGCTGTACAGCAATATTTTAAACTAGCTTTAGACCGCGGCTTCGCCCGCGTAAAAAGTGTTTTATCATCCCAAAGGCATACAAACTATCTTCATGCCAAATTTCATCTAAATCGGTTCAGTAGATCTAGAGATTAACCCTCTACAAACTCACAAACTTTTTAACTTTAATAAAGCGTATTAACCGACTGCCGAAGGAAGGTAATGAGTTTATCTCGTCGTCTAATCGATTCGTCTTAACCCTGCGAGTGTCACTGGCTACATTAAAATTGCAAAATAGAAAAATGGCGGCTTTTGGGCGCCATATTGTGGGGGCCCAAATTGTTTTTTGTTTGATTTTTAAATGACTGCTTAAAAATCGAACTAAGTACACAAGAAAAAAATCGACGTAAACATCTGGTTTAGTACACAAGAAAAAAATCGACGTAAACATCTGGTTTTGGTCAGCAAGCTCGCGAATATGTATCCTCCCACTGCACAGCTTGATTTTTTCTTGTTTACGTCTTTTTAGTTCGCTTTTTAAGGGTTTTTTTTTTTAAATATAATATTAGTATAGATGAAGCGACTGCCTATCCTCGTAACTAATTTTCTAACATTGATCTATAAATACCAGCCAGGGAGCAACGGCTATACATGCTTTGACTTACATGTAAATAATTACTGTTTCAGAACGAACAAGCCGTTCAACCCGCTGCTGGGCGAGACGTTCGAATGCGACCGCATGGCGGACCTAGGCTGGCGCTCCATATCCGAGCAGGCAAGTGATCTCAAGTTTAGTGTACCATCCTTATCCAGTAACCCTCATCCTATTCCTTTGATACTTGTTGAGGCGAATGCTTTAACACTTCCCGCAGAATAGAGAACCGGAGTATTATTAGACATTAACGAAAAATAGTATCGCATTTTAATGTTAAAAGTCAAATATATTTATTCAACTAGGCCAATAAACGGCACTTTTGGACAAATAAATTAAAATTTACAAGTAATTAAAATTGATTCTACCGTGCATTCGGCAAGTAGTTTGTTATGGAGAAGAACGCACAAGAAACTCCATCATCATCTGCCTAGCCTTTTTCCAAATTATTGTTGGGGTCGGCTTCAAGTCTTACCGGATTCAGCTGAGTATCAGTGTTTTACATAAAGCAACTGCCTATCTGACCTCCACAACCCAGTAACTGGGTAACACGATATCTCTCGGCAAGACTGGTGTCAGTTTTCAGGCTTCTGACTACCCGTAACGGTTGTCAAAGATCTTAAAATGACAGCCGGGACCAACGGCTTAACGTGCTTTCCGAGGCACGGAGGAAACTCGGTATGTTGAAAATGGTCACCCATCTACGGACCAACCTCGGCAAGCGTTGCTTAACCTTGAAGATCGACCCTTGCGGCTGTTATTATTTAGCCATGAGCTCCTCTCACAAGAAACTCCATAATATAATTTAAAAAATTTAAAATATACCCGTGGCGTATTGAGAAAAAAGAGTTTACAATATCACGCGATTTATTGTAAACTTAAGGTCTTTGCAATAATCTGGTGACATATCCATCGCGTCAGCTTTGGACACAGGGCTTTCTTTATGAATGTATTCTGTAAATCCCTAAATATGTACTTCTTTCCCTGAATATAAATAAAGTACCAAATCCTTTCCACACTCTCCCTGCCGCTTCCCCTGCCTTCCTCTTCCTTCCTGCACTAACCTATTACTTATAATTTGACTAAATTTCGGCCTCAATGAATAAATTCAAAATTGTATGTGGTCAGGTGTCCCACCACCCGCCGATGGTGGCGCAGTTCTGCGAGGGTCAGGCAGGCTGGCAGTGCTGGCAGGAGTTCACAATGACCACAAAGTTTAGGGGGAAGTACCTGCAGGTCATCCCGCTGGGCGGCGCGTCCGCCATGTTCCCGAGCTCCGGCAACAAGTACACGTGGAGGAAGGTAGGCGGCGCGGCAGAGAAACACGCAACACGCACTGACGCAATACGCACTCTCACTGGTTTTGGGCTTTTATACCTAATTTCACATTTTACTTAATAAGTTGTCTTCCAAAGTAGTGAAGATTGCGTTGCGCGTTGTTGCGGTGCCGCTGAGAGCTGAGAGAAGTGGTGTCGTGTAGCACGTGTGAGAGTGAGAGGGACAGAGCTTGCTCAGCTAGGTGTCGCACCACCCGCCGCTGTCGGCGCAGCACTGCGAGGGCGCGGCGGGCTGGACGGTGGAGCAGTACATCGCCATCAGCAGCCGCTTCCGGGGACAGTTCATCTCCATCGAACCTGATTCCGATTCGCGTGTCTTCTTCCTAAATAATAATGTGTTTGCTTGGAATAAGGTTAGCTCTTAAACTCTGTATTGTAGTAGACATTCACTACGCATCAGCCTCTAAATATCAAGCATATTCTATTGGAGATGGCATATTCATCTTCTTCTTTTTCTTCTTCATAACCCTTAGACAGTGTGAGCAGTGGTGGACCAGTGGTATGGACTTAGAAGTTGTAGGTCGTGGGTTCGAGCCCAGGCAGGCGCTTTACTTTGTGTAAATTATTTCTTCACCACTGCTCTCAAAACGGTGAAGGTAAACATCGTGAGGAAACCGGCATGACCTAGAACCAAAAATTCGAAGACATTGTCATCCACCAACCCGCACTGGGCCCGCGTGGTGGATTACGGCCCATTCCCTCTCACAGAGAGGAGGCCTGTGTCCCAGCAGTGGGAACATTAATAGGCTGATGATGAGACTCCTTGATAAGAGGCTGAATATTAATATAGTTCGCCTGAATTAAATAAACTCTTTCTGCACTATCACTTCATATTATAAAATAAAGTCCACCGCTGCGTTTGTACGCGATAAACTCCTGGAAAAAATTTCATGCAGTTTTCACCAATAGTGAGAAACGAGGAAGGTTTTTATGTATAATATGTCACGGGCGAAGCCGGGGTGGGTTGCTAGTAAAGAATAAGTAAGCCCTGTAGTCAGCAAGGTGAGCAAATACATGACCACAGATGACTGAGATGAGAGCTTCTAATGTTGAGTACAACGATCGCAATGGGGGCTAACGTTTTATTGATCACCAATCACTGTTGACTAGCTACATAAATATAGCTGTTAAATGTTGTTATACAGAAGCAAAGTTTTAATAAAAATCATTTCTTATGCCGTAAAAGTGCGATTAAATATAATAAAATCGAGTATGCCGCAGCCCATGTTTTTTTTTAAAAAGAAGAAAAAAAAAATCCGAAACATAAACCTTTTATCCCGTACCTATCTTACTGCCACACTGTTATCTTACTTATCTGCCATATTTGGCAAATATTCACAACACAATTACTATAACTAAACGTGCTAAAAGTAAAAAATCTATCAAATTTGATATTTTCAAGACCTCAGTCTACACTAGCGCCCCTACCGGAAAATGCAAACGCGGTAGGCCCCCATTGAACTTAGTTTCTAGAAAGATTTGATTAAGATTTTTTTAAACAAAATAGATATTTGTATGCACTGCTATTTTGATACAGGTGACAACAACAGTACACAATATAATAGTGGGCAAGCTGTGGGTGGACAACCACGGCGACATGGACATCGTGGGCGAGGCGGGGCAGGCGGCCGGCTATGTGGCGCATCTCAAGTACCTGCCCTACGGATACTTCAGCAAGGACACGCAGCGGAAGGTCACCGGCGTCATCAAGGACCCACAGGGAGTGGTCAGTCTACCTGTTGTACTATTCAATAATATCAAAAACTGTGAAAACTAAAGTCGTCACAATTTAAAAAGTCCGTTGACGTTTCTCATTTTTAACCCCCGCCGGAAAAAGAGGGGTGTTATAAGTTTCACGTGTGTTGCTGTGTATCTGTGTGTCTGTCTGTGGCACCATAGCGCCTGAACGGATGAACCGATTTTGATTAAGTTTTTTTTGTTTGAAAGGTGATTTTATCGAGAGTGTTCTTAGCTATGTTTGAATTAAATCGGTTCAGCCGTTCAAAAGTTATGTGCGTTTAGCTGTTTGAATCGGGGTGTTTTCGCAAGATAAATGTGTCGGGGGTTTTTAAATTTTGAAATTTTACTTGTACATGCCGCGATAACTTTCTACGTAAGAAATTGAAAAATCAAATTCATAATTCTAATTATTTACTATGTTACCCATACACTTTTACAACGAGTATCATTCGTAATCTTCAAGTTTAATTATTATTATGTATTTTTATAGTTGTCAAAACGGGCCTTTTATTTTTTGACAAAAGAACAATGGCAATATGTATATGGCATACATTGTTTTAGCTGAGATTTTTTTTCTTTAACTCAGGGTGATGTTTTGAATGAGTTTGTGCAAGAATTTTTGTTCGAGAATGTTGAGAATAGTATATATTCAGTCATAAACGTTTGTAGGTTATGTCTGGGTAACTTGAAAGTAATTTATTTATTTCTACTACACTACAATATTCTTACCTAGTTGCAAGGAACTCTACACTTAGACATAAACTGGATTGTTGACTCATTTACTGCAATAAATACAATTATTACTTAATATAGTTACTAATTGTCACTTAGCAGATAAAATATATAATGGCAACACTAAGCTTTTTATTTATTATGATTTTTTTGTTATCCGTTTTGAACCAGCCCAATTATACTTTAAAAAACGTAGACATTAAATAGAATGTCTTTCGTGTATAACTCACTTTCAGACGCTCAAATTTAAGTGAGCTAAGATTTCGCCATTGTTCTTTTGCTGACAATTATTGTTATAATAAAAAGGAAAAGTATGCTGATTTAGAGTAGTGCTGTCCAGATAGTAATATTGTATGTATGTGTGTTGCAGCCGCGCTACGTGCTGCAGGGCCACTGGGACAGCCGCGTGGAGGTGGCGCCCGTGACGTCGGCGTCGGCCGACAACACCGTGTGCAAGACGGGCAAGTTCACCGTCGCCTGGGAGCGAGTGGCCGCGCCGCCCGACGCCGACAAGTGGTACAACTTCACGCTGCTGGCCGCGCAGCTCAACGAGCTGGAGGACGGCGTGGCGCCCACCGACTCGCGGCGCCGCCCCGACCAGCGCCTCATGGAGGAGGGGCTGTGGGACGACGCCAACAACGAGAAGCTGCGGCTCGAGGAGAAGCAGCGCGCCAAGCGCCGCGAGCTGGAGGCCGCGGCCGAGGCGGCGGCCGCGCGCGGGCTGGCGGCCCCGCCGGCGCCGCGGCCGCTGTGGTTCTCGCGCCAGGCGCTGTCGGCGCACGCGGCCATGCCGCAGCCGCACCTGCGCCACCTGTACACCAACCGCTACTGGGAGTGCAAGGAGAAGCAGGACTGGGCGGACTGCCCGGACATCTTCTAGCCGGCGGCGGGCGCGCAGCACCGCATGGAGTCTCAGTCGTCAGCGTCGCTCTAGGCTAACGTTGTATTCGTTTACGCCGTCACATTTGCGTTGGAAGTTTTACTCATTCCAAGTTACTGTGGTTGTTTTTATTATTTATTGTTATTTTTCAAAATTAGTTAATCATACGGTTAATGTGTACATAATTCTTATTTATGACGCTATCTCAATTTCCACGCGACTCGTGGCCTAATAGTTAAGTTGTTAGCTAATAGACATTTGTGAGCACTGCTTTGGTCGTACGTTTCAAACGTTTCGAAGCTTCACACTCTACGACTAACAACGAAAGTATTTCACTTACATTATCGAAACTAACAGGCTTGTCACAGTGTTCCAACTAACACGATTCATTATTCAAACGAGTTAATGCTTTGGCAGTCCCAAACAAACAGGAGTTGTATTCACGAAATGTTCTGGACTTGATTATGAAGGTATTGTTGTCAGTTACAAACTGTCTGATGTTTATAAAGTTTTTTTTAATCCCACTCTTGGGGCCTGGTAATTATGTCTTAATTTAGTTGTATATTATCTTCTGTAGAAGCCAAGAAAATTAATAAGTAGACGTGAATATAAAATTATATAAAATCAGGTGCTTCTAATGAACAGGTTTCAATTTTAATCAATAATTAATATCGTCATTGCTACTAATCTAGAATGTGACAAATGTCTAGCGGGCATTAAACGAAGCTCTTTTACGTCCTAATAGAAAATGTCGCGTCGTAAAACTATCTTTTAATGCCTTAAAGTAGGAGCAATAGAGCATTATCTTTGTAAGTGTTAAAATTGAACACAAGTTGATATCAGGATATTGCTGTGCGCCGACTGCTGACTGCTGACTGCTGACTGCTCGGCGACCGACGGCGTCGCGGTCTGATATCAACTTGTAGTGCTCTAGAATATTTTGTAAGGTCTATTGCAAATGTACATTTTCAAGTGGATGTAAGATAATTTGTTAATATTTTTATTATAATAGAATGATATTTGAATACGAAGCCATAAACATCTGTATCATGTTGATTATGAAAATAAAATATTATGTCACAGAATATTTTAAGTTTATTATTTTTAACCCCCGGCATTGTGGTGCTTGGTAGTAGACTCGCTGCTTTCCAAACTCAATACCGGACCATTCTACACATTAGGCTATGCAGATGACATAGCTAAAATGGTTAATGGTAAATTTCTGAACATAGTCTCTGGATTGTTACAACAGGCATTGAGGATGACAGAGGAATGGTGTACAAAGAACCACCTCTCTATCAACCCAAATATATTCTTAGTGACAGTCAGGCAGCAATCAAAGCCATGACATCCTACAAAGTGGACTCCAGACTTATTCTGGATGCTATCCAAGCCCTAAACAGCCTTGGGAAGCATAACAGGGTGAGACTGATGTGGGTCCCTGGACACAAAGGAATCCATGGTAACGAAATGGCAGATGAACTGGCAAGAGAGGGCTCGGCAAATGATTTTGTGGGTCCAGAACCATGTGTAGGCATTTCGAAGCGTCTCGTAAAAGCCACATTTATGGAGTCTGCAGATCACAGACAATGAACACAATGGCCTATGTTCATGTTGGGGGAGTTTGGTTTCCGCACTAAGTTCCTCAAATGTGCCTTTGTACGTGGGCCATGGCGGCCGTTTGGTGGTTATTCCAACCAGCCCACCTCCCTCCAGAAGTCAATTAGAGCTCCTGGTTTCCTCAAAACATCTGGCTGACCCGAGGGTTTGTGTGTTCTTATCTGGGTGACACCTGTGCATACAAACAGAACGTGCTCAACGGTTTCCTCGGCCTCCATGCATACCCTGCACAGAGGACTGTCCGTTATGCCTATTGTGTGGAAGTGTTTGTTGAGTGTTCAGTGTCCCGTGATGGTCCCCGTTACCAGGCGCAGGCCATTCCTGTCCAGGCGGCAAATACGCCTGGTAAGCCTGCTATCCAAGGATGGCAGAGCTTCTTTGAATTGCCTACGGCCCGGTGTCGAGGTCCACCAGTTCTGCAGCCTAATTGCGTAAGTAAATTCCGAATTTACTTACACAATTAGGTTGCTGGCCTGTGTCTGGGTAATTCTTGTAGCCACCTGCGTATTTGTTTTTGTTCTTGCCTATAACAAAACATAGGATGTCCGTGACTACCGCAGGACCCCGACAGCAACCGCTTCCATATTTGGTAAATAATTACTACTCAATTGGTACCAATTAGTACCCGAACAACAAAATTGGTACCTTAGTAGTTTTCGAGAAAATCGACTTTGAAGGTGGTCCTGCGGTAGTCACGCTCCATTCAGCAGGACCACCATGAGCGCCGAAAACGGGGGCATGCTACAGCTATTCTAAGTATACAAATAATTACTACCCATAAATGTGATCCATTTCGTAAAAAAAACAGAACTGAATCATTTTTATTTATCGAGAAATCAACGATGATAACTTTCGCTCGCTCGTTCAGCAGCGCCACGACTTTGAATGTTGATTCCAAGTTGGAGGAGCCTGCGACTTTCCTCAAAACTACATAGAAAATTACTACCCTGCAAGATAAAATTGATACCCAGAATTCACAACTAGTACTCCAGTAGTTTACGAGATATACCATGCCATTGGTGGGGTGGCGGTAGTCACGGTGTTAAATTTTCATTTCAAGATTTCCCTATTAAAAACTTAGTGAATTCTGTCCAAATGTATACAAAAATTACTACTCCTACAAAAGATAAAGCGAACAAAAATTCAGATACATAAGTGTTGTATTTTAAGAGAAATTAGCTTTCATTACTTTTCCATACTAAATCTTCGCGTATAACCCGACCATATTAAGTTGTCAATGGTATTGAGCAGTACACTCGTGCAAAAAAGTTTAAAAAGTTTTGGACCATAGACAAGATAGAATGAGATTCAAAATTATGTGAAGAAAATCGACGATTGAAAAATTGTCGTCACTGTTTGATATTTTAACTGAGTAGAACTTAAAATGAGCCCTGTAATATGAATATACATGATTACTTTGTGTGAAGTATAACATAAAGCCAGTTGATCTCCGTTTGAACGCGTCTTGACTCAAGTTTTTTGGCTAAACTTAGGTAAGTATATCTAGATAACGTGCATATAATAACAATAACTATATTTGTTAAAACTTAAAATAATTATTATGTACTTACAAGTACGTATTTGAAATAGTAACTGATTGTTATTTTTAGATTAAACTTGGATTAGAGTAAAATCATCTAAAGTCTTGAACATAAACATATTATAAAGCTTTAAAACAATTAGCCCCAAGTTTCTCAGCTCTAAATTATCGCAGAATTAATGTGACAAATTGTCAAGCACGCGTTATCTGCTGTGATTCGCTGTTGAAAATTTATTAAACCAATCACAGCAGATAACGCGTGCTTGACAATTCTGCGATAATTTAGAACTGAGAAACTTGGGGTAATTAACAACCTTTTATTTTTAATAACTTGAATTATGTCTATTAATGTTAGGTAATTATATTTGAGATTATTTTTTATGTTTACATTTCGCGTATACATTTTTCCTTTTATTTTTATTGGTTGTTTTTATAAAGATATTCATGATGTTCATGAAAGTACATACTTTCTATAAAAATAAGTATCATCACGTTTTCATTTTTAAGAGATAAATTGTAAATGATTACCTACTGTTGTTATTCACCCTATGTACTTTTAAGTTATCTAGGTATTTCAATACCTAGATAACTTACTTGTGTGTATGACTAGATGTATGAATGTGTGTGAAGCAAAAGAAGTATGTAAGGATCGTAGCAGGTGGCGTTCTGTAGTTTCTGCCTACCCCCATGGGAAAAAGGCGTGAGTTAATGTATGTATGTATGTACATAAGTTGTACATATCTTGTGAGCCTGCCATAATAATAATCTGTAAAAATAAGTATCATCACGTTTTCATTTCTAAGAGATAAATTGTAAATGATTACCTACTGTTGTCATTCACCCTATGTACTTTTAAGTTATCTAGGTATTTCAATACCTAGATAACTGTCTATGGTCCAAAACTTTTTAAACTTTTTCGCACGAGTGTACTGCTCAATACGATTGACAACTTAATATGGTCGGGTTATTACGCGAAGATTTAGTATGGAAAAGTAATGAAAGCTAATTTCTCTTAAAATACAACACTTAGGTATCTGAATTTTTGGTCGCTTTATCTTCTGTAGGAGTAGTAATTTTTGTATACATTTGGGCAGAATTCACTAAGTTTTTAATAGGGAAATCTTGAAATGAAAATTTAAGACCGTGACTACCGCCACCCCACCAATGGCATGGTATATCTCGTAAACTGCTGGAGTACTAGTTGTGAATTCTGGGTATCAATTTTATCTTGCAGGGTAGTAATTTTCTATGTAGTTTTGAGGAAAGTCGCAGGCTCCTCCAACTTGGAATCAACATTCAAAGTCGTGGCGCTGCTGAACGAGCGAGCGAAAGTTATCATCGTTGATTTCTCGATAAATAAAAATGATTCAGTTCTGTTTTTTTTACGAAATGGATCACATTTATGGGTAGTAATTATTTGTATACTTAGAATAGCTGTAGCATGCCCCCGTTTTCGGCGCTCATGGTGGTCCTGCTGAATGGAGCGTGACTACCGCAGGACCACCTTCAAAGTCGATTTTCTCGAAAACTACTAAGGTACCAATTTTGTTGTTCGGGTACTAATTGGTACCAATTGAGTAGTAATTATTTACCAAATATGGAAGCGGTTGCTGTCGGGGTCCTGCGGTAGTCACGGACATAAACATAGGGGGTCATTGTAGGAACTATTTTTACCGACTTCAAAAAGAGGAGGTAATCAATTCGATACGTATGTGTATGTAATATTATTGGAACTGCACAATATTCACATAAGTTACTCTATGTGGGCTTCTAAAGTCAGTTATAGAACTGACCGATGGAAAGTTCAAAAATCACATCAAACGTGTGTCCTTATTAAAAAAGCAAATTATAAAATCAAGGACTACGTTGAAGATAAAACAATTTGGCTTTAGCTCCTTCTGCGCATGCGGTTTCCCTGGTTACTTATAAACGGCACAAATATGTGTATATCTCTAACTATTCTCAATCTCATTTTTTCTTCATTTAATAAGACTTTTTACAATGGTTTTCATCATCATCTTTATAGCCCTATTGCTAAGAATAGTTACAGCACTGATAACAACATTTGTGCCTCATATTAAATTTAGTCTTGTTATACTTTTTATAGATTCTTTTACCGATTCTTTTGTAAATATGTGAACATTGTAGGCCTTCTAGATTGTTAACATTTTATCTCGTTTTACTTTTTTTATGTTTTGTTTATTTATTATACAATCATTTTTTTTAGTTTCTTACGACTTATTGTCGGGCCTGCTTTGTCCCCCCATCTAAGTACTGCTGTAACATGGAAATATTGTAAAAACAAACCATTTTTTAAAAGATTAACCATGGAGTTTCTTGCCGGTTCTTCTCCATAGGAAACGACCAACCCGAACCGTGCACCTTTTGTCGACGTTTTATAAGTGCCCATGTAGGCCTATGTGAAATAAAAAATATTGATTTATTGATATTTTTTTAAACAAGAGTGCCAAACTTCATTAGTGTAGGTATGTATGTATCTTTGTCCACGCATATCTCCGAAAATACTTATCGGATCGTGATAATTATGTGTGTTGGATTGAATATCTCTCAACTTGGGGTATAGTGCAAGTTTCTTTAAAATCGGTCCAGCAGTTTTTAAGATATGAAGCAAACAACCTAACTCCTTAGCGACAAACAGCAGGAATGTGCAAATGGAGTTATAATGATCCGTCAACACAAACAGAGCTGCACCATTTTTTTTTCTATAATCCTTATTTTCACTTAACTTCCAGCAAGAATTTTGAAGACAAAAGATTTTGTATTTTCAACATTTTATTAAGAAAACGGAAACAGTGAAAAAGTACATAACTGTAAATTGCAGTTGGTTACAATATTGTTTATATAAACAAATCTTTTACAGTTAAAATCGGTACTAAATTTTTACTCTATTCACATTTACAAAAGGAACATCAGTAATTAATAATGTACAGGAGAAAATGCGAACAAAATCAATATTATTGTCGCGCCTGCATGACCCTAAACATAACTATAGAAAAGATTACGCAGTCGTGGACGAATCCTCATATTTATAAACACTTTTAAATCAATTTAACATCTACATAGATATATAATGGAGAGACAATTAACTCACAATCTAGTATCATACATTGGTAGCAAACATAAACCAAAATCAATGACTTTTCCACGACTGTTAGTAAATCGAAATTAATAATAATTTTGTTTTTGTAACTATTATAAGAGAAGCTGATCGAACACAAGCATCTCACCTTCTGACATCTAGGCGCAAATCATTACAGAATAATAAGTCATGTTCATAGTCCTTAAAAACGAGTAATGTAAATATAAAAGACGACATCCTGAAAATTACACGAACTAAAAAAAAAATAACCTGCTTTGTATGCTACCATACCATTCGCAGGCTGTGATTGCTTGTCACCGAGTTGTAGTCGGCAGAAAAGATGACAGACCACAACAAACAACTTTATCCACACTCCATAAAAATCGGACAAGTTGTATGAAAAATAACAATCCAAGAGGCATTTCAGATAAAATAAAATATGCAAAAATTCTATCATATTAATAAAATAAAGTGATAATTGTGAAATAAACGGCAACCACAGGTTCTTATATATGCCAGTTTCTTGTAGTTTATTATAATGTACCCATTTCACAGAACGTCGTCTTATTATTACTTTAGTTAGGCGTAAGTAAGGAACAGAGTAAAAACCTAGAATAATTATTAAACAGTTAGATGCAAAGCAGATAAATAAAATTTCTCATATTGGTACATATTATGATACAGAACGTTCGTCTCATTTTCTAGACAAATACTTCTATAGAGTGGTACTACGGCACTGAAAATGTTGTAGTACATTTTTACGTATTTATTCAGAAAATGACACAGTCGTACAAAACTTATGTCTCAGCATTAATTTATTTATACATTTACACTTCGCCAAATAGCTTTCCTAAGCAATATCACTCCATTACCTAAACAAAATAATTACATTTATTTCAGCTCAAGATAATTAATTTTAGCTCATCCATACTCTCACTATATTTATTATTATCTTATGTATAGTTTTAGATCTCCAGATACTTTGCGTAAAAAAATATTCAAGTAGCTTTTAAAATACGATAAAATTAATATATTAAAATGGTTATGTTTACTGCTTTAGTAATTGCGATACATATTTTATTATTTGGAGAGGCACAAGACCCCGAGCGTATAGCACGACGCGCCACCCCGCCGCCCGTGCCGACTCAAACCAACACATAGCACGATAGCAGATATTCTATTTACATTATGATGTGAATGCTACGGATTCGTGCGCATAGAAAGTCAGCTAAGTCCTTAACACAATGGAAATACATGACACATAGGTTTGTATCAGGATAATTAAATATAGCAGTTTATTAGTAGGACCGGACGCGCGGCGGGGCGGTCGGGCCGCGCTCTGTCACTAATCTGTTCCGTGTGTAGTTACAACATCCAAAGAGATCTTTTTATCTACAACGTCTAGGATGCACTAAAACGTTAAAAGTCCGATAAATTTCTGCATGTCTATATATACATATTTTACAAGGGGAAGAAATAATAAATAATTTCTAAACCTTTGATATGAGCTTCCTCTCAGTACATTGAACAATATTAGAAAAACATTATCTCTCTGAAAAGAAAATGAAATTAATGTACACTATATTTACAATGTTGTGGCCGTTCATACAGTTTTTTTTTTTTGTAACGAATGCCATCGTGATTCACTAATGTGATACTTATTTTATTATAGAAACCCAAATGAGTTATTTTTTTGGATAACCTAGTTATTATTGAAATAGATCTAGCTTGCTCTCAGCTTTTTTATTGGAATGGGCCCTAAGCTCAAATAGTTATTACTTAATTACATCAGACCCTTCGTTTCTAGAATTGATTTGTACAAAAAAGTAGCTAGTTGTTTGTTCTAGTGCTGATAGATAGATAGTTCATGTTAATATTGGCTGGATGTAGAATTCAGGAGCAAGTTTGATGTGGAAGACATTAATTCAAGTGATTTCATTGTCTGGCTGTTAGTTATCTTTAGTACACTTTTGTCGCAGGGATAAAGCTGAGTTTTAAGTTTTGAAACAATAAATAACGGTGTAGAAATTAAGGACTTGCACTTTAAATAAACATTGGAATCAAGAAATGGCAGATTAGCAATTCTGAAAATAAAACTCGTAAGCAACGTCGAAGAAATAGTAACCCGCGATAATATGGAAATGCGAAAAGACATCCGACTGAATATCTTAAGTAAGAGGTCATAATTCGCCTATTTCCTCATCTAATATTAAACCAATTTAAAAGGAAGATAAATACTGTGCTCCTATGTTTTCCTTTAGCACTAGAACCCTCAAACGATGCTCAAAATTGCGCTGTCAAGGCTTAGTGTACAAATTTGACAACTTTAAATGAAAAAAGAAAAACATAGAAGCACAAAATATATCATAATATCCGGGATATACTGAAGGAGGAAATAGGCGAGAGGCAAACCTCAAATTATGGCATTTCCCTAAAAAAATTCAGTCTGTGTTCTCAAACCAATAGGAGCGCGAGCCGGGCGGGGCGTCGTAGCACGACCGAAATTGTCGTAAATTGTTAAGGGGCGTCTAAACGGGCTATATTTTACGACAATTTGTGGCTGCAATACTGTGGCCGGCAACATTGCTAGCAATACCAGCCACACTATGCAATATTTTAAGGATGGCCCGGCATTATAGCCACATATTTTTTGGTATGTCAAAATGTTTTTATGTGTAGCCGGCGTGTGGCCGAACGATCGCCTCGCAATCGAAAATACTGCAATATATCTGGGCCATCTATATTGTTGTTCTGTTTTACTGTATATGCGCGTCCCTTTCCCCCTGCGACGTGAAGTACTTTGCTTTTACTTTACTTTCGTTTTGCTTCTACTTTACTTTTTTTTCGTTTTTCTGCCAAAACAATGTAAGCGGCTGCGATGAGCGTCATTTCGTCGGCCATTGTTGCTGGATTGTGTGGCTCATTAAAGGGTTCTGAATCAAAGGCCATACTATTGCAGCCATATTGCAACATGTTGCCTGCAATTGATTGCTCAACCATAAAATGCACTAAAATGTTTTTTTGATGGCTGGGCAATGTTTGCCAATAATTGCAGCCACAAATTGTCGTAAAATATAGCCCGTTTAGACGCCCCTTTAGAAAAGCAAAAAACACATTTTCTGCCACATTTAACGCCATCAAGTGTCAAGTATACAAATCACATACTTATAGGCAGAAAATGTTTTTTTGCTTTTCGAACAATTTACTAGTAATGAAATAGGAGTACAAAATGAGTACAATTTTTTAAGCATGCTCCCGTTTCATCACTTCTATGCCAGCTGGAATATTAGCGTGGTCGTGCCGGGAAAGAATCTTGCCAGCACGATCTTTATATCTGCGATAATTGAGAGGTACAAAATGTTTAAATAGTGGTATAAAATAGTACCAATTAAAAGGATTTGAGTACCATCTAAAGTTATAATGAATTCGTTTATGGTCGTGCTACGAAGTACAATACGTTTCAAGCACCTAATCGACCCTCCACGGGATTAAAACAATCAAATTTAACAAAGTTGTTTTCAGAAGCACTGTCTTTTTTTCAGCAATTAATTTAAAACTTGGTAAATTTTCATTAAGACATTTTAAGATGCAAGCGTTTTTATTTATAAATTGTTCTGAGATTTCAAGTTTACAAAAATATACTGAAACACCTACCTTTGGTATGACTAACTACGACATATTAGGTATACTAACAACTGTGAACTACAACTGTAAATCAAACATATATTATTCTCTTTTATGCACAAATAATATCTCCTGTGTGAATTCTAGAAAAACCTGATGTAATCGAATTATACGTGTTCATTTAAATTGGTTGACTACTAAATTCTAAGAAGAATTGTGATCATTATTCTCATCATCAATACAGCAAAATTTTTGATGGAATAACACTGTTTGCTTTTTGAAATAAAAAAACGAAAAAACACATTACTGCGGATTTTTTTTTCTGAGTTCTATAATTTTCATTCATTTACAGTTACAATTCTGCAAATCAATAAAAATGCTTATCTGACCAAATAATATTATTTTGAGTGCTCGACAAAAAATATAGTTTCTTATATAATATTCAATAAGTTTGCCATGTTAGAAGGCATGCCAAGGACCCTGACGTAACAGTACAAGTAAAAGGCCAATACAAGACTAATTTTAAATCTGAGTAAAATTAGAAATGCTTATTGTAACATTTACGTATGTGTGAAAAGAATAATATTATTCTAAGTCGCATAAATTTCGTAGTAATAATATTTAATTTTTAGTTTTTCAAGTCGACTAGTTTCATCTCAAATTTAGGATCCGAAATCCCAAGCAATAGCACATAGGCCCGCTCGCATGCAAACTCACTTAAAACAAATAGCTTCAAATACATATTTCTATGTCTGCAAACTTCAAGATAGAATATTTAACACAATATGTACTTAGTCAGATGTCAAGCGAACGAGCCCTAGCCAAAAACGTACGAACAATGTTTTGGTAAAAAAAACAATCACAAAAAACCTTTGTATACGTAAATGCGGTTTTTCACACAATTGCCTATTTTACATCATAACTATAATTCCCACTTAAAGTATGTTCAGAGTGATTTTAGATAAACCATGATATTCATTAGGTAGGTACTCATAACACGATTCATAGAGAAGCCTTAGTTTTTTTTTTAGTTTTTTAAATTTCACATACCCAAAGTAACACTCATCCACATGAAACTGGTTTTAATAATAATTAACTAAGGACATGATTGATGAATTTTTAATGACTTCTTAATGACTATATAAATGTTTGGTCAAACTTTTTCCTTGTCATACTGGCGTTTGTACGACAAAAAAGAAAACGCCCGGCGCCGAGCATACCGCGCGGAAGCGTTTTTCATCGATCTACAAACACAAATCCTCATGTATAAATTATTTAGATGTTAACTTCACATATTGACACTATTCTACTTGATCATGATCTTACTATTGAATACAAATTAAAATTTTATGTACAGAATAATGTACATTCCAACTCTTAACAGAAGAAAATAATAAAAATCACACAGCCAGAGGTGACAGTACATAACATTTCTTACATTATAATATGATCTCAAAATTAACTTGTTAAAGTTGACGAGTTCAATACAAAATCACATCATAGCAAGATCATGTCCAAGCGTGGTCGCGCCGCCCCTAGAATGGCCAGTTACTCCTTATAAGATCTTCATTTTATTTACAGTAGGTAGTATCTAATGGTAAAACTTAAAAATATATAACAAAATAGACTTGAGTGGCTAGTTAGAAAAATCTACCAAATATTTGTGATTACAGTATAACAAAAGCATAATAAAAATCAACAGAAACAAAATAATACATGCCTCTTCGAGTGGTACCGAAAAATTTGTAATGTTCGTCTGGCGCGCTGCGTCTTGTGGTGTACGGAAGGCAGCCATGACACACGCCAAAATTACCGCACAAAGTGTGCAAAATATACCTATGTTTCATAGTTGGGTTATTATTCATTTATCGGAAGCCGAATAAAATCGGCCATGTTAAATACGTTAATAATTCTAACAATATTAGGCATAGCACGCACTGCGATTTTTATTCGCGCGAATTTTTTTGGTACTATTTGAGCTCGATTTTTTTCCGCAATGCTAGAAGCAAGCTTCATACATTTCCATAGGTCCCAGAATGGGCGGAAAAACATTCGCGCGAATAAAAATCGCAGGAGTGCTAAGCCAATGCAAGAAAAACCCTTCAGTGATTATTACCAAATTTCTTTTCAGAGGCCTGCAGATTTAAGTGGTGAGATCTCTTGCAATTTTTTTCAACAAAATAACCAACTAAACAAACCTGTATTAAAAAAAAATGGGTATAGCCTTACAAGGATCTTTTGGCGCTTGTTAAAAATCTGAACTAAGGTCGACATATTTTTTGAGTGTTTACAAAAATGCATACTAAGTATTATATTCACAGCGTATCTTTGTGTTTCTGAAGTTAGTTCTGTCAACTATTTCGCAAGAAACAGTTTAACTGCATAGAGTAAGCGAGATAGGATGATGCGACAAACGTTAGCGAGTGAAAGAGACAGTTATACAATGCTATCTTCACTTTTAATATTGACACAAAAATAGCTACTGCGCAGGCTCTTGCATCCAATTCAGAGACACAAAGATCCGTTGTGAGTATTATACAATGTTTTTTAAGTTCCAAGAGACCCTTGCAGCACATATGCTGTTAATGTAGAACCACTGATCATTTGTTTTGTCCAGGTCATCCCATCGGCTTCTACTGGTCTGCTGCAACGCCTTCCGGCTGTGTCACGCCACCACATAGTACATATTTTGACCCACAGCTGAATCATATATTTACACACATTATGCAAAGTTTGGTGTGTGTCATGCATACCTGCGCGAACAGACTATGTCAAGTGTCACATCTACCACACCACGGAACTATCAGTAACATTGTACTCGGCTAGCAGTCAAGTCGTGTGTTACTTCTAACTGGTAACATTACAATTAAACAAATTTTAAAGGTTAAAGCAAGACATGGTGTTAAATTACGGCGAATGCAAAATAACATCACAGAAATTGTGACTTTCACGCACAAATGGTAATGTTGTTACATTCACAACACCATCCTCTTGAAACATTCCACGCGCCAGACCACAAACAAAAACAACGTCATCCTCTAAATTAATTTTAACAAATTAAAGTGCAAATTGAACTGTTAAATGCTTATTGCCACATACTTTGAAGCGAAATTAAATTTACTCCAAGTACAGTGAGTACACTGCTTAGATAGTGTAATCACTTCACATATTTGATAGTATGAACGAGATACCGATCAGTCGCTTCACAGTCCGTCACGAGAAGAGCGCACGCCGACGCCTCCACACTGGCGACACGGCTCTAACGAGTCCGTCACGTCACTCTCACCGCACCTTGCTCGCCCGTCGAGGATGCAATAATCACTAGCATCGTCACCTCACTCGTTACTCGTACGATATTTCGTCTCGAGGGCATCGCGGAAAGATTCAACATCGTATGTTTTTATTTGTTTTTTTTTACTAATGTAAACTATAGTAACATGTAGCTTGAACACTCGCGAGTATCGGCTCGGTGACGAGCGACTCCGAGCCTCGGCGAGCGCCTCCCCAGCGCGCAGGCGGCGCCCGGCGCTACTCGCTACTCGCTGAAGTAGCGTAGCTTGCCGCCGCCGCAGCGCACCACGTCCTCCCAGGCTGCAACACAACACACAACAGCGGTTAGGCACGGCTCGTGCACACCCCTAGCGCCCAGCGCCCTAGCCCGCGGGCCCACACTCACCTGCGCCCACGTAGTCCACCAGCTGCAGCAGCTGCGCGGTGTCGTGCGGCGGCTCGGGCGGCACGTATCGCAGCGCGGCGCAGCCTGCGCGCACGGGCACGCCGGGCTCGGGCGCGTCGCGCAGCAGGTCGCAGCGCGGCCGGCGCGCGCCGCCGCCCAGCAGCTGCTCGTTGAGCTCGAAGCCGAACGTGACGCCGTCCATGTCGCGAGGCTGTGCCGCCTCGTCCAGCAGGATGACGGGCGGGCGCCGGTCCTGCACCACGTCGGGCTCGGGCTCGGGCGGCGCGCAGGGCTTGCGGGCGGCGCGCGGGGCCGCCTTGCCGCGCCGCGCCGCCGCCGCGCGGGCCTCCAGCGCGGGGTAGCCGTCCGCGTCGGCGGGCGCCGGGGCCGCCGCGCCGCCCTCCGCGTAGAAGTTGCACGACTCGATGAGGTCGGGGATGTTGTGGCGCGTGCGCGCGATGTCGGCGTAGGACGCCACGGGCGGGGGCGGAGGAGGCGGGGGCGGGGGCGGGGGCGCGGGCGCGGCGGGCAGCGAGTGCACGGAGTCCATGTCGTCGTTGGAGTCGTTGGAGCGGTCGGAGGGGGGCGCGCGCGGGGAGGGGGCGCGCGTGCGGCGCGGCTGCACGTCGTCGGCGCGGCGGCGCGGCTTGCGCTTCTTGGTGACGGTCTGGAAGTCGGTGAGCTCGGCGGCGGCGGCGTCGGGCGGGTCGGCGTAGAGCGCGTCGTCGCCCCAGGAGCGGCGCTCCTGCTTGGCGGGCTGGTGCGCGCGCTCCTTCTTGTCGCCGCGCAGAGGAGCCTCGGGCACGTCGGTGAGGTCCTCCAGCTTGGTGCGCGACAGCTCCTCGAGGCTGGAGGCTCGCTGCAGCTTGCTCTCCTTGTCCTTGCGGCGCTCGGTGGAGCGCTTCTTGCTCTTGTCGTCGGCGTCGTCCTTGTGCTTGACGCGGCTCAGCTTGGCTCCGCGCCCGTTGTCCGCGTTGGACTCGATGAACCGAAGCAGCTCGTTGACGTCCTTGTCCCCTTGGTAGCCGTCAATCTGTTGGCAGTCGATGACGGTCTCGTTCTTTGAAGACTTTTTCCTCCGAGGTTTTTTGTGTTGACTAGATCCCGAAAGAGGTGAACTGAATCCTTGTACTGAGTTGCCGTTTTCGTCTAAAGACTTCTGTAACAGGAAAGATATTCTCTTTTAATTTTCTAAATAATGATCAACTTAGTTATAATGACAAATAGGTAGGTGAATTATTGAACAGAATAGCTAATTAGCCATATAATAGTTGAAGCTAGATGAGAAAATGTTGGAGTTACCTTGTAGTCGTCCGAGGCGGAGGTGCCGGTGGAGCCGTAGTTAGGTCGCGACAGCGGCAGTCCGTTGAAGCTGCTGGAGATCACGCTGCGAGGCTGCCCATGGAAACGTTCAGGTTTATTAACAATCAGTTCACAGCAGGATTACAGTGAACAGGGAATGTGCAAGATTTTCATTTTATTTTTAAACTATAATATTAAGATAACTAATAAATGCTTCAAAAGCGAAAAATAGTAGTTTATGTTTATGCAATGGTCATATAATAGGGGTTATTAAAACACGAGTGTGGGTTTATCACATAAGGCGAAGCCGAATAATATTAACACGCGAGTGTTTTAATACCTAATTATATGCCGTTGCATACACTATTTTATCTTCACTCATAGAGTTGAAATAAAATAAAAGTGGAAACGGAAAAATATGCAGTATGGCGGGCAATTTAGATTCTCATTGCACCATGACTGTCAATGTCAATGAGCCCTTAAGCGCCAATAAATTAAAAAGTAAAAGTGTGCTATAAAAATTAAAAAGTTATTTTATGATGCAGTTGTTTGAAAATCGAAGGAAAATGTTGCACTGTAAATGGCTTTTTTTTTTATTTTACCTATCCACGAATATAAAATACGTGTTTATGCAATATTTTTTTAATTCATATTTAGAACATTACGTTGTGAGTGTAGATAAAATAACAATTAAGTATTCTTCTTTTAATATACTAAATAATTAACAATTAATTATTTTAACTATCCCATTCGTTCATTTTTTTTATTCCATTCGTGTGATTCTTGTTTGAAATTCGTGACTGAGAAGTGACGTAAAGATCCAATATTTATTTATTAGCTAAAATTTAAAAGTAAACAGTTTTGTGGAAAATAAAGTCACATCATGGACACTGCAGCATAAAATTGTTAAGAGTTTTCATGACTTTTTATTACTGTACTTTATAGATAAAATACCTAAAAATAATACATGCACATTCCCTATTACAGTAAGGAATAGCAGTAGACAAGAGGATTAGATTTAATATGTCACCTTAGGATCTACGGCGACCGCCGACTGCACCGTCGACGATGTCGTGTTGCAACTGGACACAACCTCCGGTGTTGTGATGCAACTAAACGATATAGCGGAATCGACCTGCGGGAACAAACCAGCGCATTAGTGCGACTCCTAGCTTACACTAGACTCAACAAAACATTCAACTAAAGTGGACATCCTACCTCGTCATTGGTGGTAGCCGACACCCCGGAGTTGCGCGATAAGTTCTCACCGGAATTGTTTTTAAAAAGATTTTCAAACAGTAGAACTTTAAGGACATTTCTATCTAGCGCACTTTTCTTCACGTAGCTACTGCCGGGGTGTTCTGGGGGCGTCTGTTGTCTTTTCTTCTTAACAATGTTCAGTTTATTATTTTCGGAGACGAGAGGTTTCATATCGTTATTATTTTCAATTTCGAATAACTGGGGAGTATTAACATCACTATTAGATGGCGAAACTAAAGGCTTGGGTAATGTTAGAAAAATATAAGCATTGTTAGGAAGCTGGGTTAAAATAATACGATCGCTCTTCGTGGTAAGTTCGACTTCAGGTTTCGTAGTAAGATCTTCATCGGGATTCCTGATATGTTGATTATCAGGTTTCGTAATATGTTCGTCATCAAGTTGCCTGTTATGTTCGTCATCAGGTTCCCTGATATGTTCATCATCAGGTTTAATCGTATTTTCGTTTTCAGGTATCGTGATATGTTTATCAGTTTCATCTACACAAGTCATCTTCGAACACTCTTGTTCTGTGTTATATTGTATAACACTATTAGAGTGACCGGTAACATTAAAGTCTGAGACTTTTAAGGCTTGACATATTTCGTCATCTTCGTATCCACGAGTAGTTGTCATACAGTTGCTCTCTTCACTATTACCTATTGACTGTAAAAGTTTTTGTTGTTTAGAAACATATTCAGTGAACGAATCATCTATATTACTTTTTTGTGAGTGACTAGGATTAACATCTGTCAACTCTACGTCTCCAGCTTGAGACTTGTCATTTTCTACACACACAAAAGGATTTGTGAGCCAATTAATATCTTCCCCTTCATCAGATGAATTATAGCATTTAGTAGATGAATCAAATGATCGACCTGCCTGCGTCGTATCTTCAATACTTTTTAATTTACTTGAAACATCATTTAAGATTGAATTTGTTGTACCATCCATTTTACTTGAACATGCTATGGTGACGTCTTTTTTAGTAGTTTCCTGAAGACATTTTTCCTTATTATGTGCATCTATAAAATGGCTAGGTTGATAGACTGGTGGGAGGTGTTTACCTATGGACATAGGTCTAACATTTCTTTCATCCGACAATATCGGCACTATTAAATTTGCACCTATTCGTTGCCTACTCCTTTTTCTTAATTCAATATCACATTCTTTATCATATTCAAAGCTTTTGATAACATTGTGTGCTTCTTCATCATGATGAAGTACATCATTAAAATGTTTAGTGTCAATCGCTTTAAATTCGTCATTTTTATCTTTTTCTGGTAGATCAGATATACGATTATTATTTGAACTGTCTTTAAAGCTATAATCAGGATAATATTGGTCATCATTAATTATGGCAAGGGGTAAAACAACACTATTTTCCATATTTGTACTTTCAATGTTTCTGGGGTCTGATGGAGTAGCAGCATGGGTACTCCGTGTCTTTGATTTGATAATGTTCGCGTGATGTAGAGGGTCGCTATATTTCGATAGGGTTTTATACCAATTATCTACACTGTCAGCCCACAGCTGGGAATCGTCTGTGCGGTGTTCGTTTCTTGTTATTCTAGCAGTCGATCCTTCGATATTTTGGTCGGGCATGGAGAAGCGTCTTTTGTCTTCTTTTGCCACATGCTGCTTGGTTCGGTTCGGGCCGCGCGGTTTTTTGTTTTCATGTTTGGGGGCTATGACAGTCGTACCTTCGGCTGCTCGTCCCTGGTGCACGCGCAGCGCCCGCAGCAGCAAGTCCTGGGGAGGGGTACGCACCTGGTTGGAGGGCGTGGTGGTGGTGACCGCGCGGCCCGAGCACACGCTGCCGCTGCCGATCTCCAGCGTGGCGCGCGCCGTGTACGTCATCGGGAACATCGGCTTACTTCTTCTGTGAACAAATTTCATGTGGGAGATCACATTCGTTGTGGATTGATTTGATACTTCTTTGAAACGATGAAGATGATGAGTAGTCGTACCTGTTGAGGAGCTCCATCTCGGCGGGCGCGTTGGCGTCGCTGGCGGACACGCGGCGCTCGGCCAGCGGCGGCGGGTTGACGCAGCGCACCGTGGCCAGGTAGGCCGCGCGCGCCGGCTCCTCGCTCAGCAGCGACGCTGCAGCCACAATAATACGATCATGGTTAACTGAACTTTATAATAAGCTTACACCCGGTTCCTCGACACTCAATTATCGGGCTGCTAACGTAATCAACGAATAATACTTTCAGTTTCTCGAAACCCAAATGTGACAAGCGTTTAACAATTTGTCACACTTGACAAAAATCACGAATTAACCACAGTATTTACAGCATTTTTGGGTTACTGGGAACCTTTTCCAATGTAAATCTTTTGTCAACGAGCCTAATTTATAATTTTTAGTCGATTATCCGCTAATTAAAATTAATATTATGATTTTAAAGGCTAACAAAGATAATAGGTGTCGGCGAAAACTATGAAAGGGGTTCAGTACGTAAGAAAAATATATATTAATCAGATTGATTACTAAGATAAATAAAAATAAACTTTTTAAACTGAAAAAGATTACATAATTATAAAGAGAGTTATTTTGTAAGTTAATAAAAAACAAAATTAGAGTCTGATCTGGGAATTGAACCCAGGACCTCAAGCTCACTAAACGAGTCTTATGATAATACCAGCCTGTAACTGACCAAAGACCTGAGGGCAAAGGCCTCTTCTCATTCAGAGAAGGCAGGGCTAAGATGATGGTGCAAAATGGGCCCCAGGCTAGACTCAGAAATAACTTAAGTAACCAAAAACTATCTTTTAGATGTTTCTGTACCCATATGTGTTGTAACACCGTGTACCTATTTTAAATATCTGGCTAGGATCTGTATATGACACTACCATATTGCACCGAAAAAGTCTTTAAAAAATTAATTAGTATGTAGGATGTCATAGGGGGGTCCTTTTTTTAAAGATACAGAAATGGCCAAAAAAAAAAACAATTTAGGAAAGAAATGTACACTTAGGCGTCGAAGTATTCCTCGCTGCCACGTTGCCTGGCAATGCTGATTATTTGCGCAAAGAAAGAGCCAGCCCTCTGGTCACGCACAGTGTCGATCAGTCAGTGTAAGTAGTTTAGTTTTTTTTTTGTATAGTTTACTTTTGTTTAGTGTTTAAGTATGTACATATTTACACCTTTGATTTACAAATAAATAATACTATAATATTGAGGAACCAATCTTTAATCATTATTTTCATGAATATTGAATGTTACACTGGAGTACCGCAGATTGATTGCACAAATTGTGAGGCTTTTTTTAATATTTCTATTTCCATGGGTACAATGGTATTCTTATTGCTGATAGCGATATGTTCCAGACAATTAGACAACCGAATAATGGACCAAACTAACTCATAACTTGAACAATCAACCTGCCTAGCCTTTTCCCAACTATATTGGGGTCGGCTTCCAGTCTTACCGGATTCAGCTAAGTACCAGTGTTTTACATGGAGCGACTGCCTATCTGACCTCCACAACCCAGTAACTGGGTAACACGGTACCCCTTGGCAAGACTGGTGTCAGATCTCAAGCTTCTGACTACCCGTAACGACTGTCAAAGATCTTCAAATGAGAGCAGGGACCAACGGATTAACGTGATTGCCGAGGCACGGAGGAAACTCGGTATGTTGCACTGGTCACCCATCCACGAACCAACCTCGTCAAGCGTTGCTTAACCTTGATGATCGAACAGTGCGGCTGGTATTATTTAGCTACAAGCTCCTCATAACTTGAACAAAATTCTAAATTCAAAATATACTCCGACTGCACAGCATGTTTTTCTTCTTTTTAACGTATTTTTAGATCGCTTCTTAAGCAGCCAGGTTTTTTGACTTTTTGGTTAAGTTTTTTATTTATAACTTCTTAGTTACCATATTTTTTTTTCGAATTTGGTACTTTTAAAGAAAGTCAGTGAGAGCGTGACGGGGGACAGGACGGTATGGAAGAAGAAAACGTGTTGCGCCGACCCCAATAAGTGTTATATATTTTTGAAATCACCTCTTAAAACCCTTCATTTTGATAACCCACAAGATGGGTTTGGAAGAAAAATAAAATTGGCAATATGGCGTCCAAAAGCCGCCATTTTCCTATTTTCCAATTTTAATGTAGTCAGTGACAATCGCAAGGTTAAGACGAATCGATTGACGTAAGAATCATAAAAATCGGCCAACGCGTTGGGTCTCTAGAACGCCACATAGGTAGAGACATACATACATATACAGATAAACACATTAGCCTCCTTCGGCAGCCGGTTAATTAATAGGACAACAAATACGGCATCGTCGTCGCGACATAAGCGAACGAAAGAGACCATCTTATGCTAAGAATGCGTGGAACAGAAACAAAGACTGTTTATCGATTAAGATTACGTTATATTTTCGCTGTTTTCGAGAATGAACGGAATGCATTCTACTAGGGTAGCCTGAAGAAATAAATTTAAGGCATTCATTAATTGTGGCAAGTGATTAGGTAATTGTTCGATGATGAAATTTACAAGAAATAATATTAAGGCATTCATTAATTGTGGCAAGTGATTAGGAAATTGTTCGATGATGAAATTTACAAGAAATAATATTAAGGCATTCATTAATTGTGGCAAGTGATTAGGTAATTGTTCGATGAAAAAAAATTACAAGAAATAAATTTAAGGCATTCATTAATTGTGGCAAGTGATTAGGTAATTGTTCGATGATGAAATTTACAAGAAATAAATTTAAGGCATTCATTAATTGTGGCAAGTGATTAGGTAATTGTTCGATGATGAAATTTACAAGAAATAAATTTAAGGCATTCATTAATTGTGGCAAGTGATTAGGTAATTGTTCGATGATGAAATTTACAAGAAATAAATTTAAGGCATTCATTCATTTTAGCAAGTGATTAGGTAATTGTTCGATGGTGAAATTTACAAGAAATAAATTTAAGGCATTCATTCATTGTGGCAAGTGATTAGGTAATGAAATTTCCAAGAAATTTCCATTCGATGATGAAATTTCCAAGAAATAAATTTAAGGCATTCATTCATTGTGGCAAGTGATTAGGTAATTGTTCGATGATGAAATTTACAAGAAATAATATTAAGGCATGCATTAATTGTGGCAAGTGATTAGGTAATTGTTCGATGATGAAATTTACAAGAAATAATATTAAGGCATTCATTAATTGTGGCAAGTGATTAGGTAATTGTTCGATGATGAAATTTACAAGAAATAAATTTAAGGCATTCATTCATTGTGGCAAGTGATTAGGTAATTGTTCGATTTTGAAATTTACAAGAAATAATATTAAGGCATTAATTAATTGTGGCAAGTGATTAGGTAATTGTTCGATGATGAAATTTTGAGAAATCCACTGACAACTGACATCCGGGTAATTTGTCAGCGGATTTGAGATGTGACATCGTCTTCAGAAACCGGCCCTTAACGTTGTAGAAATGAAAAGATGTTGATTCGATGAAAAAAAAAATCATCAAGCGCAGATAAAATCTTAAGGAGTAGCTGATTTTCAAATGGGAATCACGTCTAAACGGCTAGTCGTAATTTTAAGGAAAAAATATATGTTACATTAGACCATTTTCTCAATAATTTGATCTAAGAAAATTTTGAGTTTTATTCGTACAACATGGTGTAATTAATTTATAAAGTTATGTCTAAAAAGGACAAAACACGACAATCGCGCCAAAACCGCTAGGCACGCATTTTATTGAAATCGACACCATCTCAAAGACAATTTAATTATCTACATTTTGATCTGAGGCTTTTTTATTAAAGTCATAGAATAATAAGTAAAGTAACAAAAACTACAAAATTTAGGATCACGCGGGTTTGAAACGAGTGCGCGTTTTGTTCCCTCAAGGTCGTTGGCGTTAGTCCTCGTCTTAAGACAATAAGGTAACCGCAGTAATCCCACAGATACACAGTTTGTCGCTAAACTTCGGACCGAGAACTAATCCAAAATTGAAGGGTCGTAGGGAGGATCGCGAGCAGGTAAGAGTGGCTGGAAGCTGAAGGGTCGTGCACAGTTGGCGTGCGGCAGTGTACTCACAGGTGTCTACGCCGCACGGCAGGCTGCCGCCGTGGATAGCGCGCGCGGACACGCTGGAGGGCGCGGGCGTTGGCGCGTGGTGGCGCACGTGCGCTCGGCGCGGCGCAGGCTCGGCCGCCAGCGCTGCCACCAGGTCCTGCAGCGAGTTGGAGTGCGGCAGCGCACGCCGGCCACGAGCCCCGCGCCGCGTGCTGCGTCCGCCCGGCAGCGTGCGCGCCGCCGCCTCGCACGCCTGCTCGTCCTGCTCCACCTCTTCCAGCAACTCCTGAGATCACGTCAGCACAGTTTAGGATACAGGCCGCACTCGATTGATGACAGTTGTAGGTGAGTTGCCATATTTGAGACGAAGGTCGTTAAGGCGAGGGTTTAATTTCATCTTAACAAATACGTCGGTGCAAAATATTCAAGTGTTCGTCAGCAAGACGACACAAATTCGTTGTTCCGAAAGAAAGACGGAGAGAATCAAGTTCTAAGGACCCGTCGACCTTGAAAAATATTGCAAACAGATTTTAATCCTGATACGTAACCATATACCACGCGACGGGGTGCAAGTATAACGCTGTTTGAGACTAGAGAAATAACACTAAAAACGCACTCCCGCAGGACGCGTCGCATACTCCCATCACAGTGTGTGACCTTCTTTATTTAATTTACTTTAGTACATGGAGGACTTACAGCTAATAAAAAGAAAAAAAAGAAAACCATAGTGAAAAACTAAGTTTAGTGACACTAATGCTGAAGAAGCTACTTTTTACATACCGGCCGAATTTTATCATAAAATGTTTTCCAGAGATCACATAGACATATACCGCAAGCATATTTGTGCGTAACGTTGTCTAGGTCTCATTTACGCAACTTCCGCGTGGTATAAATACAATGTATTTTTAGCACTAACCTTAAATAGACTGCTTTTACCCTCTCGGTCTTTGGGACATTTGTATGTGATAGCCTCGTCCAACAGTGCTCGTAATTGTCCGTCGTCCAACGTCTCTACATGTTTGTTGTTCTGCTGACAAAAGAAAATGTTTTTGTCAATAGTTATTCGCCACATCTTAACGTATAATTAAATTGAACAGAACGTCAATATTTCATTCAATCCTTGTCCAATAAAATTGGTATTACATAGAAAGAATATAAGTCGAAATTACGTAATTAAATTGATATTTATAAAAAAAAACATTCTTACATGAATCGTTTAACTAAAATATGTAAAAGTATATAAATATTACCAAATATCAGGTTTAATAATAACAGTAGTTATATTATCTCTGAGAGAGAACACAAACACGCGAGTAATAACACAATATTTTGTAAGCAATGGGAAGTAACCAAGCAGATATAGATCATTAATTTCACATTAACGAAAACTATGGAAAGTCAGTAAAAACCGGTCATCGTTATCCGTCAAATCAATTAGCGGGTGAGTTTTATGCTCAACAACAATGCGTGTCAAAATAGCCAGTGAGCCTACACCCGATACCGCAAAAGTAAGATAACAGAGTTCAAGGTTAAGCGGATTCATAGCGGACTCAGACTAGCTCCCTGGAGTACACCTGGCTCTATTTTGAAAATTTCGCTGTTTCTATGGATTTTTAGACATCCTAAAAAGCGAAACGTTCTCCATAACAAATTGGTGATATTCAGAAGTTGCCAAGAGTTCTCTTTTTTTATACAACTATAAGTAATCTCCTGATGAATGGTACCGTACCGAGTAATAAGCTCTCTTATAATCTAACATGGCGACAGATCCTATCGTGAACGTGTTGGCTTATTGCCAAGTCAATGAGGAACAGTTCCCAGTGTCACAGGTCACGTCCATACATCCATTCCGAGAAGCAAACTTCATAGAAAAGCTATTCATATAATGAATTAAACTCAATGAGGGCGTAACGAATTTGTTTTATGAATTGAATGTGTATTATTTCTAATTAAAATTATGACTGAGATATTATTATATTTTAGTTTTTACTAAAGAATTTTAAAAATCAATTTGCCATCTTATCAACGTAGCATTGTCTATCAAATAAAATGTGTTATCACATTATAATTAACCAATAGTTGATAATGTTACAGTTTTAACTATTGAGAAGTTCACTTCGGGTAGGAAAAGAGAATACAATACCGGGATCCCGACCGTTTTCTGGCCCCGAAAATCCCGGGACTGTACCTAGCTAATATCGGGATTTTCGGGATTGCCACAAACAAGTCTAACTTGTATTCCGTAGTACGTTGCGCCTTGACGATAACCTTGCTTAGCTAATAACGCCGTACTCCATCCAACCAGCGTAGAACCTGAGCGAGCGTTTTCAGCTGCTGCTTATGTTGGCAATAAACTACGAAGCAGGCTTGGAAGTCAAACATTGGATGCTTTGGTATTCCTGCGATTATATTTTTGAAATTCTTAATAGTTTTTTTGTGTTGTCATTTTGATTTCTTGCAAAAGTATAGTTTTTTTGTTTTGTCATTTTGATTTCTTGCAAAAGTATAGTTTTTTTGTTTTGTCTTTTTCTATTCTTATTATATTGTTATTTGTGTTGTGCAAAGTCATTAAAAACTTTTTTTAATTATTCGTTTTGAGCCTAATTAGAAACCACATAGTCTAAACCCAGGATAGGCCCGGGATCCCGGGATTACACTGAAAAATCCCGTAATCCCGGGAATGAAAAACATGCTCGGGATTATATTCTCTAGGAAGGACGAATGACCTGTGCTGTGCCGGTGGGTCTTACGCTGAATGGAGTTAACTGAAGACTCGAGCGTCTCGGGCATGTATTCATCATTTACCTCAGCCTCAGTACATCACCTAGACACGATAGTCAAGCCACTTACAAGTCACGGGGTCGATGTAATTCCAAATACTAATTAACTTAATGCCGAACCAGGTTTTGGTTTATCCAACACCGAAACATCAGCATTAATGAATGTCCAAAGCACACAATTAGGGAAAGTAGTATTTGTTTTAATTATTTCTATATTGATGATTGCTTGGTGTTTTTGAGTCGTCAACAGAACTATTCGTCTGATGTATACAGATTACCTATTGTAGAGAAACGCTACAAGACGTAATTGCTAACTCGCTTTATTTTTGAGTTGAAAACTGGCCGGTTCATCACCATACTTTTAATGTTTCCACTACTGGGACACAGGGCTCCTCTCTGTGAGAGGGAATGAGCCGTCATCCACCACGAGGGCCCAGTGCGGATTGGTGGATGTCACAGGTCTTCGAATTTTTGGTTCTAGGACATTCCGGTTTCCTCACGATGTTTTCCTTCACCGTTTTGAGAGCAGTGGTGATGTAATAATTTTCACAAAGTAAATCGCGTGCCTGGGTTCGAACCCACGACCTACAACTCGTAAATAGGGCCAACACTGCTCTCCGCTCTGGCCGGTTAAGTTTTACGAATTTTCAAATTTCGATTGAAAAGTTATGTCAAAATTTTGGATGAACAGGAAACATATTTTTTTTTTATAAATCCCGACACATTTTTATTTCATGCTACATAATTTATCTAGTAAATAGTAGATACCCTTCGATCGACCATCTATTGAACACGTAATTATGACACGTTTTTTTTGCGAAAACACTAGAGATGCCACGAATAGTGAATTGGCCGAATACCGAATACCGAATATTCGGCAGCGCTGTCGGCCGAAGCGCCGAATATTCGGCGCGAAGTACATGCTTGACGACGGCGCGCGTGCGGGGCGGGGTGCAAGCAAACATTGTTTGTATTTGTTTCAATTGCGAGTAAATCGCGTCACGGAGCGCTTTGTTAGTATATAAATAATACGTAAAGTGAAACTTAATTACTATTTTGCTAAGAAGTTTGTTCCTTAGTTCATTTTCAATTGTTTTTCGTCAAAAGGCGTATAAAATGACACCGGTTAATAAAAAATCGCTGCTACTTTTCTGGATCCTCGCTTTAAAACGAGTTTTCTAGGATTGGTTCAAGCAGAAAGAGCAAGACAAAAAATTCTTCTAGAAGCTCTAAAAAAAAGTTGTGATGAACCAAGTAGTACCGATGACGATTCTTCTCCAGCGCCTAAGAAAAGAAGCTTGAATGAAAATGATAGGACTGTTGAAAAACACGAAAGTTTCTGGAACTGCTTTGAAGAAGTCGCTACAGATAATATGGGAAATGCTAATGATGAGGAGGACGTGGAGAAGAATGCTGTGGCAAACGAGTTGGATATTTATTTGAAAACAGTTCGCCTAGATCGGAAGGCCGATCCTTACAAGTGGTGGTCAGCAAACGAAAAACAATACCCGAACCTTTCGAAATTTGCAAAAGTTTATCTTTCTTCGCCTGGAAGTAGCGTTTATAGTGAGAGGTTATTTTCTGAGGCTGGTAACGTTTACGATGAAAAGCGCAATCATTTGCTACCAAAAAATGCTGAATAACTCGTTTTTATCCATCACAACTTACCAATGATTAATTTTAACTACTAAAATGTTGTAATTTGGAAATAAATACATAATTTTGAGTAAAATAACGTGTCTTTTTTTACATGATTTGCTATTCGGTATTCGGCCGAATAGTACGTACTATTCGGCCGAATACCGAATAGCAAAAATGTGGCCGAATAGGCCGAATACCGAATAGTTGCCGAATATTCGTGGCATCTCTAGAAAACACCTCGATACAAACAGTAAAACGCCCATAACTTTAGAACAGCTAAACCGATTTTCATCAAACAACGCAAAGAACACTCTCGATAAAGACACCTTTCAAAATCGATTCATACGTTTAGGAGCCATGATGCCACAGACAGACACAAAAGTACACAAACACAAAGGTACACACGTCAAATTATAACACCCCCCTTTTTCCGTCGGGCGTTAAAAAACATAGTTTACAGAAAATTCATATCATAGAAACCTAAAAACAAAATAATTGGTATTTTATAGCAGATGTTAAAGCGTCGATATTATTTAAAATGTTGAGCAGGATGGTCAGACAGGCTCTAGACATATCTAAAATTAGTTTATCTGGGCAAAGTTAAACCTCTCGTTAAACAAGTAAAATTTAATAATTGATACCGAAAATATTAATACCGATCAAGAGTATATTAGGCAACATATATACAAAGGTTTGGATGACTTTACCAAAGCACATTATAATTGAAGTTTTATAACTAAAACGTAGAGTCAATTTGAGCTTTATTGCTATTGTATAAGCTATTTTTGCTTTGTGTAGGGTAGGGTAGTGTACGGTAGGGTAGTATAGCGTAGGGTAGGGAAGGTAGTGTAGGGTCGGGTAGAGTAGGGTAGTGTAGGGTAGGGTAGGTAGTGTAAGGTAGGGTAGATAAATGTTTTGTGTTTTTATGGCAAAACTAAGTTTGCCGGGTCAGCTTGTAATTGATAAAAACTTAATTTGTACTCCAGGTTTTTATGGTCTAGATTTTAGATTAAATTAAACCAATAAATCTGCCTAGCCTTTTCCCAACTTCATTGGGGTCGGCTTCCAGTCTTAATTCAGGTAAGTACCAGTGTTTTACACGGAGCGACTGCCTATCTGACCTCCACAACCCAGTAACTGGGAAACACCATACCCCTTAGCAAGACTGGTGTCAGATCTCAGGCTTCTGACTACCCGTAACGACTGTCAAAGATCTTCAAATGACAGCCGGGACCAACGGCTTAACGTGCTTTCCGAGGCACGGAGGAAACTCGGTATGTTGAAATGGTCACCCATCGACGGACCGACCTCGTCAAGCGTTGCTTAACCTTGATGATCGACCAGTGCGGCTGTTGTTATTTAGCCACGAGCTCCTCTAGATTAAATTAAACAATTCTATGTAAATGTACAATACCCGGTATAAGCTGCAATAAATCCGATTACGATGATAAGTGAAGTATTGACAGGTGTAGTATTATGACAACACATAACGTACACAGCAAACAGCGAAATAGTTTTCTGTGACAAGGCAGAATCCGTTCAGTGATAAGAATCAAAGTCTACTGATAATGGAGATAAGAGGTGCATCACTGTTCCTGACGACTATATGGGCTCAGAAGAAAACGAGCAAATACATATGGAAGAATGCCAAAATTCTGACGACATTACGAGACAGACTGTCTGGTCTCGCTCGACCATAGAACATTGTTATCTGGGTTCGAAACACGCTTAAACCATTAATGATAAGCAATTTTAATTAGGTTTTAATACACTACTCATAATGCTTGGCACCGCAGGAAGGGGAATTGATGATGTGAAATAATATTATATTTTTCGGCCAGTATACGAATAGAAACATCTAATATAAGAAGTACAGAGCCTAGTTGAACGTTGTCTAAGCAGAAATGCCCTGACGTGCGAGCACGGCCACTGATAGGCTTGAGTCACGCATTTTATCACGGTTTTTGCTCCCAAACCGTAACAAAAAATGTGTGACATAAGGCTGTCACAGTAGGCCGTGCTCGCCCCGCTGGTTGGATAAAATCAGAAAAGGGATCTAGTATTCGAATATGGTTAGAAAGATTACGATATGTTTATTGACAGTGTCCTGCATAACAAGAATCGCAAGACAAAAAGATGAAGAGAGGCGTAGAATAACCAGCATCAAAATATACGTATAAAGAGCGCAAAGAAATGTGTTGATTGTTCTGTGTGCATTAAACGTTAAAACAAGTTATAAGCCAATTTTAGTTAGTAAACAAACAAATAATTGCATAGCTATTGCGAGGAGTTAAAGGATTGACGTCATCAAATCTGTGCGTCCTACAGGCCGCACGGGGCTCTCGGGAGAGGTCAGGGTCGGGCCAGGAGCGGCGAGAGCCGGGATCGATGGCGCGCCCTTGTCCCTCATATTAACGGCTTTCCGTCCCTCACTAGATAGTCGACATACTTTTTTAGCTCGTAACAAGTCTACTTGTTGCGCTTGTAAAATTCGCTTGGATGGTCGTTTTGAAACGCCTAGTCATCTTCGTATGCGTAACAGTTGTGAAGGCGGGTGTGAAAACAACGATTATGTGTCATATTATTTAAGCACTTATCCTTCATCTACTCATACATCAGAAATATATGTGTGCGTATCTTTAAATAGTAAATACATACTACGACGCACACTACGGTTTTTTGTCGTTTTTTTCCGGTTGTACCAAAAACCAACCAGGAGTACAGTATCCAGAACCGAGCAGATAGGTATAATTCTCGCTGAACTTCTTACCGGCCGCCTTGAAGTTGCCCACAATGGCAGCGCAGTAGTAAATCTCATACAAAATCAGCGCAGATTCGTGCCTTGCAGATCGGCCAGCGTATTGCCATAATGTATACTAGCACAGACAGGGGTTGCTCTGTAATCGCACGCAATATGCTCTTGTAGCTAGAGAGCATACTGCATATCAGTACAGAGACAGACTGAAATAAAATACACTTTGCTCTAATTCGTGAGAGCAAAACACATACGAGTACAGACAATTTGGCTGCCGTAGTATGTGTGTCTGTACTGATATACACAATTTTAATGTTGACATTGGTTTTAACATAGAATAGGTGCAAGTACGATTAGAGTTAAAGCAACAAAGTCGACGTAGCCCCGCTGCGCGGGGCTCCTATTTCTGTCTGCAGGGTCAAAAGTAACCTAACACGAACGAGATGACGGGAGCTGCGTTCGCTCGCTTTGCTCGCTCACTTCAGCTCCCGTCATCTCGTTCGAACCTAACCTGTCCGTGTCGGGGTGCCCTAGGTTCCCGAGCTCGCTTCGCTCGCTCTTGTGCTGATTCGTTGACCATAACACGGTCACATTTTGCTTTAGACATATGCGAACAAACCGTATACTTATACAGACAGGTCTGTAGTCATACGTAGTTTGCTTTAAAAATATGCAAGCAAACTGTATACTTATACAGACTGGTCTGTATAAGTATACAGTTTGCTTGTTATTTTTGTTATTTTTAAGAGCACAAAGTGATCTAGTACAGACTATGGGTGTCTGTACTGATATACACAATGGCAATACGCGATCGGCCAACTTCAGGGCGGCCTAGAAGTTTGGCGAGAACTTTACCGGTTGTAGGAAGTTCCGACAGCGCATATTGTTCTCTGAAGTCCTGACATCAACACTGAAGTGTGGTCTGTTTACCGAGAGATGAATAGATGGATGTCGTGCGTGAATGATTGAAATTTTATTAAAGGAAAGACGCTTTTATTCTGAAGTTACGTGCTTGTTTTCTCGCTCAACAAAAAAAGTTGAGCCCCAATGTATATCACGTAAAATGACCTAAGTGATAAACCAGTCACTCCTACTATGTCGTAAGATTGTATCCCTCGAAATAAGTACTTCGATCAGATTACTTAGTAAGCTGTCTGTCAGAATTATGTGCGAGATTAGGCGTCCTGACATTATTAGGTTAATTAATTAATACCGGCTACATTACATACCCCAAAAAAGGCAAAAATAGGTTACGTTGTAATTAAAGTAAGGAAAGGTGTCTGACCGCAATTATGAGTACAAACATGTTTCGTGACTCATTTGCAAAATAGCGTTAAGTTGGCGAGACTGGAAAAAAATGGAACATACAAAAGCTAACCTGCAGTATTGGCCCGTTGCCAAATACCTAGTGTACAGAGTTCTGTAAGTACAGAAAAGATATAAAAATGTGTATCATGTATTCGAAATTAAGCATAACTTCTTGGTGGTAACACGGGTGCGTTGCTGAGTCTCGCGGTGGCACAATGCTGACCAGAAAAACAGACATACTATTGAAAGTCAATTGGTGTTATTTTCTACTTTTTAGGGTTCCGTACCCAAAGGGTAAAAACGGGACCCTATTACTAAGACTCCGCGGTCCGTCTGTCTGTCTGTCTGTCACCAGGCTGTATTTCATGAACCGTGACAGCTAGACTGTTGAAATTTTCACAGATGATGTATTTCTGTTGCCGCTATAACAACAAATACTAAAAACAGAATAAATTAAATATTTAAGTGGGGCGCTCCCATACAAAAAACGTGATTTTTTTGCCGTTTTTTGCGGTAATGGTACGGAACCCTTCGTGCACGAGTCTGACTCGCACTCGGCCGGTTTTTAATTATTATTTACGTTATCAAGACGCTAAGTTTTTGTTTGCAGGCAATCTACTACAATGTTAACCGACACCTTGGGAATTAACTAATCAGAAGATACTTAACGCTGTGGGCACCGCAAGTTTTGCGTTTCCTTATGAGATTAATTGCCTACACTTTAAATAAGAAATATTTTAGCCGTAGACTTCAATCTCATTTGTAGAAACTCAAAAAAAGCGAACTAAAAAGTCGTAAACAAGGGAAAAATCATGTTGTGCAGTCGGAGGATACATATTCGCGGGCTGGCTGACCAAAATCTGGTGTATCCTCCGCCTGCACAGCATGATTTTTTCCTTGTTTACGACTTTTTAGTTCGCTTTTGAAGCAGTCGGGTTTTTTGATTTTTGAATTAAGTTTTTTTATTTATAACTTTTTAGTTAGTTTTTTCGAATTAGATAAATTTAAACATATAAGTGTTATATATTTTTAAAATCACCTCTTAAAACCCTTTATTTTGATATCCCACAAGATGGGTTTGGAAGAAAAAAAAAAATTGGGCCCCCACAATATGGCACCCAAAAGCCGCCATTTTTAACCGACTTACAAAAAAGGAGGAGGTTCTATGTTCGACTTCTTGTATGTTTTTTTTTTTTTTTTTTTTTTTTTTTTTTTTTTTTTATGTATGTTCACCGATATCTCCGTCAATTGTTGACCGATTTTGAAAATTCTTTTTTTGTTTGAAAGAGTATGTTTAGAAATTGGTCCCATTTTAATTTGGTGAAGGTCTGATGAAGAACTTCGGAGATACACAACAGAACTCTTCAATAAATAACGGCAAAACTCTCGGGATTGCTGCAATCGCATGTCTGTTTGTTGTTTATACCATTTCATAACATAACATCACGCCAGTACGCTCTAAAGGGGTACGCAGATCTCTCATTTCATCGGTTATGTTCAAGTTTCATGTTATTCGGTTAATCTATTCTGGAGTTATAGGGACCTTAATAAACAACTTGCTATTAGGTAGGTAAAACTAAAAAGGGAAAAATAAAAATCTTTTTTGCAAAAAAATACTACCGACTTCCAAATGAAAAACTACAAAGTGAAAAATAACTTAACTTTTGGAAGTCGGTGTCCATATCGCAAAAAAATGGTTCCTACGAAAGACACCGACTTCCAAAAGTTAAGTTATTTTTCACTTTGTAGTTTTTCATTTGGAAGTCGGTAGTATTTTTTTGCAAAAAAGATTTTTCTATTATCCAATTTTAATGTAGCCTATGACACTCGCAGGGTTGAGACGCATCGATTGACGTATGAATCATCAAAATCGGCCAACGCGTTTGGTCTCTGGAACGCCATATAGGAACAAACATACATACATACATACATAGACTGATAAACACATTACCCTCCTTCGGCAGTCGGGTAAAAAACAATATCATTCAGAAGTGGGATCAAGTAGCGGGCCACAAGAAAGTGGATACAAAATTGCCGAAACCCACAAAGAAAACCGCGAGCAAGTCAGAACATGACACGTGTTAATCTAGAACATGTGGTCGAGCCAGGAGGCAGACACTTGCGAATGCAACTTGTAATTTAATACAGAGCCTTATGATTCGTACAAACACACTCAACTATTAAATACGACAGTGCTTATAAAACGGCTGTGCAAGTGTGAACGACACAACACACACAACAAAAATATTGTACATCACTTACTATCAGTTATTCTGATAATTAATTTAGAACTGGTGCTGGAAATATTGAGAAGACTAATTATTGACGTAAATAACGCCATAGGGAGGGGCCAGAGTAGCTCGTGGCTACATAATAACAGCCGCACTGGTCGAACATCAAGGTTAAGCAACGCTTGACGAGGTCGGTCCGTGGATGGGTGACCGTCTTCAACATAACGAGTTTCCTTCGTGCCTCGGAAAGCACGTTAAACAGTTGGTCCCGGCTGTCATTTGAAGATCTTTGACAGTCGTTACGGGTAGTCAGAAGCTTGAGATCTGACACCAGTCTTGCCAAGGGGTACCGTGTTAGCCAGTTACTAGGTTGTGGAGGTCAGATAGGCAGTCGCTCCATGTAAAACACTGGTACTCAGCTGAATCCAGTAAGACTGGAAGCCGACCCCAATATAGTTGGGAAAAGGCTAGGCAGATTGATTGGAGGGGCCAGACAAACAGTAACCCAGTATAGTTGAGAGGTTTGGTACAGCAGTCGCCCAAATTACGTAGGTTTTGTATAGCCATACTCGACAAAAACTAATACATAAAGTTTTAATGAATCATAAATTCATAATATTCATGTTTTTGTCCATGCCATCCGTACATTCTTTAATAGCAATACAAAACCGGGTGTGCCAGAAATGAGCTTCCCCGAGCGACGTTAACATTCGGTACCCAATCCTCCAAACGTCCAACGAACCCTGGACACCCAGCAATTGGTAACGCTGAGTGTGTAAGTGACAAATCCTTTCACCAGTATGGCACGAACCGGTTTTTCTCAGGACCAATCCCAAACGGCTCTTTTAAGAGCCAACCCCCGGAATTTGACTTCAACAGCTCTTAACAATTTATATATTTACCAGCTCTTTATGTCGTATCAATTAATATTGAAGGATTTTCGAAAGAAAAGGCACATTCTCTCAGAGCTCTCTCGCACTTCCAACTGCGACGTACGATGTACAAAAAAGTCACCGCAGCCAAGACCAGACAAGACCTGAAATCCCCCCCGGTCAAACACTAGTAGCCAAAATACCACACCCACATATGGAAATGGATGTATGGGAGTGCTGTGTTCGTCAAACCCAGCACTGCAATAGAATCCTCCTCCATCTGCTCCACCGACTCGATAGAATAGAATAATAGAAGTCCTCATTATCGACACTGGACATTCCACGGTCCCTCACCACCAAAACAACAACCTTTCAATTTGACCCCTGATCAAAAATCATTGTTAGTGATTTTAATAGCCAGAATATTGCCCAGGGCTATCAGAATACAAATCTAAACGGCTCCGCCGTGGAGCAATGGGCAGAAGTAGAAAACTTGACCTTATTATATGACGCAAAACTAGCAAAAACTTTAAACAGCAGTCGGTGGAAGCGGGGCTAAGATAACCCTGATCTTATTTTCACCAGTGACAACATACTTAGAACTCAGCTCAGGCTATTAACATGCCAGATCTATGTGCACTAAAACCGACAATGGTCCCTTTACACATCGGTTTAATTCTGCCAAAACCTGGAGACTGGAGAAAATTCCAGAAATTTACGTTCTAATTATGAAGACAGTATGTTATGCGTCTCGCTGACATATTCCAAGAGGATGCCGCTCCCTTTAAGTCCCTGGTTTGGATTCGGACTCGTCGAGATTGCTAGAAGCTTACGAATCACTGTATGCTAATGACGCCTTCTCTGAGGAAACAGTCAGAGCTGGAGAGGAGCTACTATCTAAGGTCAGCACCCATAAACAACAGTGAGAAACAGCAAGAAGGCATGCCCCAAAACATGCAACCAGGGTGATCTATGCGCTGCCAGATGACGCTGTGGAGGTGGTTAAGTTTTGGGCCAAAGAAATTTGAAAGACTGTCATACCAGCGACACGAAGAAGAAGAAGATCAAAAACCGCCAATTGCAATGAAGTGATGTTCGTAGGCAGGCAAAAGAGAAGAACTAGTCCTTCTCTGAAAGGTACATTCCACTAGAAAACCAAAAAGGCTGTTACATCATCTCATCTGTATGTGATCAGGTAACACCTGACAGCCTTCTTGAAATCTATTTCTATGCCCGGGACGGCAGCGCATCGGGTCACGTACTTTACTAATCTGGAGGATAGTACGCCCGTAGCCAGCTAGCATCAGAGACCAAAGTGAGCCGAACATAATGCAGAGTACATTGCAAGTCTTATTGTTGTCGCGAACCATTGAGACAATGAATATTAAAATACTTTGCTGTAACTGAAAGATTAACTGGATAAGCATACAGACCAGCAGTTCCTAGTACCAGTAATTATAAAGCAGGATCCTGTTAGTACAATCAAAAGTATACGCAGTTACAGCTTCTTGAGGTAGTCTAGTTCCTATCTAATAAGTCAGTTAAGGATAGAAAACTTTTCTGTGGGAACTTGATCACGAAGGGCAGCCGCAGTAATCTATACTCCCTTTTCATACAGACCGCAAGACTTCTGAATAGCGCATAAGAACACTAATTCAACTTCCTTAAAATAAAACAAACCCAATTAGCGGGCTGAATTTTGGATTTGATAATTATGATGATTGCGTAACGTTTGGCGTTCAAAGCGATCGTGATAAACATCGGTAATAGGACGGTGAAAAAATAAGTAGGCCCTGAAGTTTTTTGATCCCTTGCATTAATTCATTGAAACCATAACTTACAGACCGTAACCTATGCTGGATATTGTTAAAGTGAGTTTCGTCACAGATTTGAGGAGCGTTTACTAGACTTGAACATGATATGAATATAACCAGGTCAGTGGACATCAATGCTAAGACTAATATTGATCTTAGCCTTTATTACTTCTTGATCATTTTAGCGTAAAAATACGGATCGTCATGCAAACAATACAGGTACGACAACGAGCTTACTTAGCATAATAACCACAACGTACTACCAATCTTACTACCAGTAGTAATACTGTTAATTTGATTTCCTTTCTTACTACTGCAGTAGTAAGTTGTTAGAAGGGTAATTACAATTTGCCCTTGAATGAACCAATCAAAGAAAATAAACGGAAAAAAATCACGTTTGTTGTATGGGAGCCGCACTTAAATATTTATTTTATTCTGTTTTTAGTATTTGTTGTTATAGCGGCAACAGAAATACATCATCTGTGAAAATTTCAACTGTCTAGCTATCACGGTTCATGAGATACAGCCTGGTGACAGACGGACCGCGGTCCCGTTTTAACCCTTTGGGTACGGAACCCTAAAAAAAAAAGAAAATATGTTTATTCGCCAAAAAAACGACATACTATTACTTTATTATTATGAATAGGTACTATTTTATATTTGTTTAACAATTTCGGTACTCTGGGGTCTCGGATCTTTGAACGGGTCCACAACCCGTAGGAGGGAAAGCTGTTCAATGGTAGGTATGCATATCAGGTGATTAAATTATTGGAAAATTAGCTTAGCCGCCTTGATTCGGCAAAGGTTGCGATTCGGAATCCTTAGATCAAGGCCATTGTTATTGTTACTGGAATCAAAATATTGAAGACACGAGACTTGTGGTGAGAGAGCGCAAATGGCTTCTGCGGCAGCGGCGGCGGCGGCCCGCCGTGACGAGGCAACAATGCGGTGCCCGAGCTTCCGTTACACTATCAGGCCGCAGCGAGTAAACCTACACCGTCTCCTAATGTCCCACTATTGTCAGTTTTATCACCGACCCGTACCACACTGTCTGTCTACCTTTACAGTTCTGCTCGAAATAATTTGTCATCTGACCCAAGTTTTTGTTCAGTTTCATGATACTGATAATTATGATCTATTTCATCGTTTGCATGACTATGAAGAGATAGTTAAGACGTGAAAGGCTTGAACGCCCAGTTGTCTGGCATTTTGCTGAACTGGACCTTTTTGGCGCAGCCGCAGGGCACACTATGTATGACATTGTTAAAAATTAAGTTCCCTTTTATTTGTACCTACATTGTGTGTATCTGTGTGTGCGAAATAAACTAGAATTCTTTCTTTCTTTAGATGAGCAAATTCTTAAAAGCAGTAGGTATAGAAACTGCTGTCGATTCAAAATTCATAGAAATCTGGTTCCGGTCGTAATTATTTATTTATTTTCTAAAGCGAATCAGAATGCGCAGTTTGCATGCTAATGTATCTATCTTAGAAGATGCTGAGAAATTGTGACCTAGCTCAAAAGCACGCGATTATAGAATAGTTGCAGAACTGTTACCTACTGCGCTATACTGCCGCTACAGTGATCACAAAACCAGCTCAGTTTTTCTCGGCTAAATAATTATCTACACTGTACAATCTATGATACTTTCTTTTTCATCTCGTGTTGGAGTATCGTTACAGTGCAATGGAATATTATATTTTTAATATTGAACACGCCAAATATGACTAGCTTTTTGATTCGACAGCTGCGCCGGTTTGAAGCCTTTTTCAGTGAGCCATCTGTTGTCATAGATAAATAAGCTTGTAGAAAAAAAAATGAGTCACCAGATGCAAGTTTTATTAATTTTTTTCTGTCAGTTGTACCGTTACAGTACCTGGAATATTGTCTACGCGGTATAACAACATTGTATAAAATACGCAAATGCAACTAGAATAATTCCATTGTTTCTTAAAAGTTTTATTCACTACATTAAATATCAAGATCATTAAATTTCTATTTCGTTTATGAATACAGTAATTCTACCATTCGTATAAATGCAGTATTAATTAATTATTGAAAACTATCCGCATTCTTTTACAGACTAATTGGCGTTGCCACTTGCCATCGCCTTACTTACTTTTTAATTTAGAATTCGATTTGGTAACCAACGGTAATATTTTCTTAAGCAAATTGAAAACAATGTTTTACTTTACCAAGTAAATAATAATCCTGAAAATAGTGTTCGTTGGCCATAATAATAAATACGGTACAACAAAGACTTACTATTAACTGACGAATTTAAGATACGTATAAGATAGATAGGATAATGATGTTGGACCTAGATTTTTCACATGTGGTTGGATTTAGATTCAATATTTTCGAATGCAGCTAACAATCAATATTCAACACGGTATGACTGCATTAGAATCGCCGCAACCGTTGAATTTGGCATCTCATGTCCGCCTTTGCCTTTTCAAACCGACGAAAGTCTCGTAAAAAATCAGACCTCAGCAACATATCTTGGTCTATTTACTGTCCTCTCCATTATAGTACAATCCGTGCCATTACTGTATGTATTTATACTATCGTACGCCTTCAAGCATATTGAGAGTATTGAGACTCGACGACAGACCGAATTTTGATTTTGCAGCTATTTAAGGGCACTCTTGTGGCCTTAGTGCTAATAAGACACCTTCAGACTGCAATTTATAAAAGTGTGATAACTCTCAAAGGAGATCTTCCCGATACCATAACGTAAAATCAAGTATGTGATCCGGGAAAGTAATAAGCGATCTTCACTGGTTCATTGCCGTTCATCTCGAGTCTACTCAACTGTGGTGCTCCCGCGCCTGCCTGTTTGGTTTTAACCTGTAAGGTTACAGAGCAGGCAGTGTAGGGTACAGATTAACTTTTCTATATAGGTTAAGTTGAAAAACCAAACCATGTTGGGGTCGGCTTCTAATCGAACCAAATGTAGCTGAGTATGAATATTTTACAAGGTTGACTGCTTATCTGACCACCACAACCCAGTAACTGGGAAATACCGTAGGTATTAGGTATAGTGCCCGGCACGTAAGTTGGCAAGATTTTGGCGTACTGGAGGCAAGTTCCCGCATATTCCGCGAACTGACCAACCACCTTATAGAGCGAACGGAACGTGGACGCGACACGATTGGTCAGTCGATCCTTGTGTCAACTGACCAACCAATCGCGCGCTGGGAACGGTCCGAAACGTGGGTCCATATTGGCTCACCTAAAGTTCTTTACCCGAAATTGTTCTTTCTAACGATTTGTAATCCGAATGATCACTCTTCCTAAAAATTTTCATCCTAAAGTTTTCATTCATACTATTTGTAGTGCTACCGGCGATGTTCATAACACTCGTGTTTCCGAAAGTTGTAATTAATAATATCATTAATGTAAATATATTTAAACTCCTACTGTTTTTTATCATAACGCTATTATCCCTTAACATAATTACCATAATATTTTCACTCATACTCAGAAAGAAACATTTACCAAGTTTAATAAAAAATATATTTGGGTAGAAGATGATATTTATAGTTTTAATTTGAGGGATGATTATTATTTGGGGTATGCTTTACATAACGTACTGAGTTGTGTCTATTGTTAAGTTCATGTCGGTGTATTATCATTACGTGCATGTTTGTGTTAATGCTTTATTAATATAGAGAAAAATTATTTAAAATCATTAAAAACCAGTCGCGGAGGATTAAAATTAGACGTACATGATTTACATATGAAAAAAACCGAATAACAGTGGATAAACAATATTGGGCGTGTGAATTAAGAAGCAACAAAAAGTATAAGTCTAAGGTTAAAATTTCGATTATATGCTGTTGATTTTTGGCGCGGATAGGGTAGAGGGGGGATGGGGGGAGGTTTGGCTACCCCTCAGACCACACCAACCACTCGGAGCCCTATAGTTATGGAGATATCCATGGTTAAAGTTTTCAGGTTAGAATAAAAAATACCATAAATTTCCGATCGATTTAAGGGGCGCAAAAGGGGGAAAGGGAAAGGTGGGTAGACGGGCTACCTCACTGTACCATCCCAACCCCACGGAACCCCATGGTTATGGAAGATTTAAGTTTAAGCAACTAAGTCGACGGAGAACCGCTGCGCGGCGCTCCTATTTCTGTCTGCAGGGTCTAAAGTAACCTAACATGAAGGAGATGACGGAAGTCATCTCCTTCGAACCTAACCTATCCGTGTCGGGGTGCCCTAAGTTCCCGAGCTCGCTTCGCTCGCTCTTGGACTTTTTCTCATTTTTTTACCTCACGAAAAACATACAAAAAAACATAACATTGCCGAGTCTTGAAAATTTTATAAAGCTTTCTATTTATGAGTACTACCTACAAAAATAAAATGAACTTCCAAATCAACGGCAAATATGATAGAATTAAATATATATTTAATTTTAAAGCAAAATACACCAATAAAAGTGATTATTTGAAAGCTATAGCCGCTTATATTAAACTAATTTAATTGAAATGTGTATATGAAAACTTGACTACTTGTACCATGGTACCTGTTATTCTTATATGTTATACATGTTATGTGAAAATAAAGTTACGCAAAATTAATGTATATATCGGAGGAAGGTAAATGATTAATAGTTGGGAACGAAGAAATATCGTTCAGTTTTGTTTAATTGGCAACATTTAGCCTCTGATTAAAATTTCAATTAGATTTTATTCGATTGGTAACACTTAGTTTTCTCCAGTGTCCAATTCGAGTGAAGGATTTGAATCCTAGAGCAAAGTGACATGTGACAGTGACAGGCAATTTTGGAGGGAATCGCGAAGGCGCGCGGCAGCGCGGGTTGGACTGGTGTGGAAACTTAAAAAGAATTTGGAGATCGTATCGCGATTAAGTGTGATGAGTGGCATTATTGGTGCCGGTGGAGTTACGTGATTACGTCTAAAAGTCAACATGGCGCGTCAACTTGCTACTAGAATTGGACAATGGAATATCTCTAAAACGGCATAAGTTACCTGCCTCGTGCATGCATAACCCACGATAAGCCCACAAGTACGAGGGTATATGGAAGGAAGCCCTCGTGTTTCCGACATCAGAAGTATGAACCAATGCACGCACAAGGCGATGCTAGATCAAATGAGACGAGTAATGGCTGGCGCGCTCTCTTTGATGCGCAAAAATTTGCATGGAAGTACCTACCTACATAGAGAGACGTTTCGCAACTCGTCGGCTACTGGAGAGCGGAGACAGGAATATTATGTTGCCCGAATTCAACCGTATAGTGTGGCCTATCCTAGACAATATGCGAAGTCGGGTTGCAGATAATGTTAATGATGACATCGATGCCCAATTCTGGCTAGATACCTACTGGGCAAACAACTGTGGTGTACAGATGTACAGGGAAGTATAAACTTGAGTATTCTGAAAATAATTAGTACCTATCTAATGTCTTGTGAAGTTAAGCCACAATACCTATTGTTTTTCTTGGTATAAAGTGGCTAAAATTTAAAATAAATTTCTATTTTCGTTATGATGCTAAAAGAAACTTAGCCAGTTTCATACTGTCAGCGGAACTCGCATGAGAATAAGACAACTTGTTTAAATACAGTGCAAGAGAGCAAACATCCTTAAGCTACAACTTGATTCAACAAAACATTACGCTTGTGTGAAAACTTGCTCATAGACATGAATTTTTCAGGCATTCGTACAATATGCAACAAATAGCATGGACGTCTGAGCCCTTCAACATGGCTGCTGGGGATACCACAAGACCTGTTGTGACCAGCTGTGTGTGGTGATACAAGTGCGGAGCTCAGGTTCCATTTCAAAAGGCAACACATAACCTGCAGCCTACAGCGCTATGAAAGAGGAAATTTAGTGGTGTTATACATGCCACTGCGGTGATCAATCCATTTAATATTTTCTGGTAGCAGCTAGGAGTCTGGACTTATGCATGTGAGCATGGTCGGCACTGCTGCCTGACCCATCCGGGAGTACAGGCTTAAGGTATGTTACTTTGATTGATCTGCATTCAACAATCTGTGCAGCTGTGCATTTTTGTGGCAGCCGAAGTATGTATTGGGTTTGGATTTACCTAAGTTTTACAATTAATTCTTGCATTCATTGCAATCTATAACTATTGCATTATTTTGTTTCATGGAAATGTGTCATGTAAGTTACATAAAAAGAGTAAAAAAAAATAATTATTCAAACAGCGCTATCTGTGTAATGGTGTTGATACTGTATGTTTCTTTCAATAATCATCGAAATTAGATTCGGGACCCCATTAGCCGTACTATGCTGCTTGAAATAACTTATTGAATAGGTGCATGAATTTTTTAATGATCAATTAAAAAAATGAACAATTCATTTTTACATAGACAGAATGAGAAGTCAGTCCATGTCACGCCATCTATTGATATCCTTGCTTTGTTCGAGCTTTGAAATATTTTGTTTCATCAAGTATTTAATCTTTTTTATTCACCAACAAAATAAACAACAAAACGATTTTCGCAATTTTATGTTTCTAATGTACTCGGAGCATTGGAACGTGGGGACGAAACGCAAAAAAAAATATGAGATTTCATTACATTATTATGTTGTTAGAACAATAATACACAGTTTTGTGACCACTAGTGCTGTCACAAGCATAAACACAGATAATAAATAGGTTGTTAGTTTACTGACAATCGAGAAGTAAATATATTAGCAATCCGTTTTTTTATATGTTTGAACACTAGGAATTTTAGCCATGCATTTTTTATTAATAGGTGTCACTTCAGATTTACCGTAAATATTACTACCACTGAGTTTGTTGTTGATTTGATCTCAAAGGGAATTTGTGAATATGCTATTCCTTGGAAACAACATACTTTCTAACTGTTCGCGTTGGTATTTTCAATTCAAGTTTGAATCCAGTTACGGCCCGCAAAAAGAAAAATCATAATAATAGTCGATCTTTAGCATCTTTGACCGATTGGGGTTGTTTTCACAACTAAATTAAAGTATCAGGTATAAGGGAACAATATTTATTTTGTTTACGTTGAGTTCACTTATGTTTGTGATATACATTCAATTATTTTTAAAATTATATTTTGGTTCATATCAAAACAGAAAAATCTTATCTCGATTTTCTAAGGTGAAATATTGATTCGCTGGATCGATTCAGTACTGGATATCGATTGAAAAAACGTTTATTTATTTTTTGTCCTTAAAATTGATTCGTCAATTAATCGATAACAGAACGTCATCCCTTGCTCATCTCTTTAAGATATAAAGACATTGACAAGTAAGTGTCAACATTCGAAAAAGTTTGATGATACAAAACAAATAACTTTGATATGATTTTTAACTTAAAAGTTACTAGATAAAGACTAGATTATTAATAAATCGTTACAATGTGTGAGTCACTGTGAGGATTAGACTTTTAACTTTTGCATTGTTGCAAAGACATGCAATTACTTTCAGTTAAGAGCTATGTAATCAAGATTATTTTCAAACCAGTGTTAAAGTTTAGTGAAATAGTTTGTTGTTCGACTCGATTTGCAATCTTACAACCTGCAAACATCACGAGGATTAACGTTACTATAGCCTAGACAGTTGGCGTTTAGTTTTGTTGCTACCAACGGTTGAATAAAGGTAAAGTTAATGTCTGAAGTTGTTATATATCGCATTGTAGAGAACTAACCAACTGATAACATGTCATTCTAATGATACCTACAAATAAAAATGATTTAAATTGACTATGGTGAATGACAAGTGCAACTAGACATTTAGATGGTGTCGAGAAGACGTGTTCAGGTATTATGAGATGCTCGAGAGCCAATAACTGTTCCAAGTTGTGGCTGAGGATGAGATAGATGTTCAATTGGCAACATTTTAATTCACATAGAACGGTTTCTCAGTTTCGTGGGTCAGAGAGATGACGGAGTCAAGAGTTTATTCGGCGTTTAAGTTGAAAGTGCATTCTGTGTAGCGAATGTATTTGCTAAGTTATTGTGAATTGTAGACCACGGATGGGATACTTGGGTTCTATTTGATGTACTTGGTACATGGGTTTTTGTTTTTTTTTTTGGAGGAAACTAGGAATGGTTTTAAATAAAAATTAATAATTTTTAATAATTGTAGCATCTCTTTAAAATGAAGGTTTGTATTTGTGAATTGTGTGGTGTCATGTAGGAAGTCTAGTACCTACCTAACTTGAATAATAAGTTTGGAATTTAAAGTATACTGTCAGTAATGGCTGTGCTAACTTGTTGAATAGTCTGTGCTGGTCATTTTGAACATACCTAACGTTATTTTGTGTTATTTCATTCAAGTTGGATAAGATAATGTTAACACAGATGTAAAGTCGGTGATGTGCGGTGCATGATTTAATTTTTAGTTTGCAAAGTTGGTAATGTTTGGTGTTGTAAGTTATTATACCTATCGTACTGAGAGTTTGGTATGAAATCATGAACATAGAATAGAGTTCTTGAGTATGCTTTTGGCTGTGTATGAAATCCTGAATGTGAGGTTGCCGTTGTATTCAGAATAAAGATTGATACTGAGAGTAAAGATTGAAATAACAAATTTCATTTTGGTTTAAAGGTGCTGTTTGGAAGTGAAATGGAATTCTGAATGGTGGCAATTATGTGTTGAATTAAAGGCTTTGTTTGGTTCATGATGAGTTTGAGAAAATCTGAAAGATTAAGTACCCATTGACGTAACTGAATGTAATATGTTGAAGACTGATTCAAATCAATCTAGCAATGGTGAGGTCGTGTGCATGGTCAAAGGACTGACTGTGCGGTGAAGAGTAGTCACTGCGGTGACTGCTGTAGCCTTTGATAGGCTGGTGAGTGGTCAGAGATGACTGCTGTAGCCTAAAATGGGCTGGTGAGTGGTCAGAGATGACTGCTGTAGCCTTAGATGGGCTGGTGAGTGGTCAGAGATGACTGCTGTAGCCTTAGATGGGCTGGTGAGTGGTCAGAGATGACTGCTGTAGCCTAAAGTAGGCTGGTGAGTGGTCAAAAGATGACTGCTGTAACCGAGATGGGTTTCGAGGCCTGGTCAGGATGACTATGGTTGCAGGATGGTCACAGGGTTGACCATCAGGAGGCACAGCAATTGCTGTGGGACCAAGAAACATTGCTGGATATGTATGGGGGGGAGCCTAGTCCCTCTGGGGCTTCGGTGACCTGTTGTTTAATGTATGTGGCATGGGTATCTGGCAGTCTTGTTGCTTTGAGAGGACCGGTTGTCTGGGGGAGCCTGGTCCCTCTGGGGCTTTGGTGACCTGTTGTCTGGGGGGAGCCTAGTCTCTCTGGGGCTTTGGTAACCTGTTGTGTGTCTGGGGGAGCCTGGTCCCTCTGGGGCCTCGGTGACCCGTTGTTTGGTGTATGTGGCATGGTATGTTGTGTTGGGCGTTTGAGTGGTTTCAGGCACACTTAGTGCTTCGAGACCGACTTGACGTCTGTTGGGAACCTGGTACCTCTGGTGCTTCGGTAACCGTTTAGAATGTGTTAGTGTTAATATGGTTGTCTAAACGGTGAGGTATCTGTTTCGAGAGTACGACGATGGTTGTGTACGGTGTACGGTGTGGAGACCTAAATTTACATGGAGAAAACAAATGAACAGTGTGAAAGCTATGAGAATTATGTTTTCATGAGTAAAGAAGTACTTGATTTTTGTTGTAGGCTGGTAATATAAGGTGTTGATTGAAGGTTTCACGTGGAAGTTGTCACGACCACGTAATTATTTTTTTTATTTGGTCAGGAGCGGCCGAACTTAACCTATTAGGTACTCAATTTTTTTTTGTTCTCTTGGTTTTTGTTTTTTATCACAATTGAGTAACGATGTTGTTCATCGCTCTACATCAAACGTGGGACCGTTTGAATGTCAAGATGGCCGTATCGGAGGAAGGTAAATGATTAATAGTTGGGAACGAAGAAATATCGTTCAGTTTTGTTTAATTGGCAACATTTAGCCTCTGATTAAAATTTCAATTAGATTTTATTCGATTGGTAACACTTAGTTTTCTCCAGTGTCCAATTCGAGTGAAGGATTTGAATCCTAGAGCAAAGTGACATGTGACAGTGACAGGCAATTTTGGAGGGAATCGCGAAGGCGCGCGGCAGCGCGGGTTGGACTGGTGTGGAAACTTAAAAAGAATTTGGAGATCGTATCGCGATTAAGTGTGATGAGTGGCATTATTGGTGCCGGTGGAGTTACGTGATTACGTCTAAAAGTCAACATGGCGCGTCAACTTGCTACTAGAATTGGACAATGGAATATCTCTAAAACGGCATAAGTTACCTGCCTCGTGCATGCATAACCCACGATAAGCCCACAAGTACGAGGGTATATGGAAGGAAGCCCTCGTGTTTCCGACATATATAATACTGATTATAATGAATAAAAAGAAATCTGAACAAAAAAGATATGACTTTGAATAATAGTGTATAAGATAGTTATGTTGAGAAAATATAGGAAAACAAATAAAAGTATAATAAATGTTTATTGCTACTGACATTATGAAGTTGAATGCTTCTGAATTATGAACATTAGAGACATAGTAGTTAGGAATTGTGATTGTTAGGATGAAAAATGTTAGGAAGAACATTTTCGGATTTCCAATTATCGGAGTTGAAAATTTAGGTGAACTTTGGCGCACCCCCGAAACGTTCCCCGCGCTCCGCTTAACTACCAAAGATACCTAGAAAACTACTTCTGCGCATGAAACAACTCTTGCCAACTTACGTGCCGGCGATTATACACCTTTGGCAAGACTGGTGGAATACCATAGATACCCCTTTGACAACACTGGGGTCAGATATCCTGGATTTTGACTATCAAAGGTGTGCAAATGACAGTCGGGATCAACGACATGACGTGCGCTCCGAGGCACGGAGTAATCTCGGTATGTTAAGATCGCCCAACCAGGGACCGACCTCGGCAAACGTTGCTTAACCATGAAGATCGACCCGTGAGGCTATTATAATTTACCCAAGCTCCTCTGGAACGTTTATTATAGCACATAAATCTCAATGTTTCGACAACTTATCACACATCAATAGAATGCTCTCTTGCAAAGCATGGGTGTTTCGCTAGATTTGTAAGTATAATGACGATGTTATTTGTTGCGATTTGAGCTTTTAATTAAGTTAGAAATGGTTATCAGGAAGGATAACTATAACTGAGTATATAATATATTGTGCAATATGAATAAAAACATTACATGGTAACATAGGGTAAAAAACAAAGAAACAACTGAGGAAAAAGTAGTTCCATAGTTTCCCTGCTTTGTTTAACCCATAAACATTTCCCCTAGAATTCCCACAATTGCTCAGTTTTGTTTTGCATCAATCAAGTATAGCATTTTTCAAATCTGCACTTCTCATTATTCAAACGTTGATCTTATCTCATCATCATCTTCCTGCCCTTATTCCATGCTACTTGGGATCGGCGCAACAAGTTTTCTTCTTCCATACCCATCCTGTACCTCGTCACGCTATCACTGACTCCCTTTTCTTTCATATCACTCCTCACACAGCCCATCCATCTTTTCTTTGGCCGTCCCCTACCTCTCCATTCATCCACATTTATATTCATAACTCTTTTAGTGACATGCATTTCATCCCTCTCGTCACTCCCCACATCCATCTCAACATTCTCATTTCAGCTACATGCAATCTCTGTTCATCCATCTTTTTCACAGCCCAACATTCATACAGTACGACAGGTCTAATCACGGACTTGTAAATATTCCCCTTTAACTCGAGGGGCATCCGCGTATCGCAAATTGTTCCAGTGACCTGTCGCCGTTTCATCCATCCCGAGTTAATCCGGTGCGTTACGTCTCGGTCTACCTCGACATCCCCTTGGACAAGCGGACCCTAGGTACCGGAAGTCGGAGCACATCAGTATGGGTGTTCCAGCGAGAGCTATAGGCACGGAACTGGAGACACCGCCAAAATCGCAACACAAGTATTCGGTTTTAGTTCTGCTCAATTTCAAGCCAACACATCTCCAATCTGCTCTGGACATCTAGGCCACTATCGGCAACCAGCACAATGTCGTTGGCAAACAGCATACACCAGGGTGCCTCTTCCTGCATATCCGACGTCAGCATGTCCATTATCATCAGGAAGAGGTAAGGACTGAGAGCCGACCCTTGGTGCAAGCCGACTGCCACGCTGATGCTGCCAGTAGTGCCCACTGTAGATCGGACTTGGGTAATGCATCGACTATACATCGCTCGGACCAACTGTACATACTTCTCAGGCACACCTTTCTTCTTAAGGACCCACCACAAAACCTCACAGGGCACCCGGTCGAGCTTTAGGGGACTTGCTACTAACCAACAAAATTCACTTTTCATATGTTTAGTGAGGGGACGCACAAGCTTGAAGACTTTAGGAGTTAAGAGTTCTTAGTGATATAAATATTTTGACTATCAAATATTTATGAATAAATATATCAAAGAGAATACAGTGGGCTATACCTACTTTTACTGGTACTAGTTGTTAAACTATTGTTTGCCGTTGTGTGCAGCCTTGATGCTGTGATTTCTGACTAGCTAGGGAATCAACTAATAATGATCAAAAAGAAATTATGTTTCTTGAATAGTTGCCAACTGGGCTACATTATCATAATTTATTGTGATTTCTGGGAAAAAATTTGTTGGGTTAAAAATCATTTTCATTAAACCAACTCCATGTAGTAGAGATTATCAGGAAATGGGTTTAAAACCAATAATTAGTTTTAAACCAGGTTTTTAGTACTGATCTTCTTCAATCTACTAAATATTGGCAGCTTGATTATTATAGTCCTCGCCAAACTTCTCGGCCACCCCAAAGTTGGTTTACTGGATGCACGAAGCACGAAACGGTGCTGTTTTTGTATGAGATTTACTACTGCGCAGCCATTGTAGCCAACTTCAGGGTGGCCAAGAAATTTGGCAAGAGCTATACTCTTTGATTTAGTACCTAATTACTTTCAAAGAATAACCCAATTGACCCAATAATTGTCAGTAACACAATAAATGTATATAATAATGTTCTGTTCACATTCCAGAAACTGCACTGCAACTTCAGGTTTACTCTCTGCTTGTATAAAAAAAACAAATACAAACACTTTTATTAAAATACTCAAGAGATTAAGTCCTTACAACATTGTCTTTTTTTTTCCTTTTACTATATAAGCATTAGCAAGAAATTAATAGATTTAAGTATGAAATTATTTTTATCATAATGTATTTGTCAAGGCAATTCTTTAAAAATTACAGTATTTATTATGAACGATTGGTTATAACAATGAATGAAATATTTTGTAAAACCTACACTATTATTTTACTGTTTTAAGCAAGGATTTTAATATGATGTTTTTTATATACAAATTTAGCGAATAATATTTGCAAAGTTTTTTTGATTATGAGTCTGTAAAACAATGTTAATAAATTTATAATAACAAACTCATTTTAATAAGAACTAAAATTTAAATTTTATAATATGTAAAAATAAGTGATGCATGAAATAAAAGGCTTATTATTATTATTATTATATAAGCATTTAGTTATCTGATATGGAACAGGAAGGGTTTCTTTTTATCTAACCGACTATGGGTTCTAACAGGGACAACAAAAGTGATTCATTGGAGTTAGTTCTTCAACAATTGTGGTATTATTAATATATATTAATAAGAATGGAAAACTGATCCTGCTAGGCATAAAACTAACTTATGCAAAAATGTATTGTTTAATTGTGTTGTTTAATTATATCTTCAAAATAAACTTTAGAAAGGTTTGGCATTGAAATTTTTGTATTATTTATTTTATAACCCACTACATGTACTTAAGGTAATTTTTTTTGACATATTAATTCATAATACAATGAGGAGGTAATTTTACAAAATATCTGTAGTATTATTTTATTAGATTAAACTTGTAAAATAAGTCCTTTCAGGTCATGGCTAAGCAGTATGTATCTCTGTAAACTGTAAGTCTGTTTTCTTTTTGACAGTCAAGACATGAGTTGTTTTGAATAATTAGAGTAATAGATTAAGAATTAATCTTAGCAAATGAATTTCAACAAAAAAAATCCTCTCTTATATTATTTACTTCACAATGAATGAAGTTTACAAAAAAAAAAGCCTTGAGTGCATTCAATATTGGATAGATTACTGTTCAACTACTACAGCTCTATAGTTTATTTTTGAAAAATATAGCAGTTCCAATAAATGTGGTAAATTATCGTACAAAAAACAATTTAAAATGCATTCTCATGCTTACCGTACACCAGATAAAGTAAATTAATTATAATTTTTGACAGAACTGTTATCCTTCGCCATTTTCACCTACCTACTTTATTATTACACATACTGTTAGAACCGTCTAAATTGTGAAAAAAACAAGCGTGCTCGAGACGCTACATTTGGTGCATAAAATTACAATCACGGGAAATATACTATCGACGATAAATAGGTTTAAAACTTTACAATAACTAAAATCAAAAAATGGCAGCAGAGATCGACTTACCTCAACTTCAACGGCAGCGGCCGTATTTGTTGGTTTGTGGTCTGTATTTGTGTTCTGGTCATTTATTAGATTATGTAGAAGTTTTGAATCTTCAGTGGAAATATTTGTAGCACTTTTGTCCGGGGCTTTGGGTTCCTTATCATACTCCGGCGGAGGAGCCATCTTGAAGGAAGAGCAGTCAGATGACACAAGTCGTATGACTTTCGCACACCGCAATCACTCTTTTCGTCGACAAAATGTCTTTTCCACTTACTAACTACTAAATCGAATCATGATGAGTAATTTAGCTACAACATAATGAAAGTTCTAACCATTTGCAAAAACGGATTCATCATTTTCGACAGATTCCGACCAACATTTTTAACGACTACGAGAACGCCCTCTAGCGACGTGAATTCTAAAATTTGTTACAGATTAAAAATCTTGCTCTGAAAAATAGGCATAGACTTCAAAAGCCAGCAGTAAGATTTAATTTTAATGAAAAATTAGATTAGCTTGATTCGTTTATTTTGCATCAGGATGGAATACAGATTTTAGATCGCTAAATAGGATGCTTGAAAACCACTGCTGAAACTGTAGTCAAGCAATACCATATCCCAAAGGCAACGGTAGACGATAAATCATTCAAAAGTTCAAACCAAAATATTTTATTTGGAATGTTGGAGTGGAAAAAAATATAACTTTCTTTATTCGCTCATAGGTCCTGCATTCCCGATTTGCCACGTGAGTCAAACTTGTCAGACGAAGGGAACTTTTTCCTGCTCGCCTCCTGTGCGTCAAGCCATAGAGTTTAGCGGAGCCCAGGGCCTGCAGTCTCGACATAGCTAACGATCGTTACGCTAGCTAACATTCGTTAACTCTTACCACAAAATAGTAAGTATACCAATGATATTCAAATAAACAGATATGTTTTAAGCGTGCGCATTGTGAAGACTCGAATAGTAGACAATTGTAACCTTTAGTCTTTAGTTTATGTCACGCATGGCGAAGAGCGATACGCTTTGTTAAAACAAAAACAAAATTAAAAAAATGCCATCGTGTGTATTTAGAAAGTGTACCAATTATAATACCAAATTACATAAAACAGAAGGGATCTCATACCATATGTAAATACGCAATACACCTCAATTTACTAATTTATTTCAATTTTTTTTCCTAATTTTCTGATATTTGGAGGTTACAAAAAGAAAAAACATTGGTTGTCAGAATAATGTTTGTTTACATTCACACGCAAGTGACAAACACTAGCTGTCTCTTTTTTTCTTGTTTGTTTTATCAAGCCATCCCTTTCGACATTGTAGTGAAATGTCAGTTGAATGAAAAGTGTGTATGTGTGCTGACGCTGCTGCGCGGAACACTTTTTTCAATTGTTTTGTGAGTGTATAACGTATCTGTTTATTTGAATATCATTGAAGTATACAGTAGCAGTGTGGCATATTTATCGAAACAGTTGAAAAAAACAGGTATTTAAAAATAGCAACATGGAACAGATATCCATATATTGAAATAACAGTTCCTGCTTCTTTTGCCTGTTCCACAAGTTCCACGACCCACAACAACAGTCACAGTCGCAGTAACAGTCACAGATTACTGATATGTAGGTAACAGTCACAGTCGCAGTAACAGTCACAGATAACTGATATGTAGGTAACAGTCACAGTCGCAGTAACAGTCAAAATCTGTTCCGCGTGGTCACAAGTCAAAACATACCTTTGGCGTAACTAGTGTGTGTGTGTGTGTCTGTGTAACATAACAAGCTCTTCTCTCGTCTAGCTTAGGGATGTTTACGTTGTTAGAAAGAGATCAAAACAAAAAAGATCTGCGCCTGTACAAGTTTGGGACTGGAACAAGCTATTTTCTCTTCTGACTTATTGTGATATAAAGAGATAGCTTCTGTTCTCTGCCCCATTGAATAAAAAAATGTGTAAACCATCGATTTTATAATGTAATATTGATTGTATTTTATTTATAATATTTTATGTAATGTAAAAATATGATGGTGAAATATTTATGTTAAACGCACAGATCACATTGTCGTGCTAAAAATAAAAATAGAACATAGTGTATATATATATCATGCGTTTATCCAAAAGTGCAATAAAAGTCACATAATCTATGGTTCTTTTCTGTGACTGTATATCCAGATTGGGTATTATTGCCCAATTTTGGGGAAAAAGTGCAAACTATCGGGGAAAAAGGAAAAGTGGGTTAATATTGGGCATTTTTGTTCACAATATTTTCAAACATATGCCATTGAAAAATTATGAGCAAGTTTATAAAATACATATTAAAGGTAGCCAAACTACATAAATAACTCTTTTATCGCAAATTTTTGTGTTTTGCTCTTGTATGCTTATCATTTATTTATTATAAGCTTTTTTTATTACAAAATGCCACCACAAAATATGGGGAAATTTTTATGAAAGTGATATAATTTTGAGGAAAATTTATCAAGTATGGGGAGATTTTACAAAATGAATCTGTACACTGCTTTATTTATTAGTACTAGTAGCTGTTGCAAAATAACAGGCTGTTATTTTGGAACAGGATTTTGGAACTGCTATTTCCTGGAACTGGAACAGGTGTAACAGATACCTAATTTAACCTGTTACAGACCACCTCTAGTATACAGAAGGGCCACTCCCGCCGTTTGGAAAATTGACAGCTAAACTTGACAGATTCACTAGGGTTGCTACTATATTGATTCCGAATTAAAAAAAAAGGGTAGGTTGCCCAAGTTACAAACATAAATACATAGATTCGTCTAAACATACATCATATCATGCTTACATGCCTTAGAGGGTAGACAGGGCATCAAATATCCATTTAATATCACGAACACTACAACCCTAGTGAATCTGTCAAGTTTAGCTGTCAATTTTCCAAACGGCGGGAGTGGCCCTTCTGTATACTTACTATTTTGTGGTAAGAGTTAACGAATGTTAGCTAGCGTAACGATCGTTAGCTATGTCGAGACTGCAGGCCCAGGCCCTCTATAGGCTAATGTTTCTTTCCACCTTGTGCACTATCTGTTTTTTTAGGGTGCCGTACCCAAAGGGTAAAAACGGGACCCTATTACTATGACTCCACGATCCGTCTGTCTATTTTCACCAGGCTGTATCTCAACCGTGATAGCTAGACAGTTGAACTTTTGACAGATGATATTTTTCTGTTGCCGCTTTATAACAACAAATACTAAAAACTGAATAAAATAAATGTTTAAGTGGGACTCCCACACAGCAAACGTGACTTTTTTGCAGGTTTTTGCGATAACGGTACGGAACCCTTCGTGCGCGAGTCCGACACGCACTTGGCCGATTATTTTATTGTTTCGCAACCAGGGAACACTGCCAAATTCTCTGTCTCATATGACTATATTCTAAAGATTGCCTAACGATAAAAAAAGATGTCATTACTGTCTGTCAACGTCAGTCAAAATCAAGTGTCATTTTTCTAATTGGTTGCTGTCATGTCACTCAATAGTCAATACTGACATTTTTCTTCTGCTGTTCTGTTGCTGTGTTCTTTAATACGCTCATTTCAGCACCATTATAGTTACAGAATTCACATAATTGTTTGGGTGTGATAGCCTATATTACTTTAAAGATGACTGAAACTACGGAAAACATTTTTCTTTTTGTGCCTAACATAATTGGTATGTATTTGAGAAGACGATGTTTCTATTTGGATACAGTATTGCGCATTTCATTCCTATTGTTTATGCAATATGAAAATGTTTCAGGTTTTGGGAGGGTAGTCCTTGCGATTATATCGTTCTATTTTATGCCGACACACTGTATTCTGGCGTGTGTATGCTATGTGACCTCCGCTTTGTTGGACGCTATCGATGGACATGCCGCAAGATACTTTAATCAAAGTAAGTGTTTTATATGGCATCATATAATTAAATTACTTAATGTCACTGAGTAAGTAAGCCGGCGAGAGATAACGTTGATAATCTGCCCAACTTGCCCAAGTCGGTAAACATAAGATATGTTATAGTTAAAATTTCGATTCTTTGATGTTTTATTTTATAGAACAGTAATAAAGATTATAAATATAATATAAGCTATGTGTATAAACTCATATTAGAAAATTTTGTTTCTTGATTCATGTAGGCGTGATAAATATATTGAACGTGTACAAAATATATCATCATCATCAGCCTATTAATGTTCCCACTGATGGGACGCATACCTCTCTGTGAGAGAGTGGATGGGCCTTAATCCACCACCTGGGCCCATTGCGGATTGGTGGTTTACACATGTCTTCGAATTTTTAGTGCTAGAAAATGTCAATTTCCTCAAAATGTTTTCTGGCACCGTTTTTAGAGCAGTGGTGATGGAGTAACTTACACAAAAGTAAAGCGCCTGCCTGGATTCGAACCCATAACCTACGACACGTAAGTTGGGGCCGTTACCACTGGGCCACCAATGCTCTTACAAAATATATGTGGATGAATATTTTGTACACATTCAAAAATAGGATTAATTCTTCAGAAATTGAATCTCATTAAAAGCAAATAAACAATAACAGCCACAGGAATTGCATAATGATTGAGAAATAAAAAAAAAATTGGTGACTTATAAAATTCACTTCAATTTTTTAGTTATAGCCATCCTTACCTTATTAGCACTCAATAGACAAAACTTGTTTTCCAGGCACGAAGTTTGGTGCTATACTGGATCAGCTCACTGACCGTGCTGGCACTGCCTGCCTGATGATGACCCTAGCAACATTCTACCCACAGTACACATTCTGGTTCCAAATATCTATGGCAATTGACATAACATGCCACTGGTTGTACCTACACACTGTAACCCTGCAGGGCAAGGCTTCTCACAAGTTCATTGACATGTCGGAGAATCCCATCATGCGCATCTATTACACTAACAAGACGGTACTCTTCTTCATGTGCGCAGGCAACGAGGCTTTCTATGCAGCTCTCTATGTTATGTACTTCTACACTGGACCTACAGGTAAAATATTTTTATAATTTTTGGCTTGTAAAAGGAGGTCCACCAAAACAAAATGGTGTTTAAAAATTGGAAGTTTACTTACAGCTGCTGATGTGAATGTATGACTAGATGTATAGTAGTGTGTGTGTGTAGTTAGTATTTGTAAGTTTGTGCTCCATTGTTGCAATTGCTGTAAGGCGTTCCAGTGTGAGGGTAAACAAATAAATAATAATAATAATGTATGAACTAAGCAAAAGGATGGACCAAAGGGCTAATAAAATATTTCTTATTTCAGTTCTGGGTATTGGGCTGTACAAGTTGATTGTTATCATCACTGCACCAGTTGCTATAGTAAAGGCAGGTATATCCGTCCTGCAAGGTGTTGTTGGAGCCTTGAATCTCTCCACTATTGACATCAATGACCGTGCGGCTCTGGCAGCTAAGCAGAACAAATAAACATGACACGACTGGATCATTGGCAGAATGTTAACCTAAAAGATTTAAAACGCATTGCATTTGGTTCTACTGAAGCTGGTAATTTGTATTAGCTGGTCCTAATCAAAATTTTGTGCATAATATTTACTGAATAAAATAGAAGCTAGTCACCCTGAATTTACTTAGTAACATAAAATTATTGATATTCTGCTGTTTTTGATTGCTAATTTTTATTACCAAAGTTGTTTTAATTTTTTTTATTGTTGGTTTGGTGTATTTTTTCATTTATCATTTTTTGTTTGTGAGCAGTGATATTCAGAATTCAATTTTAGAATACAATGAACAGCTTTGTAAATTAATATTTTCACTAATGTCATTTACATTTTTGACATTTCGTTAAAGTCGCTGATTGCGCGCTTATTGTAACATGTTTAATTGTTTATTATTAACTAATATTATTATTGAGTCGCATGTTTATTGCGAATCTCGTATCTGTTATGTTGCGAATATTATATAGGCTCATTGTTGTATTTTGTGATCTATGACACCCTTTATGGAGAGGGGGTACTTTTTTTGGGGAGTTACCTCCTCTCGGAGAGGACCTCTTTGAAGTGAGGTTTTTTTCATGGGATGACTTGAACAAATTCTATTAATTTTATGGTTATTGTAGTATGTAGAATGGTAGGTGTGAAGTCTTTGTGAAATAATGTATGTAATGTCTCCCTATAATATCTAAACAGATTGTAATATGTGTACCTACATTTATTTCACTTGGGTTAAATTGTTCTTTTTTTGTAGCACTGTACTCCACATAGCGGTATGAAATGATAGGGATTTATCATTTTGTGTAAAATTACTCCAATCGCATTTATTTTTTGTAATTGTTTTTATTTTTAGAAACCTTTTCAAACTTTTTTATTGTTTACATTCCATCCACTAGGAATAAAAATAATGGTTATCATTGTTATGAAATTTAAAATACAGGACTTTTTCTTTTGTTATTTTATTTTTATTTACTCAATAGTTCATTAACCGGCTACAATTAACAATGTTTGTCATTTGTCTTATTGAACTTGTGCATATTAATTAGGGTTTAACAACATCACAATTTAATTAGTTTGCTTCTGTGTTAGTTATGTTATACTTCCAAGTTGTAGTGTTATATTATGAACATAAATTATACTAAAATGTTAAGATAGTAAGATTTTATCTCTGGACATGGTTTACAAATATTTACATTAATATTAAGTGACTGTATTTATTACCATTTTATATTTGAATTGATCTCGACCATCATTGTATGACTTGTATGCAATCCATTAGGCTGAGCCTGAAGTACCCAATAAACAATATGTATGTTGACCCCAATAAATGTAATAAAAGAGAATGTGGTTTCTTTTATTCCATTAGATTTAATAATGTAGGTAATTGAAACAAAAGTAATTTATTAGTGTACAATTATTTATTTAGTACTAGCAGTACATAAAGAAAATTATTATATTATAAAGTCAATTTTCTTGTTACTTGCAGAAGCAATATTTAAAATAACAGAAACACTTGCATAGTGAGAAATAATACTATAAATTTATTATTTTTGAAATGAGAAGAAAGCTGTTCTCAAAGCATTATCTTATTATTAAAATAACTTTAATTATCCTTTCAGACTGCTCATACCAGCTCTCATAATCTCATCAACAAGAAGGAGGTTGCTTGCAATCACGGAACAGGAGTTGATGATTTGCTTCTTGACAACATAGTTGTCAATAATACCCAAGTCAGTTGGCTTGATAGCTTCTCCAGTGCTCAGGTCGAGACCAATCGGGTCTGGGCTCAAGCGAGACTCTTCCTGAAGCTTAACAATAGTGTCCTGGGCGTCATAACCAGAGTTAATGGCCAAGGTCTTGGGGATTACTAGTAAAGCTTCAGCATAGGCCTGGATACCAAGGCGTGCCTTGCCCTTGACGGTGTCCTTGAATTTCTGCAGTTCCATGTTAGCTTTAATCTCGAAAGCGCCAGCGCCGGGAATGACACACTTATCTTCAATAGCGTTGTTAATGGCTCGGAGGCCGTCACGGACGGCGTCCTTGATCTGCGCAAGTGTGTGCTTGTTGGGTCCCTTGATGAGGATTGTAACAGACTGGGGATTCTTGCACTCTTCTACGAAGGTGTATTTTTCTTCACCAAGAATATGTTCATAAACAAGACCAGCATAACCAAGGCATTCTTCATTGAGCCCATCGACGGAGTTCATGGCGCTGCCGCCGCACGCCAAGGCCAGACGCTCCATGTTACGCCTCTTAGCTCTGCGCAGTCCCATGATGCCTTCCTTGGCGAATGCGTCCAGAGAAAGGGGGTCAATACCTTTTTGGTTGATGACAACAAAGTTCTTGTCAGTTCCATCGCAGAGCTTCTTCTTTAGTTCAATGATCTGTAAAGAAATATAATTATTTTTAACTATTGTCTAATAAATCAATACCTATTCATATTGCAAGAATAAAAGGCACCAGTATATGAACACTTGATGGATAGACGAATTAATTTAGGTTTTCCTAACTTTGACCGTCTTTTAGGTTACTGATTTAAGATTGAACTAGTCGACGGCACGAACTATTTTGTGCGCGGGGTTAAAATGCATGCTATCTTATCCGACATCACGTGTGAAAGATATAGATGCTGTGATGAGCAGTACGAAGCTAGTTCGCGTACGAATTAGCACTTTTGCGTATCGAAATGCATGATGATTTAGGACGAAAACGAGCGCGCAAAATTTTATAAACAGACCTTTGGGAGTCAGTTAACATGAAAAAACTACTTAATGTATATTTTCAAAATAAATTATTTGCATTGTTGAATTACTAATCTATCCCTGTATGGAGTCCGTTTTGCAATTTTCCTTCTTCTTATGGTATTTATTTCCACCCAAAGATGCGTTAAAATATGGCACTTTCGACGCACATAATTTTTTTTTTTTTTAGATCGTTGTTTCCATACAGGACTAGATAATGATGAGACAAATTGATACTATTTTTATTTTGAACATCGTCAAACAGTTGAGTAATCTCTAGACTACGTTTGTATGGAAGAATTTTCGACTAGTGTAACCTTAATGTACCTTGATAGGTTTACTTGAGGAACTGTTACCACGCGCCGCGTATGCTCACTGGCTGGACTGACGATTTAACCTATGATAGAATCTCTAGTGCAAATGATGACTCATCAACCGATTAAGGCGGTACCCCGAGCAAAACGCCGCGCAAGCCGTTTTTCGTGCTGTTTTTAGGAGCTATCTACTCGTTATTCAAAAAGAAATATCATTTAATAAAAATACATTAAATTTCTACATAATATTGATTCTAAAATGGTAGATTTAGTTTTTTTTTAATGTTGTATATATTTCATTAATCTCCTTTCAAAAAAAACACAAAAATGAGAAATAATTATTGATAGCATGCATCTCCTCGTAAAGTGTTCATTAATTATTTTTTGTACTAACACTAATGGATAGACAATTTAATAACGAACATTTAGGTAGTATTTTTTTTTTCAAAAGACCAAAATTCGATTTTATAATGATATTATTCTAAAATCTGGGCGTATTCACTACTGTAATTCATGCGCCGCCAGTGCCGCTAGACCAATAGGAATGCTCATATCGCATGCCGATTTTTTGGTCAGGGTACCGTCTTAAGCATCACCACTGTATAAGGCGTGGGTCACAAATTGTTTTATTGAACATAATATGACTCAGAAGTATGGAGCCTTAGCAAATAATACTGTTATAACAAACTTGTACATACCGCCCTAACGCGCTGGTCAATAAAGTCACGTTCAGCAGTAATCAGTTTCTCCCTGTCCTCAGCAGACTTGTAGAAGAATCCAGAGTTGACTTCAGTCTTCTCATACTCGAGGGAAATGTTGCATGTGAGGATGTACGCATTCTCAACGCGCTTCGGCATGTCAGGGTGACGGGTACCATGGTCCATCACAATACCTGTAGAACAAAAATAATGTTATTGTCAGGTGTTCCTAGAGCTATAAAAATTTTGTTTGAAAGTTTTTTTTTTTTATTCACTCTTGACTTAAACACCCCTAGATTGTAGCTAACGGGAAACACAGACTCCGGCAAGGAATTCCACTCCTTAGCTGTACGCATAAAAGTGTTCCCAAAATTTGTTTGAAAGATGAAGTAGGTAATCCAGTTTAAATTTAGTCAACCTGACTCAAAAACCTCATTACATTTATCAAGTTGTTTCTAACTTTTTTTTTGTCATATTTTTAATTTACGTTTCATTTCTAAACCATATAGCTTCTAGTAGACACGCCACGATCGACAATCGACCGATATCTTGCAAAAAAATTCGATATCTTGATAATTAAATTACGAGATGAATTCTTGCGGAAACTGGCTAAGTGACTTCGTACATTTCGGTTCCGTACCAAACCGCAAAATCAAGTTGGAAAAATCTAATTTATCAATATATTGGTATTTGTTAGTAAAATATACTTAATAATAAACATTACAATCAAATTTGAAGTGCATAGGTCAATAAGAAGTTAAAAAATACAAAGAAATATAATTTTGTAAAAATATCTGACTTTGGTGGCCTCTCTTTTCTTTGTTTTCGATAATATTTTAAAACAAAAAAATACAGTATTTATCTCTTCAATGAGCTCTAAACAACGATACTCCACTTGATGGAGAAGGTAATTTTTTTTTTTCGCACCATTGTTTATCTGTATCGGCTTAACTTCTTCTTTGGGTCAACAAGATGCTTATACTGAGAAAATTTGAAGACTAGCTCCAACTGTTTAGCTGTAAAAAGTGTGTGAGAGACTACGGACAGACATACACGTGAGTGACACGAGAAATAGGGCTCCGTTTGGACCCTTCGGTTAGGGTACCCTAAAAACCCCAGTATAAAACTTAAAATCGCATTACTTTTGAAAGTTTGAACCGATGTTCATCCCTTTTCCCATAATAGTTTTGCCTATCAAACAAAAAAAATCTAAATCATAATCGGTTCATCCATTTGGGAGCCATGATGCCACAGACAGACACTCATTGCGATTTCTCGCTCAAATTGCCATATGATTTAGTATCTAGGCAAACTACTAGATGGCGTTAGAAAACTACAGTATCGGGCTATTAATGAGTCACTGGTGCTGCCGCCTGTTAAAAATATGGAGAAATAAAAAATAGCCTGACTTAAGGAGGTGACATTTCTTTGTATGGGATTGGGTATCTGTACTGTAGTATTATATTATCTGTGGTCACGGGCACCCAACGCGAATAAAGAAAATTTGGTTCAAATAAATTGCACTAGATGGCGTGATAAACTTCGATTTCTTATTGAGTTATGTGAAATATTAAGATTTTCTAGAGACAATCATAAAAAATGTATGTTCTTGTAATTAACTCTCCTAAGTACAAAATTAAGAATCATTAAAATTATTTGAATAAATCATTTAAAATTGATTCCAATAGATAGCGAAGTTTCAAATTTCTGAGGCAGCCACTTGATTTTTTTAATTTGTTTTGTAACACATTTTTGTACAATGAAACTGTAAAAGCGTGCAAAAAAAATACTATGAAACAAATCGTCGCTGTATTAAAAAAAAAACCCGAACCGACTAAACCCTTTTACTTGCAAGTCTCTGCTAACACCATCTATATACGTGGAACCATTACCAAATGCAATCGATATACTTAGAAAAATAATCACTTTAATCAGACGAAAAACGCTAGTTACATCGGCACGGTTTCTTTGCATGGGATGAGGCATCTGTATGCTAGTATTATATTATTTGTGTTTTAGTGAAGCTGGCCATCTTGATATGAAAATTATTTTGTTTAAATAGTAATTTTTTTGTCTCTTTCTACAAAAACTAACATAGTTGCTGGACTCAGTAGTCCCCTCAATCATAGAATAACCAACATGCTTATATTGTAGCATTGTTTCTCAAGAGAAAACAAGATCTAGATATTTTTTTTAAGTTACCTTTGACTAGTGCAGTCTCAGTGGCTGTCTTGTGCTGCATCTCCATGATCTCCACCATGTGCAGGTCAGCAGGCTTGTCTTCTGTACGGATGGTCAGCACTGCGTCAACACAGGCATCGGTCAGCACCTCGGATAAGCTTGGATGAACCTACAAAAGGATTAAAATCTTTATAGAATGCTCAATGACAATCAAATCTCTCTATTTCGAGTTGTCTGACTACTAGCAAGAAATATAAGGATTGCGGGTTAAATAAAATGGTACAATAAAACTAATCTATACTAAGATTATAAAGCTGAAGAGTTTGTTTGTTTGTTTGAACGCGCTAATCACAGGAACTACTGGTTGGAATTGAAAAATTCTTTTTGTTTTGTTGGTTATAGGCTATATAACGTCACGCTACGACCAATAGGAGCGGAGCATAAATGAAAAATGTAGCAAAAACGGAAAAAAAATATTCCTTTTTGAGAGCTTCCGTTGCGTGCGCTGCGTAAACGGTTTAAGTTACGAAAATATCATGTATCATGATAGAATTGTTCCTCTTTAAAAGTTAAAAAAAAAAGTCAACAACAGCATAATTATGTCTATCTTTTAAGATTGACGCACTATAAGCTTTTTTATGGTAATCAAATTTGTTCATTTGCAAAGGAGTTTTATAAACATCTATACTAATATTATAAAGCTGAAGAGTTTGTTTGTTTGTAGGGTAGGTAGTGTAGGTAGGGTAGATAGATAGATAGCCATTTGACGGTAGCGAAGCCGCGGGGTTCAGCTAGTCTTAATATATACTTGGGAGCAAATAAATCGAGCCACTACCTTTTTTCACGTAAAATGGTAAATATTTTTGGTAATATGGAACGTATCAATTCGAACTATATATCGCCTAAAAGTTTAGTTAATAACCTTTACAATGAGGGTAAATTATTGAATAATAACCTTATTGAATGATAAATTATTGGCTCTGCAAGAAAAATGAAGTGAAAAAGGAAGTGGCTCGATTTATTTGCTCCCAAGTGTATTATTGAACATTGATGCCAATAGGGATTGTATTGCAAATTACAGATATATCAAAGCATTCAACTTGGGAGCTTGAGTATTTTGTACTTACAGTTCCATGGGGCCTAGACCTAAGTATTTTGTATTAATTTGAAAACGAGAAAGCAATTTTTCTCTGGACAGATGGACATTGAAGCATTCCTATAAGGGTTCCTTATAGAAATAGGTAAAACTACAAGCAATTCTTTTTATTTTTGAACTTTAAAATTTGTCATTCATTAGTGCTGTTTAATGATAAAATATAATAGAAATAAATGATTTAACTTTGAAAACCTTGAGAAGTGTGAATAGGTCGACAGTGTAGCTTGTTTGTCTAGAAGTGTCTAGACAAGCATGCTACAGAGTAGACCATCGATAACAATTAGATGAGATAGTGATCAAGCGTGAGCCCCTCTACAATAAAAAAAGGCATTCACTTTTACACATTCACATACCTTAGTCTTGAGTGAAGTGCGAGCAACATCAAGTAAGTCTGACCGCTTTATTTCAATAGGAATCTTGATTGATTCCAGAACTTCAAGAGCCTTAACGCGGGCAACATCAAAACCTTCTGTGAGTATCCTGGGATGCAAACCTGTTTAAATAAGATTTTATAATGTTAAACAGTGACATGAATATAATAATTAGGAATGGGTGTTAGACAAGCTGTGATTAAGACTAACAAAGCATTTTGTTTGGTAATAAGTTTGCAGCCATTTTATTTTAGTTCTTCCATAAATCACAGAAATATACAACTAGTTTAGGAGACAGTCATTAAAAATGATCTATGTTTTTAGCATTCAAGCCTAAGGACTTTTGTAAAACAAATCTTTAAAAATATAACCAACGAAATAACAAACTGAAAATCACAAAAATAAACTCTTAGTCCAGCATTTTGAGTGGGCACCAAACAAACATTAGAAGGCTTTTAGTGAAAATATGTAACTTTTTTTTTTGCAGCCAACAAGATAAAGTGTACCTTCACTGATGTAAATATCAGCTTGTTTGAGCAGCTCTCCAATGAGGAGCACAGTGGAGGTTGTGCCATCGCCGGTGGCGTCATCTTGGGCAGTAGAAGCCCGAGCTATCAGCGACGCAGTGGGGTGCTGGATTTGCATTTCGTGTAGGAGGACATTTCCATCTTTAGTTATTTTAATGTCACCGGCGCCAGAAACCAACCTAAAATAACAAATAACTTAAAATAATCACCAAAACAGAAAATCATATCTCTTAAATATAAGAAATTAACATTAAATCCCTTCAATAACTAAGCATGACCGATAGACCAAAAAGATAAATCTCGGTCATATGACTTTTTCAATGCGAATAAGTCACTGAAAAATACAAATTCACCGAACTTTTTTAATTAATTATAGTGTATGTAAACGAAAATTCATATTCTAAACTAAAAGAAAAGCGAAAAATATCATAATATCAGTAAAAAGTTACATTTTCATTGTTCCTTTGGGACCGAGGTTAGTTCTCATCACATCTTGAATTCCTTTTGCTGCAGAAATGTTCACTGCCAAAGCTTGCGAAGCCCTCGCTAATTCAGCTTTAGGATTAAGTAGACTGATTGCGGCCATTTTGGTAACTTAATTCTTCGACAATTTGAGAAAACTTAAACACGCGGACGATTAATGGCGAACACAAGTACAAAAAAAAGAAGAAATTATTGAATGAAAATGAACGAGTTCAATTTTGACAGTTGATTTAGGGTAACCAATTAATGAAATCATGAAGTTAAGACTATTATGCTAGGGCCACATGCAGTGAATAGAGTCGCTGGTGATCCCGGTGATCGCTGGCGATATATAAAAACTGGTATAATCCTATTATCCTCCACAAAGCACCGAGTCACCGCGTCTGCTGCTAGAGTTGAACCAGAAAGAAGAAAAGTCTACATTTTTTAACAGGTAACTTTTGGCAAAGCAACGTAATATGTTCATAACTTTAATCTAATCATTCATTGATTTAATTCTTAAGTTAATTTAGTATTTTTACTAGATTCTCGGTCGTTAAATTCAAATGACAATGTTGATGTATTTCTATTATGTTACTTCATAAAATATTTTAAACCTTTTAATTATAATTTATTTATGATAAACCTTTTTAAATATAGAATCATTTCATATTTTTTCGTAACTTCAGAACGCAGCTGTCAAGGATCATGTATACCTGTGTGAGTGTGTGTGTGTGTCTTGTTTATCTCACTGTCTTCTTTCCACATATGGGGTACAAAAATAAATTTCTATTTTAGTTCGTATGCGTATTTGAGATGAACTTACCAGCATTTACTAGAACAATCTTTAAAGCTGGGTATATAAGTGTTGCCGGAGCAATATCAATCTATAAAGTTGAATAAAACTGATAGAAACAATGGGTGTTCATAGCGATGAAGCAGAAACTAACAAGAATAAGGGAAACGAAGCCTTCAAGGTTGAAAAATATGAAGAAGCGGTGTCCCTTTACACCAAGGCTGTCGACCTCGCTGAAAAAGACAGCCGCGACTTGTCTACTTACCTGAAGAACCGTGCTGCCGCTTACCTGAAAATGAAGGACTACGATAAAGTTATAAAAGACTGCGATGAAGCCTTACGAATTGTTCCGGAAGATCCAAAAGCCTTATTTCGACGGGCACAAGCCTTTGAAGCCTTAGAACGGTTTGAAGAAGCATATCGTGATGCTAAAGCAATATTTACTGTAGATCCTTCCAATAAGGCTGTGCAACCAGTCCTGGCGCGTTTACACACAGTCGTCCAAGAAAGGGCGAGACAAAGTGCACAAACCAGCAACAAGGTGGAGCAAATGTTTAAACTTGCCTTTAACTTGCAAGAAGATATTGAAAAACGAGAAAAAGCTATTTCTAACCTTGTAGTGCTTGCTAAGGAAAATGCAGGTGCCGAAATAATGTTGAAAAATGGTGTAGTTCACAAAATACAACAGTTACTTAAAGTTGAGAAGCATCCTGAAATATATATAAACGCAGTGAGAGTTATTAGCCAACTTTGCAAGAGGAGTGTTGAGAGGACCAGGGCAGTGATTAAGATTGTTGGCATACCCTGGCTGCTTGAAGTCATTGATAGTGAAAATGAAGAAAGGGTCAATGCAGCCCAGTACTGCCTTCAAGTTTTACTAAATACTTTTACTGGAATGGATAACAAGAAGGACTCTACACCAGATCCAAAACTCTGTGAAGAATACAAAAGTGAAATAGACACTCTACTCACCTGTTTGACTTACTCCATTACAAACAGAGTGATCAGTGGACTTGCAAGAGATGCAATTGTTGAATTGATCATGAGGAACTGCCACTACACTGCCGTAAACTGGGCTGAAAGGTTTGTGGAAATCAAAGGATTGCAGCGATTGCTTGAAGTCTGTAGTGAATTAGAAGAGTACAAATATGAATCAGCACTGAGCATCACCCCTTCGTCTAGAACTATATCTGCTGCCTGTCTTGCACGGATTTATGAAAATATGTATTACGATGAAGCCAGAGAAAAATTCAACAATCAAGTTGATGATTTTGTAAAAGACAAGCTCATGTCACCAGATTTGGAATCTAAAGTTAGAGTAACTGTTGCTATAACCTCTTTGCTGAGAGGTCCTCTGGATGTTGGAAATTATGTTATATCCAAAGAAGGTATTATTGAGATGATATTGGTCATGGCTCAAACCGAAGATCCTCTCCAACAAAAAGTTGCTTGTGAATGCTTAGTGGCTGCTGCATCTAAGAAAGATAAAGCCAGAACCATTATCAATAAAGGAGTTGACATCTTGAAGACACTGTATCAGAGCAAAGATGATGCTGTAAGAGTGAGAGCTTTAGTTGGTCTGTGTAAGGTTGGCAGTTTTGGAGGTGATGATGCATCTGTGCGTCCCTTTGCTGATGGATCTACTAAAAAGTTAGCAGAAGCTTGCAGGAAATTCCTTGTTAACCCTGCTAAAGAAAATGATGTCAGGAAATGGGCAGCTGAGGGGCTTTCATACTTGACTTTGGATGCTGATGTAAAAGAAAAGCTAGTAGAAGATAAAGCTGCCCTTCATGCTCTTATTGAGTTGGCTAAAAGTGGTGATCAGTCTTGTCTCTATGGCGTAGTTACCACATTGGTAAACTTATGTAATGCATATGAAAAACAAGAGCTTATGCCAGAAATGATGGAACTTGCAAAGTTTGCCAAGCACCACATACCAGAGACACATGAACTGGATGACCCAGATTTCATAAACAAAAGGATTACAGTATTAGCTAAAGCTGGTGTAACTTCAGGTCTAGTTGTTCTAGCCAAGACTGAGAGCCATAATTCAAGAGAATTAATTTCCAGAGTGTTTAATGCCATTTGTGGCTTGCCAGAACTTAGAGGAATAGTTGTACAACAAGGTGGAACTAAAGTTTTACTGCCAATGTCTTTAGAAGGCACTCAAAATGGCAAGAAACAAGCAGCTCAAGCATTAGCACGTATCGGGATAACAATTAATCCAGAAGTTGCTTTTCCTGGCCAACGAAATCTGGAAGTTGTTAGGCCTCTTGTGGCTTTATTACATCCTGACTGCACTGCTTTGGAAAATTTCGAAGCCTTAATGGCCCTTTGCAATTTGGCTGGAATGAGTGAATCTACCAGAAACAGAATACTAAAAGAAGGGGGCCTAGCTAAAATTGAGCATTATTTGTTTGAAGATCATGAAATGTTGCTAAGAGCAGCAACACAATGTATTTGTAATTTACTACAATCTGAAGATGTCTTAAAAACTTATGAAGGCAATAATGACAAGACAAAATTTTTGTATCTTTTGTGTCAAGAAGAAGACATAGATACAGTAATGGCAGCTGCAGGTGGTTTGTGCATACTAACATCTGCAAGCAAAGTCTGCTGCAGAAAATTATTAGATGTTCAAGTATGGCCAGAAACATTGAGGTGCTTGTTAGCTAATCCAAACAAGGAAATTCAGTTCAGAGGAACATACATACTACTTAACATAATTTCTGGGGATAAAGATATTGCTGCAAAAGTCTTTGAAACTGATATAATGGAAATCTGTATGGCTTTGACGAAATTAGAGGATCCAGAACTAAAAAGGACTATAGAAAATGCCCAAAAATGTCTTGATACAGCTGAGAAAATGGGTGTCATAAGAAAGCCTGATGAAGCAACCATTGTAGACCCATTCATAGAAGCAGAAGCTGAAGTTATTGAAGAAGAAACATAAATATAAGGAATTGTGTTGAAACTTGTTTTAAGTTATATTTTTAACCCCCGGCGGCAAAAGAGGGGTTTTATAAGTTTCACGTGTGTTGCTGTGTATCTGTGTGTCTGTCTGTGGCATCATAGCGCCTAAACGGATGAACCGATTTTGATTTAGTTTTTTTTTGTTTGAAAGGTGATTTTATCGAGAGTGTTCTTAGCTATGTTTGAATTAAATCGGTTCAGCCATTCAAAAGTTATGGGCATTTTACTGTTTGAATCGGTGTGTTTTCGCAAGACAAATGTGTCGGGGGGGTTTTTTAAATTTTGAAATTTTACTTGTAATTTAATAATGTTGAAATTAGATTAATTATTTGTTGTGTTTGACTCAACATGTATATTTGCATACATGTGTTATGATCAAAATTAGATGTAAGATACATCTACTTTTAAATTTGTGTACTGTAACCGTCCCAGCCAGATGTACTGAATATTGCCACTGTTATGGTGGCAATATTCAGCACCTCAGCAAATATAATATATATAAATGATATGTATATTTATCCTTCAGAATATATATATATATATTTCTAAAACTAAAAAAAACGTTATTTTTTATTGTTTGAATCCTAGTGCTGTATTAATTTTATTGTAAGAAATATTTTTAGGAACACACATTCTTTATTCTATGTTTTTTTTAAGAAATAAACTTTTTACTTTTCGTAATGTCTTATTCATCCTTAGTTTGTATGTTCAAGTCTGGCTTCAAGGAGGTAAGGCCAGAACTATTAATGTTCTGGCCCTGGGCTTACCTCCTGACGGGCGAGCACGGCCTACTGTGACAAGCTGGAGTCACTCATTTTATCACGGTTTGGGAACAAAACTGATAAAATGCGTGACTCTAGCCTACCACAGAGGCTGTGCTCGCCCGGCTAGCTCTAATAGTTAACCGAAAACTTTGTCGCATCACGTATAGTGGCGGCAACGACCGTGTCGTATCAATAAAGTTAAAAATATCGCCTGCCCCATAGATTACTATTGCCTGCCTGCTCCTAAAATCCCAGCTCGGTGGTATTTGGGACTCCCGCCGATGCGTCAAATTCCCTTATCAGTAAAACTGGTCAAAGATATTTGAATAAACCTGTTCGATGCTTTTTTTTGAGCTTGTCATAATATAATTGTTACCAGTAAAGCCAGCTCTACATAGTAGCCATAGATCGCGCGCTATTAGAGAGTACTATATTCCTTGCGCTAAGGCGAGTACCAAATCTACCATATATTCAATGTACTCTGTGGTACCAAAGTAAAATAGCTAAGGATTAGCCTGCATGAATTTCCGAGCACTTTGTAACGTGTGGTTCAAAGATTACTATTATATACAGGGGTGTGGTTGAACTATATCAGATATAAGGACGAACTCTTCTTTTAATATTTATAATTTAAAACTACAATTTGATTCGGAAATAAATGGGCCATGCTCGCTGAGCGCTGCTACTGTAGGTCTGTATTATATCTATGTCTGACATAGGACAGTTATGTATAGTGTGTGACCGTCTTATATGGATCTTTATTGGCCAAATCCGTCTAGTGCATTCCCCGCATTATACGGACTATGCGGCCCTTTTGCAATAAGCGTAAACTGAGGATGGCGGCCTGTGGCCTCGACGCTACTCTATTCCAAAAATATATAAAATACTCAGAAGTGATAGTATTTCGTTCAAGATCGTAGAGGTCTCTACAAGAATAGTTTTTTTTTTTCAAATTTCCCGCATTCTTCTACAATATTCGACATTAAAATACCGCGTCCTTCCCCCACTAAAATCCCTCCCTTTCCCACCATTTTTAAGTTAAGGTTATTTAATATGTCACGATGCCGCCATTTTCTATTTCGCGCTTTTTAAAACTAGAATCAGTGTCTTAAACAAGGTTTTGTTAAAAATTCACATATTTTTCATGTTGTGTTTTCTATTGATCATTTACTACAGCTCAACTTTTCTCATATAATCAAATTATTGTAAGCGGTTGTTAGTCTGCTCCGGAACGTGACATATTAAAAACCTTTCGAAATGACAGCTTGATTTGGTTTGGTTTCCGCTACTGTGCTATTGTGCTATTTTTCGGTTTTTGATACGAAAATCATCGGAAAATGTCAATTTCTACTGCTACAGGTATATATCCCAACACAGAGTATACTTATTTGTTTTAATTAACTATAATCTTTACGTGTTTACCATCAAACCTGATAGGAGTTGTTTTTTCGGAGAAATGCCATGGAATCCCATATGGCGGTCCATACTCCACATGATTTAATGACGCTATCTGATAAATGAAAATATGTTTTTTCAAGAATCAATTCATAAATGCTATAATTGAAATGCCTAACAGCAGGTTATTCAAGCAATCGTGAACGTTAAGGTTACTACAATATCTAGATTTTACTGGTCTTTCTAGCGTCTTCGTAATTGCCGGACGCTCACGACTGCCAATATGAGTTAACTTTTAGTTATGTCACATACCTGTTAATATTTAATACGTCAAATTAAGTGATTTTTGTAGCATCTATTCTTTGAGTAATACATATCATGCAAGTAGAACAATGATATGTTTTGATTGTGTTAGAAGTGAGTAAAAATATTTTCTCAACTGTGACTGTCACTTTCTTACAGATGAGCGTACTGAAGGTGATGATGATACATCACAAGGAAGCCAACCAAAAGATGACAGTAGTGACTCAGAAAATGAAAATGAGAATGAGCCTCAAAGCCAAAATGGGGTATCACCAGTCCCTGAGGTTCATGAGATTACAAGTGATGATGATGAGGATTGTGTAGTGACTAATGACGAGGATTGCATAGTGACTAATGATGGTAATGATGATAATGACGAAGATGATGACGATGATGATGACAGTTCAAATTCTAGTACAGATAGCAATGATAGTTCAGATGAATCGCAAAGTGAAAATAAGGTTAATGAAGAGAAAAAAATTGAAGAACAACATCTAGAGAATGGTGGAGAAGAATCTGATATTGAGGAAGTGTCTATGGAGGATCCTCTCAATGAAGCCCCTGTTAACAAGAACAAACCCATAGTAGTTAATGACACTAAAAGTTTGGCTGACTTAGCTACTACACAATCAAAGCCTAATGGAGAACAGAATAATGAGCCCACTGTAGTTATCATTGATACTAATTCTATTTTGACTACTAAGCCACCACCACAGGCAGTCAGCAAGCCTTCTACTACAAGTGCAATAGATGCACACAATTTGTGCCAGAGTATTGCTGCCCGTGGCACAACTATTACTCCAGTGAGTGTTAAAAATACTTCCATCAACAGCAGCACCCCTGCACCTCAACCAAACATACTGCCATCCCTCACTGATGACATGTTTGTTGTTGAAGCACCCTCCTTTATAGTTCCCTATGTGTATGAAAAACCCTCTGTCAAACCATTCAGGGAATTCGTGGATAAGTTAGGAAAAGAATTGGAAGAACTAAAAATTAAAGAAGAACATGAAAAGCTTGAAAAAGAAAAAGCAGAAAAAGAGAAAAAAGAAACAGAAAGGCAAGAGAAGATTGAGAAAGGTGAGGTGGAAGAGGAAGAAGAGCCCAGTGATATCAAAAGTACAGATGAATCAGTGAAGGATAAAAAGTCTGAGAAAAAGAAAAGGAGGCGTGGCCATGAAGAAGACGATGATTCTTGGGATGGAGAGTCCTCTGCAGACTCTGAAGATGATCAAGCAACTGATGATGATGCTATAGTTATCAAGGACAGAGATGATACTATTGATCAACTCAAAGACCCAATCAGTTTGATAGCTAAAGGACTCAGTGCTGGTAAACCAGATAGTTATTTTGATTGTTCCCTTGGACAATTTTTCATCAATGTTGGTCTTAATTTAGTTCAAGAATACGTGCAGACTGATTTGTTGAAACATCAAAACCGAAAATTATATAAGGAAAAGAAATCTGGCAGGAGCACTAAAGCTACTGAGGCAGCTATTGCATCACTTACTCAGAACTTGGAATTCAGCAAGAAAACAAATGCACCCTATGCTCTTGCACAGAGACGATGTGAGTTTTGTAGTTTTAAGACTGAGTCCATGCTAGTGATGGCTCATCATCTAGAAGCACCACACATGCGAAATAATATTTACAAATGTAATTCATGTGACTTTGAAATTCGTAGTCCTCATGACATACTATTTCATATGGAGGCAGAGCACAACATTCGGGGGCGGTTGGAACGGGCACCGGCGTACCAGCAGTGTGCCAACTGTCACTTTGAGGATAACAGCAAGACAAAGTTAGCACGACATCTGATCGCATGTGCTAAGAAATTCAAACCAGATGTTAATTTGGGGCCTCCAATGGAGTGGGAGCCACCAGCAAAAATACCAAAACTAACACGAGCTCGAAACAACATGGTGGGCTCCTACCAGACAAACTTCAATAGGACACAGATGAATATGAACAATTTAAGTCGGCCTCAGATAAATATGGCCAATGTAATTCCAAGCATGCCTATACTTGGCAGACCGCGTGGCCGGCCGCCCATCAGCGGGCCGCCGCGCCCGCAGCCCGTGTCGGGCGTGCCTATCATACGCAGCGGTGTCATGATCATGCACAACACGCCTGCTGTAGGCACCACCATTGCCAATTATCCTATGATTCAAAACCAGACCAACAATGCTACACCTAAGATATCTATCACCCCACTACCACGGGCCCCACAACCATCTTCTTCCCAAGCATCATCACATAACTCCAAGGCTACCTTTGTCATATGTGAGATCTGTGATGGCTACATCAAGGACCTAGAACAATTGAGAAATCATATGCAGTGGATACACAAAGTTAAAATTCATCCTAAAATGATTTATAACAGGCCTCCACTGAATTGCCAAAAATGCCAATTTAGATTTTTCACTGATCAGGGATTGGAAAGGCATCTTCTTGGTTCACATGGCCTAGTAACTAGTTCCATGCAAGAAGCCGCCAATAAAGGCAAGGATGCTGGCAGGTGTCCAGTGTGTGGACGGGTGTATCAATGGAAGCTACTAAATCACGTTTCAAAGGACCACAATATGACTTTGAAGCCAGCACACCTATCATACAAGTGTACAGTGTGCACAGCTACTTTTGGGATGTACAAACAGTTTGAGAACCATGTCTACTCTGCTCACAGTGTCGTTGCCAAGCGTGTGATGGATAAGAGCAAGACGCCTGCGTCAGCAAGCAAGCCTGAGTCTGATCCTCTGTTGAAGCCACTGAAAATTAGTGACGAGATAACAATTATACCGCAACCCGCAAAATCGACTGTTACTATCACTGCTAAAGGTAAATAACATTAATGTTTGTGGAAGTGTGCAGACTGTACTAGCACCAGTAGACCGACAAGCCTGCTTCACCAGGATGCACATCCATTGTATCAAGCAGTATTGTGTAAATAAACTTAAGCGATATCAAACTTATTTAACAATATTAATGGAACACCCAGAAGTACGGTGAATATTAGAAAGTAAATTCTCTATGGATGGCGTTATTCACAAATTAAGTGTAAATTCAGCCGAGTTGTAAATTCACTGTACAAAACTGTTGCATAAATATGTATAAATTGTCAACACAATTTTTAAAGATTATAGCTTTGTCCCCACTACCCAACTATACATTATGTATTATTATTATCATTGTGGTCTGAGTGCTACATGATTGTTTGATTGTCACAAATAAAGTAAAATCTGTTATTATGATAATGTTATGGATCTGTATCCTCATTGCTGTGTAGATATTTATGAGACGAAATATGAAATAATTGCATAAATTAAACTTGTCTGATTCCATTGCACTCTATGAGTATTTATTTATTTCATTCTCATTATTTCTTATGTATAATTCTGTTTCTAGTTGCTATCAGCCTTTTCTAGTTTAATTCTCATATAAGTTAACAGAATACTTGTAAAAAAATCTTAGGTAGATACTTTCCATTATGAGTGTATATTGTAACAGTTTAGGTAAGTTTAGATTACAAATTGTAGACACTAATTGTAAGTGAGTACTACTGAGCCGCAAATTACCTTTGTCTTTGAATGTCTACTACCAACAGTGCTATTGGATACTAGCAAAACCTTTGCTAACATCATCGGTCTTATTTATTTCTGATCTCAGGTCAACCAGATGAAAGTGTTGATTTGGTAAAAGTTTACTGAATTGTTAATGTACTTATAGAACTGAAAATGATGTATTTTTTTTATTTAATAAAAAAGACCACTGTAATTGAATAAATCTTTAATTAATTATTATTATTTTTTTATACCATTTATTGCAATGTGTATTCATGCTTCTGGATAGTTTCTACCCAAAAAAAAACCTTAGGGTTTTTAGAAGCTACTGAACTCCTAGCTGATTTAACAATTCATTGCTTGCCCAAACCTAAGTACAATAGTCTTGCTGATACTGAGTGAGTACCTGACAGTTTTGTACACTAGTGGAGTTTCTATACTACCCTGCTAACTTATATATTGAAAAAATTGCTAGTGGAAGAACAGACTAGGACTATTGAAAGTAATGGGCGGCTCACGGCACGGCCCACGGGCCGGGCGATGTGTTGCTAAGGAGGGTCTTGAGTAAAAAAAAATGTAGTAGTAACGCTGCGCGCTGCCACTAGAGGGCGCTCGCTACGCTAGCCATCCACGCCACAAGACGCGTCGTCGCTCGTCGCAATGTGTGGCCATGTGCCACCAAGCCAAGCCATGACTCATGACGTCATATCCTGCTTCCATTGCCTAGCCTGACATCTGACGGCTGAAAGTTAAAAGTATATTGTGGCGCCAAATACGTCAATCGAGCAGATTTGAAATGCGTCACGCCGGAAAAAAAGTGGCTCTAGCTCACACTTCAGTTCCTCCAAAACATTTCCAAAATTCCAATCGTAGCGTCAAAAAGCATTAAAACTCGGTTATCTTGAATTTCGAGGATCTCCTAACTTGTAAAAACCGGCCAAGTGCGAGTCGGACTCGCGCACGAAGGGTACCGTACCATTATCGGCAAAAAAATCTTGTCTGTTGTATGGGAGCACCACTTAAATATTTATTCTAATCTGTTTTTAGTATTTGTTGTTATAGCGGCAACAGAAATACATCATCTGTGAAAATTTCAACTGTCTAGCTATCACGGTTCATGAGATACAGCCTGGTGACAGACGGACCGCGGAGTCTTAGTAATAGGGTCCCGTTTTTACCCTTTGGGTACGGAACCCTGAAAACTAACACTAGTGGCTCTGTGAGCTGTAGACCTCGCGAGGCTTTTTATTGTTTTTAGTCTATTCAGTATTTTGAAAATTGTCCAAAACGGCTCTGTCATTTTTCATAATTACAAAAACGGCAAAAAATATAAAACGAACCTGCTCAAAAAATTTCACAAAAATCGGTTGAGAAATTCGATCTGCAGATGAGAACAGCCGGACATTTGAAATAATTTTTGCCCTAGTTGAAACGGAGGCGCTTGTCGCTCGCTCGGTCAAATGTAAATATTCTCTCTTCTACCGCACTTGCTTCGCACATAATTTATATAGGCGCTGATGAGCAGATTTTTTTTCAGATTCATTTTCATAGACCTATGTAAGTTGTACCTTTTTTCTTTTCTCTAATCTGAGACCTTTACCTTACATAACTGACCCATTTATCTGGATTGCCAGGTAGGACTTAGTTTGCTAGGCAGCGGTGAGTTGGTGAGCACAGGCGTACTCATAGATACAATACAATTACGCGGTCAAAGTGTTACCTACCACACTTGGGTACTAACCCTGGGACTTGATTTAGTGCGTACCAATCAATTCACCAAAGACAGAGTCCACCAAGCCTAGATACGGCAAATGGTATTAGCGGAAGGAACAGCAGCCTTATTGCGTAATGAATTCGGCAAGGCAAAGAGTATGAAAAATCGTCCAATCACATAGACGAAAATTCACATCGCGTCTGTATCTCGCATCTGATTGGTCGATTTTTCATAATATTTGCCTTGCCGAATTAATCGAATTCTGAAACGTAAGTCTGGTGTGTTTTTATTTCTCACTTTTTAGTTTTAGTACACCATCACTAAAAATGAGAAAATTCTATATATATACGGTAGCTAAAGGATTTACAAAATACCCTTAATAACTCAATTTACAATTTCGTGCTGTTTCTTGCTAAGGAGTTCGGTTGTAGGCTTCATATCTTGAAAACTGCTGCACCGATTTTGGTAAAACTTGCACTATTCCCTAAGTTGAGAGATAGGTACACAAACCAACAAAAAATAATGATGACGACCCGATATGAAGTTTCAGAGAAATGTGTGAAACAAATATACATACACATAAGAAATTTGGCACATTGTTTAGAAGCCCACTAAGAATAACATACAACAGTTCCAACAATATTACATACTTAAGTGTCCGAATCGATTACCTAGTTTTATTTTTGAAGTCGGTAAAAATAAAAAAAATATATATTGATAATAAGGGGACAACAGTTTTCGAACGGCAAAGTTAATTTTGTCCCTTCGTTAGAGCAATGTTCGGTGCTTTCATTGTTTATGAACGTTAGTAATGTTACCTATTTATTTTGGTGCATGTAGCTGTTCATACGGAACCCCAGGTGCGCGAGTCAGACTCGCATTTGGCCGGTATTATTTTAAACGTTGCCCTACACTAGAAATTTCTCCTCTCCGTATCGTGGGTGCGTTTGCAAACATTTAAACTCACATACTCAATACATCGTGGCACTTGTCAAGGAGTGGTGTAGATTAATTTCTTGTCAAACTTCTTGGCCGCCCTGAAGTCGGCTTTTTAATAGAGAACCTAGCAAATCCGAGGCGGGGTGCTAAAATTTTCGAGACCGCGTCGCTTGCTCTTGAAATCTTCATATTTTTGCTGCTTATAATTGGACATAATTAGTTCTATCTTTGTACAAATGTAAATGGGCAAAAGAAAAGCTTTCTTTTTGGTGGCGGGGTGCTGAAAATGCAGACCTCAGAAAATAGTCCGGTCGGCGCCCATGGTCAGATTGATTGAAGTACTAACCATGGAACGGAATGTTGGACATCAGAGATAAGGAAACCACTATAAGTATACACTCTGACATTCCAAAATAGGTACGCCAGCTTTTGGTCAAAATGTTACCTATCACACTTGGGTACCACGTGGGTACTTGTATCTACGACTCAAACAAGACGCTTCCAACGACACCTCATTTGTCAAATTATGACAAGTTCAAGCAGTTTAGAAGTTATGAGGGAACAGATGAACATACACACATACCGGTCAAAAACATAACCCTCCCTTTTGCTTCGCATAGTCGGTTAAAAATGGATAAGCGGATTAGCGATGATTGGAATGCTTAGGGACCTGGGTCAACTACAGACCCATCTCTGTAGCGTAACGTAAGAGTATGGAGCGTGTACTATATTAAGCTCCTGGCAGAAGCTAGAACGATATCCTATAGTGACCGCCAATAAGAGTTCCATCGTATCTGTAATCTGCAGGCCATACAAATATTTTTTCCGTGCGGGAATCGAACCCGCGACACGCAGCGCAGCAGCCGATCGCTCAATCACTACGTCAACCGTGTCGTCAAGTCTACTGGGGATCTTCTAGCGTATGCCTTTCACATAAGGAATGTTTTTTTTTTTGTTGTCAATAGGCTCGCGCTTGACTACTATCTCACCTGATGGTAAGCGATGATGTGGTCGACGGTGAAGCACGCTTGCCTAGAAAAAACCCATTCACTCTTGACTTAAAGACCCCTGTATTGTAGGTATCGGGAAACTCAAACTCCGGCAGGCAATTCCACTCCTTAGCTGTACGCATATTAAAAGTGTCCCCAAATCGCTTTGTGCGTATGGGTGGGATGTCCACCATGTACCGATGACGCATCGCCGTACGTCTGGTTGTCCGATGATGGAATAGGCGGAATTAGATCATGCAATTCCATCGCACACTCCCCGAAATGTAAACGATAAAAAACCGACGAGCTGGCAACTCGGCGACGATGTTCAAGGCTCAGTGTTTAAACTCGACCCAGATTGGCATCACCCCATTCGGAGACTGCCTGCAAGGACAGGTTCAAGCGCTCCACCATGACCTCCCGCAGAGACTGGATCTGAGGTCCGGTAGCTCGAGCGTTGGACATGTATCTCTCAGCAACAGTGCTGTCGTCTGCATGCAACAGTGGTGCCGGGTTTTAGTAGATCGTTAATGTGAAGCAATAATAAAGTTGCCGAGAGTACCGACCCCTGAGGGACCCCGGCATTAAAACCCAATCGGTCCGACGAGCAGCCATCGATAACCACTCGAATGGACCGATATGATGATGATGCCATCGAGAGGCACGGAGAAGCGCTTGCCGTCCCTCGATATATCGAAGGCTTTTGATAGGGTCTGACACGAAAGCCTTCGAAAGCTTTCTTCATTTGGTCTGCCCGGTGGTCTGTGTGATTGGATTGCAGACTTATTGAGAGATCGGTCCATTCGAGTGGTTATATCGATCGATGCTCGTCGGACCAATTGGATATTAATGCTGGGGTCCTACAGGGGTTGGTAACTACTCTCAGCAACTTTATTCTTGCTGAACATTAACGATCTGCTAAAACCTTTAGGTATGCAGACGACAGCACTGTTGCTGAGAGATACTTATCCAACGAACGGGCTACCGGGCCTCAGATCCAGTGTCACCGTGAGGCTATGGTGGAGCGTTTGAACCTGTTCTTGCAGGCGGTTTCCGAATGGGGCGATGCCAATCTGCAGCCTAATTGTGTAAGTGTTGTAAATTCACTTACACAATTAGGCTGCTGGTCAGGTTTAATGCTGCTATAACCCAGGTACTCTTTTTTCGCTAAAAAGAGCCAATTTCAACCAGATAAACTTTCCGAGATGTGACCGTGCCAATAACGGACCATCTTGAGCTTCTTGGCGTTACGTTGAAATCGACTCTCAATTTTGGGCCATACATTGAGGTAAAGGCTGCCAAAAAGTTAGGGATCCTTGCAAAGGTGAGAAGGTACTTAACGCTGGAACAGCTGCTCAACTTATTTCAAGCGCAAGTTCGATCATGCATGGAGTACCTACCTACTGTTCTCATATCTGGAAAGGATCTGGCAAATACCAGCTTGATGCACTATAGAGTCGATCGAAAATCAGGCCAAGAGGCTCATCGGCAATGGTCAAGTCAAAGCTCCGGAGCCATGAACATCGTCGCCGAGTTGCCTTTTACAAATGCTTGTTGAGGTCAGCGGGGCTCGTATCTTTGATACAGCTAAGTAATACCAGTAATACTACTTCCCTGGTTCTATGGATTGTCTGTGCTCTTTATTATGAGGGAGGCCCCTTCCTAAGATCATACGATTGAAACTTTAACCAATACTTAGTTTTTTTTTTTTTTGTAAAATCACAGATTTGCATCCAATTTCGTAATAATTTATTTAATAGAATCTTTGATTCAAATTCTACAAAAAGATTGACATTTTGCCCAGTGTGCCCCGAACTCCGAACCGCTCCCGAATTCATGGGAGTTCTACTGATGTCCCTTAAATTCCTATCTTATTTAACACAAATGCTATGCTATGCCACACATTCCAACATTTTCTCGACTTAAATTAAATAGGAAAATTAGATAGGTAATCAATAAATCTTTGAAAAAATTTTGTTATCTAATTCATCAGGGGAGAAGGAGAATGCTACTGGTATTGGTTTGGTAACACTGGTTATGGCCCACAAGGCCACAACGCCAGCGGGCCACCTCACAGTCACTCACAGCGTTGCCAATCTGTGGTGAATTCCTCAAACTGTGGGGATTATTTGGACATTTATACTAGAACTGAGCTTAGAAATATTAAAAGTAGTACTAGAAGTAAAAATTTTACATGTATATTTAAATCAAGCTTAACTTAACTTATCCGACAGGAAAGTTATAAAATTTATTTTATGGCAAAATGTGTGACCATCAAAAGATAAAAATAAGCCTTTTGCTCGTTTTACCTTTCTCAAATGCATCTGTCGAAAGAAAATTTAGCGTCCTAAAGAATTTGAAAACAGAGCATCTAAATCGCCTACACACTGACACTGTAGTAGCGCTTATGGCCACTAGAGAAGGTATTATGAATAAAGTAGGGAACTAAAATTTTTATCCTTCAAATGATAAAGTACCAAAAATATTGGTTTGACGAGAGTTACAAAAAGTAGATTAACATAAGTAACGTCTTTTGAGTGTTTATAAATATAACAAAAATAAATTAAAATAAATATGTTTGATTTAAATGAACATTACTTGAGATAGTGGTCAAGCGCGAGCCTATCAATAATAAAAAATAAAAAAATATTTTATAAAATTTGTGGGGCATAAAATTGATTTTATTTGCCCCAAAATTGGAAATTTTCAGTCAGGGTTTTGGGTAATCCAGACCATGGACATCGGCAACACTGGTCACTTGCCATTGATCTGTCATCAGTCATTCATTTCATTTTCATTCATTTTATTTTTGAGACTGAGTTTGGCGGGGTTGCAGCGGCAGCATCAGCGAGACAAGAGGTTAGTTGTGTTTGGAATTACAAATTAGTATTTTATAAAGCGGTCAATATCGATAGGTGTTGTAGTGATGATAGGAATACAGATTTTTTGTGATTTTACTTCAACTTAACCGCACCATCTACATCAAGTTTCGTGGTAGCTAATTTCCACGTGCCATGCAGGTCTCGTCTCAGCAAAATACTGGAATTATCTTGCTGTTAAGTATGATTAAATCCTAATCACTGCTTTCGATTTGTATTTGAGATAAGATTTTTTACTTATGTTTACATAATACCAATATTTCTGCCCGATAAGATTATTTGGTTAGGCCATGTGGGCGGCACGTTTCTTGTAGAAAAGCAAATATATCGATGAAGTGGTTATCTGCTACTTAGTATTTATTTAGATAAAATGATGACAATAACACGAGCCGAAAAGTGTTTATATGATATTAACACGTGATATTTAATGATAGGCCTGATTTTCCTAATTTTACAAGTATACCTACTTAATTTTTAATGATCTTGGCTAATCACCCCCTCTTATTCACTTGCCAGGTAAAACCACATTTCTGCATTGTTCATAACAGGTGAGAATAATTAATTTCATTAAAAAGGTTCACTGTTACCAACCCAAAATTTTTCAATCAGTCTTGTCTTCCGTTTCCGATGAGCATTCAATAAAATGGTGAACAGTATAGTTCTTGTCAAACTTCTTGGCAGTCCTGAAATTAGCACAATGGTTGCGCTGTAGTAAATCTCATACAAAAACAGCACCGATCCATGCCATGCACATCGGAAAGCCAACTTCAGGACAGCCCAGAAGTTTGCGATAACTCTATCTTGAATTTTAAGAATGTAAAGTGACCGAAGTCCTATTAATTAAAGCAATAAATACCTACTCAAATTGAGAATCTCTTTCTTTTTTTGAAGCTAGTAAAACTGAATAAAATAATCAAGTAATCAAATACTAATCTGAATGTTTTAAAATAAAGGAAGATGATTGATTGTTAAATAACATTAAAATGATGAGAATCAACATGAGCCAAAAAATGTTGTTTTGATAACAACGTGATAGTAAATGATAGGGCTGATATACAACTTGAATCAGTTTTTAAACATTGTATTTATCGATGGAATTTCTAACATAGTGTATTTCTTCTACAGGTAAGCTGACTCTGCAGGACAAACACAGGCACTCGGCCACTGCGTTTTTTAAGAAATAGTAAAAGTAGTAAGTAAAAGGAATCCTTCTTTCTGGAGATAAATTTATTGATTCATTATTTTTAACTCTTACTAGAAGAAACTTAAACTGACTACCAAAAATCTCCAGAAAGGAAATGATCGCCTTTGGTAGGATTTAGCAAAATATTAATTAAGGACTTGATAGTATTGATATTGTGACTTAACTTTGGTTGAAGGCATCTGATGATAGGCTTATTGTTTGATGTGATAAGATGTATTTGTATGGTTTATACAGGGTGTTTGGAAGGGAGCTGTACATACGCCTAGGGTAGAAACTAGGGATAGTCTGCTACCTACCCCCGCCCATTATATTGACCTTGGCCTTTATTTTTTATTTGACTTTTTTGTGATTTTTTGACTAAAACTACCTGTAGCTCAAAATCTATCCATGGGACCGGTCGGCTAATGGTCTTGTTTTAATCGTTAGAGTCTTAGGGTCCTGCAAAAAATTATTTTACACCAGAAAATTGTGGAGAAGAAAAGTTATGGGGCCTGAAGTACCATAGTAAGGTAAAGAAATAATTTTAAGGGCAACTTTCTATGGGGTTTAAAAAAAACTAACAGGGTTGGAGTTCTTCTGATTTTTTTAAAACATCCTCAGTCCATGCCCTTTCTAACGATATGCTAAAAGTGTATTTATCACTTTTAGTTTTAAAGTTATTAATTAATTTCCGCAACTAGGGCACTTTTACCACCACGAGTCGACATTTGTAAGACAAATGTCAACATGAGCATGTGTGTGAGAGAGAGAGAAATGGAAAGACAGAGATAGCAATCAATGTTACATAGCTACTAATTCATAAGGAAACCGCTAACGTTGATATTTTTATTGTTTTAGGCTTAGAGGATAACGACTATGCAAGAAGGGTGGAGTTTTGCCGCCACTTGCTCCATACGGACGTGGAAGATATTAATTTTTTACGGAGTATTCTCTGGACTGACGAGTCCAAGTTTGACAAGGAAGGAATTGTAAATTACCACAATCTCCATCACTGGGCACCCAGAGATCAAAACCCGAGAGTCAAGAGGCACAGAGGTTTTCAACGAAGGTTCTCCGTGAACGTATGGGCAGGCGTCATCGGTAATCGGTTGATAGGGCCGCACTTTTTGCCAGACAACCTAAACGGGCAAAACTACTTAGATTTCCTCGAAAACGATTTGCCTGATTTAGCGGAAGAAGTGTTTGACGAAGATCGGCCCATAGTCTTCCAGCACGACGGCTGTCCTGCTCATTGGAGCCTAGCAGTGAGGGAGCTTCTGGACAACTGCTTTCCTAATTCTTGGATTGGTCGGGGTGGGCCAATTCCCTGGCCCCCAAGGTCGCCTGACCTTACCCCACTCGACTTCTACGTCTGGGGAAGGGCGAAAGAGTTGGTGTACGCAGAAGAAGTACCAACAAGGGAGGTTCTAATTAACAGGATCCACGCCGCATTCGATACAATGCGCGAGGAACTGCTGCTTAGAACGGTGACCGTGGAGATGAGGAAGAGGTGCCGAGCATGTTTACAGGTCAATGGTCATCAATTTGAACAAAATTTGTAATTAATTAAAATTAGTAATTAATTAAAATTTGTAATTTAATGACATTAGTCATTACCAAATATTTTGTTTCATTTGCCATCCTTTTACGATCGAACACATTTAATTTTCATTAGTTGAAATTTTTGCTTGAAGTGCCCTAGTTGCGGAAATTAATTAATAACTTTAAAACTAAAAGTGATAATTACACTTTTAGCATATCGTTAGAAAGGGCATGGACTGAGGATGTTTTAAAAAAATCAGAAGAACTCCAACCCTGTTAGTTTTTTTTTAAACCCCATAGAAAGTTGCCCTTAAAATTATTTCTTTACCTTACTACGGTACTTCAGGCCCCATAACTTTTCTTCTCCACAATTTTCTGGTGTAAAATAATTTTTTGCAGGACCCTAAGACTAACGATTAAAACAAGACCATTAGCCGACCGGTCCCATGGATAGATTTTGAGCTACAGGTAGTTTTAGTCAAAAAATCATAAAAAAGTCAAATAAAAAATAATAATAAATTAAAAAAAAACCTTGAGGCCAAGGTCAATATAATGGGCGGGGGTAGGTAGCAGACTATCCCTAGTTTCTACCCTAGGCGTATGTACAGCTCCCTTCCAAACACCCTGTATATTTTTTAATTAAATGTTATTTTTTTTATCATGTCTCGTGTTTTCTTTCTTTATGTGCCCATAGACCCTATCAAATCAACACCACATATTTTTTTTTTTAATTTAAGTTTTATGGCCTGGTTGATCAACAGCAATACCACACTAATCGCTGGGGCACAGATAATATAATACTAGCATGCTGGGGTATGCTAGTATTATATTATCTGTGACTGGAGTAAAAAAGATTAAAAATAAAAACTTGAGTATTTTTATTAATATTTATTTCAAAATTAGTTTCTACACTTAAGTAAACGGGTCTATTACTAAAATTATAATTCCTAATTTTATTTACATTATTTACACTTGATTCATTTAACCTAATAAATCAGCCTTTATTTTATGATGCTAGGTACATAATTAATATAGGAGGTTTTTGTCTCAACACAAAATGCCTAGTAGTTCATGGGGGGGTTCCTTGGGTTTGGCTCAGTTACGTTCGACAGGCGTATCGTAACATCCTGAAGGCTCATATTGGGTAGAATAAAGTCTTCAATGTTAGTAGCCGTGCTTGAAGGCCTGTCGAAGGGGAAGCCCATAGCGCGGCGGTCAGGGTACTTCTTATTCTTCAGACCACAGAAGCTGGATGCTTCAACGCAACTCATTTGTGTGCCATCGGGTTGATCCACCTGATTTAAATATATACGATTTTTTTATTTAAAATAATATTCTTGCGCTTATACTCGTATTGTATCGTATCTAAGAGGGAAGTGGAGTACTTACGCTGTCAAGATCGTAGTTTGAGAGCATGACGAAGAGCTGGTATGTGGCACCTGCTTCAGTACCCTTGGGGACGAGCATGTGCTGGGGCCAGCCGCAGCCGCAGAAGTTGAAGTCAGCGAGAGAAGTGCGGCGGGGGTCGTTGCTCTGTACCGATAAGTCGCGGAACGTCTGCTCGAAGGGAATCGTCACTGAAGACTGGGTCGATAAACGTGTGATGGTGTTTTGGCCGGCGTTCACTGGAACATTGAAATGACTAGTGTAAATATTTAAGTTATCCCGGCTACAATTGCCCGATCTCTTGTTCATAAATGTGAGGTGGCTATGCGGTATGCCAATAATATACAAGGCTTAAGTTGAAAGTGATCATACTCAAATCAAATCATCGTTCAAGATTGATGGGTAAATGCTTACATGGTATAACGAATCTGTCCATTTCTATAAACATCTTGCGTTGCTCGGTGAGCGCCCAGACCAAGTTGCGTTCATCAAACTTGGGAGCGATGAAGATACGGCAAGTAGTGCGGCGGGCATTTCCAGTGTTGTTAACGTTGATACTGAAAATTTTTAGTTTAATTGAAAAAATTTAAGGGACAAACCTATCTTTTTCGCCGCTTTTTATCCTACTATAACTTACACGTAACGGAAAGGTCGGTGGTTAAGATGATTGAAGCGCGCATATACGGGACCACGGTCAGAGAAGTCCAAGCCTCGAGATAGGTCGACATCACTTGTCATCCAGTAGGTGTTCAACGTGTTAGGGTCGAATCCATCGCTCTCGATCGCCACGGATGTCACTCGGACGCCGGGGTTTTCAAGCTGAAAATAATAATCTATTAAAACTAGGTAGGTACCTACTTTATTAGTTATACGTTTGCTGTAGATACACTTCTGCCTACTAGATAACCCTTCTGGGAATAAGGGCGTTATGTTACGACCGTTGTTCCCTAGGCTGCATTTCAAATTTTTATCAAAATTCAAATTCAAAATTTCTTTATTCAATTAGGCCATTATGCACTCATAGACTAATATATAATGCGGCACTTTCGAACGTCAAAAAATAAATTAAATTTAAAAGTAATAATTGATTCTACCGTCCATTCGGAAAGTAGCTTGTTAAGGAGTAGAACGGACAAGAAACTCCACACTAACTCTTTAAAAAAAAATGTGTTTTACAAGTATTTGGTTACATAATTATTGTTGGAAAAATACATTATGTGAGAACGATGTAAAAAAAACGCACTTAAAAGCGTCTAGAGTAAATCAAACAATTAAAAATACAATAAATAGGTAATTATAAACAGGCGGAGGCAGCTAAGATGCGGAGGCGCTGATGGCGCCCATTCACGAACATGACACATGGATCGGCACCATTTGTCAATTCGCGTAAAAATCCTATTGTATGATCGGATATTCCCCGATGTTAGGGTTTTAGCTAACGTTTGCGTTTTTACCTCGGACCGAGTGTAGGCGCGCACGTAAGCCGACTCCTTGTGCGACTGGCAGATGTCGTCGATCCACGCGTGCCAACGGAAGAAGAACGGGTCGCGCATCGTAGTAGCTTCATCAGCGATTACTCCAAAGCTTTCCTGTAAAAGAAAATAGCGTTCATATAGTAACGCCTACCGAAAACTACAGAGCAATATATTGTTGTATAGACATTTTTTTTCATATAGTCTGGCTCTCTGAATGTTATTCTTATTAGAAGTCATGTTACATGCGAGTGACTTACCAGGTAGCGGTGGGTAGGGTCGTGAATGTAGGCAGAGAAGCTGTGCCCGTTGTTGTGGATGCTGCCGTACAGCTCCCTGTTAGGAGACAGAATGCTGGACTCCAGCATGTTGCCGAGTTTATCGATATCCAGAGGGCTTTGCGAACCGTCAGCCTGTAATTATTAAGTTGGGTAGGTACAGTGGTGATTGGTGTTTAAATTATATATTTTTTAGTTTCCTAAGCTATACTTACGTGAATACACCTCCCGGTGGCGATAGCTTCCTCAACATTCCTCCTCCATCGTTCCATGTCGCTGATGGTGATATGAAGTCCATCAACGGATCGGTCCAGGTCTTGCCATTGCATGTTAGCCTGCCGTGGCGGCCAGCCGCGCGATGACGTAAGACTGTCCAGTTTGGGGAAGTAGGCCTCGGGGATAGGCTCCCTCCAGTTGCTGAACTTCTTCACTCTCTTTAGAGAATTGTTAAGGCGCTCACAGTTGTAACTAAAAAAATTGAACAGGTCAAAGATACAGTTAAAAAGCGGGGCGATCCATTTACATCTAAAAGGAACTACTAGGAACGGTTTGACTACAAGGTAAGGGCAAGCCTAGGTCTATTGGACATCATTTGCGACCAGGCCCGTAATTTTTTTGTTTAAAATGACAAGTTAAGAACAGAAAAAAAAAAAACTAAACTAAGTATTGGCGGAATAATTACCGAGCGATAAGTTGTTGATGCATGTAGAAGAAGAGCTCGCCGCGACGGTCTTTAGCAACGATGGATCTCTGTGTTGCTGTGAATGGGTAAACGAGATGCCAATGCCAGTGATGTAGGTTAACGCCAATATCTTCACGCCAATACGCCAAACGATGTTCTTCTTCCAAATCCGTCGCAGTGTAGTCCCGAGGAATGATGATCGGTATGCGCTGTGTAAATTAAATCAGTTACTACTAAAATGTTTCAAGTTAGGGGTCCAACAGGTCGGTGGTCAATCCTCCAGAGACAAAAAAATTCTTAAAAAATCTCGACATGAAAATCATTTTTTTAAGCTCTTGATCCAGAGATCAACGACGGCTTCTTGATATGATGATGGCTTAGTGACCTGGCCAGTGGTGGCAGTTACGAACTATGGGGAAAATTAATATGTAATTAGTAAACCGTCAACGTGTGCTAGAGCGATGCTGATGAACGATGAGCACACGAGACAAACAGTATGGCTGTTTGTCTCGTGTACTGAGATCATAGATTTTTGGGGAAAAAAATCAGCCCCTGGCTGAGATTTTTGGGAAGTATTTTTTTTAGTTTTCACATTTCCCATTGCCTCATCACTTACCACTTACAACAATATTACAGGTGTAACGAAACGCATTTGGTTTGTCACTTTGACTGTTTTGTCATTTGGCCGCTTCGTTTTACGCTTAATTTGAGTTATGTACCTTGCCAATGTTTACATTAGTAATGCTGCTAACCTAAGCACAAAGTCTATAAAATTTATATTATAACTTCGTGCTGCATCTTTAATTATTTAAATCGAGAAAGGTACTTTTTTTCAGTCGACCAAATCTGATTTAATATGTTATATTTGAATGACATCTGTATGAAATTATGAATGAGACGGAACGCAAATTCATGCGAAAAGTCACGTAGGCCACCGCGCGTGTTTATATTTTGATTAAAATATTAACCTGTGAATTATTGTGTATTGCATTTAAACAATTTTAATTATTAAAGATAATGCGTTTATAGTGTTCCTAACATGGAAGATCTTGGCCTAAGCCCGGGCGTTGTCGTGGTACGCGCAAAACCAGAAGGTCAAAGGAAGACTTTCAAACCAAATATACGTGCTGTAAATAAAATTCCAAATGAATTATTAAATGACCCTCTGTTGAATAGAGCGTGTGAAGCATTACCACAAAATTACAATTTTGAAATACATAAGACAATATGGAGAATAAGATCTTTGGGTTCAAAACGAGTGGCTCTTCAACTACCTGAAGGTAATAAAATAATTATTTATGTAAAAATATTAATTTGTTGTTCTATTTTGGTAGTATTGGGGGCCTGTAATATACTTATAAATATGTCCTTACAGGTCTGACAATGTTTGCGACAACATTATGTGATATAATAGAAACATTTACTGAAGCTGATACTGTCATAATGGGCGATGTAACTTATGGAGCGTGCTGTATCGACGACTTTACCGCCATCGCACTTGGAGTCGACCTGCTGGTACATTATGGACACTCTTGCCTGATACCCATAGACCAGACTTGTGGCATCAAGGTACTCTACATATTTGTCGATATAAAGATTGATCCATCGCATTTTGTGGAAACTGTTAAACTAAATTTTCCAAAACAAACTCATTTAGCTTTAGTTAGTACAATTCAATTCGTAACAACCTTGCATTCTGTTGCTAAGATTCTAAGGAGTGAAGAATACACAGTGACTGTGCCACAGTGTAAACCTTTATCACCTGGAGAGATCCTTGGCTGTACATCACCAAAGTTAAATTCTGATGTAGTCATATACCTAGGCGATGGCAGATTCCACTTGGAATCAGTCATGATAGCTAATCCAAAAGTTGCAGCCTATAAATATGACCCCTATGAAAAGAAGTTTACTTCAGAGTTGTATGAGCATCAACTGATGCAATCAAATAGACAGAACCATATTAAACTAGCTGAACAAGCAGACAGTTTTGGTCTCATACTAGGAACATTAGGAAGACAAGGCAGCACAAAAGTACTAAGCAATTTAGAAAAGCAAGTTAGCAACTCTGATAAAACTTTTGTAAAGATACTTCTATCAGAGATTTTTCCCAGTAAATTAGCATTATTTGGCCTAGATGCTTTCGTTCAGGTAGCATGCCCAAGACTCTCCATTGATTGGGGAACAGCTTTCCCTAAGCCATTGTTGACACCATATGAGTTTTCAGTGGCATTAGGAAATAGCAAATGGTTGAAAGATGATGGGACATATCCAATGGATTTTTATTCAAATGATAGTCTTGGGCCTTGGACTCCTAACTATAAACCTGTGATGTGTTCAGAGTCAGACAAAGTATGTGATAACTGCTGTGGAGGGAAAGATAAGTAATGTAGAGTACTTACTGTCACAGTCTGAGGGAGCACAGCTGCCACCTCACGGGCTTTCTGGAACACTTGAGAGTCCATGAACTTGGAAGGGAAAGTCTCGGCAAAGTTCTGAATGGGAATCTTCTTGGTGTCTTCACTGAAACAAAAGTTTGATTTTGGTTTGCCTATATTTGTAAAATTTAAAAGGAATACTAGAACTATCTGTTGTTTTGTGGAATATTCAGATTCATTAAAGAAATCATAATATAATAAGTTTTATAATTTATTTATATAGTGAACTAACAAGCTTTACTGGGATTAAATATGGCATAAAAATTATTGCTTAAGTTAATGCTCTAATTAAAATAAGGTTGACCAGCCAGCATAAATAAATGTTTAGAAAAATTACAGTTTACAATTATTGAAATGAGTGTCAAAAGTAATAATAGTAAAATAATCAAAATGTAACTATTCATAAATAAAACATAAACACAAGACCTAGAACTTTTGACACTCATAATTAATAGGTAACATTATAAGGAACGTCCTCACTGAGAGCATTCACGTGGAATGAGCATTCGACGTCGAATATTCGAGTAGTGTGGATGTTGACCCGAGCGTTACAAAGCTTACACGCAAGCGCGAACTTCGGCCGGTGTGGACGTCGCAACGATTTTCGCGGAAACGGCTCGCATACGAATGTTCACGCAAATAAAACGCTCGAAAGCGAGTAGATAATTAAATCAATGAGTAGGTATGTAGGAATATTACTGGCCACTTGTAAAGTTCTTGGTCAATCGTATAATCGAATGAATGATGAATGACATTTAACGAGATAGTATTCGAATGCTCCAAGCTCGCAAGGGAATGTTCGACTCGAACGTTCATAGTTTTGCTCGATCGTGAATGCTGGGCTCGCTGGGAAGCATTTGTTGCTCGCCTTCGATTGCTTGTTTACAAATACTCACGAAAGAATGCTCACAGTGCGGACACTCCTTTAGACAATTATGGGTCACTGTGGATGTCTTTATGTGTGATGAGTTGTATTCTGCATATTTGTTATCACATCACATCATCAGCCTATTAATGTTCCCACTGCTGGGATACAGGCCTCCTCTCCGTGAGAGGGAATGGGCCGTAATCCACCACGCGGGCCCAGTGCGGGTTGGTGGATGTCACAATGTCTTCGAATTTATGGTTCTAGGACATGCCGGTTTCCTCACGATGTTTTCCTTCACCGTTTTGAGAGCAGTGGTGATGAAATAATTTACACAAAGTAAAGCGCCTGCCTGGGCTCGAACCCACGACCTACAACTTGTTAGTCGCGGCCGATACCACTGGGCCACCACTGCTCTCATATTTGTTATATTTAGTAACAATTAATATGATGTCAGCTTACCGATGCATCAGTGCTACTGAGTAACAGTAGTTGAAGAGTTGTGGGTTCAGGTTGGATCTTGCATACACACATGTTGACAGAAGGTCTTGCAGCTGATTTTCAGGTACATCTATAGAAAGAAACAAATATTGAACATAAGCTGTTAATACCTATATAAGCTATTGTTAATAAATGTTTTTATAGTCTTTTTATGTTTTACTAGCTTTCCCTGCATGAAAGTAGGAAATTATCTCAAGGGATAAAAGGTATAATTTGTCCTTCTCTAAGGACCAATCTATCTCTATGACAAAATATATGAAAATTGGTTCAGCAGTTTTCGCGTGAAACGGTAAGACAGACGCGAGTTACTTTCGCATTTATAATATTAATATATTAAGGATCACCTAGTCGACGGCACGAACTATTTGATGCGAATGTGCGAAAGATATAGATGCTGTGATGAGCAGTAAAGTAAGAAGCTAGTTCGCGTACGAATTAGCACTTTTGCAAATTTGTATCGAAGTGGATGATGATTTAGGACGAAAACAAGCGCGCGAAATTTTATAAACAGACCTTTGGGAGTCTAGAATTCTAGATTACATGAAAAAACGACTACATGTATATTTTCAAAATAAAATTATTTGCTTTGTTGAATTACTAATCTATTCCTGTATGGAGGCCGTTTTGCAATTTTCCTTCTTATGGTATTTATTTCCGATCAAAGATGCGTTAAAATTTGTGTTGAAATACCTATGGAACTTTCGACGCTCATATTTTTTTTTTTTTTTTTTTACTTTTTTGTTTCCATACAGGGCTAGATAATGACGATACAAATTGATAGCATTTTTTATTTTGAACGTACATCGTCAAACAGTGGAGTAATCGCCAGACTACGTTTGTATGGAAGAATTTTCGACTAGTGTAACCTTAAGTATTGCCTAGTATGGTAGCGACTATAGGCTAGAAATATGCATCACTAGCTTCTGCCAGCGGTTTGTCTCGGTTTAGGCATGAAAAAGTTACAAAAGTTTATTTATCAGCTTCTAAGTAGAAATTCTACTTGGAATAATTCTATATTTTTATTGTTACTCACCTAGAAGTGCGTCAATGACTTCAGTTGCCATTTCCTGATGTTTCGGCAAGAACAGTGAGAAGTCTGCGTCGGTGGGCAGTTGCGATGCGAGTGTGAAGGTGGGGTACTTATCCAGGTTCTTCAGGGGAATCTTTACCGAGGCATCTTCACCGAAACGGTCGTTGAGTTCGATGCCGTTGTTTGCGTACTCTGCGGGCTGTGAAAAAAAAGGGTAAAGCTAATATTATGATTTGTCACAATCATGATTAGTGTAGAAGAAAAAAATATAAAAAAGTTAAACCAAAAAACTTTTTTTTTTTTTGTAATTCTTTGTTGTTTTTTTTCGAGTTAGGTACATTTAAACATATAAGTGTTATATGTTTATGAAATCATCTCTTAAAGCCCTTTATTTTGATACCCCACATGATGGGCTTGGAAGAAAAAAAAAGTTTGGGCCCCCACAGTAGGTATGGCACCCAAAATCCGCCATTTTTCTATTTTCCAATTTTAATGTAGCCAGTAACACTCGCAGGGTTAAAAAGAATCGATTGACTTAAAAATTATCAAAACCGGCCAACGCGTTTGGTCTCTAGAACGCCACATAGGAAAAAACTTACATACATACATAGACTGATAAACACATAACCCTCCTTCGGCAGTCGGGTAAAATCAAAAAAATGCGGAATTAAACAAAAAGTAGCTTGCCACTGCGTGCGTTTATGTTGATTGCCAACTCCGGCAACCTAATTGTGTAAGTGAATTCAGCAAAGATTGTGTAAGTGAACCAGATTGTTTCCGTTGCCGAATTTACTTACACAATTAGGCTGCGGGTTCGTTTCCCGTGAATTTTTTACATATTAAATAAATGGTTCTGGAGGATTTGTGATTGGCCCGTAATATATAAACACCTCTACCCCTTAATGGGAAGACGAAAGAAGAAGAAGGAAGAAGGGGTAATTTTATGTAAATAAATTTCTTACCAGAAATCGTTCCGAGAGCTGAAAGACAGCTTTTTCATCACCCTTCGGCGATACCATCGGTTCGTTTGGGCGATCGTACAGATACCCAAAGGATTTGTAGATATTATTATCTGGATATTCATCAGCCATTTTGTTAAATTAACTATTAAAAAAATTAATAATTAAATAATACTCACTTCACAGAAGCTGTGAAGTGGAATGGTTGTTTTAAAAAAATCGCGTCAATTTATACCAAGTCCCTGAATAGTATGGGGTGCAATATTCGGAGTGCAAAACCGCACGGGAATTGATAAAATTTTGTGGGAAAGACAGCTATCAAGTTGTGCGGTGAGTGAATTCACGTTGCGTAGGTAATTTAGTAGCAGTGATGCGAATAGTAACTAGGTATTTCGAGAACTAGTTTTTCGCCGCATCTTCTCCTTCCTTCCACAGCAGGAATACGCATCTTACGGCAGGCTTATTACACGATAGCGATTTTTGCGCGATAATTGCTCTTCCATGCAGAAGTTTTAGAGAATCGGCGGTTTTTTTTTTATTATGTGCATTTGACAAACAGCGAGCGATTAGCAAATGATTGTGTTGGACCTACCATACCTACACTGCAGGCACAGATAATATAATACTAGCATACAGATGCCTCATCCCATACAAAGAAACTGTGCCGACGTAACTAGCGTTTTTCATCTGATACTACTGATTATTTTTTGTAAATCGATCGCGTTCGGTTCCGTTCCACGGCGATATATAGATCACCATCTATATCCGTGGCAAAGAACGGAACGGAACTGAAGGCGATTGATGTACAATCAGTATAGAACGTCGGTTTGTATGGGATGAGAAACCATTGACTGCAGGTAATAGTGACTTTTATGGCATAAAGCGTTTGATCGCTATCGTTTTGCTCTTGCAAAAGATACGTAATAAGCCTGCGGGATTAAAACTTACACCTTTTTACAAAAATTATTGGTTATTTATTAGGTGTTTAGTAGTTAGGTGTTCCTGTTTACGTTTCTTGTTTTTTGACACCGACTTCCGAAATTGAAGTTATTTTTGACTTTGTTGACTTTGTAGTGTTTTTGTTTGGAAGTCGGTTGTAATTTTGTTAAAAAGGTTTTTATGTTTCACTTTTTAGTTGTGGTACTTAATGGACCAGTTCCAAAGGCAAGGTGAACTGTTCACACCTGCGTACCCCTTTAGAGCGTACCAGTGTGATGTTATGTTATGAAATGGTGTAAACAATAAACAGACATGCGATTGCAGCTATCCCGAGTGATTTGCCGTCATTTATTGAAGAGTTCTGATGTATATCTCTGAAGTTCTTCATCAGATCTTGACGAAAATAAAATGGGACCACATGACAAGCACCAGCGTTCAAATAAAAAAAAACAGTCGAATTGATAACCTCCTCCTTTTTGCGAAGTCGGTTAAAAAGCTTGCTGGCCAGGCATTCGGCGATAATGTAGCGTTCTATTTATTAGTAAAGGATTTTTTGTAATCACTGTACTTCTAGAGTTCATTCAAGGGATAAACGAGAGGCAGTGAGAAAATTAACGCAATAGCCCTTCTCTCAATGTCTTCAGGAGAAAAATTAAGGAGCATTTTATTTTTCTTATTTATTTGTTTTTATGAACTTAGGTATTTTATGTAGGTATTATTATTTAATTAATTTTCAGTATAAAATTGTAAGTACACTGAATTACTGCCCTCTTTCACTCAAAGGTTTGCTGGAAAAACTCCATTTGGAGAGCTTGCCGTTGTACCTACAGGTTTTTTTTTTGTTTTCAATGTCTTGGTGTACAATTATGAAAATAATAAATTAATTTATTAACATTTATACAATTGAAAATTCTAAAAACAAAAACAAACCTATATACTAATACAAAAGGGAGACGGAAAAGACCTCATTGTGCATCAAAAAATTCGTCCACATCGATGTCAATGGGAAACGTGCCCAGAACGCTGGCAGCATTGCCACGTTGGATGGCAATGCTGATTCTCTGGCCGAAGAAAAGGCCAGCCCTCTGGAATAAAAAAATGAATAAATAAAAAATAAAAAAAATATAAATAAATATATAAATTAGTTTTCATAATATATATATTATGAAAAGTAATTTATTAAAAGTTTTGATTTTGGCAACCACGGGCCGCGGGCCGTAATATTAATAACACTAGGTATACCTAGTTTACTTACTTTAGCTTTTTTAATCTATAGGTACTTTTCATGAATTGTTTTCAAATAAGTATCTAAGTTAAAATACCTTTCCTAAGGTTACACTAGTCGAAAATTCTTCCATACAAACGTAGTCTAGAGATTACTCCACTGTTTGACGTTGTACGTTCAAAATAAAAAATGATAACAATTTGTCTCATGATTATCTAGTCCTATATGGAAACAAAAAAGTAAAAAAAAAATATATTTGAAAGTTATGAGCGTCGAAAGTTCCTTATTTCAACACTAATTTTAACGCATCTTTGGGCGGAAATAAATACCATATGATGAAGGCAAATTGCAAAACGGCCTCCATACAGGGATAGATTAGTAATTCAACAATGCAAATAATTTTATTTTGAAAATATAAATTTAGTAGTTTTTTCATGATATCTAGACTCCCAAAGGTCTGTTTATAAAAAATCGCTCGCTCGTTTTTGTCCTAAATCATCATCTATTTCGCTAGAAACTTGCAAAAGTGCTAATTCGTACACGAACTAGCTTCTTACTGCTCATCACATCATCTATTTCTTTCGCACGTGTTGTCGGATAAGATAGCATGCATTTTAACATGATTTTAACCCCGCGCACAACATAGTTCGTGCCGTCGACTAGTTCAACCTTAAAGCTTAAAGCTAATAGTCTGTAACATTTTTTTGTACAGTCGCCCATTTTTACCCGACTGCCGAAGGAGGGTTATGTGTTTATCAGTCTATGTATGTATGTCTGTTCCTATGTGGCTTTCCAGAGACCGACCGCGATGCACGATTTTGATGATTCACACGTCAATCGATTCGTCTTAACCCTGCAAGTGTCACTGGCTTTATTAATTGGAAAATAGAAAAATGGCGGCTTTTGGGCGCCATAATGTGGGGGCCCAATTATTTTTTTTCTTCCAATTCCGCTACAGCTCGCGAATATGTATCCTCCGACTGAACAGCATGTTTTTTTTTCTTGTTCAGGTACTTACGTCTTTTTAGTTCGCTTTTTAAGCAGACGGGTTTTTTGATTTTTTGAATATTTTATCTACGTATCACATAAAAAAAAAACCCGATTGGTTTTTTTGATTTTTCTATTTTTTAAGTTCCTTTCATTATGGTTATAGTTTGATGTTCATTTATTCGATTAAAACAATAGGTAAATAGCTTGTTCCTAATTATATTAAAATGTTCATTAGAAGCTAGTAAAGTAATGTAAATAAAAAACCGGCCAAGTGCGAGTCGGACTCGCGCACGAAGGGTTCCGAATCATTATCGCAAAAAATTGCAAAATAGGTAGGTAGGTACTCACGTTTGTTGTATGGGAGCACCACTTAAATATTTATTTTATTCTGTTTTTAGTATTTTTTGTTATAGCGGTAACAGAAATACACCATCTGTGAAAATTTCAACTACCTAGCTATCACGGTTCATGAGATACAGCCTGGTGACAGACGGACCGCGGAGTCTAAGTAATAGGGTCCTGTTTTCACCCTTTGGGTACGGAACCCTAAAAAAGATCTGCCTTGCTCTCCTAATATTAACACTCCACAAACTTAGCAAAGAATCGTCGTTGCTGAGTTGAGATTTTCAATTAGAGTAGTAGATAAGTATAATGAAAACGCTCTCCAGCGTTTTCATTATACTTATTGTTCTCGCCAAACTTTTTGGCCGTACTGAAGTTGGTTACAATGGCGGCACAGACATAAATCTCATACAAAAACAGCACCGTGAATAGCTAAAATGTGAAACTATGGCGGTACTTGATTAAACAGATAGGTAGACACCTACTTAAGAGCGGACTCTAGTCAACAGGAATTTGAAAAATAGGTATTTGAAGAAACTATTGCCGTCGCGTCACCTCCAACCTCACCCCGTAAAGTGCGAAAGGGACAACTGCAGCTCAGGCTGATTTTACCTACAAAAACTTTGTCTAGAAGACGTTTCGTATTCTGCTGTTTTCTTCATGAAAACTAGTCTAATCTAAAAAATTCTTATATCAAAATTTAGAGGAAAAGTATATCTATGCTCCTATCATTTCCTTTTTTGTTAAAAACTTATAAATTTTGTCTGAAAGTCTTCTGAACATGGCGGTAAAAACGGGCATATTATTCGGCTTTTTGGATTGTCATATTTCTTTTTGTGATTATGTTTTGGAAAAAAGGAAATAATACGGGCAGGTATTAATTAGACCTAGATTTTATGGAAAAAAATCATTGCTCTAGAGGCATTATTCACGAAGAAAACAGCAGAATGTGTTTGTATGGAGAAAGTCTCACTAGAGTCCCCTCTTAACTAAATAAGTAGAAAAGATGCAGGATTCCATAATATTTAGGTAAGCTATAACTAGGTACATAATGTGCCAAGCATCATTTAACATTCTGTAAAATAACTTTTCTGATTCATACTATCTCGTTATTGACTCAATAGTGTTAGTGTGGTTGCTGAGCAACATGTCGCAGGTTCTTTTCTATAAGAAACAGCGCGCCTCGATATTCTGCAGTTTTCTGATCGTAAACGCGACTACTGAGTCCTGCCGGGCGAGCTCGGTATACTGTGACAGGATTGAATCAGGTGGTCATGGGTCTGATACTCTGATCCCTCGGGGTCAGGCAGTGTTATTCAAGATTTTTCAGGATTTGTGCTCAGTTAGCTTAAAATGTGTATGTGCCTGTACATCTCTGCCTAGTCCATTGGGGAATACAGGCATGGTGTTAAGTCATATCTTGATCTCGTGCCATTATCTAAATTGATTTGTGGCCTCGCACAATGTTCGTAAAAATGTCACCGAATTATCAATTCAGATATCACGAGTGTACAAACGCCAGGGCACAGATAATAATATTATAATACTACAGTCCCAGGGAAGGTTATAATCTGTGACTGCCACAGATATAAATCTAACTAGATGACGCGACTGTATGTACTTCGCGTCATGCCAAAAAACGCTTTTCATATATTAAAATGTACTGTGCATTTAGCATTATCGGCACCGGAAATCTAGAAAAATGCCCGTTTACGCCATATTGAAAAATGTGTAAAGAATGTATAGATACAGTTGGCCGAGGCATTGGAAATGTTTTCTTTCATTGGTAAGTAAATTTGTTTTTAAATTGTTTGTTAAAAAAAAGTCGTAAACAAGGAAAAAATCATGCTGTGCAGTCGGAGGATACTTAATCGCGGGCTGGCTGACCAAAATCTGGTGTATCCTCCGCCTGCACAGCATGATTTTTTCCTTGTTTACGACTTTTTTGTTCGCTTTTGAAGCAGTCGGGTTTTTTGATTTTTGAATTAAGTTTTTTATTTATAACTTTTTAGTTAGTTTTTTTCGAATTAAATACATTTAAACATATAAGTGTTATATATTTTTGAAATCACCTCTTAAAACCCTTTATTTTGATACCCCACACGAAGGGTTTGGAAGAAGAAAAAAAATTGGGCCCCCACAATATGGCACCCAAAAGCCGCCATTTTTCTATTATCCAATTTTAATGTAGCCTATGACACTTGCAGGGTTAAGACGCATCGATTGACGTATGAATCATCAAAATCGGCCAACGCGTTTGGTCTCTGGAACGCCATATAGGAACAAACATACATACATACATACTTACATACATACATACTTACATACATACATACTTACATACATACATAGACTGATAAACACATTACCCTCCTTCGGCAGTCGGGTAAAAAGTGGCACGCTTGGTTTTCATAGATGGAGGGACTTATCGCGGCGTTATCTAGCACAGAGTACATTTTTTATCTAGTTAGATGTATGTCTGTGGTGACTGCAGTGCCAGGGTGTTTTTAAGTATAATCAACCTCAATGATATAAGTAAATTTATTTAAATTATTTTGATCTATCAAAAACTGTTGATGTCCTTAGTTAGCATATTAGGTTAGGTTAGGTTAGGTTAGGTTAGGTTAAGCATGAATTCATTTGCTTTATCTTTTTGTTACGACAATTGCTGGGTATCTCACCATATTGAGGATGTGGTTGGGGTAAATGTTTAGAGGTCAAATACACAAATAATAACAATAAAATTACTCATTGTATATCACATTTTATTTATCCACTATGGATTTAACAATAAATAGCCTAATAACAATCATTTTACTACTCAAAAATTGATGACTACCTAATTGAATGAGAATCACTATAATTTTTATTAGACTTGTATTCTTATTTCTTTTTTAAAAAAGTACAAACTGTTCCTAGGAATTGGTCTGGCTTTTGACTATGTACCCAGTGACCGGCACCGTCTATGAAGACCAGCTCTGCAAGAGGGAAGTATTCCTGTATCTCCTTTAGGTCATTTTTACTGTAAAAAATATACACAAATAAATAGAGGTCTAGATTGCTACTCTTGTATTTGATATTGGACATAGACTTAATAGCAGTATAGTGGATATTTTATGTGGGATCTGTATAATACTCAAAATGGATCTTTGTGGCTGTGAATTGGCTGCAAGAGGCTGCGCACTAGTTATTTTTTCGTCAATATTGAAAGTGACAATAGCATTGTATAACTGTCTCTTTCACTCGCATACGTTTGTCACATCATCCTATCTCGTTTACTCTATGCAGTTAATCTGTTTCGTGTGCAAAAGTTGACAGATTCAACTTCAGAGCCACAAAGATCCGTTGTGAGTATTATAGTTAAACAAGTTTTCTTGAAAAATCCTCTGCTATGAAGATATTATGATGTGTTTTTGTTGAGTTCTTGAAAATTCCCATAAATATGATGTTCTATACTCTTTGTGCTGTAGCATGGTGTGGGTGACAGTTTCAATATTTTTTTTTATACATATTTGTATATGCACTTTTTTTTAACGTCATACAGGCAACTATAGTATATGGTATAACTTTGGTATGACGTTAAACTACAAAAAATGTGTATATGTATATGCGTAAATAATGTTATTGAAACTGTCACCCACACCATGCTACAGCGCAAAGAGTATAGTAGAGGCCTTCTCTAATGATCCTCAAAGAATCCTTGCCAGTTGGTTATTGCAAACAACTATTGCCACTAGTCAATATAATAATAAAGGCAAGTTTAGTATTAGCCCAAGAATCTAATACATACCCTATGTAATCAGATAAAGATCCTCCTACAAATAGTGTTGGTCCACAATATTGTAGTCCTCTCAAGTTTGTGGGAAAACTTGATATGTGAGACTGAAAGCTATCCTTTAGAGCCGCTATGTTCACTCTCCAAGTATATGAGCCAGTATTTGTTTGTACTAAATTAGTTATTAGGAAATTCCTCAGGTTAATATCAGGAGTTATTCCTTTTAGTTGCTCATCTGCCAGCTTCCGAGCTTTAGACATTGCAATGCCTGGTCTGATTGATACTGCAGTCATAGCATCAAATAAGCTGGCCATTGAGAAGATTTGCGGGCTCGTCTTCACAGGAGAGATATCAACCACAATGAGACTCGACACCATGTCGGACTGAAAACAATAGAAAAAATTCCATTCTAACATCAATACAAATAGTGTGTGTAGATCTATCACATTGCTAAGGTCATGGTAACTATAAGTATGACAAACTACGTACAACTTACACAGAGCAGTGACAGCACCATGGCTGTGCGTCCGCCCATACTGTGGCCCAGGATGGACACCTTGGACAGCTCCAGTTTCTTCAGCAGCTTCATGACGTCGTGCGCCATGTGCACGTACGTGTGCTGCGAGGAATGTCTGCTATCCCCGTGGTTCCGCGCATCTACGCTTATAACTTTCCTACCAGTAGTCCTATGGATAGCTTTGCTCATACTGTTCCAATTGTTTTTCGATCCTAATAACCCGTGTAATATGACTAGAGGTGGTCGATCTTCATTTTTTGAATCGTTTGTACTTTCGTAAGAAGCGTAGGCCAAGTCCACTGCTTCTGCATTTTCTGACGTCGATGCCAGTAGTCTGTGGGTGATTTGTGTAGCACCGGGGAGTAATTTAGGACACACGTTCAAGCTATTGAAAACATTTTTAAGAGTTACTACGCTAAGTAACATTTTTATTTAGGTGTTTTTGATAAAATTTAATAATAATTTTGAAGGTTATTTGTTTGACATTACATAGTTACATTTTTTTTTGACTGATGACATTTTGATCAATTTTGATTGGTAATGTCACTGGTGATGTTGACAGCCGTAATAAGCCACTTTGAAACACGTTTCAGAAGAAAAAAAAGCGCGGGAAACCTCAAATTTGGCGGACGTGGTTTTTCCGATTGTTTTTAAAATCTTATATATAAAATTCTCTTGTCACAATGTTAGTTACTATACTCCTCCAAAACGGCTTGACCGATTTTTATGAAATTTTAAATGCATATTCAGTAGGTCTGAGAATCGGCTACTATCTATTTTTTAATAGATAGTGTAGTGTAGGGTAGGTAGGGTAGGATAAGGTAGGTGGGGCAGGTTAGGGTTGGTAGGGTAGGGTAGGGTAGGTAGGGTAGGGTAGGGTAGGTAGGGTAGGGTAGGTAGGGTAGGTAGTGTAGGGTAGGTAGGGTAGGGTAGGTAGTGTAGGGTAGGAAGGGTAGGATAGGTAGGGTAGGATAGGTAAGGTAGGGTAGGTAGGGTAGGTAGGGTAGGTAGGGTAGGGTAGGGTAGCGTGGGTAGGGTAGGGTAGGTCGGGTAGGGTAGGGTAGGTCGGGTAGGGTAGGTAGGGTAGGGTAGGGTAGGTAGGGTAGGGTAGGTAGGGTAGGGTAGGTAGGGTAGGTAGGGTAGGTAGGGTAGGTAGGGTAGGTAGGGTAGGTAGGGTAGGTAGGGTAGGTAGGGTAGGTAGGGTAGGTAGGGTAGGTAGGGTAGGGTAGGTAGGGTAGGTAGGGTAGGGTAGGTAGGGTAGGGTAGGTAGGGTAGATGAATGTTATGGTGTTTTTATGGCAAAACAAAGTTTGCCGGGTCAGCTAGTTAATTTATAATATTGGATTGGATTCAGTTTTTGTATATATTTTATCTTATTATTTAACTAGTACTTTAGTTAGTTTTAGTGTTGTTATTATATTTGGTAAGTGTTTTTATTTGTATTTATAGTTATTATTATTGTATGTATAGTTATATATATATATATTATTGTAGGACGAACACCACCTTTTTTTTTTAGTTTTTTTCTTTTACCAATGAAGAGACGCTATCATATGCGTGCCTTCAAAATTCGACTAAATTCAACTAAAATAACTGGTATGTGCCTTTCTACATATTATTTAATTTATCTACGCGTTGTAAATTCCATAATTTAAGTCATAGTTGTGTCAATACGTCTTTACGTCCGAACTTATTAACTAACCTAACCTAATCATTGAGGTAATAATGTACTACGCACTAGAGAAGTCATCACACATCACTACTGCGTGCCGTACAATTGCGGTTTTCTAGCCGCATTTCACTCATTTGCTTGCTAGATCTTGACAGCTTAAGTAATTTTTTGTTTTTAAACGAAAAAAACGTTCAGAAGCATTAAATATGCCGTGGTGTGCTTTAAGATATTGCACTAATAATCCAACTAATACGGCGAAGTGCAAAGGAATAACTTTTCCTCGGTGAGTAACTAGATAATCATTTTAAAATACAATTTGTACAAAATATTTGGTGGACGTCATGATGTGACATTTTTCATATAGACTAAAAATTAAGATGTGACAATTTGTGTAACAAGTGTAGATAGAATTAGCTGACGTTTCTTTTTAAAGAGGAAAATAATAATCTAACATAATATTAATCCATTCCATCCATTCATTCTAATTTTAATTATTGTTGATTTTTTTTTTTGGATTCCTACCACTGCTGTGTTCTTTTTAACCCAAAGGTTGACTGGTAGAGAATGCCTTGCTGCATTAAGTCCGCCTATTGTACATGAAGTTTAAATAAATAAATAAATATTTAGGAAAAGAACTGACTGTGGTTATTCAATGAAAAAAGATAATAAATGAAAGATGAAAAACAATTATTACATAATGTAAGACTTAATTTACATTTGGTTTATTTAAGGTTTCCACGTTTGGGCCGTAAAGATAGGGAAAAATGGATAAAATTCATCCAAATCAACCGCAGTGAAGATACCTGGTTACCATCCAATCATACTTATTTAGTTAGTTCGTTGCATTTTCGCGAAGAGGATAAATATACCAAAAAAAACGGGCAGACGGGCTGCTTATAAAAATACATTAAACCACATGGAACTTCGCTCATCTTTTACGGGCAATTGTATTCCACTAGACAATTTCAATATTCTGCACAATTCTTCTATTGACGTAATTAATAGTACTACACACATGAACAGACATGACGATGAGCAATATTAAATCTTGTCGGCTATTCGCTGCTTAGAATCTGACATAGAAGCCGAGAACAACTGTGTCATTTTTGCCGGCATACTCAGTTGCGAACAAATCACATTTGGTGCCCAGTTGATCGTCGGATACATATAATGGGTACTTACGTTTCCCGAATCCTGTCAAAGTCATTAAAATGCGAAGTATGTGTGGATAGTTTAGGTACTTACATCAGAAAGGCTGCCACATCATAAACTTATTACTATTAAAGATATGGGTGGCTTGTCGTACTCCACAGAAGACGTATATAAAATATGTATCACCACTGAAACTGTAATAAGAAAACTTATAAAACAAAGTGGTGGAATCAGTCTCTCTACTAAATACCATTTCAGTTACATTACTGTTAATACTTTGGAATATTTTATTCACAAGGAAGTATTTACATCTTTGCTTCAACATTCTTTTGATCAACCAAGCACTTTAAATCACCGAACACATTTGATACGGGCCATCATAAACAAATACACAACAATTCGCTTGAAGCACGAAGCTAAAATTGATCAGACTAATAAGTAAAAAGTTAACTAAACTTATATTGTTTAGGGGTAACTAAATAAACATAATTATTATAATAAAAATATACCTACAGAAGCTTCGTGTTTCAAGCGAATTGTAAAATTTCCTATTCTGGTTTGATATGTTTTTAACTTATTGTAAGCGCATTGTATATATTTTAATTAAAGAAATACAAAAGTTTATTTTACTCTATTAAGGTTATTTCAACTTATAATAAATTATGAAAAAGTGTGCATTCTAATGAAGCTTGTTAGGTATAAAGCTATGTCACTTCTGTAGTCAGTCAGCAATTTAGTCTATATGAATGACAAGGTGTTGCAGAACGTTGTACGAAACGCGTAAGCGCCATGAAAATCACGGCGCTTCCGTCTTTTTGGTCGCGAGAAAACTACACCTTAGAAGCGATCTAGCGCTACATGTTTATATTGTTTTGTTAGACGACTAATTATTGTTTCAGCGCTGCAGCGAATTTTTAGTTTTAACTCTTGTCAACATTGACAAAATGGAGCATGTATTTTGCTTAGGATAGCTTCTCTAGTACTTAGTACATATTATCTCAATGAACCTAATTAGTTTTTGACTTATTTTAGCCAAGTCAAGTTTTGTGGGGTTTCGTCCCGAACTAAATAAAAATACTAATATGCAAACAATAAAAAAAAGTAAATAAATACAAAAAGTATCAAATATGACGATTTATTAAAAAATTGTAACTATTGTAATATTTTTATCTTTTTCCCCACTAAAAAAGTTTGAGAACCGCAACGCAATCGATGACGTAGTCTTAGGCCAATCACGTGACCCAGCTGTCACGGGCGGAGACTACCATGCTACCATGTCTTATGTAGTAAGAAATACGTATAAGGTCTTTGGTCTTATTATACCATGATTCCATAATTTTCCGTCACTCGCATGGGTATCGTCAGAGGCGTACCCATGGAGGGGGCGGCTGATAAAATCTTGGATAACATCTCCGTCCCAATTGGTTGTGGGAGGTTATTGAAGTTGAGGAGAATAAAAAGGAACAGTTTTTGTGGAGGATAAGCCTCAGTTTAAAAATACTGAAACTAAATTTGACTTTTGATTGGCAAATTCTTCCTAAGCGCGGTATATGTGCTATACAGCACTTTCTGTGGACCCCTATATTTACCCAACAATCCTGTGCTTTAATTGTAGTAGATATGGCCACATGAAAAATCAGTGTAGGTCTAAAACTAGATGCTTTAGGTTTGGACAAAGTCACTCTGGGGATGGGTGTACTGTCTACTGGGAACAATTTATCTTGTTGTCTATGCAAATGATTTCATGAGGTTATAAGTAAAAATGTTTAGAGTATGAGAGGCAGAAGAACATTAAGGAATCAATTGCTAAATCTTGCATCAATATGCTGAAGCTTCAAAGCTACATCCCACATATTCAAAAAGATTTTATGCTATGATGCCTTACTATCCTCACCCTCAATTTCAAGCCATATAAATGCTTCTGTTCCTCAAGAGTACTCTCCTTCAAAATAAAATAAAACTTCATCATTTACAAAAAACAGTTTTTATTAAACTTCGCTCCCCACCTCACTTTTCTAAAGGTTATGATCAGCAATTCCATCAGGACCTAGTCAGGGGCATGCCTCAACCAAAATATGGCTGATGTGCTCTCATCCCTTGATATGTTTTATTTATTTATTTAAGTATACATGTCACACCTAAGCCGTTGTACAATGAGGAAAAAAACAAAAACGAAACAGAAGAATTAGGCAAAATTAAATATATCTATATACAAATAAAAACTAATTTTCATCCATCTTCTCACAAAAACTTAAACATTCATGACACACATCCATCCATCTCCCAGTAAACAGTAAACAGGCTGATATCAGAAGGGCATTTAGCATTGTGAGCACCCGAACAAGAGGTGAATGAGCTCGGGACACCGTACGTGCCGAAGGCCAAAAGCCGGTGGCTTCGTAGTCATAAGTCATAAGTCATTTATTCATTTGTTTAACATAGGTAAAATAATAATGGTTTTAACAGGTAATAAAGAGTGCGCTATGTTATGCCAGAGGGCGTACAAATGTTCGCAACAATTTAAAAAAAGAAATTAAATAAAATCAAGCCAGCTAAATAAAAATAATGAAATAAAATAAGCCTGGACAATTAAACAACAATTATAAAGAATTGCATAATACAAATTAATATAAATCAATGTCAATGTAAATATCAATAGAAATCAATGTCAATAAAAAGAGAAACAAATAATATTATAACATAGTACCTATAACAAAAACAAAATGTCAAAACAGTACATGTCAAGACACAGACTGAAAACAAATAATAAGGCTATGTCAATATAGGCAAAAAATTACAAATGTCATTAAACAATTCTAATGTCAATATACAATACTGATGTCAATATACAATACTAATGTCAATATAGGTAAAAAATTACAAACGTCAATATCCAATACTAATGATAGTATACAATTCTAATGTCAATATACATATGCAATACTAATGTCAAATATACAAAATTATTTATAAGCACAAACATCATCGTCATGTATCTCATTAGCATGTCAACATTCTATCATTAGATTTTTGTCAGATAAAAATTCCGAAATACTGTAATATGCTTTGCTCACCAATAAGGATTTTAGCCGTTTAGTCTAAGCTGCTGTTTGTTTACCACAGGAACAAACAGCCTCAACAACTGCGCCACGAGCTCCTGGCAATCGGACTCTCCCCGCATAATACGGGCGGCAGAGATAAGAAAGAAGTACTTACGACTTACTTCAAGCGAATTAAAATTTAAAACACCAAGTAGAAATTTGGTATGGTATAGGAAGGCGTAATATCCGAAGAGTTTTTAGGGTTCCGTAGCCAAATGGCAAAAAACGGAACCCTTATAGATTCGTCATGTCTGTCTGTCTGTCTGTCTGTCCGTCCGTATGTCACAGCCACTTTTTTCCGAAACTGTAAGAACTATGCTGTTGAAACTTGGTAAGTAAATGTATTCTGTGAACCGCATTAAGATTTTCACTCAAAAATAGAAAAAAAACAAAAAAAAATGGGGTCCCCGTACTTGAAACTGAAACTAAACATGTTTTTTTTCATCAAACCCATTCGTGTGGGGTATTTATGGATAGGTCTTCCAAAATGATATTGAGGTTTCTAATATAATTTTTTTCTAAACTGAATAGTTTGCGCGAGAGACACTTCCAAAGTGGTAAAATGTGTGTTCCCCCCCTGTGACTTCTAAAATAAGAGAATGATAAAACCATGTAAACTACCATCGAAAATTGGTCGAAACGAGATCTAGTAAGTAGTTTTTTTTTAATACGTCATAAATCGTAAACAGCAATTTACCAAGTACGGAACCCTTCGTGCGCGAGTCCGACTCGCACTTGGCCGGTTTTTTTATAAAGAAAACGAAGAAAGGCTTTTTGGATTTTTTCAAGAAGTAAGGCTTAAGTACTCTCATACGGGTTCCAGAAAACTGCTGCTGATTGCTGCTGACTAAGGCCATACATACAAGTTTAATGGCATCAGGATTGGTAAACGCGCGCAAATTTCGAAGGACAAATCCTAGTCTTCGATATGACTCAGCAGCAAGTGTCCTCATATTCTCATGAAAGGTGAGCTTCGTGTCGAACAGAATTCCGAGATTATTTACAGAATTAACGCGGGCTATCAGATCACCGCCTAAAAAGTACTCTTCATGCCAGGGATTACGCTTGCGACCGAATGAAGTCCCGGAGAATGAATTTAACCTTTGTTCCCGTTGAGTTACACCATTTTGTGTTACACTGTTACCCATTGGGATAAAAATAACCGATTAGTAGCACTGTAACTCAATGCCACGTTATTTTTTCCCATCATCGTCTATATGCGAAACTGTCCTTAAGGTTGAACTAGTCGACGGCACGAACTATTTTGTGCGCGGGGTTAAAATGCATGCTATCTTATCCGGCAACACGTGCGAAAGAAATAGATGCTGTGATGAGCAGTAAGAAGCTAGTTCGCGTACGAATGAGCACTTTTGCAAGTTTGTAGCGAAATGGATGATGATTTAGAACGAAAACGAGCGAGCGATTTTTTATAAACAGACCTTTGGGAGTCTAGATATCATGAAAAAACTACTAAATGTATATTTTCAACATAAAATTATTTGCATTGTTGAATTACTAATCTATCCCTGTATGGAGGCCGTTTTGCAATTTTCTTTCTTCCTATGGTATTTATTTTCGCCCAAAGACGCGTTAAAATTAGTGTTGAAATATGGAACTTTCGACGCTCATAACTTTCAAATATATATTTTTTTTACATTTTTGTTTCCATACAGGATTAGATAATGATGAGACAAATTGATATCATTTTTTATTTTGAACGTACATTGTCAAACAGTGGAGTAATCTCTAGACTACGTTTGTATGGAAGAATTTTCGGCTAGTGTAACCTTAAGAGAATCTCTCCTTCTGCCAATCTGTCTTTTGCAAGTGCAAACAAAAAGTTTTCCCTCAATCGCATGAACAGTCAATATTAAATTAGAATCAGAATCCAGAAAGATTCGGATCTAAGAGCGAGCGTAGCGAGCTCGAATATTTATATACCCCGCCTTGGACCTACATAGATTAGACCAAGTTTTCAATTTTTATAGAAGTTTCTTGGCCAACTTACGCCTTCAACATCATCATCATTTCAGCCGAAAGACGTCCACTGCTGGACTTTATTATAATTACATAAATGCGAGCGACGTGAGCTCGAAGCACCTCTTCGGATAGAGTGTCTAATCTACTTATAGTAGGTAGGTACTTTTATCAAGAATGATAAAGAGTGGCACGCTCGAAAACTAGTCGTACTTGTATCAAGCCGGTGGCCCTTATGGTCACGGGGTAAATCACTGACTATGTAGGTACCCCAAGCGAAAAACATTGAGAGTATTTACTCAAAATGTGCCCCCTTTTTCAAGGATGCTGATATTTTAGCAATATCTTAGTAATAGGTACAAAGTAAAATATAAGTTAGCTATGTTTAGGTATGTCTAGTTTGGCGTTTTTGGCTCAGTTTGGTCGAAGGCGGGGGCTGATTGCACCCGATGCCCTTTCTATATCCGCGCCTGATTGTTAAAAATTAACTTTGAATTTATGAATTAAGACGAATCGATTGACGTATGAATCATCAAAATCGGCCAACGCGTTTGGTCTCTGGAACGCCATATAGGAACAAACATACATACATACATTTATACATACATACATAGACTGATAAACACATTACCCTCCTTCGGCAGTCGGGTAAAAAGGGTCCGGCTACATGCTCAATCTTATTTGCGCAAATTATTATTTGTAAAAGCATAAGCATGTGCGTTATGACGGAAAAACGGCATACCGCACAAATGACTTACACAAAACGCTAATAGGTACAAATTTGATTTGCACGAAGGTACGTAAAGATGGTACAATATAATGCTCAAACGTTTGCACTATCAAGTAAACAAGCAACAAGCATGCAAGTGGCTATTAGGTGGACGCCATACAGTTTTTGCGCCATTTTTTGCACAAACCGTTTGCGCTTACAAGTCGCTATAGTGTAGTACGATGCAGTTTCATTTCTGGCAGTGTTCTTAGTGCATCTTTCCGGTTGATTTAAAGAGTATTCCACCACCCTCTGCGGACTTCATCCTATGGTCGCAGTTCCCTTGAGAGTGTGTGCTCGAACACGGCATGCCGTTCGTCTCGATCAGGCGACAGATTCCCCAAGTTTGTCGACCATGATGAGACCATGACCGCTTTCGACCACGGCCTAAGTGAGCGATACGTTTAAATCCAATTTCCGGTATACTTGCAGAAATCATGCAAATTGAATCTGGTCCCTAAACCTGCCTAGCGTTATCCCAACTTTATTAGAGTCGGCTTCCAGTGTAACCGGAATCAGCTGGATACCACTTACCAGTATATAATATGGAGTAACTGCCTATCTGATCTCCACAACTCAATAACTGCAGGGTAACACGATAACCCTTGGCAAGACTGATGTCGATTGCCGGCAGCCTAATTGTGTAAGTGAATTCGGCAAAGGAAGCAATCTGTTTCTTTCCCAAAAACGACTTTTTGTATAATAGTTTTTGGGAAAGAAACAGTTTGTTTCCTTTGCCGAATTTACTTACACAATTAGGCTGCGGCTTTTGACTTCCCGCAACGACTGTTAAAGATCTACAACGTCCAACGGCTTAACGTGCTTTCCAAGGCACAGAAGAGTCGAGACACCTGCAGCCTAATTGTGTAAGTGAATTCGGCAAAGGAAACAATCTGTTTCTTTCCCAAAAACGACTTCGCGCAATATAAAAAGTCGATTTTGGGAAAGAAACAGATTGTTTCCTTTGCCGAATTCACTTACACAATTAGGCTGCTGTATATCAAGAATGGTCACCCATCCACGGACCGCCCTCGACAAGCGTTGCTTAATTAACCTTGAAGATCGACCCGTGCGGTTATTATTATTAAGCCACGATCTCTTCTAAATTAACAACAAGTAAAAATAAATGGATATGCCAGGTAATTATTGTTTTATTATTATAAATATTTCACAATATATAGTCGGATAGAAACAGTCGGATAGTAGTAATTATCTACCTAAGTACCTAGGTCTAACAATAGACTTAAACGGTATGAAGTTGCGCAGTCACGCACTGTATCGAACCAGAGCTTGATACTTGGCATTTCAGGATATAAATTGGGCAATTGTGTTGAAGAAGGCTGTTGGGTCCTCAGCGTGTACATTATGTCCGACCCCTTCAACATAAACCAAATTTGCTTTAGGGAAGAGCTTTCGGATCCCTGTTATGTCGCCAGGCCTGAAATAAAACAAATTAATATTTAGGCACATACTTTATTGGTAGCATACTTGCAATATTCATTTTTAACGCCCGCCGGAAAAAGCGGGGGGGGGGGGGGGGTTATAAGTTTGACGTGTGTTGCTGTCTGTGGCACCATCGGTTTTTTTTGTTTGAAAGTTGATTTTGTCGATAGTGTTCTTAGCTATGTTTGAATTAAATCGGTTCAGCCGTTCAAAATTTATGGCCGTTTTACTGTTTGAATCGGGGTGTTTTCGCAAGATATCGTATCCAAATTACGTGTTCAATAGATTTCCGATCGAAGCGTTTCTTCTATGTACTTGATAAATCATGTAGCATGAAATAAAAATGTGTCGGGGGTTTTTTAATTTTTGATATTTTACTTGTTATTGAATCAATTTAATCTTACGGGATAAAATCAGATCGCTTGCCGCCGACGAATAGCGTTGGTCCATCATACCTTTTTCCTTTCATATTTGGAAATGAGGCAATATTGTCAAAATTCTTTCCCAACGATTTCACATTGCACTTCCACCCATAAGTGTTATCAGGTAATTTACCAATATTCATTAAAATAAAATACATGGATTCTTCTCTTTTAAATAATTTCGCTAATTTGGCTTGGGCTGCATTCCTTGCTTTAATTAATGTGTCCATCCCAGTAAAGTCGACACTGCTCATGGCATTTATGATCTTTGGCATCAATTCAAGATTCCTACCGCCTGAATTCGGGAAGACAGGCGATATATCTACTACGACCAAACGCGCTACTTTGGATGGCTGCAAAATAAAGAAAACACCTAAGGAGTAAAAAGATTATGTGCATGCATGAACGGCACGTATTATAAAAATTACTACCGAAAGGCGACTAACGAAATGTATTTACAAGGCAGACGTGAATGTAAACGCCGAGAGGGGACGCTCTAGAAAGACATACATAGACCTCACCTATAATGATGTTCTTCAGAAAGGCCAAGTGCGCAGTACCCATAACCGTCGTCTGTGTATAACTAGATTTAATGTGTGTGAATCAAAATAAGTATGTAAGGATCGTAGCAGGTGGCGTTCTGTAGTTTCTGCCTACCCCCATGGGAAAAAGGCGTGAGTTTATGTACTACTTAATATCGCTTGGTTTGAAAAATGACAAGCTGTACAGTTAAATTCATTCTCCGGGACTTCGTCGAGCTTCATTGCCTCGAATAGTGCGGTGGGATTGTCCCAAATAAAAAAAAAAAGCTGTATGTCCATTCTCAGGCGTAGGAGAAAAGCTATAAGATATAATACTTATACATTTTCTGAGCTGTAGGTTGTTACTACGTGAAGATTTATAAAGCTCCGGAGCTGTCGCAAATAGAAACAAAATGTGCATCAAACTCGCAGTTAGTGATGACCAACCAGCCAGAGAGCAGAGGTGGCCCAGAGGTTACAGTCCCAACTTACGAGTTGTAGGTCGAGGGTTTGAACTAGCAGGCGCTTTACTCTGTGTAAATTATTTCATCACCACTGCTCTCAAAACGGTGAAGGAAAACATCGTGAGGAAACCGGCATGTCCGAGAACCAAAAATTCAAAGACATGTGACGTCTACCAATCCGGACTGGGCCCGCGTGGTGGATTATATCCCATTCTTTCTTTGTATGGGATGAGGCATCTGCATGCTAGTATTAAGATAGATGAGAAGAGGCCCAGTGTCCCAGCAGTGGACACATTAAAAGACTGATGATGTGATGTGAACCTGCTTTCATAAGATGTTTAATTAAGACGGTACCCTGACCAAAAAGTTGGCATGAGATATGAGCATTCCTATTGGTCTAGCGGCACTGGTGGCGCATGAATTACAGTAGTGAATACGCCCAGGTTTAAGAATAAAATCTTTATAAAATCGAATTTTGGTCTTTTGAAAATAAATATCTACTAAAAAAATGTTCGTTATTAAATTGTCTATCCATTAGTGTTAGTACAAAAAATAATTAATGAACACTTTACGAGGAGATGCATGCTATCAATAATTATTTCTCATTTTTATATTTTTTTTGGAAGGAGATTAGTGAAATATATACAACATTAAAAAAAAACGAAATCTACCATTTTAGAATCAATATTATGTAGAAATTTAATGTATTTTTATTAATTGATATTTCTTTTTAAATAACGAGTAGATAGCTCCTAAAAACAGCACGAAAAACGGCTTGCGCGGCGTTTTGCTCGGGGTACCGCCTTAACAGCTTACGACTGCTACTCAGTCTTACAGACTAAAGAGACATTAGGAAACTATCGAACCTCGGTCAAAGCTAAAACCATCCCGGTTCTACCTCCCATGCTGTGGCCTATCACAATACTTTTTTTAATCGAAAGTTTAGATAATAGTTGAGAGACGTCAGCGGCTAAAGCAAAATAATCGTGCTCATCACTGTGAGGGCTGTCCCCGTGGTTACGAGCGTCCATTGCTATCACAGGCTTGTTCGTATGAAGTGATATCTTCCCACACGTGGATTGCCAATTCCTTTTGGAGCCAAGAAGGCCATGGAGCACAACTATTGCTTCGCCGTTGGGTGTGATGCTGGGACCGTGGATTTTATGCGATAAATCAACCGTTGATTGACTTCGAACTTTGATTGTCCAGCACATTATTTTTAACTGCATGTACAGGTGAGGTCTGGTCTTGCAGATTTTAGATAGAATAATCATATCATGTCTATTTGTTTATTCAAAAGTTTTGCTGCAAAACATTTTTTAATAAAGTTACTTCAAAATACGTCAAAAGTCCTGTAAATTGACATCACAGAGTATATAATCATTTGACCGACATTGCCCATTTCTGATGTCACCACAGAGCAAGAAGTTCTTAAGGGAGATGCTCGGTAATGAACATCAATATTGGACAAAATCTCATGCTCGAGTTTGTCATGTTTAAGCATAGCAGTATCAAAGGCAGTAAAAATAGCACTTAGCGTGTAGCAGCGTATCAAGTATTTGGGTAGCTCGTAGCTGTGTAGCCCGTAGCACGGTAGCAGCTTAGCACGTATAGAGTATATGCGTAGCAAGTACCGTGTAAAATGATAAATGATTTTATTTCTGTAAGTTGGTTTGTACAAACGCTTTTACATGTCTAACATATTTTTTTTTTAAACTAGATGAGGTCGGCGTTTCCTATCTGACTACTCTGAGAAGTCTTACGGGAAAAATTTCGCCTTCATTGGATGATTAACTATTGGGATCCAGTTAGATAAAACACCGCCTTTTAGTACATGCACATGCTCATTTAATACATTACTAATACTTCAATATAAACACCACATCTTTCTATCAAATTAATACACTCCAAAATTATAACATTCTCTGAAGAAAATTCTAAAACCAATGGCTAGAATTTTCTTTTCAATCAACTGTCAAAAACACAACTTAATCCAAATTTGAAATCGTCTTGCTTTTAAAGCATAGACTATAAGCGTAGACAATTAAAACTCAACCAATAACATCCCCTCTGAATTTTATATTGTCTCAAATAAAATTAAAATCAACCTGTATTTAACTTTGACATGTTTACCTAGAACACCCCTTATACAATTTCCAACACTGAACACATAATTAATACAAAAATAAAAACCCATACTAGTATTCCCTACCTATCATTATATTCTACATACAAAAAACGTCCCCCTTAAATATAAGTTTCAAATTAACAATCAAAACAACCATAAAACTATAACTAATACCTAAATTTCAAATAAGTTCCAAAACATTATCTCTACAAGATATAACATCTAACACCTATCTTAATTAACTAATTATTCCACTAAATTCACTTCATTAAAGTTCACATCAAACTCATTGATCACTCACAATATGCTTTCTTAAACGTAAAAACTTAGTTCTGTCTAATCCTTTTGTCAAAATATCTGCAATATTAGAATTGGTTGGACAATAGAAAATTTCAATTAAATTTTGATCTATCTTTTCTTTAATAAAATGATATTTCACATCAATATGTTTGCTTCTCCGATTTAAAATGCCGTTTTTAATTAAAACAATAGCTGACTGATTATCAACAAATAATTGCGTTTTTGGTGTATGACCTGTAATCTCCTTAATCAGACTTTGAACATAAAGTAAATCTTTAATACATTCTGCGGCAGAGATGTACTCTGCTTCCGTACTGGAGAGAGCGGTGACGGACTGTTTACGCGAGCACCAATGTATAGGACCACCACTGTACAAAACTACAAAGCCAGTCGTACTTTTCCTAGTATCAGGATCACCAGCGAAGTCTGCATCACAATACGCTGTCAAAACTAAACTATTACCACGCAAATATTCAATACCAGAAGATATAGAGCTCTTGAGATATCTGAAGAGATTTTTAATGTTAGCAAAATCATTTAAATTAGGATTCTCTTGATGTCTACTACAATAACCAACATGAAATGAAGCATCTGGTCTAGTTTTATTTACTAAGTATAATAAAGACCCTATCAACTGCCTATAACGATGCACATCACTACTATTACCTTTCCCCTCTTGATGTGTATCAACTAAAATATTCGGAAATATAATTTCTTTCAAGTCATTAAAGCCAAATTTATTTAACATTTGATCAATGTAAGATTCCTGATAAATTTTCAAATAATTTGCTCCAACCTTTATATCAATACCGATAAACTTCTCGACTTTATCAAATTTTCTAATTTCAAATTCTTTTTGCATTCCAATCATTATATTATTCAATTCATTTTCAGAATTTCCTATTAAAATTCCATCATCGACATATATTGCCAAGTAAATTTCTTTTTCCTTACACAAAAACAAACATGGATCTAATTTCAATTGTTCAAATCCCAATTTCTTTAAATAATCAGTTAGCCGCTTATTCCACATCAGCGGTGCTTGTTTAAGACCATAGAGACTCTTCTTTAATTTCAATACTTTATTTTCACCATAATCATATCCTAATGGAATTTCCATAAAAATATCCTCATTTAATTCTCCATATAAAAATGCTGTCTTTACATCAAACTGTTTTAATTTTAAACCTTTCTGTGCAGCAATTGAAAGCAATAATCTTACACTAGTAGTATTCACCACTGGACTATAAGTCTCTTTATATTATATTTTTGTAAAAATCCTCTAGCAACCAATCTTGCTTTATATCTTCCTTCCGATTTCACAGTAAAAATCCATTTACTAGTTATTATTCTTCTATTTCCAGCTTCTATTTTATCAACAACTTCCCAAGTTTTATTTTTCTCCAAAGAATTCATCTCTTCTTTAATAGCTTTCTCCCATAAACTTCTCTCATCACTCTTCAACACCTCGCTGTAAGTTAAAAATGATGTTTCTAAATCATAATCTTTCAACCTTATTGGTAATCTTCTATCACGTTTTGGCAAAATCCTTTTACCACTAATTTCTTCAACGGACTCCTCCGCATCCACAAACAACTCATTTCCATCCACCGTCAATCTACTATTATCTTCAATTTCATTTCCATTATTCACTTCTTGACTACTATCTTCCAAAATAACTTCTCTTCTACTATTATTATCTGATAATTCTTCAGCAATACTATCTTCAAAAACATCAATTCCTTCATTTTCATCATTTCGTTCTTCTTCTAAAATATTTTCTATGACATCATTTCCCTCTTCTTCTATGACATCATTTCTTTCTTCTTCCAAAATAGAAAATTCCTCCTCCAGCCTATCTTCGACATCTGTCTTCTTCTTCTGATCTTCTCTATAAAAACTTCCCCTCTCAAATTCACAACCACTATCTGCTGTAATGACTCTTCTCTTCTCATTTTGTTCTTCCACCTCCTCTTCTTCTTTAAATAATTTATATAAATCTGTAACTTTAGCACTCTTATCACATTGCTTTAAAAATTCCAAAACATCCTTTGCATTATTATTAAAAGTCACATCTCTTGAATAACATACCTTCAAACTCACCGGATCCCAAATCTTATACCCATTGTTCGTAAATCCTACTAGCAAACCCTTATTACATCTGGAATCTAATTTATTTAGTTTTGTATTTATTTTGTAATAAGCCAAAGAACCGAAAATATTCATATGTTTTAAGTTTGGAATTTTATTAAACCACATTTCTGATGGTGTCCTCTCGTTAATTGTATTGGAACACCTATTGGTTATGTATGTTGCTGTTAACACCGCTTCGCCCCATAACTCTCTCGGCAAATTCATGTCGAACAGAAGAGCACGAGTTCTCTCCATAATTGTTCGGTTTAGTCTCTCTGCCTTCCCGTTATGTTGTGGAGTATACGGTATTGTATAATCTATTGAAATTCCCTTATTTAAACAGTATTTTTTGAAATTATTTGATGTATATTCACCACCATTGTCACATCTAAATGTTTTAATTTTTAAATTAAAATGATTTTCGGATAAATTAATGAAATTAGTTATTTTCGAAAAAGCTTCACTCTTAGTTCTGATGAGATAAATTTTAGCAAAATGAGTATAGTCGTCTAGAAAAGTGATAAAATATTTAAATCCATCATACGTTTCTGAACCTATTGGACCACAAATGTCACTATGAACTATTTCTAATGGCCTAGTAGCTCTATATCTTTCGGTATTGAATGGTCTTCTGCAAAGTTTTGCACGTGTGCAGACTTCGCAGGTGTCAATTTTGTTGTCACTATCTTTTGAATTTATACCATACACTATTTTCTGCGTCTTTGAAATAGAAGTATGTGCTAAAGTACGGTGCCAAAAATTATTAATAGAACATAAAAAGTTTACTGACTTTGTAGTTGATCGAGTCGCTGTCATCTCTGCATAATACAGTCCGTCACTCCTTAACTCACCAGTCAGTAAGCAGGTACCATCTCTCTCGTAAATTTTACATTCTTTTCTGAAAAATATAATATTATAATTATTATCCGCTATTTTTGAAATTGAAATTAGGTTCTTCTTCAACTTCGGGACTAGTAACACATCATTGAATGTAATTTTATGCGAACTGGCATTAGACCTGCATAACACCTTTCCTACAGTGTCAATAATATGTGTATTGCCGTCAGCTGTCGAGATTTTATAATTACACTTTTCTTTAAAATGTAAAAATACTTCAGAATTAATTATATGGCTGCTAGCTCCGGAATCTAATATGAACTCAATAATAGTTTCCTCATCATCATTTTCTAATTTTGGACAATTACTTACCGAAAATTGTGGTTTTTCTAAACAAAATTTCGGATAATGTGTGTTTGACTTACAAAACACACAATTATATTTTTCTTTACATTCTGTATTTTTATGTCCATTTTTTAGACACTTGAAACATATGATATATCTGTTTTTCTTCATGCTTTTGGACTCATCTTCTTTATTTCTGCAGAATTTTGCAATATGTCCTTTCTTTCCACACTTAAAACATTCTTTTATCGTTAAAAATGTTTCACAATTTTCTTTATTTTCTGAATTTTTATTATCTCTTTCTTTCATTTTAATTTCTAATTGAATCCTTGACATTACATTTACCAAAGTTTTGTCCTCTTTAGCCGTAGATTCCCATGCTGTCCTGAAACTCGATAACTCCTTAGGTAAAATACATAGAATCTTTGACACAATCTCTGTGTCAGTTATGTTCATTCCAGTGCTCTTTATTGAATTAACGATGTTCATGAGGTCTCCTATATCCTCTAGTAAATCATTTTTTTCGAATTTATAATTATAAAAATCTTGCAGTAAATAACATCTTTCCGTTTCAATTATGTCCCAAAAATATTCTATCCAGTGTTTCTAAACTTTCTTTTGCATTTTCACAATCTATTATTCGCCCAACATATTTTTGATCCACACTATTAATAATTATAATTCTGGCTTTAGCATCTTTGCTAATAAATTCTTCTTTTAGTTTTTGTTGAACATCTAAACCATCTAAAACTGATTTCAATCCTTTTGATAATAATAGTAGTTGTAATTTCTTTCTCCAAATTATATAATTTGAATTTCTGTCTAATTTTGACAATTCTTCTGTCATTTTTCTATTTTATTACTTCCAAAAATTATAAAATTATTACCATAGTAGTTGCCAGGGTAGGTAGCTTAGCTCATCCTCATCATCTTCGAAGGCAAAGGGCCCATGACCTCTTACGGGAAAAATTTCGCCTTCATTGGATGATTAACTATTGGGATCCAGTTAGATAAAACACCGCCTTTTAGTACATGCACATGCTCATTTAATACATTACTAATACTTCAATATAAACACCACATCTTTCTATCAAATTAATACACTCCAAAATTATAACATTCTCTGAAGAAAATTCTAAAACCAATGGCTAGAATTTTCTTTTCAGTCAACTGTCAAAAACACAACTTAATCCAAATTTGAAATCGTCTTGCTTTTAAAGCATAGACTATAAGCGTAGACAATTAAAACTCAACCAATAACAAGAAGAAAGGCCGAAACAAACTCAGAGGTCACTGTTATTGGGTGAGTTTTAATTGTCTACTCTTATTGTCTATGCTTTAAAAGCAAGACGATTTCAAATTTGGATTAAGTTGTGTTTTTGACAGTTGGTTGAAAAGAAAATTCTAGCTATTGGTTTTATAGATTTCTTGAGAGCATGTTATAATTTTGGAGTGTATTAATTTGATAGAAAGATGTGGTGTTTATATTGAAGTATAAGTCTGAATTTAATGAGCATGTGCATGTACTAAAAGGCGGTGTTTTTTCTAACTGGATCCCAATTGTTAATCATCCAATGAAGGCGAAATTTTTCCCGTAAGAGGTCATGGGCCCTTTACCTTCGAAGATTGGATGAAGATGGCGTATTGTGATGCAGACTTCGCTGGTGATTCTTACGGGAAAATTTCGGATGCCCCTTGCAGGATTAATTATTGGGATCCAGTAGGAAAACACCGCCTTTTAGTACATGCACATGCTCATTTAATTCATTATTAATACTTCAATATAAACACCACATCTTTCTATCAAATTAATACACTCCAAAATTATAACATTCTCTGAAGAAAACTCTAAAACCAATCTTGCTTTATATCTTCCTTCCGATTTCACAGTAAAAATCCATTTACTAGTTATTATTCTTCTATTTCCAGCTTCTATTTTATCAACAAGAGGTTATGGGCCCAGCACGCTTCCATAGTGATGTGCATCGTTAAGGCAGTTGATAGGGTCTTTATTATACTTAGTAAATAAAACTAGACCAGATGCTTCATTTCATGTTGGTTATTGTAGTAGACATCAAGAGAATCCTAATTTAAATGATTTTGCTAACATTAAAAATCTCTTCAGATATCTCAAGAGCTCTATATCTTCTGGTATTGAATATTTGCGTGGTAATAGTTTAGTTTTGACAGCGTATTGTGATGCAGACTTCGCTGGTGATCCTGATACTAGGAAAAGTACGACTGGCTTTGTAGTTTTGTACAGTGGTGGTCCTATACATTGGTGCTCGCGTAAACAGTCCGTCACCGCTCTCTCCAGTACGGAAGCAGAGTACATCTCTGCCGCAGAATGTATTAAAGATTTACTTTATGTTCAAAGTCTGATTAAGGAGATTACAGGTCATACACCAAAAACGCAATTATTTGTTGATAATCAGTCAGCTATTGTTTTAATTAAAAACGGCATTTTAAATCGGAGAAGCAAACATATTGATGTGAAATATCATTTTATTAAAGAAAAGATAGATCAAAAATTTAATTGAAATTTTCTATTGTCCAACCAATTCTAATATTGCAGATATTTTGACAAAAGGATTAGACAGAACTAAGTTTTTACGTTTAAGAAAGCATATTGTGAGTGATCAATGAGTTTGATGTGAACTTTAATGAAGTGAATTTAGTGGAATAATTAGTTAATTAAGATAGGTGTTAGATGTTATATCTTGTAGAGATAATGTTTTGGAACTTATTTGAAATTTAGGTATTAGTTATAGTTTTAAGGTTGTTTTGATTGTTAATTTGAAACTTATATTTAAGGGGGTGGTTTATTTATGTAGAATGTAATGATAGGTAGGGAATACTAGTATGGGTTTTTATTTTTGTATTAATTATGTGTTCAGTGTTGGAAATTGTATAAGGGGTGTTCTAGGAAAATATGTCAAAGTTAAATACAGGTTGATTTTAATTTTATTTGAGACAATATAAAATTCAGAGGGGATGTTATTGGGTGAGTTTTAATTGTCTACTCTTATTGTCTATGCTTTAAAAGCAAGACGATTTCAAATTTGGATTAAGTTGTGTTTTTGACAGTTGGTTGAAAAGAAAATTCTAGCTATTGGTTTTATAGATTTCTTGAGAGCATGTTATAATTTTGGAGTGTATTAATTTGATAGAAAGATGTGGTGTTTATATTGAAGTATAAGTCTGAATTAAATGAGCATGTGCATGTACTAAAAGGCGGTGTTTTTTCTAACTGGATCCCAATTGTTAATCATCCAATGAAGGCGAAATTTTTCCCGTAAGAGTCACAGTCTCTTTTAAAGTCCTGACAAAATCTTGGTTCGATCATGTGAAGACCATGTAGACTGATGTCTGAAATGGTCTTTTGAGGAAGAACCAGCCAGATTGAGTGGACCTGTCCAGTCAGTGCACGCATTTGTCAATAACCGAGCAGCTCAACTCAGAATTTAAGGAGCTCAACGATTCGACGAACAATACCAAAGAAAGGACATTCGGGTAGGCCGCATAAACTACTCAAACTGCCAGACCATGATTAAAAACTAAGAAAAATTAAAAAAAAAAAAACAAAATAATGATCCACATAGTCTTCACATTCACAATAATTAAAATAAAATAATATAATATTTTAAAAAGTAATTATTCTTGTCATTGCAAGAACACAAAAAAACAAATTAAAAAATAACAAAATTCATGGTGCAAAATATTTAAACAAAAAAACTAAATTAATTGGAGCAGCTCACTCCCAAGCCGTTTTATCCTCAACGTAATCTTTAATGCTATAAAACGCTTTTTGGCACAACTTACGTTTAATGAATGATTTAAATTTATTAAGACTTACATTTTGTACGTGGCTTGGAAGCATATTATAAAAGCGTACACATTGACATCTAAACGAGCCACCTATTTTCTTGAGCCTTGTTGTAGGTATTACAAATTTGTGTTTGTTCCTAGTATTTATATTATGGATATCACTGTATTTTTTAAACAATTTTATATTTTTATGGGCATATAAAAGATTTTCATAAATATACTGAGAAGGCACTGTCATTACATTAATCTCCTTAAATTTCTCTCTGAGAGAGTGTCTCGGGCTTAATTTATAAATTGATCGAACAGCTCTTTTCTGCAAAACAAAGATAGTCTGGATGTCGGCGGCATTTCCCCACAACAGAATACCGTACGACATTACACTATGAAAATAGCTAAAGTATACTAAACGGGCTGTCTCTATGTCAGTTAAATTACGAATTTTTCTAACAGCATATGCTGCGGAGCTTAGCTTCTTTGACAATTTATCTATATGTGGGCCCCACTGAAGCTTAGCATCCAAAGTTAAACCTAAGAATACTGTGCTATTTTCAGGATTCAATTGTAAAATGTAGCAGCTTATCCCGTAGCAGCTAAGCACGTATCAAATATATGCATAGCCCGTAGCAGCGTATCAAGTAGTTAGGCAGCTCGTAGCTGTGTAGCCCGTAACTCGTAGCAACTTAGCACGTATCAAGTACATGCGTAGTAAGTAGCGTGTAGCAGCGTATCCCGTAGCTGGGTAGCTCGTAGCTACGTAGCACGGAGCTACGTAACATGAGTCTGCGTAGCACGGAGTAGCTAAGCACGTATCGAGTATATGCGTAGCACGTAGCGTTTTGCAGCGTATCACGTAGCTGGGTAGCTCGTAGCTGCTTATTATGTGGGTAGCACATAACAGCCTAACACGTAGCATAGTGTAATGAAACACACGCAGCTTGGTTAATTACTGATTTATTTCCAAACACCCTCACTACAATATCAGTTTATATTAGACATACCGTCACAATATACTACATCTCTTCCCTTCAAAGAAAACAATGCCAAAAGATTATACAATACTAATATCTAATTATAAGTTAGTTACTTAGTCTAATTATAGGTAACAATCATGCCACATATCTGTTATTGGTAAACAACTTACAAAAGTAGATAAGTTCATTTAGGTTCCCAATTCTATCTTAACAGTAGTGTCTTATACTAAGTATTTACTTAGTATATTAAAAGTCTGATTATACTTATTCACGGCCAATTAATACATCTTTCAACATTCGCGCACTTCTTTCCTTCGACTTCGCAATAGGAACCGAAAGTGGCGGAGGTGAAGACGAATAATCACTAGTTGCAATTGGACTTTCATAATTACTTACTAACATCCAGCAGTGGCGACTGGTTGTGGCTAGTTGGACTTGTCTGTGGTGGTGTGATTTCGGTATATGCCTGCGAATATTCTGCCAATAACAAATCAGAGTCTGCAATAGGTATTATTTGCCCTACAGTCATCGCTGTCGTTTGTCTACGCCTACGAACACCTGCAGTTGTCGTGAACATACTTTGCGACATGCTACTATCGAGACTAGTAATTGAAATGCATCTTTAATTCCAAGAAAAACGCAAATATCAAATACAAAGCTAAAAACGATAACAAATGCAAAGCTACGTGGAATGTTATAAAAGAAGAGCTAAATAATGCAAACTCCAGACATATTAAAGACAGTTTCAAATATAACAACACACTTATTACCAATCCAGTAGAAATAGCGTCTGCCTTTAATGATCATTATATCGATTCAACAAACAAATCAATGCCGCCAAACGTCACAGGTAACTCTAGCAATAATGTAACTGTTGGCTCTATGTTCCTCCAACCGATGTCAATAACTGAAGTTAAGCAGGAAATACTGCTTTTAAATAATACAAATTCTGAAGGGCACGACGAAATCAGCACAAAAATCATTAAAATCAGTGTCGACGAAATTGTTGAAGTACTAACACACTTGATCAATTTGTCATTCTATGAGGGAATTTTTACAGAAACTTTAAAGCTTTCCGTTGTTAGACCACTTTACAAAAAAGGAGACAGACATGTCTTGAACAATTACCGCCCTATCACCCTAATACCCATCTTATCTAAAATATTCGAAAAATGTATGTACACAAGAATTGCGAATTACTGTACAAAGTTTAATATTATAAAAAAGGAACAGCATGGCTTTCAAAAGGGGAAGTCTACAACATTAGCAATCTATGCTCTCATAAACATCAATGACAACAATCTAACCACAGGATTATCTTCGACCTAGTTTTACACCATCTACTACTGCAAAAGTTAGAAGCAATCGGGATTAGAGGGCCAACCTTACAGTGGATAAAATCATACCTTGATAACAGGCAACAATGCGTTACCATAACAAATATTAACGAAGATAAAGAAGTAACGCTCACGACACTCATCGAAATATAGATGTAATAAGTTTGGTGTTCCACAGGGAAGCATACTGGGGCCGATCTTATTCTTGATATATATAAATGACATCATTAAAATAACGAAACATAAGTGCATATTGTTTGCTGATGACATCTCTATTATTGTGACATCCAATAAAAAAAAAATTCAATTCACGAACACGAAACTGACATTAACAATACAATTGACATTTTAATTAACTGGCTTTATGTACATAACTTGAAAATAAACCTTGAAAAATCTGTTACTACTACTATACAATTTAATAAATCGAATAATTATAAATTTTACTTCAAATTAAATATACCCAAAATTAAATCAGTAACACATACCAAGTTCCTAGCAGTTACTATTGATGAAAACCTACATTAAAAAGTGCATGTAGACAATGTTTCAAGCAAAATTAATAAATTTGTTTATGCTCTTAAACAAGTAAAAAAAAGCACTAATCTGAAAACAGCTATATTAGCTTACCAAGCGTATGTGGCATCCATATTACGTCATGGACTTATAATATGGGGTAATAGTACCGACCAGAATAGAACATTTGTTGCTCAAAAAAAATGCATTAGGGCACTATATGGAATCAGAGGAATCATGTCAGCCAGTATTTAAGAAACTTGGCTTGTTACCGTTACCTTGTCTGTATATTAATAATAATAATAATAATATATTTATTTAAAATCATAAGGCAAAATAATCAATACAATTTTGTCTTAAGTCTAATGAAATATGCATGTTTGTTTGGAAACATAGGAGTTATTTAAATTAGCAAACGATATAAATCCTCGAAGCCGACGAGATCCTCACAGACTCGTACTTAACAGTACTCCCAGGCTTGCTAAGTACAATAAAAGCTGCTTAACTATGTGTGTACGAATTTATAACAAATTACCTGGTAATCTGAAAATGTTACAATCGAGATATGCTTTTAAGAATAAATTGTATGAATGGTTAATTGATAACAACTTCTATAAAATAAAACAACTCCTAGAGAGAAAATAGCGTTGTTATAATATAATAATAATTTTGTTATGGAAATTGTTATTCCAAATATTTGCATGCTGAGTTCAATCTTGGCAAAACATGTCTGCTCTATTTTTGTACTTTAGGTAGGTTTAGTATTATAGTTACTGTTAAGTATAATTTAAATTTCAGGGAAATTGTGACATTTTTTCGCGGCGTGGTTCGTCTGTAAAAGTACTCGTGTTCATATTCAAGAGGTATTTCGAAGCTGAAAAAATGAGGTCATTCTGTATTGTCGAACGCCTTGTTTGGACGTGTGGGCTTTAATATAAATATTCTACAAGTATCCTGTCGTATTATGTCGTGGTGGCCCAGTGGATAAGACCTCGCCTGTCGTGCTTGAGGTCGTGGGTTCAAATCCGGGCAAGTACCAATGTGACTTTTTCAAATTCATATGTACTTTCTAAGTTTATCTTGGACATCCCAGGCAACCGTGAAGGAAAACATCGTGAGGAAACCTGGACTTATATGGTTAATGTAAGGCTGAAATAGCCAAGTCAGAGGCCTGTGGGGATCACAGAGGCGGCTTCATTAACTCAGAGGTGGCCACATCTCACACGAAAAGAAGAAGAAGAAGACGTATCCTACCTTATTTTTGGGAGGTACATGGCTCACACACGAGTGCCATGTTCACACATTTTCTCACCACTACTATTTTAATACTCCGCGTTTGACGCGATATAAGCTATGAGCATTTTTTGCAAATTTTCTGCCGCTTTCTGAGGGAGGCGAGGAAAATACATACAGCACACTACAATAGTTATTTATGCTACAAGTGCGGAAGGTAGGTGATTTCCGATGAGGTGCATTTTTATTCACGAGCGAGCGAAGCGAGTGAGTGGATAAATCGACTCAAGTCGGCAATCATCTTACGTACGTGTATCATACAACATTTTACTATGCATTGTGCCAGGAAATAAATTAATAAGTAAAATGAAATTAATAAAATGGCGGGCTTATTCAAGCGCGTTCAGCATATCCACAGATTAACTAATAGTTCCTCGGGCATTTCTACTGTGCATGTGCGAATAGCTGTCACATCGTAACGCAATAAGGCACGAGCAAAATATACGTTCTGCCAAACATATTTAATAAATATTTAAAATTAATATATTGATCAAAATCTAAATCTAGAGTAATTAAAAACGCCTTAAAATAAAGTATTAGTTTTATTTTACCTTTTATATGAATGATAATCTGTACATAACTAATTTTTTTAACTTTTCTCAAATAATAAAAACTATGCGTCGGGCTGATGTTGGAGTTAAAAATTAAAAAAATACAGGAAAGTAAAAAACACTAGTGAAAAAAAATGACAGTTTCCGCATAGTTTGGCTGCTTGGAAAACTGCTCTTTTCGAGGACATGCATTGTAAAAAAATTACAATCACTCACAGATTCATGCATCCTATTGCTACAAACGCACACGAAAAAATAATAATCAAACAATCAAAAAACACACATACATTGACAAATTGGTGTGTATTTATGCAACTATCCTATGACAACAAACACAAAGTCCAAGTGATGTGATACAAAGAATGAGAAGAATTTCATTTTAATGCATGAATAAATGAGCAAAATGTTAATTCGTTTTATTTTTGGTATACTTAAACTTACTTACTACTACTAGTTCAACTTAGTTACTTAAAAAAATACGTAATATGATTTGTGGTCTGCGAAACTACGTAGGTAGATACGGTAGTATCTCTGAGTAGTCTGTGGTAGGTAGGTAGGTAGTAATGACAAAAGAACTTAAGGACGCTGTTACATTTTCGACGAACTCAAATTTAGGTATCTAGTCGCACACAGCAACATTACGCGTACGCACACATTGAAACTACTGAGCGCTCGATTTTATACATCACGGAAACAATCTTGGTCCTTGATATTATTTTTGAATTTTATTGTTTTTATTAAGTTGATTCAGGAAGGTTAGTTGGCACTTTGAAAATGCATTTGATAACTGTTACAAACCGTCGTCGTAAAAAGTAGGTTATTATTTTCAACCGACTTCAAAAAAAGGAGATGCTCTATCTATTCGGCCAAACTACTTATCAAAATCAAAATCAAAATTTATTTATTCAATTAGGCCATTAAGCGGCACTTTCGAACGTCAAAAAAAAAAAAAAAATTGAATCTAATACTACACCTACCTCCAGTTTCCCAGCCCAAAATCATCGGCGAACCAATGCGACAAACTGCCAAGCAAGCGCTATCCGCTGCGATTGGCTGTTGAAAATTCATTCAACCAATCACAGCTCACAACGCGCGCCCGACAACCCGCCACACCAACCCCCCGACAACTCCGAGCTGGGAAACCGGGGGCAATTGATTCTACCGTCCATTCGAAAATGTAGCTTGTTGTGGAGAAGAATGGACAAGAAACTCCACACATACTCTTTTACAAAAAATGTGTTTTACAACTATTTGGTAACATTATCTTGTTGGAAAAAAAAAATACATACATGTGAGAACGATGTAAAAAAAAAAGTAACGCACTTAAAAGCTTCTACAGTAAAACAAACAATTAAAAATACAATAATTAGGTAATTAAAAACAGGCGGAGACAGCTAAGTCCGATACTTATCGGGTTTTCATCGATAAATGTATGTGGTGGTATTTTCAGGGAAGGTTTTATTGTATAATATATTAGGATCTGTTAAAGATCTTCGGAGATAGACAATGGAACTCTTTAATAATCGATCGTATGTTTATGTTTTGTTTTAACCATACCATAATAAATCATCACGCTTGTACGGTTTTAGGGCGTAAACAGATGTATTTAGTATAGCCAATATGGGGTACCTACAAAAATTTAAAAGAGAAAAATAATAGCTTTCCTGTGACGAAAAACAATAGGTACCGACACCGACTTCCGAAAAGAATTTTATTTTTCACTTTGTTGTAGTAAGTAGGTATTTTAAAAAACCGGCCAAGTGCGAGTCGGACTCGCGCACGAAGGGTTCCGTACTTGGTAAATTGCTGTTAACGATTTATGACGTATTAAAACACCTACTTACTAGATCTGGTTCAAACCAATTTTCGTTAGAAGTTTATGTACATAATATTTTTTTTTAGTTTTATCATTCTCTTATTTTAGAAGCTACAGGTGGGGGAGGGGACACACATTTTACCACTTTGGAAGTGTCTCTCGCGCAAACTATTCCGTTTAGAAAAAAATGATATTAGAAACCTCAATATAAAAAAAAAAAAAAATTGTTTCAGTTTCAAGTATTTTTGTGTTATTGTTATTGTTGTTATTTTTCTATTTTTGTGTAAAAATCTTATTGCGGTTCACAGAATACATCTACTTACCAAGTTTCAACAGCATAGTTCTTAAAAAAAGTGGCTGTGACATACGGACGGACTGACAGACAGACAAACATGATGAATCTATAAGGGTTTCGTATTTTGCCATTTGGCTACGAAACCCTAAAAACAACGCTACGTGAAATAAGTAGATACCTAAAACGAATTAATTGCCGGTCACAAGGATTAAAAAATGACTTGAACATTTTTCATTATATGGAATATATTAAATATTACTATCACATCATCAGTCACTATTAATGTTCCCACTGCTGAGACACAGGCCTTCTCTCTGTGAGAGGGAATGGGCTGTAACCAAAAACGCGGGCCCAGTGCGGGTTGGTGGATGCACATATCTTCGAATATTTGGTTCTAGGACATGCCGGTTTCCTCACGATGTTTTCCTTCACCGTTTTGAGAGCAGTGGTGAAGAAATAATTTAGACAAAGTAAAGCACCTGCCTGGGCTCGAACCCACGACCTACAACTTGTAAGTCAAGCTAATGACATACTACCCAAAAACCATGAAAATGACACCCATGACGAAAAGATGTCAAATTTTCGTCGGCGCCAACTTGTATTTTGGTTATGACCCCGTATTCGATATAAGCGTCCCCAAAATCCATAAAAATGTCATCCATGACGAAAATTTGTCTAATTTATGTCGGCACCATCTTGTATTTTGGTTTTGACCCCATATTCGATATAAGCGACCCCAAAAACCATGACAATGACACCCGTGACGAAAAAATGTCAAATTTTAGTCGGCGCCATCTTGTATTTTGGTTTTGACCCCATATTCGATATAAGCGACCCCAAAAACCATGAAAATTACACCCATGTCGAAAAGCGGCCATATTTTAGTCGGCGCTATCTTGTATTTTGGTTTTGACTACATATTCGATATAAGTGAACCCAAAAACCATGAAAATGACACCCATGTCAAAAAGCAGGCAAAATTTACGTCGGCGCCATCTTGTATTTTGGTTTTGACTCCATATTCGATATAAGCGACCCCAAAAACTATGAAAATGACACCCATGGCGATAAGATGACAAATTTTAGTCGGCGCCATCTTGTATTTTGGTTTTGATTCCATATTCGATATAAGCGACCCCAGAAACCATGAAAATTACACCCATGTCGAAAACCAGGCAAAATTTACGTCGGTGTCATCTTGTATTTTGGTTTTGACTCCATATTCGATATAAGCAACCCCAAAAACTATGACAATGACACTCATGACGAATAGATGACAAATTTTAGTCGGCGCCATCTTGTATTTTGGTTTTGACTCCATATTCGATATAAGTGAACCCAAAAACCATGAAAACCATGAGCCATGTCGAAAAGCAGGCAAAATTTACGTCGGCGCCATCTTGTATTTTGGTTTTGACTCCATATTCGATATAAGTGAACCCAAAAACCATGAAAATGACACCCATGTCGAAAAGCAGGCAAAATTTACGTCGGCGCCATCTTGTATTTTGGTTTTGACTCCATATTCGATATAAGCGACCCCAAAAACTATGACAATGACACCCATGACGAAAAATGACAAATTTTAGTCGGCGCCATCTTGTATTTTGGTCTTGACCCCGTAATCGATAAAAGTGACCCCAATAACCATGAAAATAACACCCATGTCGAAAAGCGGCCAAATTTTCGCCGGCGCCATTTTGTATTTTGGTTTTGGCCCCGTATTTGTCATACATACATACATACAAACCGGTTAAAATCATAAATCTCCTCCCACCCATCCACTTCTAAACTTCCCCGTCGGCAGCTTAACCTTACCCTTCCAAATCCTAACCTTAGTCAGAGCTGTTTAAACCCACCCATCCATTTCTCAACCTTGTCAACAACTGCTTAACACCCAACTATTCAAAACGCGATCTTACCCAAAATAATTTCTAAATCTCATTCTAATAATAATAGGAAACTCAAAAATACGGCATACGTCCGATAATATATCAACTCCTTTCGATCACGACGAGGACGGTACTCACACTACAATCTTTCTATTACTTTTATCGTATTTATTTCCTGCGAGAAAGCGATACGCCCGTCCTTCCACGAGCGCTTCTGAGCGCAGAATGATGAGCGGCGGGTACAAAATGTATGAAGACGTCGGCAAGTGATTTTATTTGGGTGGTATTTAATACTTTAACTGTAATTCCCCTTTTTTCAATCAAAATATTCGAAATTACTACCAAAAATACTGAATTGCACACTAAATTTGCTCATCAAATAAATGAATTATACTATACTGCTAGATCTTTAAAGCTTAACTGTTTTACTGAATAACTATCTGTTAACTAAAAGTAAATCTAATAATTCTTCGAGTGCAACAAAATATTTAAGTTTTAATGGAGGGGGGGAAACGAAACAAAGTCGACGGAGCCCCGCTGCGCAGGGCTCCTATTTCTGTCTGCAGGGTCTAAAGTAACCTAACATGAAGGAGATGACGGGAGCTGAGTTCGCTCGCTTTGCTCGCTCACTTCAGCTCCCGTCATCTCCTTCGAACCTAACCTATCCGTGTCGGGGTGCCCTAAGCTCCCGAGCTCGCTTCGCTCGCTCTTGGACTAATTCACATTTATTTTATATTTAATTGAATAATTTGTGTGCAAATCAGTATTTTTGTTTTACGTTGAGTAATATTGTTTTGCAGTAGGTTATTAGTGGAGATATTTTGTTTGCTTAAATTTCTAAATAGAGGTGCAGTTAAAAATTCCCCATTTTATTTTAGCTAATAATTAAAAAATATAATTATTTAGGTGAAAAATAATTAGCTGCACCTGTAAAGGACTATGTATACCGCAATTTTTTATAATTTTGAAGATAAAATATGCTGTAAATTTACCTAAACTGGAACCTATTCGGACCCTACTTTTTTAAATTTTTTGCGAATATTGTGATGGGCAAAACGTATTTGTGCGAAAATTTTGTATGATGTCATACAATTTTTCTGATGCTTATCTGGAGCTGAATATATTATCTTTAAATTAAGACCATGATATCTTCACATCGGTGATTGCTTATACATTAAAATGGTACCTCAAAAGTACTGTTATTTGTAGAAAATGTAATATCGTCCTACTGAATTTAGAAAAAGAACGATTGTATTTATTTTTAGTCAATAATATTTCATAATTACTTAAGGACGCTATTAAATTTTTCTAAAAATAACAGTATTTTTGAGGTGTGAGTACCGTCCTCGTCGTGATCGAAAGGAGTTGATATTTTATCGGACGTATGCCGTATTTTTGAGTTTCCTATTATTATTAGAATGTGATTTAGAAATTATTTTGGGTAAGATCGGCTTTTGAATAGTTGGGTGTTAAGCAGTTGTTGACAAGGTTGAGAAATGGATGGGTGGGTTTAAACAGCTCTGACTAAGGTTAGGATTTGGATGGGTAAGGTTAAGCTGCCGACGGGGAAGTTTAGAAGTGGATGGGTGGGAGGAGATTTATGATTTTAACCGGTTTGTTTCTATGTATGTATGACAAATACGGGGCCAAAACCAAAATACAAAATGGCGCCGACAAAAATTTGGCCGCTTTTCGACATGGGTGTCATTTTCATGGTTATTGGGGTCACTTTTATCGATTACGGGGTCAAGACCAAAATACAAGATGGCGCCGACTAAAATTTGACATCTTTTCGTCATCGGTGACATTGTCATGGTTTTTGGGTTCGCTTATATCGAATATGGAGTTAAAACCAAAATACAAGATGGCGCCGACGTAAATTTTGCCTGCTTTTCGACATGGGTGTCATTTTCATGGTTTTTGGGGTCGCTTATATCGAATATGGGATCAAAACCAAAATACAAGATGGCGCCGACTAAAATTTGTCATTTTTGTCATGGGTGTCATTGTCATAGTTTTTGGGGTCGCTTATATCGAATATGGAGTCAAAACCAAAATACAAGATGGCGCCGACGTAAATTTTGCCTGCTTTTCGACATGGGTGTCATTTTCATGGTTTTTGGGTTCACTTATATCGAATATGGAGTCAAAACCAAAATACAAGATGGCGCCGACATAAATTTTGCCTGCTTTTCGACATGGGTGTAATTTTCATGGTTTTTGGGGTCGCTTATATCGAATATGGGATCAAAACCAAAATACAAGATGGCGCCGACTAAAATTTGTCATCTTTTCGTCATGGGTGTCATTGTCATAGTTTTTGGGGTCGTTTATATCGAATATGGAGTCAAAACCAAAAAACAAGATAGCGCCGACTAAAATTTGGCCGCTTTTCGACATGGGTCTCATTGTCATGGTTTTTGGGGTCGCTTATATCGAATATGGGGTCAAAACCAAAATACAAGATGGCGCCGACTAAAATTTTACATGTTTTCGTCACGGGTGTCATTGTCATGGTTTTTGGGGTCGCTTATATCGAATATGGGGTCAAAACCAAAATATAAGATGGTCCCGACAAAAATGAGACAAATTTTCGTCATGGATGTCATTTTTATGGATTTTGGGGACGCTTATATCGAATACGGGGTCATAACCAAAATACAAGTTGGCGCCGACGAAAATTTGACATCTTTTCGTCATGGGTGTCATTTTCATGGTTTTTGGGTAGTATGTCATTAGCTTGACTTACAAGTTGTAGGTCGTGGGTTCGAGCCCAGGCAGGCGCTGTACTTTGTCTAAATTATTTCTTCACCACTGCTCTCAAAACGGTGAAGGAAAACATCGTGAGGAAACCGGCATGTCCTAGAACCAAATATTCGAAGATATGTGCATCCACCAACCCGCACTGGGCCCGCGTTGTTGGTTACAGCCCATTCCCTCTCACAGAGAGGAGGCCTGTGTCTCAGCAGTGGGAACATTAATAGTGACTGATGATGTGATAGTAATATTTAATATATTCCATATAATGAAAAATGTTCAAGTCATTTTTTAATCCTTGTGACCGGCAATTAATTCGTTTTAGGTATCTACTTATTTCATGTAGCGTTGTTTTTAGGGTTTTGTAGCCAAATGGCAAAATACGAAACCCTTGTCTGTCTGTCCGTCCGTATGTCACAGCCACTTTTTTCCGAAACCATAAGAACTATGCTGTTGAAACTTGGTAAGTAGATGTATTCTGTGAACCGCAATAAGATTTTTACACAAAAATAGAAAAAAAAACAATAAATTATGGGGGTTCCCATACTTGAAACTGAAACAAATTTTTTTATTTTTTTATTTGATATTGAGCTTTCTAATATCATTTTTTTCTAAACGGAATAGATTGCGCGAGAGACACTTCCAAAGTGGTAAAATGTGTCCCCCCCCCCCTGTAACTTCTAAAATAAGAGAATGATAAAACTAAAAAAAAATATTATGTACATTACCATGTAAACTTCTAACGAAAATTGGTTTGAACGAGATCTAGTCAGTAGTTTTTTTTTAATACGTCATAAATCGTTAACAGCAATTTACCAAGTACGGAACCCTTCGTGCGCGAGTCCGACTCGCACTTGGCCGGTTTTTAAAATACCTACTTACTACAACAAAGTGAAAAATAAAATTCTTTTCGGAAGTCGGTGTCGGTACCTATTGTTTTTCGTCACAGGAAAGCTATTATTTTTCTCTTTTAAATTTTTGTAGGTACCCCATATTGGGTATACTAAATACATCTGTTTACCCCCTAAAACCGTACAAGCGTGATGATTTATTATGGTATGGTTAAAACAAAACATAAACATACGATCACAGTAATCGCAGATCATTTGCTGTTTGTTATTAAAGAGTTCCATTGTCTATCTCCGAAGATCTTTAACAGATCCTAATATATTATACTGTTAGCTATTATTTAGGTTAAGGGTAGGGGTACGGCAGATGACGGTATAAAAGCGGTGTAGAATGGGCGCACGTTCTTTTTCTGCTGTCATCCGTCGTACGAGGAGGTCGTGAGTCTTTAAAATTGTGTTCTTCTTACTGTATTTGAGTCATTCTTTTGTGTCATATTTTGATTGTATTTGTTTTGTAAATTCTTATAATTTTAGGTTAATTAAAGTTTGTTTTTTTTAATCTAATTCGTTTCTGATTTCTAATATCAGAAGTGGGATTAAGAAAGCATTCCCACTTTCATCCTGATTATTGTTCTCACCCATTTTCTTAGAACAATTTTTTTTTTCTTTGGTTAATTTAAAAGTTTCGAATATTATTTTCTTATGAGGGTACTTTTCTTTGTTTTTGTTCGTTAACTGTCATTTACATTAGCGCTATTTGTGTCGATGCTTTGTTTTGGTGCTTTTAACTAAGTTTCGAACGTCTTTCTTTGCTTACCTACGTTCCTTTTAATTTTATTAGTCATTCACGTTGACTAGGTTTGTGTTGACATTTTGTTTTGTTATTTATAACTGAGTTTGAAACATGGATAAGCCGGGACGTTCACGTTCTCGTAATCGACGCTCGCCGAAATCGCGTAGCAGGTGCCAGCGTAATAATCGTTCTCCGAATAAACACTCGCATAGCCGTTCGCGGGATCTAACTCCTGAATCTCGGCACTCACGCAATCACTCGCGTAGTTTTACACCGCGTTATCGACGCCGGCATAACCGTCGCTCAACGGATCGGCGTTCCCGAGGCCGGCACTCGTGTAGCTACTCGCGCAGTCGTTCGCCGCATGCTAAGCGTGTACGCAATCGTCGATCGGCTTCGCGGGGACGACGTTCTCAGGGGAGTGACTCGCGAGACCGCCGTTCTCGTGATGGAGAGTGTCGTCGTGATAGGTACTCGCCAAATCGTGCCACTAATGTAAACCGCAGAGAGAGATTTTCACGATCTGTGCGTACGCCTTCCTTGCCGCCATTGCAGAGAAATTGTGACTCTTTAAATACTGTGCTCTCACGTTTGGAGGCGCTAGAGAGGCGTTCGCATGCCCCAGTGTCAGTTGAGCCCGTCGCTGGACCAGGCACGGAACAAATTGTTGAAGCGATACATTCGTTGAAATCTGTAGGTACTAGTCATTATTACGTCTCAAATTTCGATCCCAGTGTTCACGACGTAGATACATGGTTTAGTGAAGTCGATAGGGCTAAACTTGCCAATAAATGGAGTGACCACGAATGTCTTTCACGCATAGGGAACTGTCTAAAGGGTGATGCAAAATCATGGCTCAATGAGTGGGTATCAAATGATAGAACGTGGACAAACTTTAAAAGTGATTTTAAACCGTTGTGCATTAAAAGAATAGATTCGGCGGGTATTTTGTTTGAGGTAATGTCGACTAACTCGGATAAGTACCGTACTTATGCCGAGTATGCACGCAAGTCACTATTGCGGTTGCGAATCGTAAAAGGTCTGAGCGATGATCTGATCACAGAGATTGTTTTGAGGGGACTAATTGATCCTCAAGTGAAGGCAACAGCGACGAATGCTAACTTAAAACCCGTTGATTTGGTCAATTATCTGTCTACTTTTGTGAAACCTATCAAAACTATGGATACAAGTAAAGGGACAAATCACCATTTTACCGTCAATAGGGACAAGAATAAATCACAGGGTTTTTAGAAAGTTCTAACCAAGTGTTATGGTTGTGGCGAGCCCGGACACAAGCAAGTTTCGTGCCCAAAACGACCTAAGTCTAGTACCAATACCGATTCAAAGTCAAAACCATCTCCAGTTTCAAGTGAAATCACATGCGCTTACTGCAAAAAGCCGGGTCATGATATAAAATCATGTTTTGCCAGACAACGTGTTAATGAGCAACGTAATAATAATAAAAAAGTTAACTTCTGCTCGGCTCCTTTGCAAAAGCGCAGTGATATTGTCGTAGGTGTCATTCAGGGCATTCCAGTAGACATTTTAATCGACAGTGGCGCCATTGGTGTATCGTTAATATCGTCCTCGATTGTGACATATTTTTCTTGTGCCAAGAAAACTACTAACTGTCAAATAAAGGGGGTAGGCGAGTCAGTTACTCAAATTGATTCATATGTCACGCTTACAATCGAATTGGAAGGTATCTCACTGCACGTAGATTTGTTGGTAGTTCCGAGCGAATGTATGAACGCCCCTGTTATTATCGGGACAGATGTGCTTAATAGAGATGGCGTTGTTTACATACGAACTAAGAATACTCAACGCATTATCCGTGATTCAAATCCGTCGGCTGTATCGACTGCGGCGTTGAATGTGCAGCCCGTTATCGATACTCCTTTAACCTGTGATGATTTGACTAAGTTAAAATCTATCTTGCAAGATTATTCAGAACACATGATCTCGGGAACAGCTACATCAACTGTCAATACTGGATGTATGCGCATTCAACTCAGCAGCGATGTCCCTGTACATTATCGCCCTTATAAAATGTCTCACAGTGAAAAGCTGAAGGTTCGCGACATTGTTCAAGACCTTTTGTCTAAAGGCATCATACGGGAGTCGGAGTCGCCCTATTCTAGCCCTATTCTGTTGGTCAAAAAGAAGGACGGCTCAGACCGTATGTGTGTTGATTTTCGCGCCTTGAACAAAATAACTGTTAAGGACAGATATCCGCTACCGTTAATTGATGACCACATTGATCGGTTGGGTAAGTGTAGATTCTTCACCACGCTAGATATGGCAACAGGCTTTCACCAAATTCGGTTAGATGACGAATCTGTGCCATTGTCCGGTTTCGTAACGCCCGAGGGTCATTTTGAATATTTAAAGATGCCCTATGGCTTGGCTAATGCACCCATAGTGTATCAGCGCATTATAAGCACTACGTTACGCGATTGCATAGAGGCTGGAAAAGTTTTGGTATATATCGACGATTGTCTGATCCTGTCTGAAACAGTTGACGAGGGTTTGCGGACCTTGCGAGAGGTCTTGGCTACGTTAACCCAGGCGGGTTTCTCGATTAACCTTAAAAAGTGTTCGTTATTGTGTACCGAGATACCTAGGGCGGATTATATCAAATGGCGAAGTACGACCATCTCCCGGAAAAATACAGGCCTTAGTCAATTCTAGTCCCCCGCAAAATGTCAAGCAGGTGCGCCAATTTCTCGGGTTAGCAGGGTATTTTCGTAGATACATCCCAAACTACTCGACTAAGACAGCATGCATAGCACGTTTAACCCGCAAGGACGTTCAGTTTAGTTGGGGATCAGATCAAGAGTGTGTCAGAAAGGAGATAATCGCTAATCTGACCAGCGCACCTGTTTTAGCTATATTTGACCCAAGTTTACCCACGGAGGTACATATACCGATGCCAGCAGTTTGGGCTACGGTGCTGTTTTGTTGCAAGTCCACAAAGGCAACATTAAGCGCGTGGTTGCTTATTACAGCCAGGTGACTAAGGGTGCTGAGCCGAAATATCATTCATACGAACTCGAGACCCTGGCTGTAGTAAAAGCACTGCGGCAATTCCGGCACTACTTAGTTGGTTCGCGTTTCACGGTAATTACAGACTGTAACGCACTGAAAGCTACTCAGAGTAAGAAAGATTTGTTACCGCGTGTGGCAAGATGGTGGATTTACTTGCAAGATTTTGATTTTACCATCTCATACAGAAAAGGCGCCATGTTGCCGCACGCGGACTATTTGAGTCGCAACCCCATTAGTTCGGTTATGAAACGGATAAATAAAAACCGGGCAGAGGTTTGTTCAGATCTTGTATTCACAATCGAAAAGAGTGAAATAAATGACAGGCAATCGCTTATATTAACACATCCCCGCTGCTTGTCATGGTTTGACTGGAGGGGGCTTCAATATGGCGGCTTAGCTTCGGCGGGCTCGGCGGGCATTGGTCGGATGCACGTAGGCTGACGTCACATCCGTTACAGTTAATAACATTGAAAGGCCGCGTAATTGGGCCCAAATGGCGCAATCCGGTGATGTAGAGACCCGTAACATAATCGAGGCTGTAGAACGGGGAGAGTTAGACCCATCACGTTATCAAGTACAAAAAGATGTTCTTTATTACCGGCACAGTCAGGTAGGGGAAGAGCCGAGGCTCCTTTGCTATATACCGAAGGGCCAACGCTTAAGCCTCCTTAGGGTCTTTCACGATGAACACAGCCATATAGGCGCTGATAAAACATTAGAGCTTATACTTAGGCATTTTTGGTTTCCTGGCCTTAGGGCTTTTGTAAAAAAATACATACATCATTGTATAACTTGTGTTGCACATAAACGTGTTCCTAGAGCCCCTCTTCAACCTATTTCCTCCTGGTCTAAACCTGACGTCCCGTTCGACACCCTACACTTCGACGTGCTGGGCCCTTTACCTGAATCGAAAGGATTTAAGCACGTGATGCTGGTCGTTGACGCCTTCACCAAGTTCTGCCTCCTCACTCCCATCCACCGCCAAGACTTGGACGAACTGAAGCAGGTCTGTAAGACTGTTATATCCTTATTTGGAACACCGAAATTAATAGTGACCGACAGAGGCCGCATGTTCGAGTCGTCTGGGTTCAAAACGTGGACGCAAGTCCTCGGCATCGAGATGCATCACATTACTGCTGAGATGCATCACGCTAACGGGCAAGTAGAGCGGTACGCTCGAACTGTCTTAAACATGTTACGAATTGAGGCAAATCACAGAAAACATGAATGGGCTGAGGAATTATGGCGTCTGCAACTAATTCTTAATATAACACAGCACAAGACTACACAAACATCGCCTCTAAAACTGTTGGTGGGCCATGAAAACACTACGCCAGCGATTCGTGCTCTGGTGCGAGATATCGCCCAGGAGCCTGCTACAAGTAGTCGTGAGGCAAGAAGAGAAATCGCTAGGCAAAGGACGGCCGAACGGTTAACTAGAAACCAGGCAGCAATGGACACCTATGTTAACCGGGACAGACGACCCCCTCGTGAGTTTCAGGAAGGCGACCATGTCTTCGTCATCAAGTATGCTCAGTCCACAGGCAAGCTTGACCATGGAATGCGCGGCCCCTACCGAGTGGTGCGCGTTCTACCTCACGGCCGCTATGAGCTGAGGCTGTTGGCTGGATCATACGGGAAGACCACATATGCTGCTGCGCAGTTTATGGTTCCCTGGGGAGGTGAATGGACTCCAGAGTCTTGCTCTGCCTTCTTTGAGGGTGAGTCTCAGATTTGTTTGATCTCTCTGATCCGGAAGTGTTGCATCTATTCTGATGAATGGTGCTATTGGATCCTTGTCTGTCTGTGTGGTACACCCAGAGGGGTGTACCCACGACCTCGGAAGCTGGTCGGCTTTGCAAACCGATCAGTCACTGTGCAGTGTAGGCTCACAGTGTTCTTTATTAAGCATGTTATGTTTTATGGTGTGGTTGTCTGAATGTGTAGTGTTCTAGAGAACTTAAGTTAGATGTAACCATGGAATAGTTCATTTTGTTTTATTAAACGAAATGTTTCAAGTTTTATTCTAGAACACAGGCATTCAATTAATGTTTATCTCGTAACAGTACAACTAAAACTAACTTTAACCAATATTACTAATTTAGAAACTTACTACGATTCAAATTGTAATATTGCGATATGATTTCAGCGAATGATGATGATGAAAATAATGAGCCAGCACCAGGACCATCTACTAGACCTGATGACCTGAGAGAAGAACCAGCACGAGGCCTGGATATGCCTGAAGTTGACTAAGCTGTAACTGGATTAGTCGACCAAGCCAAGCCTGCCGTGGACGTCAGGGTGTCAGGAGAGGCCGTGTTAGCTATTATTTAGGTTAAGGGTAGGGGTACGGCAGATGACGGTATAAAAGCGGTGTAGAATGGGCGCACGTTCTTTTGATTTCCAGTCCGGGGGTAGGGGGCTCAGAAGACGCCATAGCCCGGACGAGACGGCAGAGGAGGAGGCGAAGCGATACTGCGCTGACTCACAGCGCATTCTTGCGCGTGAGCAGCGTAGCGCGGGGTCGCCGACATTCGCGGACGCAGTACGACGTAGCCATTCGCCGGCATCGTCAACCGCCTCCTCCGTCACTAACAATAAAAATTCTAGGGTAGGCAGAGTACCTACCCCTACCCCTACGCAAGATGCAGCCCCCAACCCAGCTACGTCGGGTAACCAAGCGGGACAGCAGGCGAAAAAGAAGCGCCCACGGTACCCTCCGCTTATAGTGGAAAAATTACCGAACTGGGCGACCCACTTTAGGGCCCTGGCCGCCAAGCTTGGGCGGCCCCCAAATGCCCGCCCATATGGCCAAGGGGTAAGATTCTCGCCTGAGAGCGAGGACGAGTACAGGGTGGTTCAACGGTACCTGACCACCCTGGAAAAACAGGAAAACATTAGTTGGTTTGCGTATTCACTGCAAGCCGACAAAAAGTTTAAAGTAGCTATCAGGGGGCTGCCACCGGATACGGATCCAAAGGAGATTGAGGAGGAGCTCCGCAGCCTGGGCTATGAGCCCGAATACGTCAGGCACATCAATGCGCGCCAGGGGCGACCTGGATGCGTGTTCCACGCCGTGCTTACGAAAACAATTAACGTAAGAGAAATTTACGACACCTCAGTGTTTCTTAACATGCGGGGTGTCAAAATAGAGGCATGGCGTGGCAAGCGTGGGCCCGCACAGTGCCATAGGTGCCAACAGTTTAGGCACAGCTCGCACCAGTGCCACCGCCCTCTCGCCTGTGTGAGATGTGGTGAGGGGCACACTGCCAGAGACTGCCCTCGCCCAAGGGACGAGCCGGCTACCTGCGCAAATTGCGGGGGCCCGCACCCGGCGAGTAACATCAAGTGCCCCATATTCCAGACGGAAATATCACACAGGCGACTGGGTACTGTCGCCATCTCGTCTACCGCTTCACGCCGTCCTCAAAATGAAGGACAGGCAGAGAGGACGACGACGACGACAACAACCACAAAGCCGATCGAAGAGGCTCAAGGCTTGACGCTGATGGCGGCAGCCAATGGGCCCACCCAACGTGGAGATGCTGCCTCCTCCTCAGGGCGGAGGAAGAAGAAAAGGGGGGGAAAGGGTAGAAAGCCCCACCACCCCCCTGCGACCCAGGAAACGACCCATGAGGCCGCACCTGCCCGCAACAATATCGCCAATGTGCAGGCAGTGAACATAACAAATAATACGAATAACGCCGGCACTACACACTCCGAGCGCCATCTGTCGCATAAAATGCGTACCAAAAATAGTGTCGACCAATCGGGCGGCACCAGTCAAAGACAGTCGGCCAATCAAGTGCCGACACAAAAAACGATTGCATATGCAAATGATAACAAAAAAGATTTCACTGCCTGCGCAATAAAACTCCTGATGGACCTTATCAAGGCCATCAGGCAGGGTCAGGATGTAGAGCAGGTCATCCTTGACGGCTTAGCCGCGTTATTAACGTTGTACCACAATGTATAACAAGCCGTTAAGGATCCTGCACTGGAATGCTCGCGGCCTTAAAAGAAAGGTCACACTCCTCCGCCATCTCCTACAGGAGCAGGATATCGACGTGGCGCTAATAAGCGAGACTTTCCTGGGACCTGGCGACACCTGTAAGTTCCCGGGTTATCTCGTTTATAGGAAGGACGAACGGTCGGCATACGGGCTCAGTTTTCGGGGCCTGGCCGTGCTGGTAAAGAGAAGAGTCGTCCATCAGGAGCTACCCTTACCAGACATAAAATCAGCTTACGCGCTGGGCATACAAATACACGTAGCCGGCGAGGACTTAAAAATCTATGCGGTTTATAAACCACCTAACAATAAACTCGACTTGTCGGAGCTTAGAAACATCCTGTCTAATACAGATAACCCGACCATCCTCGCCGGTGATTTTAACGCAAAACACCCAGCGTGGAATAGTTATCGCACAAATGAAGATGGGAGACGACTCTTCGCGGACGCGGAGGCCCATGGGTACACGGTGTCTGGACCTGAGACTCCAACCCATTGGCCGGATACCAACAAATACATGCCCGACGTGATAGACATCGTCGTACACCATGGGCTGCATTGCCAGGTCACACAGCGAGTGCTGGAGGACGAGATGCAGTCTGACCACCACCCAGTACTCGTCGTCCTGTCAGACATGCCGACCCGATTGAAACCACAAGCGCCACGTCGATTAATCGACTGGGAAATATACGCAGAAAGGGTTGAATCTAACACGCCAACTCGGCCCATCAACACGGCCGCCGACGTCCACATTTTAGCCGACGAGATCACTGCTTGCGTACAGCAAGCACTCGAAGCGGCAACGATAAGCCAGCAACAACAGGGGAGAATGTCGCAGCCGCCCCTGCCTGCACGCATTCGCCGACTTATCACTGAAAAGAGGCGCTTACGCAAGCAGTGGCAACAAACAAGATGTCCGACACAAAAAACCACTCTAAACAAACTAACCGAGAAAGTTAAGGCCGAGTTGTGCGCTCTAAGAGCCGCGAGCTGGGAGGAACACATCGATGCCGCGGAGGGCGACTGGACCTCCATACACAAGCTATGTCGCCAGCTTAAGAACACCCCAGCTCCGGTACGTCCACTGAGGAGCGCAGACGGGGCGCTCAAGTACGTAGCGGTAGACCGAGCGGAGGTCTTTGCCGAACATCTGGAGCGTCAGTTCCAACCGAACCCGACCACCCTACACGAACATGTCGCAGCAGTCGAGCAACACGTTAGAGACTACTTTAACACGCCGATAGCTCCCGATGAAGACGCTATTTATTTCTCGCCTGGCGCAGTCAGACGCGCCTTCTTGCGAACGAAGCCCCGGAAGGCCCCAGGTGCCGACCACATCCCGAACACAGCGCTGCGCCACATGCCCCACCGCATGGTCGCGGCTGTCGCGCGCCTGTTCACCGGGATTGTCCGCACGGGCTCCTTCCCGGCCTCGTGGAAAGAAGGGCGCGTCATTATGCTGCCAAAGGCGGGCAAGAATATCCTGAAACCGGAGAGCTATCGGCCGATCACTCTCCTGCCCACCATCTCTAAAGTGTTCGAGTCACTCCTGCTGCGACACCTTGAACCACACATCCCACCACGCCCTGAACAATTCGGGTTTCGCGCGGAACATAGCACGACGCTCCAGCTATCGAGGGTACTGCACCTGCTGTCGTCTACGATGAACAGAAAGGAGTACGCGGTGGCAGTATTCCTCGATATGGAAAAGGCCTTCGACCGCGTGTGGCACGAGGGACTGATCCACAAGCTGGCCACATCCGGCGCGCCCCGTCGCGTAGTTAGAGTAATTCAATCCTTTCTGACCCACAGGACCTTCAGAGTGGTGGTGGAGGGCGAGTTATCCGCCCCCCGCCCAATACTGGCGGGTGTGCCGCAGGGCGCCGTCTTATCGCCTGCGTGTTACTCACGTTACACCGACGATATCCCCACAACACCTGATGCCACACTAGCTTTATACGCAGACGACGCTGCATACATAACCAAATCACTCAACGCCAAACACGCAGCTGTGAAAATGCAGCGCGCCCTCGACACCATCCCCGAGTGGCTGGCTAAATGGCGGCTATCGGTTAACGTGGGTAAGACGCAGGCGATTGTTACAGGACAAGGAAACCTCCCACCACCACTGACACTACAAGGAGCCGACATCGAGTGGACCTCCCAGGCCAAGTACCTGGGTGTGACCATCGACCGTCGGCTCTCGATGAGGGGGCACGTCACTAAGGTGGTAGCGCAGAGCAGGGTCGCTCGAAACCTTCTCTATCCCGTGCTCTCATCCCGCCTTCCCGCCCGCACCAAGCTGGGTATTTACAAGACCTACCTGCGATCAATTCTCACTTATGCAGCCCCAGCTTGGTACGCCCTCACTAGCGAGGCGAACAAGAACAAACTCCGCGCACAACAAAACCTAATTCTAAGACGCATCCTAGACGCGCCTCGCTATGTGAGGAATGACGTCATCCTGCGGGACACAGGGATAGAGAGCCTGGACGAGTTCATCGAGCGACTCGCCACAAATCTATTCGCGCGGGCCGACGCTTCTGCCTGGCCCCACATCGCTGACATAGCGCCATGGCACGCGCGCCCGCCCGATAGAAAGCGCCTCCCACGTGACCTTGTCTCAGACCCCGCTACCTCATCAAATACCCGGACTTGACGCTTGAGTAAATCGCATCACACTACACGCGATTTACTCATACAATAATACTACCCATCCCACACGACATACACGGCGTGAAGTTTGTTCTAAGTTAATATAGACAAGCTTTGCGTCGTAAACAGACACTCATAACTTTACATTCGCTAGTACACATGCACCGAATAGCGCTGCGGTCGACGCACGCTATCGGTTATCATGAGCGGTGTAACTCAGGTCATTGCCGCTCCCACATACATAAACGGCGCTAGTAGTAGCTAGTCGCTTTCACTACCAAACTGTAGGTTCGCTCAAGTCGGTGCTCCTGCCGCTGGTTACCTTAGCTGGGCCTCCCAGGGTACGCTCTGGGTCTCACTCGGCTGGGGTGGACCGCCAGGAGGCCGTGAAGAAACGGCGGACCGTTCAGAACGGCCGCCGTAGCGCGCCTACAGTCACATACAGCAAGCCAAACATAGCGCGCGTTGATATCTTTTGTACCTACAAATTAAAAAGAATTTTTCAACGCGCGCAAAAGCTAGGTCCAATGGACAACTCAACGACAGGCCCATTGTTATGGGCCCCGGTGCTGCACCCGCGGGCCAGGAACAACGTTCCGGCACCGCTCGCCCCACCCCCTTACGGGGGTGGTGCGACCACCAATGGAGCACGTTCTTTTTCTGCTGTCATCCGTCGTACGAGGAGGTCGTGAGTCTTTAAAATTGTGTTCTTCTTACTGTATTTGAGTCATTCTTTTGTGTCATATTTTGATTGTATTTGTTTTGTAAATTCTTATAATTTTAGGTTAATTAAAGTTTGTTTTTTTTAATCTAATTTGTTTCTGATTTCTAATAATACAATAAAACCTTCCCTGAAAATTATACCACATACATTTATCGATGAAAACCCGATAAGTATCGGATAAGTAGTTTGGCCGAATAGATAGAGCATCTCCTTTTTTTGAAGTCGGTTGAAAATAATAACCTACTTTTTACGACGACGGTTTGTAACAGTTATCAAATGCATTTTCAAAGTGCCAACTAAGCTTCCTGAATCAACTTAATAAAAACAATAAAATTCAAAAATAATATCAAGGACCAAGATTGTTTCCGTGATGTATAAAATCGAGCGCTCAGTAGTTTCAATGTGTGCGTACGCGTAATGTTGCTGTGTGCGACTAGATACCTAAATTTGAGTTCGTCGAAAATGTAACAGCGTCCTTAATATATATTTTTGGACCCGTGCCTTTCCTATAAGAATGACGTTACAAATAAATGTAATATCCAAAAACCCCAAGCATGGTAGACGAACTGGGGATAGTACCTAATAAAATGGTGGCATACGTCTTGCAACAATGTTAATCATAAACTAGTACCTACAGATTTCAGCTTAGAATAGTATGAAACTGTCACTGTCATTTTGTTTTATTTAGGGTCGGGCATTCGGGTTCATACTTGAGCCCCTTTCTTTAATACGGACCTAATGTATACGTTTTAAATAAAAGGACAATACAACCAACCGAATAGACTTTTACTTGACACTTTTATAACACTTTAACATGTCAGTTTTTCGTTTTTTTAACTATTTGAGTTCGGTGTTTCCTTGCTAAGCTAGTTTGTTATCTTAGATACGAAAACATACGGTTTCATAGCCATAATCTAGATAATAGATATATTTCTCATCTCAATGATCTTGACTAGAGACAATCACTGATTTTTGAAATGTACCAGTTTATTACGTATATGTATATATACGTAATGTCGAACACATTTATGTGGATCAACTTTTTTGGTTAAAAAGAATATACGAACGTTTGTGTATTTTCCATAATCACATTCACAATTATATATGGCTTCAAATTCACGTGCAGTGGGGTTTTTATTGTTACCACCATGGCTGCGATAGTCTCCTCTCGATAGAGGTATCAAACAAACATTCAAACAAAAATCAAAATCGATACATCTGTTTAGGAGCTATGATGCCACAGACAGACACAGATACACAGCAATACACGTCAAATTGCAAACACCCCTCTTTTTCCGTCGGGGGTTAAACAAATATTGAAAACTCAGTAACGAATCGAATCAAACTTACTTATTATTAGCCTAAAACTTTAAAAGAAAAGAATTTATATCTATTCACAAAGACATTTATAAATAATAATGTTTTTAGTACAACCTGACTCGTCCAGATACAAACACAAAAAAATATATATTGTTCCTGAACATACTGAGTCAAAAATCATTTAATTTATCAATCATTCATTCACGTTGTCCCAGCACTATGCACATCGCTACCCTGTCAGCCCCTGTACTGCGTTTGTGCTACCAACGTACCACTGAATTTTTCTATCGTAAAGGCATTAACGATTATTTCGACATTTTACTTAAATAAAACTATGTTGATGTATATTATTTATACTTATATGTGGTAGGAAACACCATAGCTTCGCAAATTAAAAGTGGCATATCGCTGTTTTGCAAGAGGAAACTGCACAATTAACCATTTTTTGGGAGAACTTACTTGCGACACAATACGATACACAATGGCGATGGCGGCGTTCGGCGAATGAACTAGTTTTATATAACGCGTAAGCTTTAATTCCTTTTCAATGACAAATAATTATTAAATATTAATGTGTGCTATACTGTTTCTGGATGTTTCTTGAAAACACATAAATCAAAGCATTCTTAATGTAAAAAAAAACCGGTCAGAATAATTATAGAATATTACGCAAATAGGTACAAAAAAACAATGTAGGTTTTTTTTATGAATGTTTATATCTCAGATCAAATAAAAATGTTTATATAGGATGTTACTGAAAGGTACTATCATGTTTTAAAAACTGCTTACATGTAAATGAACTACAACCTACTCGTAATTCGTTCTCCAACTCATTCTCTGTTTTTGTTCTTCAGCGGTTCAGCATATCATGCAGCTTGCTAGTAAGCATCGTGTTGGCGAGGAGCTGGGGGCCGCTCAATATCGCAGCCGTTTCTCCTCGCTGCCTGCAGAAGAAATATATAGCTTTATTACTTTGAATTTGAAGAACACAAACTGTACACTTAAAAGTTAAATCGGTAAGGATTAGGACAGAGTCTACTTAAAGAACACCACGCTAGGAGCAATTAACCGGACACAAGTCTAGACTCTGAGAGGCATTTCAGGATTTACATACTCTGTTAACAATGGGGCGATGGAGAGATGAGTTGTTTAGGTGCTTAGAAAATCGCCCCTTGTTTGAAAACCCTATTGAGATTATCCTATTGTCACTTTTAACTAGAGCCAGAACCTAACGCAGTTAGTAAAGGTCTTTCGAAGCTGTAAACTAGGTTTTACACCATCGGTATTATCCTAAAAATATCTAGAGACACGCTGTCAGGGTTTTCGAGCAAGCATGTTCAGGGCGACAAGTTGATAGTAGAGTAGGCGTGGTTTGTTTGCTGAGAAAACACCGAGAATACTAATATTTGAAAAGTTTTAAAATGAACCATGCACGTTAAGTATCATTTTTGGTAGTCTGAAATTGACCCCTGAGCAAAGAGCTCCTGTATACATTTCAGATTTATTTTTCACGGACTTTCCAAAAAGGAAATGAAATGAAAATGCATGCTATCTCATCCCACAACTCGTGCGAAAGAAATAGATGCTGTGATGAGCAGTAAGAAGCTAGTTCGCGTACGAATTAGCACTTTTGCAAATGGATGATGATTTAGGACGAAAACGAGCACGAGAAAATTTATAAACAGACCTTTGGGTTGGGAGTCTAGATATCATGAAAAAACGACTATATGTATTTTTATAAAAATCATTATTTGCATTGTTGAATTACTAATCCATCCCTGTATGGAGGCCGTTTTGCAATTTTCGTTCTTCTTATGGTATTTATTGCCGCCCAAAGATGCGTTATAGTACATTACAGCAGAATCCAGTAAGTAAGCCTTCCTGGCCGAGTATGAGTTAACCGGACCGAACCGCAGGTGAGGTCCGGTTATATACGAGGCCAGGATGGCTTTCTTACTGGTTGAGGTTTGTATAATGCTTTTCTCAAAAATGAAAGAAAGTTTAACAACAAATTCGTTTAATTAATATTGAAGGTTACATTCATATTAGGGCAATTACTGATAGATATTGTGATCGATTTACCGGGGGCATTTATATTTGTTTGTTGTACATCTTGATTAACGGACTCTTTAATCCAACATGATTTATAAACTGAAATGACTAAATACAAACATAAAATCCCACACTATACTTCTACAACATTACTAAGTACAAAACGCAACGTGCATACTTTTTCTGCGTCGCGTTATGTGTCACAGACCCATAAAAAAAAAAAAAAAAAAAGTGTCACAGACAATAAAATGGATGTTTAAGGCTCCAAAATATATTATGTATCTCATAAAATGTCATACCAAAAAGAGATAGATATATATTTGGAGCCTCCCTCTAACCATGTTATAATGGCTAAACTCTAATCTGTGTCTGGTACTATGTTTTTTTTTTCTAAGCAGATCTAAAGAGGATGACCTAAACCGTGCGAAGCCATAAAAAAAAAAAGGGATGAAGGATGACCAAGTGTCCAGTAAGTAAATTACATACTTACTTACTGGACAGTAGGAGATTCCAAATTTAAAATCTCGCTTCTTACCGGACAGTTGTGAATAGTCTCCGGTAGAGTTCACTTTCTGGATACTTTTTAGAGATGTTATGTCAACATTACATACCATTTTTGAGAAAAAGATGTTTACGCTTCTTGATTGTAAGCCGTTTATTGTTTAGCTAACAACCAAAATTACTAGACCACAACCGCTAGATCCTTCAATCTGTATAAATAATGAATTACAATTCTGATTATGTTTTTTCATTACTTATAGGGCGAACAGCAAATGGTTCTTTAAAAAAACACAAACAAAAAAATCAAACCGGCTTTCAAAATAAAACACTACAAAGCGAAATAGTTGATCACGAGGGTCGAAAGGAATCAATTCCCATACTAGGAATTTAGACTAGCTAAAGTCCGAGTAGGAATTTATGACTTTCACCCGTGTTAAGCACTCTACTTTTCTTTCCGAATATAAGGAAAGTAAAAAATACTTTTTTGTAAATATTTATTGATAATAGTAACATGAGTAGTACCTATTTAAAATTAATTGAGAAGTTAGAACAATTTGTGAAATATAAAGTTACATTTTTCTTCGGAATATTTACGCTGTTTGACAAATTTGGCTGTGTTGAATTTTTGTAAAAGTAGGAGACTCCAGTATTAGATTAGACGGTGGAATCTATGGCGCAGACTCCCTTGAAGTAGTTGGTTAAGGCGAAGTGGGGCGTAAATTTATAGCCTCAGTTTATTCTTTTGAAATTTTAGTTTTATTTTGACCAGAATCCTCAATGTAGGCTTCCGCAACTGTGCTGGCCTTCCATCCTCTTATGTCTTTTTAACATTGTCAAGTTCGCCCCAGAATCGGCTAACAGTGTCGCTGACGTTCTTCTATAACAAAGCCCAGTATACTGTGCACAGTTTGGTAAATTCAAATATGTTTGCTATTTGCTTCGGCATACCTCTTTTTTTTTTTTTAGCGTGGAGTAATGCTCATGCATACTGCGCTACCACGGGGAGATAGCGTAGTTATGTGGGACTCTAACCCACTAAAACTCCACGGTGTCCTCCTGTGCCGCTTATGGCGCGAACACGGGTACGCGTTAGCACTCACCGCGAACCCGCCGCGGCTGTCCGTCACCGGACCCTCCTCTGGGGAGTACCCCCCATCACCGGCGCACCAGAACACACTGTGCCCCGTGACCACCCCAGGGACCAAACTAGCACATGGGTGCCAGACGACCCCGTGTATGGCACCCTTGGTCCCCTTAGCGCCCATTTATCCGATCACTGCTAATCACCGTAGTCAACGGGTTTAACCACGCTATCAAGTTCGGCGCTTCATAATGAGCTAAAATATAGGTAACTTTCTGATTCCGAGATTCCGATATTGGATCTGTCAGTATCGGAATTGAAATATCGCAAATTTCGTTCCGAGATTCCGATATTACGAGATGCCGAGATTCCGATAGACATGCCCTAGTGAGTAATAATGATTAATAAATCTAGTATAAGTATCGGTCAATGTGGCGACGCCTCCTGGGGTAGGCCTATGATCAGCAGTGGATGTCTTTTGTTAGAAATGATGATGATGATGAGAGACAATGAAGTCAAGTAGTGGAAGTTAATTTATCCAACAGATTGGTGATCGGATAGACTAATTTGTTGTACTCAATACAAGCTGAAGAATGAAAAATATTAAGCTTTACTTTATTGAGGTTTCCAAGCAAGTAACATATTTGTAAATTTGAAATAAAGTTTACTCGTTCCAAAACAGCCCTCTTAAAATTATGAAAAACCATAGTAGCATTCATCATCATCATTGTCAAAGTAATTTAAGCCGAAAGACGTCCACTTCTGAACATAAGCCTCCCCCAAGTGTCATCACTTTAACCGATCCCGTGCGTCTCAAATCCAGTGAATTCCCGTAACCAAAGCATTAATCAATGAAAATCATAATTGTTATTTAGGGTTCTATGAAACTGTGTATTTACTTGTACTCTTAAAAGTAACATTTTTAGCGATATTTACAGCCCCGAGGGCTGTAAATAGGGAATTCATCGAGGCACATATTATTTTTTCATGAAGTGAAGTTTAAGTAAATAAGTGCCCAATTAGTAAATAGATTATGCGACCACTTCTAATCACCGTACCGCTCAACACAAGGAGCTATGATTCCGAGATTCCGATATTGGATCACTCAATATCGGAATAGAAATATCAGTAATTTTGGTCCGAGATTCCGATATTACGAGATTCCGATATTCATGCCCAAATTCCCACCCTAGGGAGGGAAGCAATAAATATGAGTCTTTCCCGCCCAAAGATGGGAAGTAGCATCTTCCACCCGCTACTCGAGATACTCGGATCAAATAAATACAACTTTCCGAGTATGAGAAATGAAAAATAACTTTCTCTTTGGTACCTATTGATTTCCGTTTTTCGACACCGAATTCTGAAAAGAAAGTTTTTCGCTTTGTAGTGTTTTGTTTTGGAAGCTGGTTTATTTTTTTCTTAAAAAGCTTTAATTTATCTCTGTTTAGTTTTGGTTGGTACATCTAAATACCATGGTCATCCAATCATTTATAGCCAACTAAAATCTCATAAAGATTCCAATAAGCCCAAACGACTAGGATCCATTGTTTTCTTTCAGAGTTCCAGTGCCTACCATCCGCCTTCATCATCAGATCAGTTCGATGTTACCATTTTCATCAGTACCATTTATTTATAAGTATTTGCTTCATCATAGTCGGTTAGCTATTCGATATATCTTATGCCCGTGACATAGGTACTTATCATTAAGGAGTTCCAGTGGCCATATGTGGTCTTCTTCATCAGTTCCACTTCACCAAATGACACTTTTTGTGTGTAAATGATTGCATTCTTGATCAAATACCAAAATTGCTATATTATGCCTATAATATTTGAGGAGTTCCCTCGATTTCTCTGGGGTGCCATCGCCATCGCCAGATCCTGGTTTCCTTATCATGGTACCAACCTTAGGATATTTCCTATCAAAAAAAAAAAAACATCAAAATCGGTTCGAAAACGACGAAGTTATCCTTGAACACACTTAAAAAGGTTTCTTCTAGGTAAGCGTGCTACATAGTCGACCACATCATCGCTTACCATCAGGTGAATAGTGCGCGAGCCTATCAATAATAAATAAAAAAATATATATATACGGTCGAATTGAGAAACCTCCTCCTTTTTTAAATCGGTTAAAAAACACGTTCGTAATAAGTACGATCCGCTTGTATGAGGAAGTAGAAATTATTGAACCTTCTCCAATGAGCAGTAGGGTAAGGTTCAGAAATGGACGAGAAAATATGGTGTCTAATAGACACTTGGCGCCTCGTGGTGAAGAAGCAGAAGTTGGTGCAATGTCTGATTCTGATGAGGAATTCCATGATACGGAGGAATTGACGCCGACGCCTCCTCCGCCAGAACCTCAGCATTTAGAAAGAAGTCGGCGTCCACCAGTTTATCTCCAAAAATACGAAACCTAAGGGGAGAAGAATGATGTATATTCTCTGTAGTTTTGTACCTCAGTGTGTGGCTAACATTATGTCATGTAGAATAAACCCTTGATTCTAAACAGGCAGACAGACAAACAATGTAATGAACATTCATTACCTAGATACTCTATAAGTCGCGGCTGTCAGTCGCGTCCGCGTTGACCTCCAGAGCCAATAGCGAGACTCGAGCGCAGTGCTGCCAACTCGTTTAAGCAAAAACGCGCTGTTAGCTCCTTGAAAACGCGCTAGAACGCGCTAAATGGTCGCTGTCAAAAAATCGCACCCAAAATCGGTTTAAATTCAAACAAAACTCCCAATTTTTTTTGAGACTATAAATGTATGAACGCAGTTTTTTATTTATTATTTAATCAAATTATGTCATACAAAAGAGATTAGAGTACTTGTTTAGTAATAATAAAAAAGTAGTGACGTTTTAATGTAATTATTTTATAAAATAAAGTGATTAAATTAATTCATTATCGTCTGATTCTACTACAATTGCTTCTGAGGCTGAAATAAGGTTGGTCTTGATCAGTTTTGGACTTGAATTTATATTTATCTGTGAATGGAATTGTCCTCCACACGTCGTTGGGTAGTTGAAAGTTTGCGCAGTAACTCTTTTTTTAAAGAAAGTACAGAGTTTCAAAAAGCGCTAGATTTAGCGCTAGGCGCTAGAACGCGCTATTGACCAAAAAAAGCGCTAGATCTGGCGCTGAAAGCGCTAAGTTGGCAGCACTGCTCGAGCGTCAGAGTGACATTGACATTTCGGGTACTCAGTTCCATAGATATAGTACATAGCAAAAATATTCTAAACTATGCTCAGCTCAGTTATCTCGCTACCGAGCTCTATTTAATATCGACGACATGGTTGACGCAGTGACTACTGAGTTGCGGGTCGCGGGTTCGAGTGCCGTACAGAACAAACACTTGTATGACCTACAGATAGTTGTTCCGGAAGTTCTACTTTTTTTTTTTTTTGTTAATATTTAACCAAACACATTTCAACTATAATATCGTCATTTTAATGAATAATGAAGATACAATATCGCAGTTATGCAGATAGTTAGCAGACAGAACTTATCAGACATGCAGATAGACTATAACTAAGTAATTTTTTCATCTGTAATCAATGAATTATCGTCAAAAAATTGCAGAACAGCGCTCAAAAAGCCAGGCGTGTCTTCAACGTGAACGTTATGTCCTACGCCATCGATATAGAGCAATGTAGCTGCAGGGAACACTTTTTGGATCCCCACTAAGTCTTCAGTTCTGGAAGAAATCAGACGTTTAATAAATAACATGGACACACGTTAACTCATTATACGCACAACACGATAAAGGAATACTTTAATTGTGCGTTGCTGTCACATGCGTAGATAAACGGAACAGAGATAAAGCTTCATACAACCGCTCGAATCGATAGCACTATTAGAAGCACGCGGACACATGAGTGCGTGACCACTGGCCGCTTGTCGCGTACGCGGCGAAACTGAAAAAAACCGGTTTACGTTGGCACAGCCAGTGGACAATCTCAGGGTCTGTGCAACGCACGTTGTTTGTTTTGAATATTTTAATGTAAAAACGTTGTATTTTATTATGAACAATACCAGTAAAAAAAATATCATACTTTAACTATCCCAAGTAGTACAATAGGTAAGTAAATATTGGATTATTACTTTTTCAATTATGCACCTTTATTTTATTTTATGATCCTTTTTTGATAAGAAGATGGTACTCCACGGTGTGTTTTACCTTTTCATTTATTGTTATTACAAGCTTTTAGTAAACATTTGTAGGTATGTGGGTCGGTTGGTATGTGTGTTATGTTCAAATATTGCAAGTAAGATTTTAACCACTTCCCGATGTCTGATTGAGCTGATATTTTGTATACCGTAACTTCAGTGACAGTGCAATAATATGACAGATATAACCGTCACAAAATTTTGTATGCTAGTTTTTTTTCAATAGTTTAACACGATTTTTATCATGAACTGCTACTGCAGCCAGCATTGTCTCCTTACGAGGGAACTCTTTAACGGATAGAAGCATGGACTCGAAACGTTGTAGGCATTTAAGTTTAATTTTGTTTGCTAAACATGATCTCCACCATAAACTGCTGCAGCAGACATACTTAATAAATAATAAAACTATTTAAAAAATGTTTTGTTTTTGTTTTCACCTATTGTGACAACCCTACCAAAATAGGTAACAATTTTGCACGTTCTTAGGAAGCTTTGTCTCTTTTCCGTTTATCTACTCATGTGTTGCTGTTATATGACGCTAAATTACAAAAAAAGCGTATATGTATATGCGTAAAAATTATTATTGAAACTGTCACCCACACCACGCTACAGCGCAAAGAGTGTAAGTAGTGAAACCTGCTACAGTCATACGTTTCCTGATCGCTGAATCTAGGGGTTTTAAGTCAAGAGAGAATAGGTTCCTTCTAAGTAAACGTGCGCCATTGTCGACGGTCGACCACATCATCGCTTACCATGTCGGAGATAGTGGTTTATCGCGAGCCTATTAATATAAATAAAAACCGGCCAAGTGCGAGTTGGACTTGTGCACCGAGGGTTCCGTATAAACCTCAGCTTGAAGGTATTATATAAACCTGATTAATTTTCAATTTACATCTACGTACGTAGTAAGTTTAAAATTATTATAAATATTTTTATTATAATTTTTATTTTTTTATTATATTTTATGTAACTAAAAATTTACGGTTTTCGCAATTATTCCTTTATCTATGCTATAAGACGTTAATAATAATAATAATAATAAAAGCCTTTATTCGCTGACCAAAATTCAATATGTACAGTTTTAACTTAACTATATAAATCTAATAATTTTAACACTAGTATATTAATTATAAAAAACTTTTGAGTATTATAAATATAAAATTCAATTGAGTAGGTTAGTATTACTCAGCAACCAGTTCGTTGGTCAGGTTGTCCTTCTTTGACATAGGCCTCCCCTAGTTTCTTCCACTCATCTCTGTCACGAGCTAATCGTCTCCATCCTTTCGGTAGGTCATCTTCCCATCTCTTTATTTGACGTCCCTTTTGTCTTTTTCCATTCCTAGGATACCATTCCATTACAGCTTTTGTCCATTTTTCTCTGCTTGTTCTCATTACGTGACCAGTCCAGTTCCATTTCAATTTCTTTATTTTTTGTACGACATCGTTTACTCTTGTTTTTTTCCTTATTTTTGAGATGGTCCATCTGTCTCGTAGTCTTATGTTTAACATGCTTCTCTCCATATTGCGTTGGCAAACTATGAGTTTTTGGTTGTTTTTGCTCGTAGCAGGCCAAGTTTGACACCCATACGTGAGACATGGGAGAATGCACGTGTTGTACAGTTTACTTTTCACAGACATTGGTATTGATTCACTTTTTACTATTTCTTTTAGCGACCAGTAACGTTTCCAAGTGTTGCTTATTCTTCTATCAATTTCTTTTGAATATTGGTCTTTTGTTGAAATGAGCTGTCCCAAATATACATATTCGTCGACGTATTCGATAACCTGCTGTCCTATTTCTATGTTTTCTTTTATTGCATTTGTCATTATTTTTGTCTTTGCTGGATTCATTGACAAACCTGCTTGCCTGCTTTCGTTATCTAGTTCCCGTAACATAGTTTGTAGTATGTGTGGTTTCTCTGCGAATATCACAATATCGTCGGCGAATCTTAGGTGATTTAGCTTTGTTCCATTTACATTTATTCCAATATCTTTCCAGTCTATGTTTCTGAATATGTTTTCTAACACTGCTGTGAAAAGTTTTGGTGAAAGTGGATCACCTTGCCTGACACCATTCTGGATACGAAATTCTTCTCCTTGTTGTTCGAGTTGGACCTTTGCTGTGGAGTTTTTGTATATTTCTTTAAGGATTTTTATATACTTGCTTTCTACGCCCTGGTTTTCTAGCGTCTTCCAGATATAGCTATGACTCAGAGAATCGAAAGCCTTATTGTAATCGACGAATGCCATGTGGTAGTCTTGGCCATATTCATTTAGTTTTTCGATGATTTGTTTTACTACGTGAATATGATCAATGGTAGAATAATCTGCACGAAACCCTGCTTGTTCCCTTGGTTGGTTTTCGTCTAGGTGTTTTGTTATTCGTCCAAGTATTATTTTAGAAAAGACTTTGTATAGATTGGACATAAGACATATTGGCCTGTAATTATTTATTTCATTTTTATCTCCCTTTTTATGTAAGAGAACAATAGTTGACTTCGTCCATTGAGTTGGTATTTGTTCCGTTGCCAATATTTCGTTAAAAAGCTGAGTCACCGGTTTGGATATTATTGTTAATGTGGTTTTCAGTAACTCGTTCGAAATTTTATCGTCTCCAGATGCTTTGCCGCTTTTTTGCGTTTCTATAGCTTTTATAACTTCGGTTTCTAGGATGCATGGCATTTCTTCTTCATATGTGTAGTTGCCTGATTCTGCAGATATTGTTTTGTCTTTCTCCGTATATAACTTCTTATAGAATTCTGTCGCTACTTTAGCTATTGATGATCTTTTTGTCGTCGACTTCTCATTTTTCTTTTTATCTTTAATTTTCATGCTAGGTATCCATTGTGTATATTCTTTCAGCTGTTTTAGACCTTTTTTAATGCCGCCTGTTTTCTCTATTTGATTTCTTAGTACTTCCAGTCTCTCTGATTTCCTGTGTTTTCGTATTGATGTTTGTATTTTTTTACTAATACTAGTGATGTTTTTACGGTTTTCTTTCCGTTTCTTTAACATTATGTTCCTCTCGTTCATTAATTTAATTGTTTCTTCTCCTAATTTGCTTTTCCTCTGGCTTGTATTATGCATTTTTTTAACGTTTATCAGTGTTTGTTCCAGAAAATCATACTTTTCTTGCAGTGTTTTGTGTCTTTCGAGTTCTTCTAATTTATTCCCTAGTTCAATTAGAACAGTTTTTGGTATAGGCGATGTTATGATCATATTTTTGGTAGCCGAGATTATATGTTTCCTTGAATTATTATTTCTAGATTGTATAGCTCCTCTTACCATTCTATGATCTGTATTAAAATTTAGCTTCTTCACTACATCGACGTCACTAAATATCCCTTTTTCTCTGGTCAGGATGAAATCGATTTCATTTCTGTCTCTGCCGTTTGGTGATATCCATGTCCACTTTCTTGTCTTTTGTTTTTTGAAGAAGCTATTCATTATTTTCAGATTGTTTGCAAAGGAAAATTCCACGAGCCGCTGTCCGTTGTCGTTTCTATTCCCACTGCTGTAATCTCCTATAACGAATTCATCTTTGTTTGATTTGACGCCTATCTTGGCATTAAGATCTCCCATCAGTATTGCGTTTTTGTTCACCTTTTGCAATAATTTTGTCAGATCTTTGTAGAACTTATCTTTTGCTATCCTTGTATCTTGTTCTGTGGGTGCATGGACTTGGATAATTGACGATGGTTGTTTAAATTCAGGCAATTGTATGTTGAGGACTGCAATTCTGTCTGATATTCCTTGAAAGCTGATGATTTTTTCTTTCAAGTATTTTTTTTACTAGGAAACCCATTCCGTAAAGACCTTGCTTTTCACCATAGAAGTAAAAAATATATTCGTCATATTCTCGTATCTCTTCTCCTATTCTTCTTACTTCACAAAGACCAATGACATCCCATTTTATAAGTCTTATGGCCTCTTCTAATTCTTCTAGTCTGCTATCTGTCATTAGCGTTCTGACGTTTAACGTTGCTATGTATATTTTATTATTTATTTTTAGGTTTAAAGATGTATTTTTAGGGGGTGGTGGTCTAGCAACCCCACGGGGACCAGCCGGATTGGGGTTGTTCTGCCTCTGGTTGCTGATATGTAGTTGCTACTTAGTTTGGTTTGGCTTTATATTAGAGAGTGAGTTTGACTTAGGTCTCATCATATCGAATGCATTCTTCCTGCTTGATTTTATTGCCGTGGTGTTGATCACGAACTTCTTAGCCTGATTCTGATTTTCTGGTGAAGTTGATTGATCCCTTTTCCTTTTTTCGTTACTTGGATTGCCCTCTTTAACTATCAATTGATCATACTTTATGTATGCAAAATTTCCTTTCGCACGTTCTTCTATGAGCTTTGGCTTCAATTCTCTTCGTTTTTCTAACACTTCTTTAGGAAAATCTTCTGTAACATAGGCTTCTTTTAGGCTCTTTTTCATTTTGAGTATCTCGCTTCTCTTCCAGTTGTTCGCAAAACCGATAAGAACAGGACGCATTCTATTTTCTTTCTTGAGACCGATACGGTGAATCTTTGATACATCGTTAGTTACTAAGTTGATTTTTAGGTCTGCTTTTATAACTTCCTGCACTCTTTGAAACAACTCTAAGGGAGATTTTTCGTTTTCTTCCAAACCAAAAAACAGAATGTTGTTCTTTTTCTTTTCCTTCTCTAAATACTCAATCTTCTTTTCCAATATTTCTATTTTGTTTTTCATAATTTTGTTGTCCTCGATCAGTGGTTCTAACTTTTCATTCATTTTTTCAAATATAGTGTTTGTTTGTTTATCCATATCTATCTTCAATTTTTCAAATATAGCATTTGTTTGTTTATCCATGTCTTTTTTCATTTTTTCGTAAAGCATTTGGAATTGTTCCTCCATTTTAGCTAATTTTCTTTTTTAGTTTATGCAGTGACAACACTGATACGTATTTGACGTATGCCCGGTTGACGTTGGACGAATCTTAAATGTCACTGTCAGTACTGTCACTCACTATTCCGATAACCTCAAATTTTATGACTATAAGACGTTGCTTTGTACCAAATTTCAAGATTCTGAGTTCGCGGGAATTACCCTGTAGGTTTTGATTCCCTTGCGAGTGTCGAAAATTTGCGGAAATTTGCGGCATAAACGGCTGTATATTTTGATTGCGTTGGCTTAGAAGTTTGATTTTTTCACAGCTTTAATGGACAGAAGACCTGAGTATTTGAGTTAAATTTCATCTTGATACTTCACGTGTTTCTGATAACAAGTAAAATTTCAAAATTTAAAAAACCCCCGACACATTTATCTTGCGAAAACACCCCGATTCAAACAGTAAAACGCCCATAACTTTTGAACGGCTGAACCGATTTTATTCAAACATAGCTAAGAACACTCTCGACCAAATCACCTTTCAAACAAAAAAAAAAACTAAATTAAAATCGGTTCATCCGTTTAGGCGCTATGATGCCACAGATACTACAGATACAGAGATACACAGATACTCAGCAACACACGTGAAACTTATAACACCCCTCTTTTTCCGGCGGGGGTTAAAAAGGGTCTTGTCAGACAGACGGACGGACAGCAAAGTGATCCTATAAGTGTTCCGTTTTTTCCTTTCGAGGTACGGAACCCTAAAAAGTAATATGGTGGGTGTTTCTACTCGTTGCACCCAACAACTTTTCAAATGAACATTGTTTCGTATTGGTAAAACTCGACAAGAAGACTTCCGTCCTATGTAGACTCAGGTTACCTACTCAAAACGACAAATCGGAAACAGATTTCACAAGGAAGTTAGTTAATGGAAGTTTGTCCCCAAAGATTCATTATCTACCATAGTACTAGTAGTAGGTACCTGGGCTAATCTTAAAAACGTAGAATCTTTGGTGTGAGTCCCTTCCAGTCATATTAGATACTGGCTGTGCCCCCGGCATCCCTCTCATCAAATGCCTAACCTACCCTACTTACCTACCTTCGATGAAGAATACACCGTGTATTCTTCATCAAAGTTACCTACCTACAAATTTTTGTCTTGGGTTATTCTTCTGCGGAGAATATTAACACTGCCATTCAGAAAATCACGTCAAATGTTCAACGCCATCTATCGAATAAGGAGTTCAACTGTCCGCTGAATTAAATTAAATTAACTTTTGATATTAAATTCATCTAACTTTTGATAGAGTGAACCGATTGCGATGAAACTAAAACTAATTAATACTTCAAGCCACGCACAATTTTTATGTATAAATGTTATCTACATTGGTTTCGTACATTTTATGTGATGCTTGCACAATAAACAGACAAAAATTCCAAAAATGCTGGAAATGGGTTCAGTTGGTTATCATTTAACACCCTGGCTATTTTTTGTAGTAAATATTTCCGATATACAAAAACGACTGATGATGATTAATGATGATATAGATGTATGTAGTTAGTTATTAGAATGACCTGTTACATTGTTAGAAATGGCTAGAAGATCATTAGCAAAAACTTACGGGACACAGAATGACAACTTGCCGGCGAGAAATAGCGTGGGGCCTGTATACGTTTTGCTACCCAGATTTGGCAATTTGAGCATTTTATTATACTGTTCCTTCAAGACTTGAAGATTGTACTTCCATCCAATAGATTTGTCAGATAACTCTTCAATATTCATTAATAAGCCTTCTATTTCCGCTTCTGTTTCAAATAAACTGGTTTGTTTAATTTTTTTTCTAGCTGCAGCCTTTGCTTCTTCTAAGCCCAGTCCACTAAAGTTGACACTCATCAGTACATCTATTATCTTTGGAATGGTGATTTCCATATAGCTGGATGTAGATACTGGCGATGTATCCACGACGATCAAACTGGTTACTCTGGAAGGCTGCATAGGAGCAAGCAGGGCATTAATATGAAGTCGTATGTTTGATGCAAGGTGAATATTGCTAAAAGCCATGAATGTAGGACTGGACGTTGTACCTGGTGGAGGCCTGTGAGACTGTCTTTCTACTGAATAGTGATGTTGATGATGATAGCTCTCCGGCCTAATGATTGATAACTTGATAAGTGAAGAGTTTGAAACGCTGCATCCCGAGAATTGAACGACAAAGCTAACTTCTGCATTACTTCATAAGTTTTTATTGTTTTACTACTGAAAAGGGACTAAGAACATAAAACCGCTGTTTTCCCGAAGAGGTAAGTAGAGTGTACTTATGTAGATATAGGAAACCCAAAATTCGTCAGCTATGTTTAAGTATCATTCCAGATTCGACTCTCCACGATTTGCTACCAACGAGTCTTGAGCTACTTTGGTCATAACGCTCGGAGACAACCGGACAGCCTGGAGAAATTGGCTGTCGAAGGTGGATGGAAAGAGACAACGCGGACGTTCACCTAGTCGCTGGTCAGACCAGATAAGACAATTACAGGACTGACAGTGACCACTGCCCTGAGAAGAGCTGAAGACAGAGTGGCGTGGAAGCATCTCGTCAGGGACCCCGTCAAAGCGTTCTCAGACAGGCACGACCTTCAGAAAGACCACATGGTCAGACCATATAGCATACTAACTAAGAAAACAGAAAATATAAAGATGAATTAATGAATAGTCAACATAATTACTCAAACCTCATTCAAAGCCACCATCATCCCCGTTCGGCCTCCCATACTGTGGCCAATAATAATACAGTGTTTAAGTACAAAATTAGACATCAATTGCGAGACATCTTTAGCTAGTGAGGTGTAGTCGTGGGGACTACAATACGGGCTGTCACCATGGTTACGAGCATCCACAGCTATCACAGTTTTTTTACAGTAACCGTTTAGCCTTTTACAAATATTTTCCCAATTCTTTTTAGTTCCAAGACAGTCATGGAGCACAATAATTGGTACACTGAAGGGATTCGGACTGGGACCATAGATTTTATACGCTAAATTCTGTGCTGTTGATTTTGATCGAAGAGTTTGAATGACTCCGATAACCGTGGTCCTGCATAATTGATTTAAGCCAATGTACTGCATAGCTATTATTTGACTTAATATTCTATATTTACGCAACTTAATATCAATGGCTTTTAAAGTTCAAACGCTGAATAAAATTAACGTTTCAATGCAAATGTCACGAACGTTGACACGATTGACACCAAAATGACACGTTAATATTTCAGTGGGATGAATGGCGGTCAATTAAAAAATAATATAAAATATTTCCAGCCTAGATTTTACAGTTATTTACTTTGGTACGTATATACAACTCCGTCCAGACCAGTCCAGACTATTATTTCACTTTTGACACCAATGAAATTTCATAATTAGTAACTGCTGCTCTCAAAACGGTGAATGAAAACATCGTGAGTGGAGTTTTGGCGGGAACGTGATGGCGTCTATGCTGCTTCTCTGTTTTATTTTCCTAAAATTGTGTTTAACTGAATATCAATAGTGTAAAAATGGTGGTGTTTTTTTCTAATACTATTAGTGAACGTGCACGAGTGTGGGAAAGTAAAACACAGCGGTAATAAATAATAATAATAAATAATAATAAAGAGTTTGTTCATGTTGTCGACAAAACTCCGTTCCAATAAAGTTACCGCCATTTTACTGGGGCCTAACTATTATATATTAGTCTATGACTAGGACATTGGACTAAAAACTAAAGAAACTAGAACTTCTAAACTTGACACTGGCTAAATGCACAAAACGTGCGAAGCGAAAACAAAAAAAAAAAACAACGTGAGTATTTGTAATGAAATCGGCATGTCCAAGAACCAAAACCAAAGACCGCACTGGGGCCGCGTGGTGGAACATCACTGAGAGGAGGCCTGTGTCCCAGCAGTGAGAACATTCAAAGATACAAATTCAAATTAAATTTATTGCATCCATATTGTATAGGTACCGACACGATTTAAGAGCGCTCGGCAAAAGTTTTTTGTAGATACAGGTGGTAAATATAAGTTATAGAAACAATTATGGACCCTGTCGGGCACTGAAGGTGATGATGTCCCTGATTCAATTGTTAGCTTTACATGCCTTGAACCCTGTAACTGCTGGGTAGGCTTGGCTATGGCGAATAGCCGCTCCCCAAAAGGCGTTTTGAAACATCCTGTGCTATAGTGCCCTGAGGTACACGTTTTGACGACCTCAAACCTTATTTCGACAGTCAAACAAGAGGTAAAACACGACAATTTTGGAGTTTAGCTGTCTGTACTTCACAGATGGATGATGGATACCAGTACCTTAACACGATAAAACAAACTACTCTGAAACTTATTTTTTTCTAATATTTTTTTTTTATCGTTTCGATTTAATATATCGATAACTTAGAGATCGATAACCATCACGCACGAAAAATTGCGCAAGCTATTACAATAAGTAGAAGATAACTTTAACTGAAACGGCCACGTTTGTTCGATCAGATCAGTGGTAGAGTACTCGAGATTTATTAATGGCGGGAAATTGTAACCAACTTCAGACTGGCCAAAAAGATTGGGGATTACTGTACGACGTAAGCGATGCGAGCACGAGAATTTTGTATCCAGGTTTTTTAGGGTTCCGTACCCAAAGGGGAAAGACGAGACCCTATTACTTAGACTGCGCGGTCCGTCTGTCTGTCACCAGGCTGTATCTCATGAACCGTGATAGCTAGACAGTTGAAATTTTCACAGATGATGTATTTATGTTGCCGCTTTGGGGGTAGGTGGAACAGGGTGTAAAGTCCCACAAGCCTCCATAGAAAAGGGAGGATTCGTCCGACCAGACGGGTGTTGTGTCCTGGTCCGGGCAACTGCCCAACGGTTATTGTCGGACTGTTGTATGTGTTCAAATTGCGCCGAATACTTTGCTTGCGCTATGCAGGATTTGTGTGACGTCATGTTATTAGTTTGCGAGTGGCGGCGTTGTTGCCGCTACACCGCTATAACAACAAATACTAAAAACAGAATAATATAAATATTTGAGTGAGGCTCCCATGTTCTATGTTAGGGGGGTTTGGTTTCCGCACTTAGTCCCTCAAATGGACCTTTGTACGTGGGCCATGGCGGCCGTTGGGTGGTCATTCCAACCAGCCCACCTCCCTCCAGAAGTCGACTAGAGCTCCTGGTTTCCTCAAAACATCAGTGTACGATCTGGGTGACCCAAGGGTTCGTGTTCTTATCTGGGTAACAACTGTGCATTCAAAGAGAACGTGCGTAACGGTTTCTTCAGCCTCCATGCATGCCCTGCACAGATGACTGTCCGTTATGCCTATTGTGTGGAAGTGTTTGTTAAGTGAGCAGTGTCCCGTGATGGTCCCCGTCACCAGGCGCAGGCCATTCCTATCCAGGCGTAAAAGACGCCTGGTAAGCCTACTGTCCAAGGATGGCATAGCTTCTTTGGATTGTCTGCAGCCCGGTGTCGAGGCCCACCAGTTCTCTGCCTGTGTCTGGGTGAATTCCTGTAGCCACCTGCGTATTTGGTTGAAGGGGATGGGCACAACAGGTTCAGGCCCATAGACCGCTGAGCTGGATCCGCTGAGGCTCCCATACAACAAACGTGATTTTTTTGCAGTTTTTTGCGATAGTGGTACGGAAGCGGCACCCTTCGTGCGCGAGTCCGACTAGCACTTGGCGGTTTTTTAGGTATACTTTGTGGAATAATGCAGAAAAGAATATAGGATGCCCCAGCGAGCCATGCGAGCTTGAACATTTTAGAATCATTCAACCGATTATTCGATCCCGAAATTTTTGGCACCATACTTACGGGCTTGCAACTCCAAACTGCGTCTAAACTTAGTAAACAGATGTTTTCCTTGTTTGAGCTTTGATTAAAAATGCCCGGGGCTCCGGAGCGATCCCCTTAGTCCATCAGTGAATAAGACTGAGAATGCAGTAAAATCCTTTACTGTTTTTCATTATTAATTCGAGTTGCCAAAGTCAGTTATAGAACTGACCGATGGAAAGTTCAAAAACTACATCAAACGTGTCCTTATTAAAAAAGCATATTATAAAGTCAAGGACTACGTTGAAGATAAAAAATTTGGCTTTAGCTCCTTCTGCGCATGCGGCTTCCCTGGTAACTCATAAACGGCACAAATATGTGGTTGTCTCTAACTATTCTCAATCTCATTAATTCTTTGTTTTTTTGCCTTCTTTTGATTATTCTTTTTACAATGGTTTTCAATCATCTTCATAGCCCTTTGCTAAGAATAGTAACAGCACTGATAACAATATTTGTGCCACATGTTAGATTTAGTCTTTTTTTATTTTTTTTTATTTTACTTTTGTATAGATTCCTTTACCGATTGTTTTGTAAATGTGTGAACATTGTAGGCCTTCTAGATGCTTGTTAACATTTGTTAACTTTTTAACTCGTTTTATTTTCTTTTGTTTAAATATTATGTAATCTTTTTTTTTTTTGTTTTTCTTACGACTTATTGTCGGGCCTTCGTTGTCCTCACATATCTAAGTACTAAAGCTGTAACAAGGAAATATTGTAAAACCAAACCATTTTTTTAAAAGAGTAACCATGGAGTTTCTTGCCGGTTCTTCTCCATAGGAAACGACCAACCCGAACCGTGCACCTTTTGTCGACGTTTTATAAGTGCCCATGTAGGCCTATATGAAATTATAATATTGATTTTGAGTATTTCGGTGGCTTTTCTAGAAAGGAACTGCGAACTTGTTATTCTCGTGTGTTTTCTGTTTGTTGAATACAGGCCTGCGGATCCCAAAGCCGGGAGGCAACACTGGGGCCCATGAGCAATGTTGAGACTCCTGAATCCTACAAGGTTATAGCGCGAAACTGCGATACGCGGCAGCGGTAGCTAGGGGTCTGTTTTATGGGATACCGATCCCCGTATAGATGAAAAGTAATACAAGCATGCACAACTTACAACTTCTACTTACATTTGTTCCCGCGGTGGTCTCCTGGTCAATCCCGTGTCCGGTCGAGGGTTATTGGTAGGGGGAAGATATATATATATATAATATTAATAAGGGACAACATACGTGGTCTGAGCCAGGGTTCCCGACTGCCAGCAGACACCTAGACACATTTCCGTCAAAAACACTTCGCTGCGCGCGAAATATAAATTCAAACAAATGCACGGGCGACTTACAATACCACTCGCGGATCGCGAACACAATTTCAGACAAAGATCGGTTAGTTACTTAATAATTTCTACAAAACCAAATCAAGACCGTCATTTTTCCGTCTCATGATATCAATCACATTTTTACAAGTCAACTGTCAACAAAAGCAAAGATGCAGCCATTACAGTAAGTAGATAAATAAAAATATAATATAAATAACAAATATTTTAATACACTTAATAACAATTTAAATGATGTAGAATCTAACGTAGGAGCCTAATTTATTTGGACAGTGTCGGGCGTTTAAACTGCTGCTTGTAGTGATGGGTCCGGATGAAAGCAATTGCAAGCTCCAAGAACGACCTAGGGTCGTCAATATGAACGTTGTGGCGTGTTTTAGGAATGTATGTTATAACAGCCTTCGGGAACATTGCTCGAATATCTGTTAAATCGTCGGGTCTGTAATGAAAAATATTTTGTTCACTAAAGAAATTCAATTTACCATTGCTGTATATTTTATTTTTATGTCTGCTAGTTCCCGCTTTTGACCTCGCCTGGTGGTAAGCAATGGATGAAGACTATGCTGAAACGAGCTAGCTTTGAGGGCTGACGGGTAGGGAACACAGATAACCTACTAGGACACTCCATAGCTCAGTAGAAATCGACATTAAAATCACAGAGCTTGATGTAGTTCTGGATTTTTGTTATTTTGTATGGGCCAGTTAGAGTAGAGTTAGCAACTGATCCATTCAACGTACCAATAAATCAGACCTTTTCTTTGCGATTTTAGCCTTTTTTGGGTTCCGTACCCGAAGGCTCCAAACGTAGCCCTTATTGGTGTTACTCAGGTGTCTTCACTCGTTTTTGTCCGTCATCTGTTACGATATTTTGTTACCACCCCGGTGATCACCATCAGCACCTGAAAGGGGGCCCCGAAACCTCTTAAAAGACCACCCCGGAACCCCCTCTGTACAACGCCTGTTAGGGCACATCCCTGGGGAGGCTAAAATAAGTACCTGCTCTGAGCCTCGCTCTGCGCGGCAGCTTGTGATCACGGTGCTGCCGTTTTTCCCGAAGTCACTTGGTAGGCCGACAGAGTCTCCAATCTGACCATCCACGACCCCGGAGTTCCACTTGCTTATTACGCAGGCGGGGTTTCGGCGTTTTAGGCATCGAGGCGGTTGTCTCCCCGACGCCTTCTTCTTTGAGTAGGATCGGCCCTCTCACGATCCCTTTCGGCGGCCTCCTTCTGGGCCATCACTGTCTTACAAAAGGAGGCCATTTCCCTCCAATTTTTTGTCTCTGCCAGCATGGCCCTCACAGCTGCTGGCAGAGACAGGTCTCGCCCGATCCAGGCGACCAAGACCTGCCGCTCAGAGGCCCACGTCGGGCACTCCTCGAGCGTGTGCTGTGCAGAATCAAGGTCGCCTCCACAATGGTGGCAATTTGCCGTGGTCTTACGCCCAATCCTATTCAGGTACTCACCGAAGCAACCGTGTCCAGTCAGTACCTGAGTGTGCCTGTAGGAGATGCGCTCCTCTCTTTTCAGCCAGACTTTTCGTAGTGGAGTGGGATGGCTTCGACAACGCGCTTGCACGAAAATTGCGGCTGCTGTAGCCGCTCTCGCCACCGCTCGAGCGCGTGTCGCCGTTCCTGCCGCCTTAGCCTTACTATAGCGATCTCCGGCATGCTGTCACCATTCCGGCGGATGGCGCGAATCCGGTTATAAACCCTCGCATCCATATCCGCCAGAATGTCAAGCAGAGGAAAGCGTGCCAGAAGAGTTGCCGCCTCAAAGGATACCGGTCGGTATCCTCGTGCGATACAAATGACCATATTCAGCTGCAGGCTATTAATTTTAGTCCTGCAGCGTCGGACACCTGACAGTCTGCTTGACCAAACAGGCGCCCCATAAAGGACCATCGATCGCACGACACCAGCGTAGAGGCGGCGAACTTCTTCCCTAGGTCCCCCGAGGTTTGGCAGCAGTCTGAGCAAAGCACACACTGCCTTTTCAACGCGGTGTCCAGTCGCTCAAAGTGCTCTTCGAAGCCCCACTGACCGTCCAAGGTTAGGCGAAGATACTTAATGTATCGACCCACCTGGAATTGCGCATCTCCAACTGTCACTGACGAGCTGGGTGGCTCTCTGCTCCTCGCCTTAGTTTTCTGAGGCGCTATCTCCAAACCCAGCTCGCGGATCGACGCCACGACTTTTGCTACCCCTAGCTCGGCAAGCTGGATGGTCTCATCAAAGACTTCCCATTGACCTATGAACTTGTTATTTGGTTTTTATTATTACGTATATTTTACTAACAAATACTAATATATTCTACATTTGGTACGGAACCCTAAATGTGCGATGTCCGACACGCACTTGGCCGATTTTTTTTTGTGTCGATTTCTACTGGGCTACCAAGGATCACATAATATGCATTACCAGATGTAAACATAACTTCAAGTCGAACATATCATTAGACCTTTACTTTGACTGTTTGAATGATCTTATCTTATGGAAGGGCCGAGAAGCAAATCGACCTATTGGGGTCTATTGTCTATTCTTTGATCTATAGGCTGATACTAGAGTGAATAAATGGGGTCTCCCTTGTTTGACCGAAACGAATTTGACAAATTTTCACTTACCAAAAAAATTTTCGCATAATTTCATTTCCCAAATTATTACTTAGCAAAAAATCTATTCACGAAAATTTTTAACGCAAACATAATGTTTGGGAAATGAACGTTTAAACTATAACTTGTTTACCAACTAGTACTTTTAACATTTTTTATTTATTCAAATATTTCACTTGGAATAACAGTTTTTACGCAAAATCAAATAAGCCAAATATTTATAGTTTTTTATTTCTCTTTTTTTATATATATTTTTTTTAAATTTAATGCAGGTCACAGTTTTAACCTAACCTAACCATTTTTTTTTAAATAACTAATTATCCTAATCTTAATAGTTCAGTTCCGGGTAACCTACTAAAAACAATCTCTTTTTTCTATTAATGCAAGTCGTTTCTGGCACTCGCCGGCCGCTGCCGCGGCACCGCTCGCTTCGCTCGCTCGGCTCGTGCGTAGGAGGTCACAGTTTTAACCTAACCTAACCTAACCATTTTTTAATAATTAACCTACTCTAACTACTTCCATAAATAAATTAATATCAAGTAACCATAAATTTGACTTGTTTCAGACAAATTGAAAGAATTAATCAAAAAATTAAATTGTATTTTTTATTATATAATTCAAAAAATCTTATGTTTGCCTTAATACTTTTTGTCTTAACAAATCATTTCACCAAACGTTTATTGTCTGAAGATTGTTTGCTGTAATAAATCATTTGATTAAAGACCAAATGCCATAATGACATTATACTTGGTAAAATTTTGCCATGTAAAAATTTGACCAAATAAAAATATGCGTACTAAAATCATTCGAAATATTGCAATGGTATAAAAAAAGATTGCTGAAATTTGTTTGGGTAATGAAATTTTGTCAAAATCTTTTCGGCAAAACGGCAGGATCCCGAATAAATGAATACAAAGTAAATAAAATTACAAAAAAGTTCAACTTACGGAATTAATTCAGACAACTGACCACCGAGAAAAAGTGTGGGCCCAAAGTACCTCTTCCCTTTCAATGACTTAGGAAAATCAGCAATGTATTTGATATCATTCATTAAAACATCGATATTGAGCCCCCAGCCGATAGTGTTATCAGTTTTATAATTAACGTTGTTAATAATAGCTTTCAACAGGTGATCATCTGATATTAGGCCTTTTAACTGTTTTTTGGCAACACGTTTAGCGGGACTTATTTCTTTCGGATTCTTAAAGTCCACCGCCTTCATGGCTGCTAATATTTTTGGGAAGTCATCTCTGTAGTGCTTTGAGATTGAAACAGGAGATATATCTACCACTAAGACGCCAGTTATTCGAAGTGGCTAAAAATAGAGAGATCGAATATTATGGAGTTGACGTTAGTTCGAGCACAGATAATATAATACTAGCATAAAGATCCCATACAAAGAAATAATGGGCCGTGATCCACCACGCGGGCCCAATACGGTTTTTGTGGATGTCACATGTCTTCGAATTTTTGGTTCTAGGACATGCCGTTTCCTCACGATGTTTTCCTTCACCGTTTTGAGAGCAGATGAAATAATTTACACAAAGTACAGCGCCTGCCAGGGTTTGAAACCACGACCTACAACTTATGTTTTATTGCTATTACTTTGTTTTTGTTGATTATGAGACTGATGAAGAAAACTATGAAATGTAGGTCTTGTTAGCAGTCAAAATAGTTATTATAATCACCATGGTTTTACGAAATGGTTCCACAATTACTCCACAAACGGACTTACCTATCCCTTAATGAACTTAATATTCTGTAAACTATCGCAAAAAATATTAGACAATTCGCCACGCACGTAATTACTTGGCATGGTAATGTATTTTGTAGATACACATATTTTTAACTAACGACAAAAAGTTTTCAGACTTTGATATGGAATTGAAATACAAAAACATTAGGTAGTGTTGTGATTTCATTAAGCATACCCGTAATAAGTACTGTTACTTTGAAATAGTGAAAAAAAGCTGCTACTTCATTAATACGTCGGGAACAGCAGGGTTTTTTTCGCCTTTGTTATATTTTTAATTACACATTATATTATTTATTGGTGCTTACCGCCATTAAGGCTAAACACATGGCTGCTTTGCCTCCCATGCTATGTCCGATAAGGCTCGCTTGTTTAACTCCGAGTTTCTCAAATAAATGCAGAATATCTTCTGCTTGTTCTTCATATTTATGAGAGTTCACATGTGGACTGTCGCCATGATTCCGCAAATCTACAGCGACCACAGATCTCTTTGTCATGTTTAATATTATCTTCCCTATGCTTTCCCACTGCTTTTTACCGCTTAGGAGTCCATGAAAAAGAAATATGGGTGGTTCCTCTAATTCCGTACTTCCTTCCCCGAGTACTTTATACGATAGGACAACAGATCGTTTACAGATCCGGTAAGAAGGTGTTCGTTGTTTAAACAGTGCAGTATACTGAACAATGGAATGGAATCTTCTTTGCATGGTCTGCGGCCACAGGATTACTCAAGCAACCTGTAGATCTCCAAGTTTTCAATTATAAACATGCACAAATTTGACATTTATAGATTTATCAACTTCAACTTGACTTCTACTCTTAGATAAAGTACCTATAGATGGAGCCATGGCGTGGCCGCACATAAAACAACAAACAATAACACTTTGGCTTTTACAGCCTAGAACACTTCAACCCACCATCGCACTGACACTTATTATCTATAAATAACCCAATTCCTTGTCTCAATAAACACTTAATGTTGCGAAATCACAAAAAAATCAAACACAAACCTGCCATGATATTAGCGTTTGACAAACAACAAAAGCCGGCCATGGTGACAAAGACAAAAATAATCTTTGGTCCTTATTATTTACATGGGGCTGCCAATTAGCGATCTCGCTCTATCAATCAAGCTCATTTTATCGCTAAATCTATAGGTACTTTATCTAAGCTTCTATTATTCATAAATTTATGTGACAATAGATAATGTAGAGTCCTACCATGAGTCCTACTTACTCGTTAAGTATAGTTAGAAAAAACACGAAGGATAAAAAACGCGCGCGCTCACGCGTATTCGACCGAATCGGAGCATATTTTTTTAGTAAATTTGAAATATATTTAAGTTACGTTGTATTACATAGCATGACACGAATGAACTTGGTATATAGATAAATGTTTAGATTTACGCTAGGATTCTGCGTCAATTTGCCTTGAGCCAGTCGGAGGATACATACGCGCAAGCTGGCTGACCAAAACCAGATGTATCCTCCTCCTGCACAGCATGATTTTTTCCTTGTTTACGACTTTTTAGTTCGCTGTTGAAGCAGTCGGGTTTTTTGATTTTTTGAATTAGGTTTTTTTATTTATAACTTTTTAGTTAGTTCTTTTTCGAATTAGCTACATTTAAACATACAAGTGTAATATATTTTTGAAATCACCTCTTAAAACCCTTTATTTTGATACCCCACACGACGGGTTTGGAAGAAAGTGGGGCCCCCACAATATGGCGCCCAAAAGCCGCCATTTTTCTATTGTCCAATTTTAATGTAGCCTATGACACTCGCAGGATTAAGACGAATCGATTGACGTATGAATCATCAAAATCGGCTAACGCGTTTGGTCTCTGGAACGCCATATAGGAACAAACATACTTAAATATATCGGAGGAAGGTAAATGATTAATAGTTGGAAACGAAGAAATATCGCTTGTAAACTTATTAATTCAGTTTTATTTAATTGGCAACATTTAGCTTCTGATTCAAATTTCAATTAGATTTTATTCGATTGACAACACTTCATTTCCCTTATGTCAAAATACTTGAATTCGATTGGATGTTCAAAGCGGTGGTTTTGCCGGATGTGTGCTTGAGCCAATAATGAAGCGGCGAGCGCCATACTTGGCGATCTGTGTGGGGTCCCCGCCATTGTGGTTCTGAAGTTGAAAGAAAACGCGCGGACACGCGTTTGGTGTTTGAAAAAGAGTTTGGAGGAATTCTAAAGTGGCGTGTATAAACTATGTCAAAATACTTGAATTCGATTGGATGTTCAAAGCGGTGGTTTTGCCGGATGTGTGCTTGAGCCAATAATGAAGCGGCGAGCGCCATACTTGGCGATCTGTGTGGGGTCCCCGCCATTGTGGTTCTGAAGTTGAAAGAAAACGCGCGGACACGCGTTTGGTGTTTGAAAAAGAGTTTGGAGGAATTCTAAAGTGGCGTGTATAAACTTGACAAAGTGTGGTTTTGTTGAAAGAAAGCGAAACGATTGGTGCCCGAATCCACTGCTTCGTTGTTGGATCAAGGACTATCTCTGAAACGGCATTAGTTACCTGCCTCGTGCATGCATAACCCACGATAAGCCCACAAGTACGAGGGTATATGGAAGGAAGCCCTCGTGTTTCCGACATATACATACATATATACATACATACATAGACTGATAAACACATTACCCTCTTTCGGCAGTCGGGTAAAAATGTGTAAAATACCCCTTGATCTCTAGGCAAGTTTTAAGTTATCGTCTAAAGAGTGGTTACAGATTAAAATAATAAGATGTAAATAGGTATTACCTCAGTGTATTTCTGAATCTTATTATATCTAATAATAAGATAATTATCTAATAAAAATAACCTTACCTTATTAAGTAATATAGTATGTAACATCATTGCGGTTCAGTAATCTACACGAAGGTCCGGTGGTTTTAGAAAAAAACGAGGTAAATGTTACACTGAATATTCAATTACGTTTAAATGCAGACCATTTAACTTGTAAGTTTTTGAAATTCAAATGTAGTTAAGTATAAGTAAATGTTATTTCATGACAAATTTAAGGGAAATAAGATAATTTTTCGTACCACTTGCTCAAAAAAGTGACATTCTATACCACAAAAAGCGAACATAACAATTGTCATTTTTAATCTGTTAAAACAGGGAAAGAAAATTGTACTGAATTTCATTCATCCTCTAGAGGGATAAGGTGATTTAAATTTGGAATACTTACCGAAATTTATACTGAACTACATCTGTGTTTACACCATTGAGTTTGTATATAAAGCATTATACATCTTTTTGAAAAAGGAATACGCATTTATTATGCAGTTATGATTATTAAATAAAATTACGAAAACCGACGAGGCCGTATGAGCTTGATGCCTTTGCTTTTCCGACAAAAAATATTAGTCTAGGAATTTGCCGCGTTTTTGTTTTCTTCAAATACATAAACGTTAAGTTTATTTCACTTTTAATTGTCATTATTTTTAATAAATGCTTATCTCATATTAATATTTTGTTAATTTTTTCACAAATGATACGAAAAGTAGAGTATTTTCCTCGGTGATAAAGCTGTCTTAGTCTTGGGTGAACTTAAATCCCTCGCTACACTCAGGACTCGTCTTAAATCCCTCGCTTCGCTCGTGATTAAAGTTTTCAACACCCTCGCCACGCTCGGGAGTAAACCTCGAGTCATTCGTTACGCTCGCGATTTAAATCGTCACCCGCGACAGAAGACACTGCTTTATCCCCTTGGTTAATAATCTACTATTCATTATCAACAGTCCAACAAAATTTGCCTACAATTTCTATGTAAGACATAAATAAAAGACTCAGTTTTTAAGCCGCGTCAATTTTTGCCGCCATCAATTCTGCGACATATGGAATTGTATGAAGCTGCACGCACTTAAGCTTTATCCGCAACAAATCTATGTTTTGCCACAGAATCTACATAAAATTTTATGAAAAAAAAAACATAAACAAATCACACGGCTTTTTATCCGCCATGCGTTTTAGTTATGATTCAGTACGCGAATTAAAAACCGCGCGAACACAATTCGCGCGGATAAAAACCGCAGTGCGTGCTAACTTGCTAAGCCTAAAACATAGTAGGCTATTTCTAAAAGCTACCTCGTTGGTTCTGTGGTTGCAAGCGCTACTTACTGCTAAGCAGAAGTCCTGAGTTCGCTTCCCGGGTTTTATTATATTGTATTCGGTTTTCTATATGGAATTTCTCAGAAGTTAGCAAGGAGTCTGAATTTGTGTCCGGCTGGCAAATAAGGCAATAGATTCGCTCCCACCTCCCATTATAAACAACACTAGCTTCCGCCCAAGGCTTCGCCCGCGTAAAAAGTATTTTATAATCCTACGGGCATACAAACTATCCTATGTCCTTCCCAGGGTCTCAAACTATCTCCATGCCAAATTTCATCTAAATCGGTTCAGTAGATTCAGAGATACACCCTACAACCTCACAAACTTTACCTTTTTATAATATTATTATTATTACTAGCGGACGCCTCGCGGTTTCCCGCGGACACCCGTTCCCGTGGAAATACAGCGATAAAAAGCCTAATGTCACCCGGGGATAGTGTAGCTTCCCAATGGTGACAGAATTTTTGAAATCGGTCCAGTTGTTTTTAAGTTTATTCGTTACTAAATTTTTTAAATACAAATCTTTCCTCTTTATAATATTATAGTACTAGCTGACCCGGCAAACTTTGTTTTGCCATAAAAAGACCAAACATTTATCTACCCTACCCTACCCTACACTACCCTACCCTACCCTACCCTACACTACCCTACCCTACCCTACCCTACCCTTCCCTACCCTACCCTACCCTACCCTACCCTACACTACCCTACCCTACCCTACCCTACCCTACCCGTCCGTCTACATCGTAGTAGTCTCTTATTACTTCGAGCCAGACCAACCCATAGGGCCATACCTGGATCAGTTGGCCAAGATAAAGTTGGACCTGGGCACTGGAAAACTCCTAATAGGCGGAGTTGCGAATGCGAAGAGTACCTGGTGGGGTAGCACCATTGAGGACCTCAGGGGAGAAGAGATGTCCGCAACCCTCGAGGAGCATGAGCTTCAGATACTCAATACTGGCGACACGCCGACCTTTTACACAGTAAGAGGCGGTGTAGTGTACAGGAGCCACGTGGATGTGACGGCCTGTTCGCTTGGACTCTTTGACCTGGTGGACGGTTGGCGGGTTGACACTGGTATGAAAAGCTCGGACCACAATACCATTTTATTTGAAATTAGAACACAAAGGGAAAAAGGGACTAATATAAATTTAGATAGTAGATATTAATAAAGTAGATAGTCGAGATAAATTGGAAGAAATGGTAATAAAAATCAATAAAAAATAATTGAGAAAGCATGTGACGAAACTATCCCAAAAATTTGTAAAAAAGATAAAATTTCAATCCCTTGGTGGTCCGAGGAACTTGCTACTAAAAAGAGGGAGGTCATGACCAAAAAGAAACGTGTCCGCATCGCCGCACCGGTCCGCCGAGCGATGGTTGTAAATGAGGAGTATGAGTATGTAGGAGTATGAGGAGTATGAGTGCCAAGCCAAAGAAGCCCAAGTAGCCAGCTGGAAGAGATTTTGTGAAAAGCAGGATGGGGAAGGTATATGGGAAGGTATCTTCAGAGTAATCAGGGGGACCGCCAGGAGACAGGAAGACTTGACCTTGATGAGCGACGGTGCATTCCTTAACCCAAAGGAATCGGCAGCCTTACTCGCCGACACATTTTATCCAAAGGACACAGATGAAGAGGACAATGCAGAACATAGGCTCACAAGAGAAGCGGCCAGTCGGGTAAATGCGTGGAGTCATGATGAAAATCATGACCCACCCTTTACACCGCTGGAGCTGAAGACAGCCGTGGGACGCTTCAACCCGAAGAAAGCTCCCGGAGCCGATGGATTTACGTCGGACATCTGCTGTCGAGCGATCCTCCAGGACCCGGACGCTTTCCTTGACCTGTACAATAAATGCCTAGAACTGGCACACTGCCCGGAGATATGGAATGAGGCAACGGTGGTAGTCCTCCGAAAACCGGGCAAGGAAAATTACTTGAACCCCAAGTCCTATAGACCGATAGGTCTCCTACCGGTCTTGGGGAAGGTCCTGGAGAGGATGGTAGTGGCGAGGATCAAGTGGCATCTGGTGCCACGGTTTAGTACTCGCCAGTTTGGCTTTATGCCACAGAGAAGCACCGAGGACGCCCTCTGTACTCTAATAAAGCACGTACAGGACAAGTTGCGGCTGAAGAAGCTAATTGTCCTGGTGTCATTGGATATAGAGGGCGCCTTCGACAGCGTATGGTGGCCGGCAATAATAGTCAGGCTGGCTGAGGAAAAGTGCCCCGTGAACACTAGAAGGCTCATTGACAGATACCTAGACAGCAGAAAAGTTCGAGTGAGGTATGCCGGGGAGGAATGCACAAGAGAGACAAACAAGGGCTGTGTCCAGGGGTCAATTGGCGGTCCCGTTCTGTGGAACCTTCTATTGGATCCGCTGCTGAAGGACCTGGAGAATATGGGATTTTTCGCGCAAGCTTTTGCAGACGATATAGTGTTGGTGGTCGAGGGTGACACAGCGGCTGAAGTCTCCCGAAGTACCAATGCAGCCCTCGCCCATGTTCAGAGTTGGGGTGTCAGAAATAAGCTTCGGTTTGCACCACACAAAACCTGTGCGATGCTTATAACCAATAGACTTAAGTACGACACTCCAATTCTGAGCATGGCCGGGGTCGACATTGGTATGGTAAGGAGCATGAAGCTGCTGGGTCTTACAATCGATGATAAATTAACTTTTAATGAGCACACTAAAAATATTTGTAAGACGGCATCGGAAGTATACAAGCGGCTTGCGCGAGCAGCCAGAGTTAGCTGGGGTCTCAATAGGGAAGTTAATAAAATAATTTACAATGCAACTATAGAACCGATAGTCACGTACGCGGCTGGAGCCTGCGCTCCCGCTACAAAGAAGTTGGGGATACGAAGGATGCTAGGCTCTGTCCAACGAGGATTCGTCCAGAAGCTCTGCAAGTCTTACCGCACCGTCTCACTGAACTCTATGACACACAGAATAAATGGAGAAGGATATAAGAAAGACAAAGTATGAAGCATGAAATTACGAGAGGCATGACAAGCGAGAACTAGTATGGATGAGGAATAGATATAGAATAGGCGCCAATGTAGTTGATGGAAATAGACGGTAAAAAAAAAAAACCCTACCCTACCCTACCCTACCAGACCCTTCACTACCCTACACTATCCTACCCTTTTTTTTTTATTTTTTTTGATAACGCTGGAAAAAAATGCATTACGCATACCCGTCCATCGGGGGAATGGACGGGCTATGTGGGACTCCCCGGGCAAGCCCGGTATACCCACTAAAATAAACCAGCGCACTCCGGCATCGTCTGTGTGGAGGAGGACTGGGAAACCGGCACAGCCTTTACGCCCAGTCCTCCGCCGACGACTGCCCACCATAATGGCGGGCCCCGCACGCCCCTCCCTCAGTGGAGGGGCCCGGGAATGACCGTGAGTGTTCGGCCATTCCCGCCCGACGAGGGTGGTGATTGTGCAATGCAGACGACAGGCGCCCCCGCACCTGCCGCCCGCTAATCACCACCAGGGGGTGGGCGCAGGCGATCGTACAACCGCCCTCTCCCACCCCCACCGCTGCCTCCTTTTGCGACATGGCGTCCTCGCAAAAGGAGGCAACCGCCGCACAGGCCTCCCCGCTCCCCAGCATGGATTTACCACACCGGGAAGCGAGAGGACCTGCCTTACTACCTCCTCAGGGCACGGCGCAGCTACGCCCCCGCTGGGCACACCTAGACGGTGTGCCGCGCCGTGCCCACACCGCACTGGACCTAACGGTCCCCTCCTATGCGGCATCTGGCCAGAATCCGCGAAGGCCAGATGCCACCCTCCGCGTGTGCGGCGAAGCGTCGAGACCGACGCTCCGCCGCCTCCTCCTACCACCGACTTGTCCCTGCCGACCATCCCACGTCAAAGGAGGGTCGGCAACGACAAGTCATCACCTCCTCGTGGGCCCACCTCCCGCCCCCGAGCCGCGGCCACCCCCACCCACAGGCGAGATTCCGGGCTGCAGAGCCAGGTGCAGAGCGGGCAAAGCCCGGAAGCAGAGCCGGGCAAAGCAGGGTGCAGAGCTGGTCAGTGCACTCGGGGAACTCAAACCGCACGAGTACCGAGTGCAAAGCCAGGTGCAGAGCGGGCAGAGCCGGTCACTGCAGAGCCGGGCAGTGCAGGGTGCAGAGCTGGGGTGCCCCGGGCGTTCCCCCCCGCAGGGGAAGGCGGCCCGCCCAGAGGCAAGGAAGTGAGCCCCACCGCTTACCTACCAAACCTAACCTAAACACCCACCCCAACCTACCTACCTAGCCTACCCCTTCGTCGCGTCTGGAGTGTCCTCTGCTATTCAGAGAAACACCCAGAGCGACGAGTCCCCCCCTACCCCCCCGTCAGGTATTCGCCACCGCCAACAAGAACCCACGAATGGGAAGTTATTGACGGTGCCCAGGGTGCACCAGCCCAGCGGGTTGCCCTTCCCCCCGGACGTATCCGAAAGAGACCAGCAACCAACTAGGCCAACGTGGAGGTTACCTGACCCGCACCCCACACTAACCTACCCTTTTTTTTTTTTTTTTTTTTTTTTTGATAACGCTGGAAAAAAATGCATTACGCATACCCGCCCATCGGGGGAATGGACGGGCTATGTGGGACTCCCCGGGCAAGCCCGGTATACCCACTAAAATAAACCAGCGCACTCCCGCATCGTCCGTGTGGAGGAGGACTGAGAAACCGGCACAGCCCCCACGTCCAGCCCTCCGCCGACGACTGCCCACCACGATGGCGGGCCCCGCACGCCCCTCCCTCAGTGGAGGGGCCCGGGAATGACCGTGAGTGATCGGCCATTCCCGCCCGACGAGGGTGGTGATTGTGCAATGCAGACGACAGGCGCCCCCGCACCTGCCGCCCGCTAATCACCACCAGGGGGTGGGCGCAGGCGATCGTAAAACCGCCCTCTCCCACCCCCACCGCTGCCTCCTTTTGCGACATGGCGTCCTCGCAAAAGGAGGCAACCGCCGCCCCAGGCCTCCCCGCTCCCCAGCATGGATTTACCACACCGGGAAGCGAGAGGACCTGCCTTACATCCTCCTGGGGGCACGGCGCAGCTACGCCCCCGCTGGGCACACCTAGACGGTGTGCCGCGCCGTACCCTCCACCGCGTTGGACCTAACGGTCCCCTCCTATGCGGCATCTGGCCAGAATCCGCGAAGGCCAGATGCCGCCCACCGCGTGTGCGGCGAAGCGTCGAGACCGACACTCCGCCGCCTCCTCCTACCATCGACTTGTCCCTGCCGACCATCCCACGTCAAAGGAGGGTCGGCAACGACAAGTCGTCCTCCTCGTGGGCCCACCTCCCGCCCCCGAGCCGCGGCTACCCCCACCCGCAGGAGAGATTCCGGGCTGCAGAGCCAGGTGCAGAGCGGGCAAAGCCCGGATGCAGAGCCGGGCAAAGCAGGGTGCAGAGCTGGTCAGTGCACTCGGGGAGCTCAAACCGCACGAGCGCCGAGTGCAAAGCCAGGTGCAGAGCGGGCAGAGCCGGTCACTGCAGAGCCGGGCAGTGCAGGGTGCAGAGCTGGGGTGCCCCGGGCGTTCCCCCCCGCAGGGGAAGGCGGCCCGCCCAGAGTACAAGAAGCGAGCCCCACCGCTGACCTACCGCTACCTACCCCGCCTACCCCTGCGTCGCGTCTGGAGTGTCCCCTGCTAATCAGGGGAACACCCAGAGCGACGAGTCCCCCCCCTCCCCCCCCGTCAGGTATTCGCCACCGCCAACAAGAACCCACGAATGGGAAGTTATTGACGGTGCCCAGGGTGCACCAGCCCAGCGGGTTGCTCTTCCCCCCGGACGTATCCGAAAGAGACCAGCAACCAACTAGGCCAACGTGGAGGTTACCTGACCCGCACCCCACACTAACCTACCCTACCCTACCCTACCCTAACCTAACCGACCCTACACTACCCTACAATACTCTACCCTACACTACCATACCCTACCCTACCCTACCCTACCTATATAGCCTATGTCCGTTCCCAGGTCTCAAACTATCTTCATACCAACTTTCATCTAAATCGGTGCAGCGGTTTAAGCGTGAAAAGGTAACAGACAGACAGACAGACAGAGTTACTTTCACATTTATAATATAATATTATATTATATATAGTATGGATTAGTATAGGTAGATATTATTAGTATTAGTATAGATTATTACTAAGATAACTGGCAAAACATTCTGGATAACTAGAGGAATAAGTTTAAACATATAAAAACACTTTCATCATCATCATCATTTCAGCCAAAGGAGGTCCACTGCTGGACATAGGCCTTCCCCAATTGTCGCCACCTCGACCGGTCCTGTGCGTCCCGCATCCAGCGGATTCACAACAATATGTTTTGTAATATTTATTGTTTACTTATACTGCGTCGTCAATTTTTTTAACTGTTAAATACCACTATGTTTCGAATTAACAGTACCCAATTACGAAGTTTACTGTAATTCTAATAAACCTATTATGCTAAGCTGTAATGTGTTTAGGTAGGACCCGCAATACTAGACCTGCTGATTATTTAGTCAATCTAATTCTAGCCGTTTCGTTTTAATTAGAATTTGGACTAAGTAATGAATTATCATCTAATACATATTCTGAAATGGCTCAAACATAATATATTTAACGATAGCATTTATGTCGACTATATATACGACTAAAGTTAACTCCAGGAATTAACTCTAGAATCCCTCGTTTTGCTTCAATATGCTGCCCGTGAAATAAGATACTGCTTTATCCCCTTGGTGCAAAATATACTAAATTACCCCGAGCAAAACGCCGCGCTAGCCGTTTTTCGTGCAGTTTTTAGGAGTTATCTACTCGTTATATAAAAATAAATATCAATTAATAAAAAAATTTTTTTACAAAAATGACAACCGACTTGTAAACAAAAACACAACAAAGTGAAAAATAACCTCAATTTCAGAAGTCGGTGTTCCTGTTTCCGTTTCTTGTTTTTTGACATCGACTGAAATTGAAGTTATTTGTCACTTTGCTGTGTTTTTGTTTACAAGTCGGTTGTCATTTTTGTAAAAATGATTTTTATTTTTCACCTATAATGACCAAAGTAAAGCCAGAATAGATTAACCCAATAACATGAAACTTAAACAAAAATGTGGAATGAGAGTATACTAGGGTGTACTGTTTACACCTGCGTACCCCTTTAGAGCGTACCAGTGTGATGTTATGTTATGAAATGGTGTAAACAATAAACGGACATGCGATTGCAGCTATCCCAAGTGATTTGCCGTCATTTATTGAAGAGTTCTGATGTATATCTCCGAAATTCTTTATCAGATCTTGATAAAAATTAAATGGGACCACATGACAAGCACCAGCGTTCAAATAAAAAAAGAATCATCAAAATCTGTTCACCCAATAAAAAGTTCTGAGGTAACACACATAAAAAAAAACAAGTCGAATTGATAAACTCCTCCTTTTTGTGAAGTCGGTTAAAAATACATTAAATTTCTACCTTAGATTAAATGCTCTAAGATTTCTACATATTATTGATACCAAAAAGGTAGTTTTTTTTTTAAATAATATATTTGTTTCACTAATCTCCTTCCAACAAAACCATAAAAATGAGAAATAATTATTGATAGCATGCATCTCCTCGTAAAGTGTTCATTAAACAATGTTTGTACTAACACTAATGGATAGACAATTAAATAACGAACATATTGTAAGTTTTTATTTTTCAAAAGTCTAATATCCGATTTTATAAAGATTTTATTCTAAAATCTGGGCGTAACTCATCCGCCACCAGTGTGCCGCTAGGGAACTAGGAATGCTCACGGCGGTGTTTTGGTCAGGGTACGGCCTTAAGCGTTCATAATCTAAAATTACCTATTGCCAGGAATTGCGTAGTTTCTGTTACGACCTGTATAGTATTTTTGTCGATCACTGGGAACGCACAGAGACCGACGCGAAAAAGTAAAAAAAACTTTAATAAATAGTAAATAAATATGTATATTATTTTCTTTTTAACCCTGCAGCAACATATATTTCGCCACATACGGACTAATGACCTGCAGACTAATTGCGTGAATTCGGCAAGGCAAAGTTTTTGACCGCCATAATTCGACCAAATATCTCCACATGCGTGACGTGACGCACTTTTCCCCGCTAGTGCCGAAAAGTAATTTAAAACAAACCTATAGTGAAAAACGGTGCAACAAAAAACACTTTTCGATCAAGTGTGTTGAAAACTAAATTCAAAGTCACATTGTTTTATTTTCAGCGTAATGTAAGCATTTACATCGATGCAACTCATTGTGTCGAACAATTAAAAATTTCACACACCTTGTAGGATTGATTAAGGTTGAACTAGTCGACGGCACGAAATATTTTGTGCGCGGGATTAAAATGCATGCTATCTTATCAAACGACACGTGCGAAAAAAATAGATGCTGTGATGAGCAGTAAGAACCTAGTTCGTGTACGAATTAGCACTTTTGCAAATTTCTAGTTTAGTAAGTTTGTAGCGAAATTGATGATGATTTAGGACGGAAGTGAGGCGCGCGATTTTTTACCCGACTGCCGAAGGAGGGTAATGTGTTTATCAGTCTATGTATGTATGTAAGTATGTATGTATGTATGTATGTTTGTTCCTATATGGCGTTCCAGAGACCAAACGCGTTGGCCGATTTTGATGATTCATACGTCAATCGATTCGTCTTAACCCTGCGAGTGTCATAGGCTACATTAAAATTGGACAATAGAAAAATTGCGGATTTTGGGCGCCATATTGTGGAGGCCCAAATTTTTTTTGTCATCAAAATAAAGGGTTTTAAAAGGTGATTTCAAAAATATATAACGCTTCTACGTTTAAATGTATCTAATTCGAAAAAAACTTAACTCAAAAGTTATAAATAAAAAACGTTAAATCAAAAAATCAAAAAACCCGACTGCTTCAAAAGCGAACTAAAAAGTCGTAAACAAGAAAAAAATCATGCTGTGCAGGCGGAGGAGAATACATCGTCAAACAGTGGAGTAATCTCTAGACTACGTTTGTATGGAAGAATTTTCGACTAGTGTAACCTTAAGGGCGCATTGATCCACACGCGTGTGCGTCGAGGCACACTGCTAAAAGGTGCCAACAACACTGGCAACCACGAAAGTGAGGCTACTTCGATTAATTCAGTATATTTAATTCTTTGACACGAGTTAGGCGCCGAACCGGCCTGCCTCGTCACTCATTCTAGCCGAATTGTTGACTTCGGCTACACGTTCCCCGTCCAGGTATTTGATCATTTGTAATAATAGTTGTAAATTGTGTGAAGTAATTTAAGGATTACTTAAAAAAACAAAAGTGGTGGTATAAAATTAATATAACTTCGGTGAGCGACCAGTGAGTTTTGAATTGAAAACTGCATAATTTAATTGAGTTTTTCATTTTGCAATTGTGATTCTTTATGGTTTGTAAACATTTGCATAATTTATGTTAACATAGGTAATAATCGTTTTAGTCGATTTTGAAAATAAATTAGTCTTGTGTAGGTTTATAGTATACTAGGAATTATGGATTGATCGTACTAACATTAATCGTAATCATTCTAAAAAACCTTTTTGCAAAAAAATACTATTAATTTGGAAGTCGTCCAAATAATAAACTACAAAGTGAAAAATAACTTTATTTTTGGAAGTCGGTGTCTTTCTTTTTTCCCAATTTTTTGCGATATGGACACCGACTTACAAAAATAAAGTTAGTTTTCACTTTGTAGTTTTTTATTTGGAAGTCGGTAGTATTTTTTTTATTTTTATTTATCCCTTTTTAGTTGTACCTACCTAAAATAGGCAAATTGTTTAGTAAGGTACCTATAACGCCAGAATAGATTACCCGAATAACATGAAACTTGAACATAACCGGTGAAATGAGAGATTTGCGTACCCCTTTAGTGCGTACTGGCGTGATGATAAAAAATATTAGAACAAGATATAAAAGTCACGTGTCTTATTATTAGTTAATATGTTTCCCTTATTGTGGCTTGTTTTCCTTTTAAGTCATCAAGGAGGAGGTAATATGTTCGACTTCATGTATTTTTTTTTTATTTTCACCGATGTCTCCGCCAATTGTGGACCGACTTTAAAAAATAATTTTGTTAATTGTTATTCGGGTAATCTATTCTGGCGTTAACGGTACTTACTAAACAACTTGCCTATTAGGTAGTTAAAACTAAAAAGGGAAAAATAAAAAAAACTTTTTTGCTAAAAAATACTACCAACTTCCAAATAAAAAACTACAAAGTGAAAAATAACTTTATTTTTGGAAGTCGGTGATATCGCAAAAACTTGGTACCTACCAAAGACACCGATTTCCAAAAATAAAGTTATTTTTCACTTTGTAGTTTTTATTTGGAAATCGGTAGTATTTTTTTGCAAAAAAGTTTTTTTTGTATTCTTGATTGTGTTTGCATAACTTTATACTGTATTTGTTGTATAACTTTATACTATTACTAGTGAGCCGCCCCGACTTCGCCCGTGACAAATTATACACAACAACCTTCCCTGTTTCTCACTCTTTCTATTAGCGAAGACGGCATGAAAATCCGTTCAGTAGTTTTTGAGTTTATCGCGTACTAACGCAGCGGGGGACTTTATTTTATTTATAACTAGTTTCTGCCAGCGACTTTACCCTTGTGTAATATACATATAAATCTTCCTCTTGAATCACTCTATTTATTTAAAAAACTGCATCAAAATCCGTTGCGTAGTTTTACAGATCTAAGCACACATAGGGACAGACAGACAACGGGAAGCGACTTTGTTTTATACTATACAGGGTGGAATTTTGCAATGCCACCTGAAGGGAAAGTACTCTTAATACTGTAGATAGAAAATTTTATTCAAAGAAAACATTCCTTTATTTTTGAAAAGAAAGAAAACTGCATTAAAAGATTTTCGAAAATTCGCTTGCCACACCCGGGAATCGAACCGACTAAAATCTTTAAAAATAACATCCTGTACTTTTAATGCATAGATCGTTAGGGTCAATTATAAGGATGAAATCTCTCTAACAAACTTAAACCAACAAAACATAAATTAAATATAAAACAAAAATTGTGAACTGGTCCTAGAAGTTCAACATGATAAGATAAGATAAGATATTTATTTTTGTAAAACATGAGTATACAATAGAATTGCATGGTCTTAAAATAACATTTGGTAATAGTACCTAAGTATTGTATCTACATAATTCTAAATACCTACTATGATAATTATGTTTTAATTATAGTTATTTTTTCACTCGTACGAGTAGTTATACTACGTAGGTGCTAGAGAAAGGGTCTATCCCAATATTTACGTCTTTTTGGACTCCGGAGCTCAGAGACGAAAAGCAAGGCTTTTGCATACCGACGAACTAGCAGTTGGTTACACGAAAATGACGAAACTATCGTTTGTTTATGCATTCAACCTAAAAATGGTCAAATACCCAACTTAGACTACGTCTAGTCGAATTCAATATCTTTCTGAAACACACATACACGGAAGAAAAAAGTGATCGCGACAGGTTTCCATATAAACAAAGAGGCAATCGCTGTTGTAACGGAAATTAGAGACTTGGGCGTGATTCTTGACTCCAAATTGAGCTTTATCCCTCATTATAGCAGCATGGTAAAGAAGGGCGCAAAAATGTTGGGTTTTATTAAATTTTCGGTTCACATAATACATCTACTTACCAAGTTTTAACAGCATAGTTCTTATGGTTTCGGAAAAAAGTGGCTGTGACATACGGACGGACAGACAGACAGACAGACATCACGAATCTGTAAGGGTTCCGTTTTTTGCCATTTTTCTACGGAACCCTAAAAAGGCATTTAGTATAAGCTAGTTCTAACTAGGGTAAACGCGTTCTATCCAAAAACTGGTTTTAACTGTAACACACACATACTAGCTTACATAAAATAAAACTAGGAAATAAATAGTCATATGAATTGAGAACAAGAAATATGACACTGGATCACATTCTGTCATAACGATGTCTTTGAACTACTTGTGATATAATGAGACCGTAATATCTGCAACCCTTATGCAAATACATCTTGCGTAAGCAATACACGCGCGTGATTTATTTATGTTTTATGAGTGAAGCTCGTGGCTAAATAATAACAGATGCACGGGTGGATCTTCAAGGTTAAGCAACGCTTGACGAGGTCGGTCCGTGGATGGGTGACCATTTCAAAATACCGAGTTTCCTCCGTGCCTCGGAAAGCACGTTAAGCCGTTGGTCCCGGCTGTCATTTGAAGATCTTTGGAAGTCGTTACGAGTAGTCAGAAGCTTGAGATCTGACACCAGTCTAGCCAAGGGGTATAATGTTAACCAGTTACTGGGTTGCGGAGGTCAGATAGGCATTCGCTTCATGTAAAACACTGGTACCCAGCTGAATCCGGTAAGACTGGAAGCCGACCCCAACAACAATTGGGAAAAGGCTAGGCAGATGATGATGAGTAAAGCTGGTAGACACGGTCAGTTGAAATTGAAAGCTGTAATGAAACCGTCAGTTGACGCAATCCATACTATCACACTAATATTATAAAGGCGTCTGTGTGTGTGTTTGTATGTCTGTTAGTTCTTCACGCTAAAACGGCTGGATGGATCTGGATGAAATTTGGCACTGATATAGATTATCGTCTGGAATAGGACAAAGGATATTTTATATCCCGGGCATATGTTCCCAGAAGTGTGTTGGCAGAAGCTAGTAATATTATAAATTCGAAAGTAACTCTGTCTGTCTGTCTGTTACCTTTTCACGCCAAAACCACTGAACGGAATTCAATTAAATTTGGCAAGGAGATAGATGGCATTCTGAGAAAGGACATAGGCTACATTAAGAAAAAAAAAATGTAGAGTAAGGTAGTTTAGGAAGAGTTGAGTAGGTAGGGTAGAGTAGGTAGGGTGATAGGGTGGGTAGGGTAGGTAGGTAAGGGGAGGAAGGTAGGGTTGGTAGATAGGGTACGTAGGTAGGGTAGAGAGGTAGATAGGTAGGTAGGGTAGGTAGATAGGGTAAGTAGGTAGGGTAGGTATATAGGGTAGGTAGGTAGGGTAGGTAAGTAGGATAGGTAGATAGGGTAGGTAGGTAAGGTAGAGAGATAGATAAGTAGGTAGGGTAGGTAGATAGGGTAGGTAGGTAGGATAGGTAGATAGGGTAGGTAGGTAGGTTTGGTAGGTAGGGTAGAGAGGTATTATAGGTAGGTAAGGTAGGTAGATAGGGAAGATAGGCAGGGTAGAGAGATAGATAGGTAGGTAGGGTAGGTAGGTAGCCAGTTAACTGGAGCGAAGCCGCGGGGGACAGCTAGTCATAAAATAAATTAGTACTCTCTCTTTCTCTCTGCCTAGTGTTTTCCTAGCTATGTTGCGGACTGGTTGCAGTCTAACCGCACTTAGGGTTCGTTCACACAGAACATCCATATTTACGGATGTAATGGATCCGTCGTTACTGGAGGTGATGCTCACATCGTATTTACAGTACCGTTTTAACGGATCCGTCGCTGCTTAGGGTAATGTTCACACTACATTAAGGCGCCGATTCCCTTGAGTAGCTGATTTTAAAATGAGAATCACGTCTAAACGGCTAGTCGTAATTTATTGGAAAAAATATATGTTATGTTAGACCATTTTTTTAATAATTTCATCTGAGCAAATTTTGAGTTTTATTCGTATAACATAGTGTAATTAATTTGTAAAGTTATGTCTAAAATGGACAAAAACACGACAATCACAACAAAACCGCTGGGCGTATTTTAATGAAATCGACACCATATCAAAGACAATTTAATTATCTAAATTTTGATCTGAAGCTCTTTTTTTTAAAGTCATAGAATAATAAGAAAAGTACAAAAAACTACAAAATTTCGGGTCGCACGGGTGAGAAACGAGGGCGCATTTTGTTCCCTCAAGGTCGTTGGCGTTAGTCGTCGTCTTAAGTCAGTGTACGACCAACATTCAAACAAAACGGATCAGTACCTGTTTTAATACTGTCGTGTGTGTGAACTCGCTCATACAACTAATTACGCTACTGCCGAATAAAAATTATACGATAAAGCGGATCTGTAAAACGGACTGCTGTATATTTTACTGGATCTGGAATACTGTCATGTGTGTGAACTAACTGATACGTATAGTTGAGCACCGAATAAAAACGTATACGATAAAGCGGACCCGTAAAACGGACTCGTAAAACGGCCCCCTGTGTGAACGAGTACCAGTATTTTACATGGAGCAACTTCCTGTCTGACATCCACAATCCAGTACACGGGACTCGGACAGTTATACTACACAGATATATAGGGACTCGACTATGTCGACTCCTGAAAAGGCTATCTTACAGTGGCTCGTCCAGATTACCTCGATCTTATACAGTCGATATGATATGGACAGTTCAACAACTAATAGTGTTAGACTATAGAGAATAATGTGATCTTTCATTACACATATTTATTTGATTCTAAATCGATTGAGAAAAATGTACCGCACCATTTAAAAAAAAACGGATCCAGAGGACTTTATTTTTCGTCTGCACATTTTCTTAATAATGAGATATTTCTCGTTTATTTTCCAGAATTTGATCCTTATTAGCGATACTATCGGAATGTGTCTATGTGTCTATCGGCTTGATTATTTTTCAAAAGCAATGGGTTCGATTCGTGGCTAAGATATTGAGTTTTCAAAAAGCCCACAATGCAGTTTTTTTGTCATCAAAACTGTCCTGAGACTCCTTTCATGTGTTTGTAACTCTTCCTCATAATTTTGGCTTTGGACCATTTCAAAAACTCACCATTTACTGCTATATTTCGTATGTGCACGCCTTGGGTATGGTTTCCATACTAAGATGCCCAATGACCTTTAGTATTCGTCTGAAAAAAAATGGCGTTAAAGGTTATTGACCGATGCTCCACCTCCACGTAAACTGCGGACTGATCAGAGTCACATACATAATTGCCAAAAATGATGAACGTTAAATTATTCATATTGTTACATACGAAGCCAAGATTCAAAATGAAACCTAAAGCACCTAGCATACAGATACCTCATCTCATACAAAGAAACCGTGCCGACTGCCGACGTAACTAGCGTTTTTCATCTGATTAATCTTGTTATTTTTGTAAGTACATCAATCGCGTTCGATCCCGTTTTACGGCAATAGATGGTGTTAGTAGCGACTTGCAAGTAAAAGGGTTTACTAGGTTCGTGAATATTTTTTCTTTAAATACAGTGAAGGTTCATTTTATAGTATTTTTTTGCACGTTTTTACAGTTTTTTGCACCAAAATATGTGACAATGCAAATTTTATCAATCGAGTGGAATGCCTCAGAAATTTACAAATGCGCCATCTATTAGCATCAATTTTAAATGATCCGTTCAAATAATCTTTGAAATGTGAACTAAGAGCCCAATATTCCATAATTTTGTACTTAGGAGAGTTGATTAAACAAGAACATGCAATTCCTAAAGTAAAAATAACCTCCTTTTTTTGAAGACAGTTATAAACGACCACAAATTAAACATAACGTCTTTTAGTGCAAGAAACGTTGACTTTGTCTAAGTTTCGATTTCAAAGTAGTTCGCGTTAGTGCACTCCAGGGATCATTAAACCTTTCAGTTAATTTGCTGCTTACATGAATATTAAAATGGTGACATTTCCATAGACCCTGTACATTATTTGTAATTTAAAGTCGCTGCGTCATATACAATGTACGGGCACTGCTGATCGAAAGAGCTTCAAATAGTTTAGTAGTTCGTAGAGCAAAAGGTCATCAAAGCAAATGATTTCATTTATTCTTTGTGTATTGTTTATTGTTAGAAGTCTTGGTATATCGTAGTGGAGTCCATTTGTTAAATTGACCTACAGAATCTTATCACCAATTCCTTCCCAGTAGATTGTGGGTCTGTAAGTTTCGTGTTTCAAAGAAAAACTACCGGACAGAAATTGCATGATTCTTTATTCTTTCTTGAAGTTTATTTCTTTCTTTCGAGGCCTTTGCCCAGCAGTGCGACAAAGTAAATAAAAAAAAAGATAATTAAATAAACAAGATTCTTATATACCTTAATAACTATGGTGCAGGTCTGAATCTAGGGCGAGGCAAGGCGGGCAAATTTTATTTTTTACCCGACTGCCGAAGGAGGGTAATGTGTTTATCAGTCTATGTATGTATGTATCGCCACTGTTGATTCTGGCTTTCAGGAGTTGCAGTGGTTTGGGAATAGTGCGGTGGGATTGTCCCAAATAAAAAAAGTATGTATGTATGTACGTATGTATGTATGTATGTATGTTTGTTCCTATAATGGCGTTCCAGAGACCAAACGCGTTGGCCGATTTTGATGATTCATTCGTCAATCGATGCGTCTTAACCCTGCGAGTGTCATAGGCTACATTAAAATTGGATAATAGAAAAATGGCGGCTTTTGGTTGCCATATTGTGGGGGCCCATATTTTTTTTTTCTTCCAAACCCATCGTGTTGGGTATCAAAATAAAGGGTTTTAAGAGGTGATTTCAAAAATATATAACACTTATATGTTTACATGTATCTAATTCGAAAAAAATCTTAATCTTCTTCTCTCTTAATCTTTCTTTCTTTCTTTTCTTTCTATCATAAATAAAAAAACTTAATTCAAAAAATCAAAAAACCCGACTGCTTCAAAAGCGAACTAAAAAGTCGTAAACAAGGAAAAAATCATGCTGTGCAGGCGGAGGATACACCAGATTTTGGTCAGCCAGCCCGCGAATATGTATCCTCCAACTGCACAGCATGATTTTTTCCTTGTTTACGACTTTTTAGTTCGCTTTTGAAGCAGTCGGGTTTTTTGATTTTTTGAATTAAGTTTTTTTTTATTATTTTTTTGTTTACGGGGTAAACGTTCAAAAGACGCCTGCACTTAGGGAAAAGACCAGGGAGTGTGGAATTTCTACTTCACTAAAACCACCCCGGTGATCACCATCAGCACCTGAAAGGGGCCCCGTCACCTCTTAAGGCGCCGATTCCCTTGAGTAGCTGATTTTAAAATGAGAATCACGTCTAAACGGCTAGTCATAATTTTTTGAAAAAAATATATGTTATAATAGACCATTTTTTTAATAATTTCATCTGAGCACATTTCGAGTTTTATTCGTATAACATAGTGTAATTAATTTGTAAAGTTATGTCTAAAACGGACAAAAACACGACAATCGCGCCAAAACCGCTGGGCGTATTTTAATGAAATCGACACCATCTCAAAGACAATTTAATTATCTACATTTTGATCTGAAGCTTTTTTTTTTAAATTCATGGAATAAGAAGGAAAGTACAAAAAACTACTAAATTTTGAGTCGCGCGGGTGTGAAACGAGGGCGCGTTTTGTTCCCTCAAGGTCGTTGGCGTTAGTCGTCGTCTTAAAAGACCATCCCGGAACCCCCTCTGTGCAACGCCTGTTAGGGCCTGGGGAGGCTGAAAGAAGTGCCGACCTGAGCCCCGCTGTGCACGGCAGTACGTGATCACTGTGCTGCCGTTTTTTCGGGTCACTTGGAGGGCAGACAGAGTCCCCAATCTGACCACCGAGTCCCGCTTGCTTATGACGCCCCGACGCCTTCTTCTTCGAGCGGGATCGGCCCTCTAACGATCCCGCTCGGCGGTCTCCTTCTGGGCCATCTCAGTCTCACAAAAGGAGGCCATTTCTCTCAAACTTTCTGTCTGCCATCATGGCCCTCACAGCTGCTGGCAGAGACAGGTCTCGCCCGATCCTGGCGAACAAGACCTGCCGTTCAGAGGCCCACGCCGGGCACTCCTCGAGCGTGTGCTGTGCAGAATCAAGGTCGCCTCCACAATGGTGGCAATTTTCCGTGGTCTCTCGCCCTATCCTATTCAGGTACTCAGAAGCAATCGTGTCCGGTCAGTACCTGAGTGAGCCTGTAGGAGATGCGCTCCACTCTTTTCAGCCCTAATCATTTCATCAGATAACCTAACTTATTGGTGGTTTGGTGCCCAAGTTTTCAAGCTCGCTTCGCTGTCGTATATCATTGGTTCTTGATGTAAATCCAAGGTTAAGGCGCCGATTCCCTTGAGTACCTGATCTTAAAATGACAATCACGTCTAAACGGCTAGTCGTAATTTTTTGGAAAAAATATATGTTATATGAGACCATTTTCTTAATAATTTCATCTGAGCGGAATTTGAGTTTTATTCGTATAACATAGTGTAATTAATTTGGAAAGTTATGTCTAAAACGGACAAAAACACGACAATTGCACCAAAACCGCTGGGCGTATTTTAATGAAATCGACACCATCTCAAAGACAATTTAATTATCTACATTTTGATCTGAAGCTTTTTTTTTTAATGTCATAGAATAATAAGGAAAGTACGAAAAACTACTAAATTTTGGGTCGCGCGGGTGTGAAACGAGTGCGCATTTTGTTCCCTCAAGGTCGTTGGCGTTATTCGTCGTCTTAAATTACTAATAATTTATAATGTTGCAAAAATTCTTAGGTCAAATTTTCGAGCTCACTTCGTTTTCACTTCGCTCAAAGTTGTAAAAAAATCGGCTTTATCAGATCCGTAGGTTAAAAAACCTTTTTTTTTTTCCTGAATCTTTTAGCTCTTTTAAGAGGAAACCGGGGCAGAGAGCGCCGACTGAATTTCCTAAGTAAAAATTCATAATTCGAGGTTTGGCTCTCGTCTATTTTCTCCTCCAATATTGAACCAATTTAAAAGATATTCCATAAACTGAAAATGAAAGATATATTCTATGTCCCTATGTTTTCCTTTTTGATGATACATTATCTTTAGAAGCACTAGAACCCTCAAAAAATGCTCAAAATTGCGCTGTCAACAGAGGCTTAGTGTACAAATTTGACAAATATAAATGAAAAAAGGAAAACATAGGGACATAGTATATATCTTTCTCTATCAGTTTATGGAATATCTTTTAAATTGGTCCAATATTGGAGGAGGAAATAGGCGAGAGCCAAACCTCGAATTATGACTTTTTACTTAGGAAATTCAGTCGGCGCTCTCTGCCCATATTTCCTCTTAAGACGTCATGTTAAAGGGCGCCAAGCGCGGCAAATATTGTCTATAGGCCGAAATTGCTAGATCGGGCCCTTCTATGGTATACCAGTACAGTAATGGTATGGTGTACCGTTGGCCATAAAGACTATGCCTTGGCTATATTTGAACAAGTCTAAGAGATTTCCTATTATCATAAATGTATCTTTCGTGCAACTGAGATAGGATAGGTCATAACGAAGTTATATTAATTTTTGTGTGATATACCGTCACAAAATAGTGATAAGAACTTAAGTCATGATTCTTACTGCTCAAGAGACTAAAAATAACGTTTATTATTTTGCAGCGACCCGACCAGCATCATGGGCACCTTAATACGGAATATTACGACTTATTATCGCTACGTAAATGAAGACCTAGCGGGTAAGCGCCTTTATTTCATAATATATATCATTGAACCGGAAGACGTTGCGTTGGAAGGCCTCCCACTAGGTAGACGACCTGGTGAAGGTTGCGGGGATCCACTGGATGCGGGAAGCACGGGAATGGACAATGTGGCGACGCTTGGGGGAGGCCTATGTCCAGCAGTGGACGTAAATAAAATCTAACTCGAATTAACCTTGTAAAGAAAAATTCGTCGCAGGATGTGCTTCTTTTTGCAATAGAATTGTTGCAATTTCTTTACGTAATCAACGTAATCTGTTCTGCTTACATTCGGTTCAGGCTGCCGGTGATTCAAAATAATCACAAAATAATTTTACAGGTGTCATGTTTTGATTCACATTTTCCTCGTTTTAAATAATATAAATTGCCATGTAAAACATTTTGTTAATAACTGAGGCAGATTTTAGCATTGTTAACTTCATTCGAACTTGTAAATAAATAAAAAGCATGCTGTTTAGCTAATGTGTTTGGATTTTAAAATTTACATGATCTTTTGTTTTGCGATAACTACCTATTTTTAAACATGAAAGGATTTCCATTTAACCCCGCCCCCCTCCCCCCCTACCGGAAAAAGAAGGGGTGTACGGATGAACCGATTTTGATTTCAAAATCAAAATCATTTTTTTTATTTCATAAAGGCCTACATGGGCACTTATAATTTAGTTTTTTTTGTTTGAAATATGTGATTTTGTCGAGAGTGTTCTATAGAGCTATGTTTGAATAAAATCGGTTCAGCCATTCAAAAGTTATGAGCCGTTTTACTGTTTGAATCGGGGTGTTTTCGCAAGATAAACGAGTCGGAGGTTTTTTAAATTTTGAAATTTTTCTCTTTCTGTTAAAATAACGACAGTTTTGAACAAAATGTCTTTCATCTTCCCATTACATATTCGGTATAATACGCCTATAAATTGAGTAAATAAGAAAAACTATATGCCTCTTGTATTGGCAAGGAAAGTATTAGATTTAAATAAAAAAAAAAACATTGTGTGCCGGCAAAAAGCATATACTCTTATACTAAATATAATATACTTTTATATATAAGTGACTAATATAATTTGGCCGCGCTAAGTAGGCCGTAGACCCGAGAACACTACTTTTTTTATAAAACTTATAATTTTAGAACACATGCAAACTCTTCACAAAGGAACCGATAAGATCGTAACGTTCAGTGATTCCTTTAAAATTATATTTAAAGAAAACATTTTATATTAACAAGAATGCATTTACAGCACATGAAAGTAACACATTTTTGCATTGGGTCAGCAGGGTTCTTATATTGTGAATATTGAATACTCATTGTGCTTAAATAGGCAATACATTGTCAATATGAAAATGGAAAACGGAAAATTGACACATTTAAGTCTGTCTTGAGGACAAAGTCCGCTAATTTATGAGTAAAATTTTAAATACCATGGTATCGGCTGACATAGCCACACACTTTTGAGATGCTGAATACATTGAACTGTAAAATTGAGAGTGAAGGTAGAGCAAGCACATGTGCAGGGTACACCTTGGCTGTGCTTGCCCTACCTTCACTCTCAATTTTGGGGCTTTGCGCACACACTTTTGCACAAGTGATCTCTCGTTGTTCTTAAAAGATCTCCCGTATCAATGGCTGGTCTCATCTGAACATAGACGCGTCTATTCAAGCGTCTGTTCGTAGTAAGTTAAATTTGATGATAGATTTGCTAGCCTGCTACCCCCAAAGACATACCTACTGCATGGCCAGGATTGCGAACCTGAAGACCTCTATAGTAATGAACGTTTTTTGCTTTTTTTTCAGATCCTCGGACGAACAGTTTCCCGCTAGTCTCAAACCCGATCCCCATCTTACTGATAACGTACCTGTATCACAGATTCGTCCGATCCTGGGGCCCGGCTTTCATGGCAAAGCGTGAGCCGTACAACCTTAAGAACGCCATCATCATATACAATGTAGTACAGATCGGATTGTCGGCGTACCTCGCAGCACAAGTAAGTGGCATAGGGCTGCTACTAGAATTATCTATAGGACAAGTCAAGCCGTGGTGCCTGGCTAATGCATGTGAGATTCGCCAGAGAACCAGAATAACCCACATAGCCCGAAGAATTGCTTAACTTAAGTGGCAGTGGGCAGGGCACATTGCTCGCAGAACGGACCGATGTGGCAGAAAGGTTCTGAAGTGGCGACCGTGAACCGGAAGACGTTGCGTCGGAAGGCCTCCCACCAGGTGGACCGATGACCTGGTGAAGGTTGCGGAGATCCGCTGGTTGCGAGACGCACGGGACCGGTCAATGTGGTGACGCTTGGGGAGGCCTATGTCCAGCAGTGAACGTCTTTCGGCTGATATGATGTCGTGGTGTAGATGAGTTTTACCGCCCACTGAAGTACACAATAGGTCCACATGAGGATGATAGGAGACATCTTTGTGCTCAGGGTCGTTTAAATAAGAGATTTGAGATGAAAATGACTTCACGAGCTACTAATCTGCCAATCTTTCTACTACAGTTTAAGCTGGTGCTAGCATCTCTCATCTCCAAAACAATTGTCAAAACGAGCGTTAAAAAAGACTAAGCTCCCTTCAACTGGCTACCTACCTACCTACCCTACATACATGAATGTTGAGTAACTTTAACCGCTTACGCAGCGCACGCAACGGAACCTCTCAAAAATAAAAAAAAAAACCCGTTTTTGCAACATTTTTCATTTATGCTCCGCTCCTATTGGTCGTAGCGTGATGTTATATAGCCTATAACCTTCCTCGATAAATGGACTATCCAACACAAAAATAATTTTTCAATTCCAACCAGTAGTTCCTGAGATTAGCGCGTTCAAACAAACTCTTCAGATTTATAATATTAGTATAGATGACACCATAGTGACACCATCTGAGGCGATCCATTCTTACATCTTCTCCTATGTCTTTTCGTGTCAATTTGACTCAAAGTTTTTGTGACCAGTAATGTGGTGCAGGTCTTTGTTGAGAGTCATTGGGCCAAAACGTTGACAGCTGGCTCAATCACCTGAAACAAAGTGAGCATCCGAACACGGTACGGCGTCAGGATTGTTTCCATTCTCTGTTGCCCCATACTAAGAGCGCATGGCGTTCTCATTAATGGATTGAGTCCATCGCATGCCCTGCACACTTCAGAGGCCGGTGCCTCGAGGTCCAAAACCATTCGGTGTCCTCTCCGTCAACGTGCAGGTTACCTAGTACCAGTTGCATCGTTAATTCCTCGATTCTTTAAACGTCGAAATATGTGTCTTGATCGTAGCTGTAAGGTCTACACAAGGTACAGTGTTGCAGCACATACATTGTGAACGAATATTACTTTTTAACCGACTTATCAAAAATGAGGAGGTTCTACGTTCGACTTCTTGTGTTTTTTTTTATTTTTATATATATGTTCACCGATATCTCCGTCAATTGTGGACCGATTTTAATCATTCTTGTTAGAAAGAGTATGTTTCGAAATAGGTTCCATTTTAATTTGGTGAAGATCTGATGAAGAACTTGGAGTTATACAACAGAACTCTTCAATAAATAACGGCAAATCATTCGGGATTGCTGCAATCGCATGTCTGTTTATTGTATATACCATTTCATAACATAACATCACGCCAGTACGCACTAAAGGGGTACGCAAATCTCTCATTTCACCGGTTATGTTCAAGTTTCATGTTATTCGGGTAATCTATTCTGGCATTATAGGTACCTTACTAAACAACTTGCCTATTTTAGGTAGGTACAACTAAAAAGGGAAAAAAAAAAAAAAAAGACACCGACTTCCAAAACTAAAAAATAACTTTAGTTTTGGAAGTCGGTTGGTTTTTCCATTTTTTTGCGATATGGACACCGACTTCAAAAATAAAGTTATTTTTCACTTTGTAGTTTTTTATTTGGAAGTCAGTAGTAATTTTTTGCAAAATTTTTTTCATTACCCAATGTCTTATATAAAAAGTTTTACTAATTTGATTTTTTACCCGACTGCGCCACCCAAAGGAGAGTCATTTGTTTATCAGTCTATGTATGTGTTTATTTTTATGTGGCGTTCTAGCAACCAACGCGACCTTACGTCAATCGATTCGTCTTAACCTTGTGTGTGTCACTAAAGACATGTGGCAATTCACCACAGTGACCACCAAACGCCATACCTATTCGCAAAACGCCAAAATAAAGGTTATTTTGGCGTTTTGCGAATAGGTTATAAATAAAGGTTAAAAAGTTATTTAAAAAAGGTTACTAAGTAGTTTAAAATAAAAAAAAAACAAAAAACACGACTACTTAAGAAGCGAACTAAAGATATAAAACAAGAAAAAAATCATGCTGTACAGTCAGAGGATACATAATTACGTTAAATATTTTTTTATTTAATATTTTATCAGATAGCTCGCTTTGCAGAATGGTTGTTTTAGGTAGGTTGTTTTGTTACGGTAAGTGGCGTACGACAGCGGTTATCCTCTACGGAAATGTTTGTAGATAACAATTTCAGTTGAGAATAATTTCTTGTTTCCAATGATATTCAAATAAACAGATACGTTATACACTCACAAAACAATTGAAAAAAGTGTTCCGCGCAGCAGCGGCAGCACACATACACACTTTTCATTCATCTGACATTTCACTACAAGTCGAAAGGGATGGCTTGATATAACCAACAAGAAAAAAAAACCGGCCAAGTGCGAGTCGGACTCGCCCACGAAGGGTTCCGTACTTGGTAAATTGCGGTTTACGATTTATGACGTATTAAAAAAAAACTACTTACTAGATCTCGTTCAAACTAATTTTCGGTGGAAGTTTACATGGTAGTGTACATCATATATTTTTTTTTAGTTTTATCATTCTCTTATTTTAGAAGTTACAGGGGGGGGGGGACACATTTTACCACTTTGGAAGTGTCTCTCGCGCAAACTATTCAGTTTAGAAAAAAATGATATTAGAAACCTCAATATCATTTTTGAAGACCTATCCATAGATACCCCACACGTATGGGTTAGATGAAAAAAACAATTTTTTAGTTACAGTTTCCCGTATGGGGACCCCCAAAATCTATTGTTTTTTTTCAATTTTTGTGTGAAAATCTTAATGCGTTTCACAGAATACATCTACTTAACAAGTTTTAACAGCATAGTTCTTATAGTTTCGGAAAAAAATGGCTGTGTCATACGGACGGACAGACAGACATGACGAATCTATAAGGGTTCCGTTTTTTGCCATTTGGCTACGGAACCCTAAAAAAGAGACAGCTAGTGTTTGTCACTTGCGTGTGAATGTAAACAAACATTATTCTGACCACCAGTCCTGTTTACGTTTCTTGTTTTTTGACACCGACTTCCTAAATTGAAGTTATTTTCCAATTTTTAGTGTTTTTGTTTGGAAGTCGGTTGTAATTTTATTTTTAATTTTATTTTTCACTTTTTAGTTGTGGTACATAATGTACCAGTTCTAAAGCGTACCAGTGTGATGTTATGTTATGAAATGGTGTAAACAATAAACAGACACGCGATTGCAGCTATCCCGAGTGATTTGCCGTCATTTATTGAGGAGTTCTGATGTATATCTCCGAAGTTCTTCATCAGATCTTGACGAAAATTAAAAGGGATCATATGACAAGCACCAGCGTTCAAATGAAAAAAGAATCATCAAAATCGGTTCACCCAATAAAAAGTTCTGAATTGATAACCTCCACCTTTTTGCGAAGTCGGTTAAAAATTCTCTTACATTACGAAAACATAATTGCAATCGTGAAAAGCGTAGGAAATGACAATTTACTTACTGAGCCAAGGCAAAGGATACGCAGGGCTGCCTCGCCTCCACCGGAGCACCGGAGTGCATGCCAGTAACAGTGAAATCGACCCTGTCCCTAATAATTATAAGCCTGATTATCTTTTATGAATAAGTTATCATACTACTACACTACAACTACTACTACTGGATATAGGACTGCTTTGTTGACGAAAAGTATTTTTGGTATGGCACCGGTTATTTTTAACCACATTCCTAATTCCATAAAAAACTTTTTTGCAAAAAAATACTATTGACTTCCAAATGAAAAACTACAAAGTGAAAAATAACTTAACTTTTGGAAGTCGGTGTCTTTCGTAGGAACCATTTTTTTGCGATATGGACACCGACTTCCAAAAGTTAAGTTTTTTTTCACTTTGTAGTTTTTCATTTGGAAGTCGGTAGTATTTTTTTGCAAAAAAGTTTTTTATTTTTCCCTTTTTAGTTTTACCTACCTAATAGCAAGTTGTTGATTAAGGTCCCTATAACTCCAGAATAGATTAACCGAATTACATGAAACTTGAACATAACCGGTGATATGAGAGATCTGCGTACCCCTTTAGAGCGTACTGGCGTGATGTTATGTTATGAAATGGTATAAACAACAAACAGACAAGCGATTGCAGCAATCCCGAGAGTTTTGCCGTTATTTATTGAAGAGTTCTGTTGTGTATCTCCGAAGTTCTTCATCAGACCTTCACCAAATTAAAATGGGACCAATTTCGAAACATATTCCTTCAAACAAAAAAAATATTTTCAAAATCGGTCCACAATTGACAAAGATATCGGTGAACATACATAAAAAAAAATACATGAAGTCGAACATAGAACCTCCTCCTTTTTGGTAAGTCGGTTAATAAAAGAGGAATCAGTAACAACTATTAAGGCGGTACCCCGAGCAAAACGCCGCGCAAGCCGTTTTTTGTGCTGTTTTTAGGAGCTATCTACTCGTTATTTAAAAAGAAATATCAATTAATAAAAATACATTAAATTTCTACATAATATTGATTCTAAAATGGTAGATTTAGTTTTTTTTTAAATGTTGTATATATTTCACTAATCTACTTCCAAAAAAACATAAAAATGAGAAATAATTATTGATTTTATGCATCTCCTCTTAAAGTGTTCATTGATTATTTTTTGTACTAACACTAATGGATAGACAATTTCATAACGAACATTTCTGTAGAATTATTTTTTTCAAAAGACCAAAATTCGATTTTATAAAGATTTTATTCTAAAATCTGGGCGTATTCACTACTGTAATTCATGCGCCACCAGTGCCGCTAGACCAATAGGAACGCTCATATCGCATGCCGATTTTTTGGTCAGGGTACCGTCTTAAGACGACGACTAACGCCAACGACCTTGAGGGAACAAAACGCGCCCTCGTTTCTCACCCGCGCGACCCGAAATTTAGTCGTTTTTTGTACTTTTCTTATTATTCTATGACTTTAAAAAAAAAAGCTTCAGATCAAAATGTAGATAATTAAATTATCTTTGATATGGTGTCAATTTCATTAAAATACGCCCAGCGGTTTTGTTGTGATTGTCGTGTTTTTGTCCGTTTTAGACATAACTTTACAAATTAATTACACTATGTTATACTAGTAAAACTCAAAATTTGCTCATATGAAATTATTAAGAAAATGGTCTAATATAACATATATTTTTTCCAATAAATTACGACTAGCCGTTTAGACGTGATTCTCATTTTAAAATCAGCTACTCAAGGAAATCGGCGCCTTAAAAAGAAACTAACTATACTTCTATTAAATAAATGTTACTATTGCATGTCGGATTTTCTAGCTGATACATTTTTGTTGTTTTGTGTATCAATGTTCGTATGTTTGATGATAAATTGCATCAATTGCAAACATTGAACAAATGGTAGAATGTACAAGGATTCTTAATATTATTGTAAGCACCTTATTGTAAATACCTACATTCTGAGCAAATAATTAATATTCTATTCTACTGTTACTGCTATGCTTCATGTGGCCTAAGTAATTAAAATAAGAAATGATGATAAAAAAACACTCAAAACTTCCCTCGTACATTTTGACGGGAGAGTTCGTCTAGTAAAAGACATAAAAGATATCAAAAAAAAAAAAAAAAAAACCCGACTTTAAAAAGTGAACTAAAAAGACGTAAACAAGAAAAAAATCATGCTGTGCAGTCGGAGGATACATATTATTCGCGAGCTGGCTGGCCAAAACCAGATGTATCCTCCGACTGCACAGCATGATTTTTTTCTTGTATACGTCTTTGTAGTTCACTTTTTAAGCAGTCGGGTTTTTGAATTTTTATTTAACTCTTTTTAGTTAACATTTTTTTCGAATTAGGTACTTTTAAACATATAAGTGTTATATATTTTTGAAATCGCCTCTTTAAACCCTTTATTTTGATACCACACACGATGGGTATGGAAGAAACAAAAAAATGGGCCCCCACAATATTTTAGCGCTCAAAAGTCGCCATTTTTCTATTTTCCAATTTTGATGTAGCCAGTGACACTCGCAGGGTTAAGACGAATCGATTGACGTACGAATCCTCAAAATCGTCCAACGCGTTTGGTCTCTGGAACGCCACATAGGAACAAACATACATACATAGACTGATAAACACATTACCCTCCTTCGGCAGTCGGGTATAAAGGTGTGCATGTAAGATTAAAAATTTGTATTGTATTGGATCCCGTATTTTTTTGATAAAAGGCAAAACTATTTACAGACGAATAATTTGTGTGCATTGTTCAAACATTTTAAACAATTTCTAATTCATACCATTCAGAACTTCAGAGGTAAATGTTTTCATAGATCATTCGCGATAGCCCTAAAAAACCACTTTATTATTATTTTACTTGCACTTAGGTAGTAATTATTTAGTAATCTGTGACCCAAGTCCTTCAGAACTTCAGAGGTAAATGTTTTCATAGATCATTCGCGATAGCCCTAAAAAACCACTTTATTATTATTTTACTTGCACTTACGTAGTAACTATTTAGTAATCTGTGACCCAAGTCCGTGAACTATGTCCCGTCGTTGCTTTCAGCTTGACTTGTATTTGTACTTATGTTAAAACCGCAGATATTAATGTAAAAGTTTACTTTGTTGCTAAAGTGTTACGGAAGAGTAGTTATATTGGTGAGTGATGGTTATGGTTTTACAATAAAGGGTTACTACGCATGCGAGGCCAAATGCGGGCCAATACCGCGTGCGTGAGCAAATCCGCGAGATACTAAAAACGCCCTTGCTGCAGATGTAAAAAAAAAATATATGCAAAAAAATACTACCGACTTCCGAATAAAAAACTACAAAGTGAAAAATAACTTTGTTTTTGGAAGTCGGTGTCTTTCTTTTTTCCTATTTGATTTTTGCGATATGGACATCGACTTCCAAAAATAAAGTTATTTTTCACTTTGTAGTTTTTTATTTGGAAGTCGGTAGTATTTTTTTGCAAAGAAGTTTATTTTTCTTTTTCCCTTTTTAGTTATACCTACCTTAAAATAGGCAAGTTGTTTAGTAAGGTACCTATAACACCAGAATAGATTACCCGAATAACATGAAACTTGAACATAACCGGTGAAATGAGAGACCTGCGTACCCCTTTAGTGCGTACTAGCGTAATGTTATGTTATGAAATGGTATAAACAATAAACAGACATGCGATTGCAGCAATCCCAAATGATTTGCCGTTATATATTGAAGAGTTCTGTTGTATATCTCCGAAGTTCTTCATCAGATCAAATCAAATCAATTTGGCACGAGATGCTTATAAGCCCAATTAGAGTAACATATTATGTCAATATTATTATTGGTGGCGTTCTGTAGTTTCTGCCTACCCCCATGGGAAAAAGGCGTGAGTTTATGTATGTATGTATTACGTCAATATTGTGCAATTACAACAATATTACATACATAGGTAGATTACCTCCATGTTTGAAGTCGGTAAAAAAAATATAGATAAAGCTACTCCGCGACAATGCACGAGGTAGTCAAGAAAAGTATTTTTTTCTAAGAATCTTGATACGAAACGTTAGTCTCATGATATCCATTAATTTTAGGATAATATTTTTGTGTTCACCAAAAATCTAAAGGTACATCTATGTATGCATTTCTAAAATATTGATCTTAAACCCGTTTAATTGTTTTACTATAATTAAACTACTCGGCCAACAAAATATGTTGTATCAAACAAATTCCAAATTAACACCAAGATATAACACTTTTTTATTGTAGTGCGCTGCAAATATTCTATTGTAACAATAACTATTTTATTCTTCCCCGAAAAATACTGATCGTGCACCAAATATTAGTTGATCTACGAATAAATTATGGTCAAATAATCAGTCCAAGAGCGAGCGAAGCGAGCTCGGGAACTTAGGGCACCCCGACACGGACAGGTTAGGTTCGAACGAGATGACGGGAGCTGAAGTGAGCGAGCGAACTCAGCTCCCGTCATCTCGTTCGTGTTAGGTTACTTTTGACCCTGCAGACAGAAATAGGAGCCCCACGCAGCGGGGCTACGTCGACTTATTCGAAAACTAAAACTAAACTAAACTAAAAAAATAAATGCTTGTTTTTAAAATTAGGTGTATTACTATTTTACAAATTTGCAACAGTTGTTAATAGATGCTCGTTATGACATATTTTAATGAACATATTTTGGTGCACATTCAGTATATTTTGTGAAACACAGGCAAAATTAGGTAAATGAAATGGGAATAAATTGAAGTACTTTTAAATACCATCCTTAATTTTATAATTGCGGTAATTTTTTCAATAGTAATTCATTTTAACTAAATAATAAATTAATGATGCTCGGACATAATTTCGATTCAAGACCTGTCAAACTGCCATTTTGATTTCTCAGGTAAAAGTTATCGGACTTTTGAAATAAGTTGAGAGTTACAAAATAACTTTACGGTTATTTCCGTCTTCATCACTGATTTTGACTAAGTGTGTTGTAAGTTGGGGGTCTTGACCGAAAATAATCAATCAGAATAACCTTCAAGATATTAATAGAAGTACTTACATGGTGCGTGAGAATTAACAGACATTTCTGTTAACGACCGGGGAAAGCAATCATCGAAGATTAACACACACTTCGATGAACAAGACGAGTTTAAGGTTATACTGGTCGATCATTCTTCCATACAAACGTAGTCTAGCGATTAATCCACTGTTTGACGATGCAAAATAAAAATTGATATCAATTTGTCTCATCATTATCTAGCCCTGTATGGAAACAAAAAAGTAAAAAAAAGATACTTATTGAAAGTTATGAGCGTCGAAAGTTCCATGGTCAACACTAATTTTAACGTATCTTTGGGCGGAAATAAACACCATAAGAAGAACGAAAATTGCAAAACGGCCTCCATACAGGGATAGATTAGTAATTCAACAAAGCAATTTTTTTTTTTTTTTTTTTATAACCTCTCGCTCCTCGCTCGCGCTTGACCACAATCTCACCTGATGGTAAGCGATGATGTGGTCGACGGTGAAACACGCTTGCCTAGAAATAACCTATTCACTCTTGACTTAAAGACCCCTAGATTGTAGCTATCGGGAAACACAGACTTTACAAACAATTTACTACTTTACTTGACAATAACTTTATTTTGAAAATATACATTTAGTAGTTTTGTCATGATACGAGTATCTAGACTCCCAAAGGTCTGTTTATAAAATTTCGCGCGCTCGTTTTCGTCCTAAACATCATCCATTTCGATACAAAATTGCAAATGTGCTAATTCGTACGCGAACTGGCTTCTTACTGCTCATCACAGCATCTATTTCTTTAACACGTGTTGTCGGATGAGATAGTATGCATTTTAACCAGTCGCACAAAATAGTTCGTGTCGTCGACTAGGAGAACCTTAAGAGGAAATATGGGCGGAGAGCGCCGAATGAATTCCATAAGTAAAAAGTCATAATTCGAGGTTTGGCTTTCGTCTATTTTCTTCTCCAATATTGGACCAATGTAAAAGATATCCCATAAACTGGAAAAGTTAGATATATACTATGCCCCTATGTTTTCCTTTTTAGGGTTCCGTAGCCAAATGGCAAAATACGGAACCCTTATATATTCGTCATGTCTGTCTGTATGTCTGTCTGTCTGTCCGTCCGTATGTCACAGCCACTTTTTTCCGAAACTATAAGAACTATGCTGTTGAAACTTGGTAAGTAGATGTATTCTGTGAACCGCAATAAGATTAACACAAAAATATAAAAAAACAACATATTTTGGGGGTTCCCATACTTTAAACTGAAACTAAAAAATTTTTTTTTCATTAAACCCATACATGTGGGGTATCTATGAATAGGTCTTCAAAAATGATATTGAGGTTTCCAATATCATTTTTTTCTAAACTGAATAGTTTACGCGAGAGACACTTCCAAAGTGGTAAAATTAATGTCCCCCCCCCCTGTAACTTCTAAAATAAGAGAATGATAAAACTAAAAAAAAATATATTATGTACATAACCATGTAAACTTCCAACGAAAATTGGTTTGAACGAGATCTAAGTAAGTAGTTTTTTTTTAATACGTCATACATCGTTAACCACAATTTACCAAGTGCGGAACCCTTCGTGCGCGTGTCCGACTCGCACTTTACCGGTTTTTACATTTATTTTGTACACTAAGCCTCTGTTGACAGCGCAATTTTTGAGAAATTTTTGGGTTCTAGTGCTTCTAAAGATAATTTATCATCAAAAAGGAAAACATAGGGACATAGTATATATCTTGCATTTTCAGTTTATGGAAAGTCTTTTTTTTTTTATTCATTATAAGCTCGCGCTTGATTACTATCTCACCTGAGGGTAAGCGATGATGTGGTCGACGGTGGAGCACGCTTGCCTAGAAGTAACCTATTCACTCTTGACTTAAAGACCCCTAGATTGTAGCTATCGGGAAACACAGACTCCGGCAGGGAATTCCACTCCTTAGCTGTACGCATAATAAAAGTAAATTGGTCCAATATTGGAGGAAGAAATAGGCGGTAGTCAAACCTCGAATTATGACTTTTTACTTAGGAAATTCAGTCGGTGCTCTGTGCTCATATTTCCTCTTTGGTTTTGCTCTCCTGCGTAATTGCTTAGCAAATCATCGTAAAGCCTGTACGAATATATCTACAAGTTTCAGAAATATCCAAGAGAAGTAATGTAATGCCATAAAGTATCCGTTCAATAGGCCATTTCTTTAAAACGTTCCTTGAATACTGAACGAAAAACTTGCCAAGCTAACGCAACCCGAAAATAAACCGCCAAAAATCACCTTTCACTGTTTTTACTGTGTTGTGATTGATGATCTATTAATTGATAAATCCACATAACTTATAGTTAATCTCTCCAAGGCCCACTTGCACGAAAAACTTAACTCGGAGCTTGCTAACACGAGGTTAATTTGACAGTTAGTCATACAATATTGTCATTTTAACATCGTGTTACAACTAACTCTGAGTTGTTTCGTGTAAAGGAGCGTCCTCACTGGGAGCATTCTGTCGTGATCATTTGTAAACAAACAATTGTAGGCGAGCAACAAATTCTTCCCAGCGAGCCCAGCATTCACATTCGAGCAAAACTATGAACGTTCGAGTCAAACATTCCCTTGCGAGCTTGGAGCATTCGAATACGATCTCGGTAAATGTCATTCATTCGATAATACGTTTGACCAAGAAGGTCACAAACACTTTAGATCAAGGAGCTGTTCCTTGCTTTACAAGTGGCCAGTAATATTCCTACATACATAACTCATTGATTTCATTATCTGAGTACTCGCCTATCGAGCGTTTAATTGCGTAAACATTCGAATGCGAGCCGTTGCCGCGAAAATCGTTGCAACGTCCACACCAGCCGAAGTTCGCGCTTGCGTGTAATATATGCTAGTATTATATTATCTGTGGTGTAAGCTTTGTAACGCTCGGCTCAACGTCCAAACCACTCGAATATTTGACGTCAAATGCTCACTACACATATGAATGCTCTCAGTGAGGACGTTCCTTAAGTGAGCTTAAGGAAGTTTTTATATTGTTTGCAGTGTCTAACCAGGCTGTACCTGTCGGGCTACTACAGTATGTGGTGCCAGAAGATTATCTATGAGGACACAGAGCTGGAGCGCGTCGTGGTCAGCCGCGTGTGGCTCTACTACATGATCAAGGTCATCGACCTCATGGACACGGTGCGTACTCCTTTCTCTTAATCAAATCATACATATACCATAATCGTGAAGTTTGAACTCCCGTATTTTAATAGATAACATGTTGAGTGCGTTTCTAAATAAAACGCACTGAAGGCCAAGGGACTTAAGGTTACACTAGTCGATCATTCTTCCATACAAACGTAGTCTGGCGATTACTCCACTGTTTTACGATGTACGTTCAAAATAAAAACTAGCCCTGTATGGAAACAAAAAAGTAAAAAAACGAAAAAAAAATATGTGCGTCGAAAGTTCCATATTTCAACACTAATTTTAACTCTTAAAATTTAATTTAATCTTTGGGCGGAAATAAATACCATAAAAAGAAAGAAAGAAAAAAGAAAGAAAAATATTTATTTGTGACCCGCACAGGAGACACGAGAAAATAAGCATACACTTAAACAATAATAAAATAAAAACCCTGTGCGAGACCAAAAAGGCTCCTATCTCAGCATGTGCAGCAAAAAAAGAAAGACAATTGCAGAACGGCCTCAATACATGGATAATATATATAGGATATATGAATAATTTTATTTTTCCATCAGTGGACGTCTTTCGGCTGAAATGATGAATGATGATGATGATGAGTTTTTCATGATATCTAGACTCCCAAAAAGGTCTGTTTATAAAATGTCGCGCGTTCGTTTTCGTTCAAAATCATCACTCATTTCGATAGAAATTTGCAAAAGTACTAATTCGTACGCGAAACAGTTTCTTACTGCTCATCACAGCATCTATATCTTTCGCATTTGTTGTCGGATGAGATAGCATGCATTTTAACCTCGCGCACAAAATAGTTCTTGCCCTCTACTAGGGGAACCTTAATAGCAATCGGCTGGGTTTTACTGCAAATCCAAATCGGTGTATATGTTACGGCTAATACCCGAAGTGCGGCTACACCTAGTTTTAGCCGGTTAGAACTAGGTGTAGCCACTTACTCTTGGTTAAACCTAGTACGAGCCGATTGTTTTCGGGTAAAACTAGGTCTAGCTTTCATCATGCCGGCTACAACTAGGTCCAGCCATTCCCTGTTGGATAAAACTAGGTCTAGCCGATATCATTCCGGCTAGAACTAGGTCCAGACAATCCCCGAAGTCGACGTAGCCCCGCTGCGCGGGGCTCCTATTTCTGTCTGCAGGGTCCACCTACTGCATGAACATTTAACACTGAAAAGGAAACAATTATTTCACCAATGCAAAGACGCAGCTATTAAAAAAAAAACTTTAAATACGTATCATATACGGGTCAAGCATGGCACATACTCGTGCGAGAGTAGGAATCAGCGCCATCTATTGCCATTCGATCGCTCGAAGATAAAATTACAAAATGCCAAAGACAACCTACGAATTCTAATAAACACTAACAACAATAATTGTTGTTTTTGGTCTAATACCCTCCACGCATTGTTGCCTTTCTAATGAAACCTGTTTGTGGCACATCGGTTGGATAGTTTCAAAGTCTATAACGGACATAGGTAGAAACATATTCTGTGTTTTTTTTTTTTTTTTTTCTTTGCTAAAGCATTTATAGCCCAGCACATAAATATTCGTCTATAAGATGTCTATGTCCTACTTGCAGAAATGATAACATGATTTAGGATAAGGATTTAAGAATACAAATTTTCACATGAATGCAATTTATTGAATTGCTTTAATAATAAAAAACCGACTTCCAAAAAAAATACTGCATAGCGAAAACCTATTGTTTGCCGTGTTTCGACACCGTCTTCCGAAAAGAAAGTAATTTTTCGCATTGCAATGTTTTTTTTTGGAAGTCGGTTTGTTTTTTTGTTAATAAGTTATTGATTTATCCCTTTTTAGTTTTGATTAGGTACCTCCAATTGCCATAAAAATCATATACAGGTAAAGTACATCTCATGACGATTCCAATAAGCCCAAACACGACTAGGATACATTGTTTTATTTTGGAGTTCCAGATATACCTTCCGGCTTCATTATCAGGCTATTTCGATGGTACCATTTTTATCAGTACTTATGAGTACTTGCTTTAATCGGTTAACTAATTTGAGATATCTAATATACCCGTTACATAAGGATAAGGAGGAGAACTCCCCATTATGGAGTTCTAGTGGCCATCTGCGGTCTTCTTCATCAGTTCCTCTTCACCAAATGTTACTTTCTGAGTGCAAATGATTACATTGTTGATGAAAATACCAAAATCGTTGTATGTATGCCTATAATATTCGCGCGCACGGATGGCGCAGTGGTTGAGCGATTGACTGAAGCGCTGCCTGTCGCGGGTTCGATTCCCGCACGGAACAAATATTTGTATGTCCTACAGACAGTTGTTCCGGCTCTGGGTGTTGTGTATGTGAGTTTATATGTTTGTAAACGCACCCACGATGTAGGCTGAAATTCCTAGTATGGGGAAACGAAAAAAAATATATAAATATATATATATTTGAGGAGTTCCCTCGATTTCTCTAGGATCCCATCATCAGACCCTAACCTGATGACCATGGGACTACCTAGGAAGTATACTCTTTCAAACAAATGTTGAATTTTCCAAATCGGTCCAGGCGGCTTTGAGTAATCGGTAATTTAAAAATAAAACATTCCGACGAATTGAGAACCTAACCGAAATCTTCCTTTTTTTGAAGTCGGTTTTTGTGTACTTTTATTTATCACCGTCATTTTTTAAATATACAGGGTGGAATTTTGTAATGCCACCTGAAGGGAAAGTACTCTTAATAATGTAGATAGAAAATTTTACTCAAAGAAAACATTTTTGAAAAGCCATAAAACGGCATTCAAAGATTTTCGAAAATTCGCTTACCACACCCGGGAATCGAACCGACTAAAATCTTTATAAATTACATCCTGTACTTTTATTGCATCGATCGTTAGGGTCAAATAAAAGGATGTTGAGAGGATGAATGAAAGTCGACTAACGAAAGGTATTTACAAGGCAGACGTGAATGGAAACGCCGGGAGGGGATGCCCTAGAAAGACATACATAGACCTTATAGGTGATGTTCTTCAGAAAGGCCAAGTGCGCAGTACTCATAACCGGCGTGTGTGTATGACTAGATGTATGAATGTGTGTGAAGCAAAAGAAGTATCTAAGGATCGTAGCAGGTGGCTTTCTGTAGTTTCTGCCTACCCCCATGGTAAAAAGGCGTGAGTTTATGTATGTATGTATGTAGAATCTCTCTAACAAACTTGCTAAATTAAATGAAAGGAAAACCATGAGTTTTCGAGTTATAAATGATGTAACCAAGCCGACTTTGTTTTATATTTAAAGAGGTACTAGCTGTGTCCGGCAGCCATATTGCGTAATGAATTCGGCAAGACAAAGGGCAAAGACTATAAAACGCTTTTAGGGTTACATGACGATGCGACTTTGGGGTACTTTTAGAAGTGACGAAACTGTTTGAAAATGCAAATGCGAAAGGTCACCCTATTAACTTTCCGCAGGCTTATTACGTATCTTTTGCAAGAGCAAAACGATAGCGATTTTTGCGCAATAATTGCTCTTCAATACAAAAGTTTTAGAGTTGTTGGCGGATTTTTTTAAAATAAGTGCATTTGACAAACAGCGAGCGTTTAGCAAAAGATTGTGTAGGACCTACCATACCTACACAGCAGGTAATTCCGACTTTTATGACATAAAGCGTTTGATCGCTATCGTTTTGCTCTTGCAAAAGATACGTAATAACCCTGCCGGTTGCATTGTAGATTTGACTGCATTTCAATCAATATAATAAACAGTTCAAAACTACGGACCTACCGTGACGTCCTTCACTTTTTTCTCCATTTTTAACCGACTTACCAAAAATTAGGAGGTTCTATGTTCGACTTTATGTTTGTTTTTTTTTTTTTTTTTGTGTATGTTCACCGATATCTCCGTCAATTGTGGACCGATTTTGTTTTTTTTTTTTGTATGAAAGAGTATATTTCGAAATTGGTCCCATTTTAATTTAGTGAAGGTCTGATGAAGAACTTTGGAGATATACAACAGAACTCTTCAATAAATAACGGCAAAACTCTCGGGATTGCTGCAATCGCATGTCTGTTTATTGTTTATACCATTTCATAACATAACATCACGCCAGTATGCTCTAAAAGGGTACGCAGATCCCTCATTTCACCGGTTATGTTCAAGTTTCATGTTATTCGGGTAATCTATAGGTAAAACTAAAAAGGGAAAAAAGGCAAAAAAATACTACCGACTTCCAAATGAAAAACTAAAAAGTGAAAAATAACTTAATTTTTGGAAGTCGGTGTCCATATCGCAAAAAAATGGAACCTACGAAGGACACCGACTTCCAAAAATCAAGTTATTTTTCACTTTATAGTTTTTCATTTGGAAGTCGGTAGTATCTTTTTGCAAAAAAGTTTTTTTTTGACACGCTCTTTTGAATCCTTAGCCTGGTTACATCCAGTGCTGGGCATGACCCTGTCTTTTCTTTCGCTGACACCTATTTTCACGCTCCTGTGCCTGCAGCCATGATTAACGTGTTCCAATTATGCTTTAACAGGTATTCTTCGTGCTACGCAAGAAGTTCAACCAAGTATCGTTCCTACATGTGTACCATCACTTAGGAATGTGTCTACTTGGATTCGTAGGCACCAAATATGTACCAGGTACCTATGTTATATTTTTATTTTATCTACTCTCCTATCGTAATATTCGAATTATAAACTTCAAAACGAGTTTATATTGACATACTTTATAAACACAATACCGAAATTCAAAAATAGAATATTATTATAACACTTTTTATAAGTGTATTTTTTTTTCTATAACCTACGAACTACGATACAGGTCAAATCCAAGAATTTAATATCACCAAGGAGTTTTGTTTTTTTTTTTATGGATGAGTATGCGGGGCGCGCCATTTTTATAGTACCTATTTTGTATAGTTTTGATTCCAATTTTTATTTGTCTGTGGCAACGCCCGCTTTAGCGCATACGCGGTTAATGCGGTGATGTGCTCGGTTTTGGCGCCTTTCATACGTTTTGATGTACTGAATTTCATGCGTTTTGTAATTTTTTCTTAAAAATGTCTGAACAGTGAATATGAAGAAAATTTGAATCCGCCCGATATTTTATATATTTAGGGACAATAAACAGCCAGAAAAAACAATGTTAACTTCAAAATAATGCTATTTAGTTAAAATAGCGCTAACATATTGCAGCCCAATGCATCATCCGCACATATAATTATGTATTTGGCCATAAGTGCAACTAATTATGTAATGAGCATTATAATTTACAAATTATTAGGTAAGTAACTAAACAAAAACATCGTAAAATTATCAAATCAATAAAAAAATACCTACCTAGCTGATTAACAAAACATTACAATATTAATAACATTAAATTCATGCATCAAATCAATTATTTACACAGTCAGTTTAATAGTTAATTACTCAAATACCATGCGTGCGTCGTCCAAAATGTTTGTTTAAGACCCGCTTAATTATCTAATTAAGCAACTTGTGCCCATTTCCAATAACTTTAGATGATACTTAGGTAATTTATAATTGACGGCATTAAGGGACTACATACCCTTTAGTGCCGTAAAACGGTAACTTTCTAAAGCAACGGCTAGGTTAAAAGATTTGAAAGAAATATATATTTATTATTGAATCATGTACATACATAATTTTGAACTTAACGTTTTTTCGTGTAACTAATACCACAGATTACTTAATAGTTACTACTAATACTACGATACTTGAACTACGATATTTTGTCGCAACTTTTGGAAACGCCTCCAAAGCGACTTGGAAGTTTAAAATATTTTTACACAGAAACATTGATGGCTGGAATTTCTTCATAACTAACATAATAATATTTTTTTAATAATAATTTATTTATTGACACACACACAAGTTACAACAAAGAAACATTTTGCACAACGAGATGACTATGATAAACTTGTAACAAAATTGAAGTGGCAATGGGCCCCAAACTAGGCACAGCCTGTATCTTGGAGGCCCAGAAATTGAGAGTAGGCAGATGGAGTGTTCAGTGTTACACAGCACAAAGTTATTAATTGGGCATTAAAAACAAATTTTAAATTAATATAATAATAAAAGAAAATAAAATAATAATAGTAGGCAAAACCAAAAATTACAAAAATAGTTATAATGAAATGAATAACATTATTCTAATACAATATTCATCTTAAGAAAAAAAAAATAGAATCAGATTAACTAATAGTAATTGAAATTAAGTTTATGATTTTATAAATTTAATAGATAGATTAACATCAAAAGTCAATAAGTAGGGATCAACAATATCATTTAGTGATCAACAAATCAACAAAAAGATGAGTAAGCATCAATCAGTCAAACATAGGAGTAAGTGGAAGGATGAGGAGAGAGTGTAGAGTTATGGTGTGTGTGCGTGTGAGAATGTTGGACACGGGCAGGACAGGGATATGTGCAGTCTTGGTGAGGGTATGTGTCCAGGTGCTGTTATAGTTACATAGCATATGTAAATCAAATAATATTTTGCAAACAAAACTGTTCAAAAGGAGGTTCAATATTGATATTTTGGCATCGAGCGAACACACGGCCAGTACTGCGTTAACATTGGGGCGCCTTAATTGAAGCGCACTGTTGAATTCTGAAAGACACGTTGAGCGATCGACTGCAGCGATAACAAATATTAGTATGGCCTAAATATAGATAGATGTTCCAGATTTGGGTGTTTTAGTATGTCAGTTTAAATTTTTGTAAATGCACCCACAATACAGGACAAATTTGGTGTAGGGCAACGTTGAAAAATAAGTCTCTTTCTACGCACAGCTCAGCCCCATATATATCAAGACTAGATGTGAAAACGGGCATTGGTTACGGCCGTTAGGGTTCTCAAAACGAGAATCTAGGCACTTTTTAAGCGGTAATCCTAAAGACGCACAAAGTTTCTGAACACCTGAATACCAGGGTGGTAAAATATTGAATGAATACATACATACATAAAACTCACTTTTCCCATGGGGGTAGGCAGAAAATACAGAACGCCATCTGCTACGATCCTTACATACTTTTTTTGCTTCACACACATTCATACATCTAGTCATACACACACGCCAGTTATGGTACTGCGCACTTGGCCTTTCTGAAGAACATCACCTATAAGGTCTATGTATGTCTTTCTAGGGCGTCCCCTCCCGGCGTTTCCATTCATGTCTGCCTTGTAAATACATTTCTTTAGTCGCCTTTCATTCATCCTCACAACATGGCCAAACCATCTTAACATACTCTTTTCAATTTTAGTCACTACATCTTCTTTTAAACCACAACGTTGTCTTATTAACTCATTCCTCAATCTATCATTTTAAGTTACACCACACATACTCCACAAGGAGCGCATTTCTACTGCATTAATCCTACTTTCATGTCTTTTTTGCCATACCCAGCCTTCACTTCCATACATAAGTGTAGGCACCAGCACGCTGTAGTGAACGGCGAGTCGAGCTTCCGGAGACATCGGCTTGCTGGTCATTACTGCATGTATAGCATTCACTTTATTCCCTGTATTCACTCTCCTTTCCACATCCTCTTCAATCTTTCCATCCCTTGTTAACATACTGCCCAGATATACAAACTCGTTCACTTGCTCCACACTCTTATCATTTATTTTCACTTCACACTTCGATACATCTTCTTCTCTTTCAAACACCATTACCTTAGTCTTGTTCACATTTATACTCATCCCTTTTAACTTAAAAGCTTCATTCATCACAGTCACCATGTCTTGCAACTGTTCTGCTGACGATGCAAGTAGAACTTGATCATCTGCATAGAGAAGGCATTTGACAGGCAACTCATTCATCCTCAATCCGCACTCATGCTCTTTCAAACCTATCAGACAACTGTCCATGTACAAGTTGAACAGCCACGGTGACGCAACACAGCCCTGTCTAACACCTCTTAAGATGGAAAACCAGTCCTTATACACCCCATTAATCTTAACACAAGCACTGGAATCCCTATATAGAGATATTGATAGAATTTTTACCAAAAATTTTGCCCTTACCATTTTGAGCCCATAGGTCAAAGTGATTATAATTAATTTTACTTCTTATTTATTATTCTTCTTTCTTATTATTTTATGTAGAGGAGAAACGTTCAAAAGTAAAGTCGTTGCTAACCGTATCTTCTAACGTGAACTGAGAAGGAAGTAGAAAGAAAAGAAAGAGTTCAGAAGAAGTAGAAGACACAAACTACTCTTTGGATTGTGTCATCTTCTCGTGAGATCTCCTAGAATACCTACGATTACGATGAACGGGTCTAGACAAAAATATTTGAGATGAATTTATAATAGTTCGGGGAGTAACAAACAACGAATGTAACTGAACTTTAGTTCATTTAAATGTTCATTATTGTGCTTGCGCAAGAGTTGCAGCAATGGTAGTGGCATCGCGTGCACGAAATGGGTCGAATGGCCTAATGCGCCCGCGACGAAGGAAACCACTTGATTGAACGCGCAAGGACTTCTTACAAATATCCTTACAAATTGTTAAATTATTTGGCCATATACGGAATGAATTGGTTGAATTGAAACTCAAAATCCGGTTACTGTGCAAGCTACATATGATTATTTTGATTATTATTATTATTATTTTTTTATTATTTTATTTTTACATTTTATTATTACATATGATTTTGCCGTGACTTTTCCCCTATGAAATGGAATGGAATATCCGTAATCTATCTATCTATTAATTAATTAATAAAGCTGAAGAGTTTGTTTGTTTGAACGCGCAAATCTCAGGAACTACTGGTTGGAATTGAAAAATTATTTTTGTGTTAGATAGTCCATTTATCGAGGAAGGTTATATAACATTACGCTAAGACCAATAGTAGCGGAGCATAAATGAAAAATGATGCAAAAACGGACAGAATTATTCCTTTTTGAGAGCTTCCGTTGCGTGCGCTGCGTAAACGGTTTAAGTTACGCAAATATCATGTAGGCTAGAATTTTTCTTTTTTATAATTTCTAAAAAAATATCCGCAACAGCATACGTCTATCTTTTAAGATTGACTCACTATAACCTTATTTTATAGTAATCAAATTTGCTTATTTGAAGGAGGTTTATCAACATCTTTAATTAATATTATAAAGCTGAAGAGTTTGTTTGTTTGTTTGTAGGGTAGGTAGGGTAGGTAGGGTAGGTAAGGTAGGTAGTTTAGGTAGGGTAGGTAGGACGGGTAGATAGGGTAGGTAAGGTAGGCAGGTAATCCCACCGCACTATTCCCAAACCACTGCAACTCCTGAAAGCCAGAATCAACAGTGGCGACCACCAGAAAAGCGCCGAGGCAATGAAGCTCGACGAAGTCCCGGAGAATGAATTTACCTGTCTTGGATCCCGCAACGAAATTAATCAGAAAAGAATAACGGAGGAGTAGGAAAAATGTAAATTTCGACTTCCCTCCATATCAAGCAGGAGACAGAACAAACAAGGCCAATAGGCACAAAGGGTCATATACAACTGGGATAAGCCCAGTTGCCTAGCACCACGGATAAAAAATTAGCATTAATACATATTAATGGGTCCTAACATTGTGAGCTGTTATATTTGGTTCCAATAATAGGTATGGCAAAAACGCTTGAACGCACGGAAATTTGTTCTAGTTTCCACAAGGTCCGTATAGTAAACAACTCCTGATGGAGCCCGTACATTATTCAACATAATATTACGTTCATTCTGCCAAAGAATACACTCCCATAAGATATGATGTGCAGATTGTACATATTCGCAGTCAGATGTAGAACACTGACATAAAGGCGAGGCAACGAGCTTGAAAGAAAATAATTTACTTTTAAAGTTACCATGGGTAGGTAGTGGTAGGTAGATCGATATTATAGCCAATTGACGGCAGCGAAGCCGCGGGGGTCAGAAAATTTGTAATAAAACGAAAAGGTTACCTACTGCACCAGTTCCTTGGTACTCGCAAATAATGTCTAATGATAATAACGTACAAACAATAAGACTTGGGCCATGCCATACCTAAATTATGCTAGTATTATATTTTCTGTGCCTAATTCACGGGTTAAATAAATCGCAATAGAGCGCAAATCTTTTCCTAAAACTGGTCTCCTTTGTTCCGCAGGCGGTCACGGCGTAATGCTGGGTTTCATAAACTCCTTGGTGCATGCTGTCATGTACTCCTACTACCTGATCTCCATCGTGAGGCCGCAGTGGGTGCGACACTGGTGGAAGAAGTACATCACGCAACTGCAAATTGTAAGTGGAAGTGGTTTATGCGTTCATTCATTACTTGTTTTTTTTCATTTTAAATTAAAAATAATTATCGCAAAATATTTTTTTACAATGCATGTCCTCGAAAAGAGCGGTTTTCCAAGCAGCCAAACTGTGCGGAAAGTGTCACTTTTTTTCACTAGTGCTTTTTACTTTCCTGTATTTTTTTAATTTTTAACTCTAACGTCAGCCCCGACGCATAGAGTTTTTATTATTTGAGAAAAGTTATAAAAACTAGTTATGTACAGATTATCATTCATATAAAAGGTTAAATAAAACTAATACTTTATTTTAGGCATTTTTAATTACTCTAGATTTAGATTTTGATCAATAAATTAATTTTAAATATTCATTAAATATGTTTGGCAGAACGTATATTTTGCTCGTGCCTTTTTGCGTTACGATATGACAGCTATTTGCACATGCGCAGTAGATATGCCTGAGGAACCATTACATAATCTGTGGATATGCTGCGCGCGCTTGAATAAGCCCGCCATTTTATTAATTTCATTTTATATATTTATTTATTTCCTCGCACAATGCATAGTAAAATGTTGTATGATACACGTACGTAAGATGATTTCCGACTTGTGTCGGTTTATCCACTCATCGGAAATCACTTACCTTCCACACTTGTAGCATAAATAACTATTACAATGTATGTCCTCGAAACGAAAGTTTTCCAAGCAGCCAAACTGTGCGGAAAGTGTCACTTTTTGTACTTTTTTATTTTATAACTCCGTCGTCAGCCAGACGCGGGTATGCGGGTATGACAGCTATTTGCACATGCGCAGTAGATATGACCGAGGAACTATTAGTTAATCTGTGGAAATGCAGAGCGCGCTTGAATAAGCCCGCCATTTTATTAATTTCTTGCTTGGTTCAGATATTTTTATTATTTCCTCGCACAATGCATAGTAAAATGTTGTATGATACACGTACGTAAGATGATTCCCGACTCGTGTCGATTATTCACTCATCGGGAAACACCTACATTCCGCACTTGTAGCATAAATAACTATTTCTATAAATTGGCTTCAAATTATAACCGACAGAACATTTTACTTCTAACTACTGGCTGGAGAAGTTTCTGTATATTAGTTAAAGTTCATAGTCCTGAAACCATTATCTACTGTAAGACGTTGTTCATCATCATCTGCCTAGCCTTTTCCCAACTATGTTGGGGTCGGCTTCCAGTCTAACCGGATTCAGCTAAGTACCAGGGTTTTACATGGAGCGACTGCCTATCGGACCTCCACAACCCAGTAACTGGGTAACACGGTACCCCTTGGCTAGACTGGTGTCAGATCTCAAACTTCTGACTACTCGTAACGACTGTCAAAGATCTTCAAATGACAGCCGGGACCAACGGCTTAACGTGCTTTCCGAGGCACGGAGGAAACTCGGTATGTTGCAATGGTCACGCATCCTGTAAGACGTTGTTCGTTTGAGAGAATTATTCAAGGAGGCTCTAAGGTCGGGTTTGAAGAACTTGTATGCTTATGAAGTGTTTTTCTAATTATTATTTGTCTATTACTTTCAGCTGCAGTTCCTCCTCCTGATTCTGCACTTCGGCCACGTTCTGTTCGAGCCCTCGTGTGAATACCCCAAGTGGGTCTCCTTCTTGTTCCTGCCACACAACATATTTATTTTATTTTTGTTCTCAGACTTCTATATCAAAGAATATATTCTAAAGAAAAATAAAAATAAAGCTAAGTAGATAATTAGGCATCATAGGTAGTAAATATATTATTATTATTAAATATACTAGTTATAACGTAGTGATAATGACAAAATAGTTTTATTTTCACACAAGTAAAATGCCAAAATTTAAAAAAACCCCGACATATTTTTATTTCTTGCTATATAATTTATCTAGTACATAGTAGATACGCTTCGATCGGCAATCTATTGAACACGTAATTATGACACGATATCTTCCGAAAACAACCCGATTCAAACAGTAAAACGCCCATAACTTTTGAACGGCTGAACCGATTTTATTCAAACATAGCTAAGAACACTCTCGATTAAGTCACCTTTTAAACAAAAAAAAACTAAATCAAAATCGGTTCACCCGTTTGGACGCTATGATGCCACAGACAGACACACAGATACACAGCAACACACGTGAAACTTATAACACCCCTCTTTTACCGGCGGGACACACACACACATGCACATTTTGATGTCCAAAAAAAAAACGTTGCGTAGGTCCGTATATACCTACCTGCTGACGTAAGTCCCAAAATGTCCACGAAAAATAACATGCAGTGAACAAGCCACAATCAGATGCATTGAGCATGCTAGATGGATCCCCCACTGAATTCTATTTTTTGCTTGAAATCATTTTTTTTTTATTGTCTCGCGCTTGACTGCTATCTCACCTGATGGTAAGCGATGTTGCGGTCGACGGTGGAGCACGCTTGCATAGAAGTAACCTATTCATTCTTGACTTAAAGACCCCTAGATTGTAGCTATCGGGAAACACAGACTCCGGCAGGGAATTCCACTCCTCAGCTGTACGCATAATAGAATATTCCCAAAACGTTTAGTGCGTATAAGTGGGATGTCCACCATGTATCGATGGTTCATCGCCGTACGTCTGGAAGTGCATTGATGAATCGGGCTTGGCGGAATTAGATCATGCAATGCCATCGCACACTCTCCGAAATGCAACCGTTAAAAACTTAATTAAAAAAATCAAAAAACCCGACTGCTTCAAAAGCGAACTAAAAAGTCGTCAACAAGGAAAAAATCATGCTGTGCAGGCGGAGGATACATATTCGCGGGCTGGATGACCAAAATCTGGTGTATCCTCCGCCTATTTGTTCGCTTTTGAAACAGTCGGGTTTTTTGATTTTTTGAATTAAGTTTTTTTTAATAATTAACATATTTTTTTCGATTTAGGTACATTTAAACATATAAGTGTTATATATTTTTGAAATCACCTCTTAATACCCTTTATTTTGATACCCCACACGATGGGCTTGGAAGAAAAAAAAAATTTTGGCTGTGAGGGCCAAATTTTTTTTTTTCTTCCTATTATATGGCACCCAATAGCCGCCATTTTTCTATTTTCCAATTTTAATGTTTCCTATGACACTCGCAGGGTTAAGACGCATCGATTGACGTATGAATCATCAAAATCGGCCAACGCGTTTGGTCTCTGGAACGCCATATAGGAACAAACATACTTACATACATACATAGACAGATAAACACATTACCCTCCTTCGGCAGTCGGGTAAAAACCGACAAGCTGGCAACTCAGTGATGATGTTCAAGGCTCTGGAACTTTGACTTGACCAGTGCCTCATCGCCGATGTTTCGACAATGATGTCATTCATCATGTCATCATTGTCTTAGCCCGCTTTTCGATCGACTCTAGTGCATCAAGCTGGTATTTGGCAGATCCGTCCCAGAGATTAGAACTAAATGAGCTTGATACAAGTTGAGCAGCTGTTCCGGCGTGAAGTAGGTACAAGCGAGGATTCCCAACTTTTTGGAGCCTTTGCCTCAATTTAAGGGTCCAAATTGAGAGTCGATGCCAACGTTACGCCAAGAAGCTCAAGATGTTCCGTTATAGGCACGGTCACATCTCGGAAAGATGGAGCCGGGTGAAATTAGCTCCTTTATTTAGCTCATTTTTCAGTGATTATTTGTGTTGTGCTGTGTCTTTTGTGTGCAGTCGGTAATTACGGTGTTCCACCGGATAAAGAACATTATTTGCACATGGTGTCGAAACTGATGAAAAGGATAATTTGATATATTTGCGGTCATCATTCATCATCATCATTTCAGCCGAAAGACGTCCACTGCTGGACATATTAGGCCTCATATTCACCACATCGACCGATCTCATGCGTCTCGCATCCAGCGCATTCCCGCAACCTTAATCAGGTAGTGGGAGCCAACGCATCGACTTCCGGTTCACAGTCACCATTCCAGAACTTTTCAGCCTCATCGGCCATCTGTTCTGCGAGCATTGTGCCCTGCCCACTGCTACTAAAGTTTCGCAATTATTCGGGCTATGGCACTTATGGGCTAAGTTACACTGGTAACTTTGGTTCTTCTGCGGATATCCCCTCATTTCTGATGCGATCACGCAAGGAAACACCGAGCATAGCTCTCTCCATTGCCCTTTGGGTGACTTTAAGCTTTCTGATAAGGCCCATTGTGAGCGACCACGTCTCGGTCCCATAGGGTATCACTGGCAACACACACTGGTCATACACTTTTGTCTTAAGACACTGCAGTAAAATGACCGAGAAGGTACCGCGAAACTTTCCAAACGCCACCCAGCTGAGTCGGATTCTACGGTGGACCTCTTTCTCGAAGTTATCCCTACCCGACTGGACCGTTTGTCCCAGGTAATAAAATAAATAACAACAGATAATCGAAAAAAATAATCGATAATCGTCTACAACTTCGAGTGTAGAGTCTCCGATATTGATAGGAGTGGGTGTTACATGGGCATTCACCATGACCTAGGTTTTGTCAATGTTCATTTTAAGACCCACTCTTTCGAAAACTTTACTGAGTTCATAGAGCATTGTACTAAGGCCCTCTATGGTCTCAGCCAACCGAAGGTGAGTGATGTATTCGCCATAAATGTTGATGAAGAAATCCTCTAACGCAGCAGTGAACGTCTGCCTATCTCACACCGCCCTGGAGAAGGATATATTATAGGTTTCGAGGTCCGATTTTGAAGAAAGACCGGCATGGTGGCGTTTTGGTACAAACACTTCAACATCTCGATGTACCAGTAGTCGATCTGGCACCGTTGGAGAGACTGCAGTACAGCCCAAGTCTCGATCGAATCGAAGGCTTTCTCGTAGTCCACAAACGCAAAGCAGAGAGGTAGGTATACTCTTCGGTCTTCTGTACAACTGGAATTCGGGAAATCGTCAAATCTGCGCGCGAGACGATTTGTGATGACTCTTAAAAACAACTTCTAGACATGGCTAAGAAGAAAAATGGGCGTAAAGTTCTTCAGCCGGGCAGTGTCGCCCTTCTTAAATAAGAAGCGAACAAAAAAGAAGTAAACAAAAAAAAACATGCTGTGCAGTCGGAGGATAGATATTCGCGGGTGGCTGACCATCTAAGTACTGCTGTAGAACATGGAAATATTGTAAAACCAAACAATTTTTTAAAAGAGTAACCATGGAGTTTCTTGCCGGTTCTTCTCCATAGGAATCGACCAACCCGAACCGTGCACCTTTTGTCGACGTTTTATAAGTGCCCGTGTAGGCCAATGTGATTTTTTTTTATTGATTTTGATTTTGAATCAGATGTATCCTCCGATTGCACAGCATGATTTTCTTCTTGTTTACATATTTTTTGTTCACTTTTTAAGCAGTTGAGTTTTATGATTTTTTGAATTAATTTTTTTATTTATAAGCTTATAATTAACATATTTTTTTGAATTAGGTACATTTAAACATAAAAGTGTTATATATTTTTGAAATCAACTCTTAAAAAAATATTTTTTTGGTAATAATCACGATGGGTTTTTTTAATGTAGCCAGTGACACTCGCAAGGCTAAGACGAATCGATTGACGTAAGAATCATCAAAATCGGCCAACGCGTTTGGTCTCTAGAACGCCACATATGAACAAACATACATATATACATAGACCGATAAACACATAACCCTCCTTCGGCAGTCGGGTAAAAAGAGTACCCTGTACCACCAGCCTGCACGGAATCAAACAGCTTCTGAAGGGCCTTATGGACCGGTTTCCCTCCCGCCTTCAGGAGTTCGGCTGTGATTCCGTCATCGCCCGGTGCCTTGTCGTTTTTAAGCTGTGTCAGAGTTATCCTAATGTCGTACAGGCTGACGTCCGAGATGTCTTCGGTATAGTATCGGGTCAATCTAGCTCTTGGGTCGTTTGCTAGATTCGAAATGGGTTTGCTGATTGGTGTGTACCCATAGCATGTCTCGATCTTCATCAGAAGCTTCGGTTTGGCGGATACGATCCTGCCATCGTTGGTCTTCAGTTTCGTGAGCTGGCTCTGTCCAAGAGCGTCTTTAATATGCTCGGTATTATTTGCGGTCAAATACTCAAAAAAAAAACGTTAGAGTAGGTTTGGTGCATAATGCGCATTTTGCAGAACAAAGTTTATGTTAAGGCCGTACCCTGACCAAAAAATCAGCATGAGATATTAGCATTCCTATTGGCCTAGCGGCACTGGTGGCGCGTGAATTACAGTAGTGAATACGCCCAGATTTTAGAATAAAATCGAATATTGATCTTTTGAAAAAAAATACTTAAAAAGTATTCGTTATCAAATTGTCTATCCATTAGTGTTAGTACAAAAAATAATTAATAAACTCTTTACGAGGAGATGCATGCTATCAATAATTATTTCTCATTTTTATGGTTTTATTGGAAGGAGATTATTGAAACATACCTCTTTAAAAAAAGTAGGTATACTACCATTTTAGAATCAATATTATGTAGAACTTTAATGTATTTATATTAATTGACTAGCTGACCCGGCAAACTTTGTTTTGCCATAAAAATACCAAACATTTATCTACCTTACCTTACACTACCTACCCTACACTACCCTACACTACCCTATACTACCCTACCCTACCATACACTACCCTACCCTACACTACCTTCCCTACCCTACGCTACACTACCCTACCCAACACTACCCTACCCTATCCTACACTACCCTACCCTACACTACCCTACCCTACACTATCCTACACTACCCTAAACTACCCTACACTACCCTACACTACCCTACACTCCCCTACACTACCCTACACTACCCTACACTACCCTACACTACCCTACACTACCCTACACTACCCTACACTACCCTACACTACCCTACACTACCCTACACTACCCTACACTACCCTACACTACCCTACACTACCCTACACTACCCTACACTACCCTACACTACCCTACACTACCCTACACTACCCTACACTACCCTACACTACCCTACACTACCCTACACTACCCTACACTACCCTACACTACCCTACACTACCCTACACTACCCTACACTACCCTACACTACCCTACACTACCCTACACTACCCTACACTACCCTACACTACCCTACACTACCCTACACTACCCTACACTACCCTACACTACCCTACACTACCCTACACTACCCTACACTACCCTACACCACCCTACCCTACGCTACACTACCCTACCCTACACTACACTACCCTACCCTACCCTGCCCTACCCGACACTACCCTTCCCCACACAAAGCAAAAATAGCTTATACAATAGCAATAAAGCTCAAATTGACTCTACGTTTTAGTTAGAAAACTTTTGTATGGGAAAAAGAAAAGGGCAATATTTTTTTTTTCCTGCAATTATTAGAATTTTTCTCCCCGTAAAAACCATCTTTGAACTTCAACGACCATTTAAAAAAAAGAATTGGCCAAATTGGTCCATGCGTTGTTGAGTTATGCGCTTACCAACACATTTTGCGATTCATTTTTATATAGTAGATATTTCTTAAAAAAAATAAACTGTCATGGTCACTAACATTAACATAAGAAACGGGATATTTACCATGTTGACTGTTTGTTGCGAGTTTCCGATATTTCGGTGCTGTTGCAAGCACCATGATCACGGATAAACTGAAGTTCTTGCGGGTGGGTGTTTATGAGGAGACAAATCGGTCTACCCTCTTTCTTGTTCGTTTTTTGCACTCATTACCGCTACTACTGTCACTCACAACTCGATTTTGTTCCCCACTCACGAAACTCTCTGTGTCCGCTCGCGAACTTTTTTCGTCGCTTTCTTTTTTTTTATGTCGGAAACTCGCAACAAACAGTAAACATGGTAATTATCCCGTTTCTAATATTAATTTTATTGCAAAAAAAGAGTAGATAGCTCTTAAAAACTGCACAAAAACGACTAGCGCGGCGTTTTGCTCGGGGAGGTGCCTTAAAATTAATGAATGGAAAACTAAAGGCGGGTATAATCCCGGCCTGTAAGATGGCAAGAGTCGCAGAAGTCGTTTTTTAGGTCACTTTAAAGTAAAGCGGGGCGCGGGGAACGTTCCGAGCGCGCGATTTGTTGGTCACTTGACACAATAAACGATTGTACAATCGCGTCGCGTCCACGTTCCGTTCGCTCTATATGGTGGTTGGCCAGTTTGCACAATATGCGCGAGCAGACCTCCTTAATATAACATCCAAATGTATTAAAACCTACATTTACGAATAAATGTGATTTGATTTAATTTGATTAACCCCCCCCCCCCCCCCCCTACGCAAAAACCTTGCTCAGTTACATGCCGGGGATTATACTATAATTTTACATCAATTAAAAGCCTCGGTAGCCAGGTTAATAATGTCGCAAAAAAAACACATTTATAGTGAGTGCGTTCCGAATCACAACATTGACTGAGCGATCATAGCGCCAAACTGTGTTTTTAAAACGCATTCTACAAGATCGGAACAACCGCCGAACTGCCCAACCAACCAAGGACATCATGACCTTGGTATGGTGGTTGTTCCGACTGTGTAGAAGAAGTTTAAGAGGAAACGGGGGCAGAGAGCGCCGACTGAATTTCCTAAGTAAAAAGTCATAATTCGAGGTTTGGCTCTCGTCTATTTTCTCCTCCAATATTGAACCAATTTAAAAGATATTCACATATTATGTTTTCCTTTTTGATGATACATTGTCTTTAGAAGCACTAGAACCCTCAAAATATGCTCAAAATTGCGTTGTCAACAGAGGCTTAGTACTTATACAAATTTGACAAATATAAATGAAAAAACCGGGCAAGTGCGAGTCGGACTCGCGCACGAAGGGTTCCGTACCATTATCGCAAAAAACGGCAAAAAAAACACGTTTGTTCTAAGGGAGCCCCCCTTAAATATTAATTTTATTCTGTTTTCATAGGATATTGTTGTTGTTATAGCGGCAATAGAAATACATCATCTGTGAAAATTTCAACTGTCTAGCTATCACGGTTCATGAGATACAGCCTGGTGACAGACAGACAGACAGACAGACGGACCGCGGAGTCTTAGTAATAGGGTCCCGTTTTTACCCTTTGGGTACGGAACCCTAAAAAAGAAAACATAGGGACATAGTATATATCTAACTTTACCAGTTTATGGAATATCTTTTAAATTGGTCCAATATTGGAGGAGGAAATAGACGAGAGCCAAACCTCGAATTATGACTTTTTACTTAGGAAATTCAGTCGGCGCTCTCTGCCCATATTTCCTCTTAAAGGTCTTCTACACAGTCGCCCTTTAATCAGTTATCACGTTCATGCCGTTTACAGCGTAGTAACCATTCGGCATGGTTCAATCAGTTCTCATTGTCATTGATCAAAAAATAATCGTTTATCTGACATTTCTTTATAGAACCATAAAATATAAGCTGAATCAGGGTAACATTTCAATTTCTATACAGCTACAAGCTGACACCGCGATCTTCGTTCCACCTGAGACAAATTGAATGTATTTGTGCCATACGGGCGGTCTTATCTTTGATGTGAACAATGGCGCAGTCAATGTTGAGCCGCTGACTTCCTGTACCTTAAGGTTCCGGGTACTGCGTCAGTTCTGAGAAGTGTGGTCAAATGGAAGGCACAATTCTATTGTTGATTATGTGGGTGGAAAAGGTGAAGATAAACGAATACCTATTTAACTTTTGTAACAACTGGCGAACAATACTATAGCTTACCAAAACTAAAATTCAATCAATGCCAAAGTTATGATCGCCCTGTCTGCTATAAAGAATAGCTGCTTTGGACTGTACGAGCGCAGGTTAGGAAATACGATCTCATTGAACATTAGATAGTGCTAACACACGTCCGGATTTGCTCCGGCCGGACCACGGGTTTGTGGGCGGAGTTAGTCCGGCCCGGACCATATCCGAGCTTGTGTAGAGTGGTCCGCCGATCATTATTATTATTAATTGAGTCCGCCTCCGTCCACACAAGCGTGTGTAAGCGAGAAAGAATTTGTGGGTGGAGTTAGTCCGGCCGGACCAAATCCGGACGTGTGTTAACACTATAAATACCAATTGTAATTGTATGAATGCTGTTGCCTGGCTGGAGGCTTACTTCAGTCCCCACAGGAAAGCCCGGTTAAGCAGTAGCCAATCACTTTGATTGAATCTGCTAGACGCCACTTATGAAAAAAATATGAATGCTGTATTCGAATTTTCGAACTGCTATGAAGAACAACTTCAAACTATATTCATCGACGGCTGGAGCCGAACTGTTCTAATGTCAGCTGCGCGAACGGAAAAGCGAACGCAGCGTGGTTTTATATTACTCAATGTACCTACTTACAAAATATTCTGGATTAATCTAGATAATTCACCAAAAAAGTCAGTGCGCGGCAGTGAAGTGAAAGTCAGACAATGCTATCGCAATATATGTTCGCTTAAAAGTGGTTTATTTAAAAATATTACAACAAAAGAAATGCCTACAACAAAGAAAGGTATAGTAAGTCACGGTGGATCTTTGTGTCTCTGAAGTTGGCTACAAGACCCCGCGCAGTTGCTATGTTTGTATCAATGTTGAAGTAGAAGATAGCATTGTATAACTGCCTCTTTCACTCGCTTAAGTTTGGCGCATCGTCCTATCTCGCTTACTCTATGCCGTATACTTGATGACAAACTGTTTCTTGCGCAATGCTTTGCAGAGCCAACTTCAGAGACACAAAGATCCGCTGTAACTCATCCAAGTTTTATTTTCTTTTATTTGAATAAGCCGGTTCGAGTGTATTTGTCTGTGGCATCATAGCTCCGAAACGGATGAACCGATTTTGATTTCGTTGTTTGAAAGGTGACTTTATCGAGAATATTTTTAGCTATGTTTGATAAAAATCGGTTCAGCCGTTCTAAAGATAAAGGTCGTTTTACTGTTTCCATCATCATCTATCATGTTTTCGCAAAATATCGTGTCATAATTACGTGTGAACGATCAATAGTTTGTTAATCGAAGCGTGAACTAGTAACACGTCACGAACAGTATGGAAAAATGTTTCTTTTTCCGATATTTGACATTTTTTTATAATTAAGGCAGAAACATACTTAAGTGACGTGGCGCTTTCTGACTCAGTTGATTTGATGGGCTACGAAACTCGTTGTGTTATGACGTAGGCCGGAACAGAGTCGTTTGATTGGTGGTTCCCACGCCACACCACAACACGGAAGTGTCCGTCTTAAATTCTGCTATTCGGGTTGAGAGACAAATCAAAGATCTTGAATCATATAAGGTGTAATAAAACTATTTTTAAGATATTTTATAAATCTGAAGATACTGGAGTGCCTCCAAAAAATTGAGCACACAGAGGCATATTTTTTACCAATACTATGCTAGTATTAAATTATCTGTGCTAATACTAATAAATAAAAATAAATAGGAATGGTATAACAGATATTAATAATTTAAACAGTTTAAATTATTAATATCTGGTATACCTGGATTACACTGATGGCTACGTAAAACATAATAATAATTAAAAATGTCTCATTAGGTATGATGATTAGGTACATAATTAAAATAAATTGTTAAGAAACTTCACAGTTTTATTGTCAAAAACAAAAGTGAAAAACATAACATAAATAAAACTTAACATGTACCAAACACTAATGGTAAAAGCTCGAAAAAATTACTTGTTGGTAAATCTTAGGATTTACCGTAGTTCGGATTTTACGGTAACTTTAGATTACCATTACTAATTTACTACACACAATAATCCAAACACACAAAGCAAAATGTATATATGCAATGTAACTTTTGACTAGTCGCACACAGTAATAAATTTTAATAACGCTTTGGTCCATGAACAGTGTTATCGCAAGATGGCGTCAATGATGACGACATGCATGACGTGATGACGTCATGAGATCTATTATGTCGTCAGGGCCAATCGGATCGGCTTTTGACGAGTCAATAGCAATTTAGACACGGGGAGGGGGAGTGCGTACCTGTGGCTGTTGCTGTTAGTTTAGTACCTAGTAGTACGACGTAGTACTTGATTGTTGATAGTTGTATTCAGTCGTGTTTCGGAACGCTGCGAGCATTTAAATATATAAAAAAGTACTCTGTGGCCGCGAGTATTGACGTTGACACTGACAGTGACAGATTGCATTTTTGCTGTTTTCAGTTTTGTTGTCTTGTGATTTTCTCTTCGTTTCTCGTTGTGTTTATTTTTGTAAATTAAAGTCTTTGTGTAAAAAGGTGGTAATAATTCAACATTCTACTGTGTGTTTAATTTATGTTTTCATCATGTCGGGGCAAAATAATACTGTCAAACCTGGGTCGGCAGCGTTAGAAAATATGAAGTTGTTGAAACACGAGAGTGCAATATTCAAGGTTCCAAAAGTGCCTAAACGGAAAGAAAAAAGAAAAGCTCAAGTTTTAGATGAAGATCTGTACGTTGAGGTAAGTGTATAAATAGTTCCCTGAGAAAACAACTGACTAACATAGCTATCTAATTGTATATATTAGCATTTGATCATGGTAGTCACAATTGCTAAAAAGGCCTGTCTGACAAAATGTCCGACAGACTTATTATAATACATTATCATATTAACCACTAACTCGTCATATACAGAAGAGATTATCAATAATTAATTTGAATAAATAATGAACATTGTAATGTAGCATTGAAGTACACACTCATAAAGAAAGGGGCATGGGCAGCTTTTACAATGTTGTAAAAATAATTTCCAAAAAATCCCTTAGGTATCTATAGATTGTAAGCAAATCCTGTTTCTTTCAATTTCAATAGCCTTTTTATGCTGTAACTTCACTCTTGTGCAAACTGTTGTATTCTCTTTTCCTGAGTTTTAATGTATCTTGGAGTTCAGTTTGTCATTTGTAACTCTTCTCCAGTTTTGATCTGAGTTCCTCCTCCCACCTGCTGTGTTGTCAACCTCTATTTTGTTTACCATTTTGTCAGAATTTGGCTACGGAACATTACCTGCCCGTGTGCATTTCATTTGGTCTATCTTAGGTACCATCCTCACTAGGTCAGTACGTTTCACTTGCTTGGTAAGGAAACTGTACCAAAACTATTCAGTCAGAGAGGCGCCTGAGTCATTTCAGTACAGATTCTTAACCGAGTTCATTGTGATGTATACCTTCCTACATCTAGGTAGTATCTTAATTCCCAGCATGCTTGCCTTCATAGTTCTCTGACCCCAAGATCTGAGTGCCCAAGTTTTGCATCCATAATAAAATTAAGGCATGGGAGGATTCAGGTTTTACCTGTGCTTAATATTAATACTGAGATCTGTTGTGAACATTATCGTTTTCAATCCATTGGCTATTCTTATTTTGTTTTATTTGGTAGGTAAATCGGTTTGAGAGATTATTTGTCCCAGTTATATGTTCTAGGGTTTTAGACCAGGGTACCCGGGTGTGAATACCCAGATATTTAAGCGTTTTGAAAAAAGGGGATTATGTGACGAACATTTCGAAAATAATATACTGCATTGTTTGCCGTGTTGTGCTTATTTATGATGACTGTAATAATAAAAAAAATAAAATTAGATAGGGAGTTCATTTTCTCATAAAAATCTAATATAAAAGACTAATTTCAATACAAGACATTCTATTTGTATTAATTATCTTTTCTAGTTGCGGAGTCTATCTAAAAATATTCTCAGATTATTATATTTTATTTTTAATATATGTTTTTTTTATTGATTAGGACTATTGTCACTAATTTCAGCCATCACTCATGACACGCAAATTCGATGCCTAGAACAGATTATTTTACTTTAAATAAGCTATAAATAGGCTACACGGAAGAAGCACTTTTATTGTTCTGTTATGTCATCATTTTAAAGAAGGACATAATCTTATTTTCAATTATTTAACCAACAGCCCAAAAATCAATTGGTATGTATTAACTTATTTGACCGATATGATTTTTGGATGATTTTTTAAAAATCTTTTTGATTTCTTCCAATAAATGAAGGCAAATCTCTCGGGATTGCTGCAATTGCATAAATGTTGTAAATTACTATAAAAAGTGGAAAATAACCAGAAACACCGCATTCCGGAATTTAAGTTATTTTTCACTTTATAGTGTTTATATTTGGTAGCCAGTGGAATATTTTGTAAAAAGTTTTTTAAATATTATATTCATAATAATTAAGCAGAACACAATAAATTAACACAGGTAACTGAAAAAAGCGATACCCGGGTATGAAATAACTCTGGGTAGACTGCTCTCCAGAGAGCAGTGTTGGCTTAGTGGTGTTGTCCCCGACTTATAAGTTACAGGTCGTGGGTTCAAACCCAGGCAGGCGCTTTACTTTGTGTAAATGATTTCACCACCACCACTCTCAAAAAGGTGAAGGAAAACATCGTGAAGAAACCGGCATGTCCTAGAAACAAAAAAATCGAATACATGCGACACCCGCATTGGGCCCGCGTGGTGTATTACGGCCCATTCCCTCCTACAGAGAGGAGGCCTGTGTCCCAGCAGCAGGAACATTAAATCGGCTGGTCATGATGGACGTCCCTGGTGTATAGTAGTCTTCTTTTGAGCATTTATTGTTATGCTGCATAGTCGAGCTACTTATAATGTATATTTGCTTCCTCTCTTTTCCAGTTTTCCAATAAGTAAGTTGATTTTAGAGTGATGTTGTTTCATATAGCCATTCCATACATTTCAACAATTTCTCCAATCCACTTGTTATTTAAAATTTTCTTTGAAGATGCTATTTGTTTGGTGGTGATTTTTATTCCTCTAGTAGGAGATCTATTAATAGTTATCCATTATTACTTCTCAATCCATGGCCGAGTTCTGCCAATACATAAATATTCATATTTATGTTGTCTAATGTGCTATAATATTCACAACGGATCTTTGTGTGTCGAATTGGCTGTAAGAGCCTGCGCAGTAGCTATTTTTGTGTCAATATTTAAAGTGAAGATAGATTTGTATAACTGTCTCTTTCACTCGCTTACGTTTTTCGCATCATCCTATCTCGCTTACTCTATGTAGTTGAACTGTTTCTTGCGCAATAGTTGACAGAGCCAACTTCCGAGACACAAACATCCGCTGTGAATATTATACTTGCACATTGAAATGATTTGGGATAAGGTGTTTAAGAAGGATTTCAGAAAACTGATTATTACATTAATGCAATTTATTGAATTAATAAAAATATAAACATTTCTATTGTTTCAGGGCATTGCAAAAATTATTCAGAGAGATTTTTTTCCTGATTTGGAAAAACTGAAAGCTCAGAATGAATTCTTAGAAGCAACAGAGAACAAAGATTATGCGCGACTCAGAGAACTGACGAGGAAGTACAGTGGCCAGAGACCACCTACAGAACCTTGTAAGTACATTAAGTAGGAAACCATTGTTATATTTGTCAATAGATTCATTTCTTTTCATTTTATTAATAGTTGATCCATTTAAGAAATTTTAATGGTATCAGATCCCATACAAAGAAACCGTGCCGACATTCTATACTGTCTATACTGATAATTTTTTGTACATCGATCGCGTTCGGTTCCGATCCGTTCCTTTCCACGGATATAGATGGTGAACGGAACCGAACCCGATCGATTTACAAAAAATAATTAGCATAATCAGATGAAAAACGCTAGTTACGTCGGCACGGTTTCTTTGTATGGGATGAGGCATCTGTATGCTAGTATTATATTATCTGTGAATGATATACAGATTCATATCAAATTAATTCACTTGTACAAAGTTTTGCTAATTTACTCTGTATAATTCCAAAATTATCTTCATGATCAATTAAAAATTTATTCCAAATTCAGAAAGCACATGAAAAATGCAGGAGACTTATAACACATTTTCTTTCAGATAACTCCCCAGCCACATTTGACACACCTCACCTGGACAGACCATTCTCCCCGGCAGCACCCACAACAAGAAGTAGCCGGCCGGACTCGGACACAGAATCTGTCACATCAGAGAGAACTAGAGATATCACAGACAATCTTTCTTTAGGTATGCATATTGCCTTACTAAACTATTACCTTTTATAAAAAAAAACTTCAAGAATAGTAATGCTGTTGGTTTTTTTAACCGACTTCGCAAAAAGGAGGAGGTTATCAATTCGACTGTATTTTTTTGTTTGTTACTGCAGAACTTTTTATTGTGTGAACCGATTTGGATTTTTCTTTTTTTAATTGAACGCTGGTGCTTGTCATATGGTCCCATTTAATTTTCATCAAGATCTGATGAAGAACTTCGGAATCAGAACTCTTCAATAAATGACGGCAAATCACTCGGGATTGCTGCAATCGCATGTCTGTTTATTGTTTACACCATTTCATAACATAACATCACACTGGTACGCTCTAAAGGGGTACGCAGGTGTGAACAGTGCACCCTGGTATACTCTCATTCCACAGTTTTGTTTAAGTTTCATGTTAATAATTAATCTATTCTGGGCTTTGGGCATTATAGGTAGCTAGCCTTTAAAACTGGTCCATTATGTACCACAACTAAAAAGTGAAAATAAAAAACTTTTTTACAAAAATTATAACCGACTTCCAAACAAAAACACTTCAAAGTGAAAAATAACTTAAATTTCGGAAGTCGGTGTCAATAATTGACAAGTAAAATTTCAAAATATTAAAAACCCCCGACACATTTATCTTGCGAAAACACCCCGATTCAAACAGTAAAATGCCCATAACTTTTGAACGGCTGAACCGATTTTATTCAATCATAGCTAAGAACACGCTCGACAAAATCACCTTTCAAACATAAAAATCTAAATCAAAATCGGTTCATCCATTTAGGCGCTATGATGCCACAGACAGACACACATACACATCAACACACGTGAAACTTATAACACCCCTCTTTTCCCGGCGGGGCCGCGGGGGTTAAAAAACGAAGAAACGAAAACAGGAACACCGACTTCCGAAATTGAAGTTATTTTTCACTTTGAAGTGTTTTTGTTTGGAAGTCGGTTGTAATTTTTAACTTGGAATTTTATTAAGTAACGATTTTTTTGGAAGCTATAAGTTATTGCGATTTGATTTAATTAGGAGTATAATAATCAAATGTGTCTTGACCAGTGCACTCCAGATAGTTTCAAGAAACTTTGCTACCATCGGACCCTGCTTTGCTGTGACCTTTTTACTATAACTAGAAAAAATATCTTCTCCTTTAAGAGGGGACTCTAGTGAGACTTTCTCCATACAAACACATTCTGCTGTTTTCTTCGTGGATAATGCCTCTAGAGCAATGATTTTTTTCCATAAAATCTAGGTCTAATTAATACGTGCCTGTATCATTTCCTTTTTTCCAAAACATAATCACAAAAAGAAATATGACAATCCAAAAATCCGACAAAATGCCCGTTTTACCGCCATGTTCAGAAGACTTTCAGACAAAATTTATAAGTTTTTAACAAAAAAGGAAATGATAGGAGCATAGATATACTTTTCCTCTAAATTTTGATATAAGAATTAGATCAAACCAGTTTTCATGAAGAAAACAGCAGAATACGAAACGTCTTTTAGTCAAAGTTTTTGTAGGTAAAATCAGCCTGAGCTGCAGTTGTCCCTTTCGCACTTTACGGGGTGAGGTTGGAGGTGACGCGACGGCAATAGTTTCTTCAAATAACTATTTTTCAAATTCCTGTTGAGTCCGCTCTTAATCTACTAATGAATTAATACTGTCTATTTTACTAGTCTCATCATCATCTTCCTGCCCTTGTCCCATGTTACTTGGGGTCGGCACAACACGTTTTCTTCTTCCACACCATCCTGTCCCCCGTCACTCCATCACTGACGCCCTTTTCCTTCATATCACTCCTCACACAGTCCATCCATCTCTTCTTTGGCCGTCCCCTCCCTCTCCATCCATCCACATCTATATTCATAACTCTTTTAGTAACATGCGTTTCATCCCTCCTCATCACATGACCATACCAGGACAAACGGTTTCCTTTCAACTTTTCTGTTACTGGCGCCACTTTAAAACTTCCTCTAATATACTCATTTCTCACTTTATCCATTCTCGTCACTCCGCACATCCATCTCAACATTATCATCTCTGTTACATGCAATCTCTTTTCATCAATCTTCACAGCCCAACAATCTGATCCATACAGTACGACAGGTCTAATCACGGACTTGTAAACCAGAGCAAAACGCCGCGCAAGCCGTTTTTCGTGCTGTGTTTAGGAGCTATCTACTCGTTATTTAAAAAGAAATATCAACTAATAAAAATACATTAAATTTCTACATATTATTGATTCTAAAATGGTCGTATACTTTTTTAGGGTTCCGTAGCCAAATGGCAAAAAACGGAACCCTTATAGATTCGTCATGTCTGTCTGTCTGTCTGTGTGTCTGTATGTCTGTCTGTCTGTCCGTCCGTATGTCACAGCCACTTTTTTACGAAACTATAAGAACTATGCTGTTGAAACTTGGTAAGTAGATGTATTCTGTGAACCGCATTAAGATTTTCACACAAAAATAATAATAAAACAATAAATTTTGGGGGTTCCCATACTTGAAACTAAAACTAAAATATTTTTTTTCATCAAACCCATACGTGTGGGGTATTTATGGATAGGTCTTCAAAAATGATATAGAGGTTTCTAATATCATTTTTTTCTAAACTGAATAGTTTGCGCGAGAGACTCTTCCAAAGTGGTAAAATGTGTGTGTCCCCCCTGTAACTTCTAAAATAAGAGAATGATAAAACTGAAAAAAATATATGATGTACATTACTATGTAAACTGCCAGCGAAAATTGGTTTGAACGAGATCTAGTCAGTAGTTTTTTTTTAATACGTCATAAATCGTAAAACGCAATTTACCAAGTACGGAACCCTTCGTGCGCGAGTCCGACTCGCACTTGGCCGGTTTTTTAAAGAGGTTTCTCTAACCTCCTTCCAACAAACCATAAAAATGAGAAATAATTATTGATAGCATGCATCTCCTCGTAAAGTGTTCATTAATTATTTTTTGTACTAACACTAATTGATAGGCAATTTAATAACGAAAATTTAAGTCGTATTTTTTTTTCAAAAGACTAAAATTCGATTTTATTCTTAAATCTGGGCGTATTCACTACTCTAATTCATGCGCTACCCGTTAGGCCAATAGGAATGCTTATATCTCATGCTGATTTTTTGGTCAGGGTACCGCCTTAACCGCACGGATGCCCCACAAATCCTTGGGTCGCAAGTTGTTCCAGTGACCTGTCGCATCAATCCCGAGTTGATTTACTAGTCTATACGGGTTAAAATAGAGCTTATTAATAATAATTTGTCTATATTACAGATGCCTACCTATCCTCTCACACAAGCGAAGACAACGCGAGCTATGACCGCGTCATCGCGCTGGAGAACAAGAAGCGAGCTGCTAAGCTGGCGACACAGCTGCAGTCGGAGGTGACGTCACTGGCTATCGCGGACGCGGCGCTTGCGCTGCCTTCTATCGAACAACAGGCGGACCAGACTGAGAGACCTCATGAGGTAAGATGAAGTTCTCTTCTAAGTTTGTTTTTACCCGGCTGCAAGGAAAGGGGGTTGTTTGCGCGTACCTTGTATGTATGTAATATTCTTTATTACCTCGTATCTTTCAAACCACTTGACGGATTTTTATAATTAAGACATCGTTAGATAGGTCTTCGCCGCCCAAGTGTTCTTAGAAAAGTGCCGTTAAAAACATGGCGGAATTTGAGCGCCATTTTGTAGGGGTTGCGTTTTTTTTTCATCGAAACCCATCGAGTAGGGTATCAAAATGAAGGGTTTTTAGAGGTGATTACAAAAATATATACCACTTATATGTTTAAAAGACATTCGAAAAAAAAAGTATAACCAAAAAGTTGTAAATAAAAAAAGAAGAAAATCATGCTATATATACTGATAGCGGTATTAGCACAGAAAATGAGAATAGTTTTATGCATACCTATAATAAATATCCAGAAACTTCAACTCAACTCAGCATATTATCCTTCCATTATATTAAGTATATTTTTAATACGTTTACTAATTGTTTTAATTCAAATTTAATTATTTAAAATAATTAAACCTCAAGTAAAATTTAAAAAACCCCCGACACATTTTTATTTCATGCTACATAATTTATCTACTACATAGTAGATACGCTTCGATCGGCAATAAACACCTCGATTCAAACAGTAAAAAGCCCATAACTTTAAAAACCGATTTAATTAAAACATAGCTAAGAACACTCTCGACAAAATCACCTTTCAAACAAAAAAAAACTAAATGTACATAGAGCTATGATGCCACAGACAGACACGAAGATACACAGCAACACACACACGTGAAACTTATAACATCCCACTTTTTCCGTCAGGGGTTAAAAATCCAAATGAATATACTGTTTTCTATCCTTATTAATATACAAGCTGACCCGGCAAACATTGTTTTGCCATAAAAGTAACAAAACACCAAACATTATTTTTTTAAATTCATTGTACTTTTAATCTATCTATCCTACCAACCCTACCCTACCTACTCTACCACCTACCCTACCCTACCTACTCTACACACCTACCCTACCCTACCTACTCTTCACACCTACCCTACCCTACCTACTCTACCCACCTACCATACCCTACCTACCTACCCTATCCAACCTACCATATTTTAAATTTTTTTCCTTGTATTCTGGCGAACATAACAAAAAAAATTTTATTCAAATCGGTCCAGATTTTTTTGAGTTTTAGCGAGACTAACGAACTGCAATTGATTTATTTATTTATACTTTATTATACACCAAGAGAAAAATAATTCAAAAAGACATCTTATAACTAAAACAAACATACAACAAGCGGCCTTATCGCGATTCGCGATCTCTTCCAGGCAACCAAGAATGGAAAGTGACAGCCTGGACACAATATGGGGTTGCACTTGGTGCAAAATTAAAAAAATATAATTAATTTATTAAGAAAGTAGGTACGAAATACAAAATACAAAAATACATAAGATATAATAGATACATAAATACATACATATAACTTATATATCAATCTGCCTAGCCTTTTCCCAACTGTGTTGGGGTCCAGTCTAACCGGATTCAGCTAAGTACCAGCGTTTTACATGGAGCGACTGCCTATCTGACCTCCACAACTCAGTAACTGGGTAACACGATACCCCTTGGCAAGACTGGTGTCAGATCTCAAGCTTCTGACTACCCGTAACGACTGTCGAAGATCTTCAAATGACAGCCGGGACCAACGGCTTAACGTGCTTTCCGAGGCACGGAGGAAACTCGCTATGTTGAAATGGTCACCCATCCACGGACCGACCTCGTCAAGCGTTGCTTAACCTTGATGATCGACCCGTGCGGCTTTTATTATTTAGCCACGAGCTCCTATATAACTTATATACAGACAAGAAAACAATTCAGCTTATATAAGATTATGATCACAGTAACAAGTAGTGCTCCTTCACAAGTCGCTTAAAAACAGGCAGTGATTGCGCGCGCTTTATATTCACAGGCAATGCATTCCATAGACGAGTGGCTTGGCCAGTAAAAGATTTGTTTTGATTTTTATATATATATAGAGAGATATACAGCAAAATTGTGCCCAATCCAATTTTTTATTAACTCAGAACAGCAAATTCTTTTGCCGATTACTTGATCATTAAACTTATTTCAAATTCTAGTTGGACACATGGCGCTACACGGCGAAGAACTACATAATGTACGTCCCGGACGGCGCAGCCTCCCAGCCGGCGCCCCCGAAGCCCGAGCTGGTGCACCACAACACGCGCCTCAAGGCCGAGCCCTTCGACCACGTCAAGAACAAGGAGGCCATCAGCGCTATTGCTAGGAGTCAGGTATGAATCAAATAGTCTTCTTTACGGTTTTATTAGTCCTTAATATTTAGTCTACCACATCATCGCTTACCATCAGGTAATTATTATTTTTGAGTCAAAGGTAATTCAATAAGCTTTAGAGAAGCCTACCTACCCTATGATGAAATGTTCTCAGGATTTTGTGAGACAATATGCACTGTGCTGAAGATTAGATAGAACCATTAAGTTTTTTGATGATACCTGCACCTTTAGACAATCTACAATCGATAATGCTAGTAGAAATAGTTATTTATGATACAAGTGCGGAAGGTTGACACGAGTCGGAAATCATCTTACGTACGTGTATCATACAACATTTACTATGCATTGTGCGAGGAAATAAATAAATTAATAAAATGAAATTAATAAAATGGCGGGCTTATTCAAGCGCGTTCAGCATATCCACAGATTAACTAATAGTTCCTCGGGCATATCTACTGCGCATGTGCGAATAGCTGTCACATCGTAACGCAATAAGGCACGAGCAAAATATACGTTCTGCCAAACATATTTAATGAATATTTAAAATTAATTAATTGATCAAAATCTAAATCTAGAGTAATTAAAACGCCTAAAATAAAGTATTAGTTTTATTTTACCTTTTATATGAATGATAATCTGTACATAACTAATTTTTAAAACTTTTCTCAAATAATAAAAACTCTATGCGTCGGGCTGACGTTGGAGTTAAAAATTAAAAAGTACAGGAAAGTAAAAAGCACTAGTGAAAAAAAGTGACACTTTCCGCACAGTTTGGCTGCTTGGAAAACCGCTCTTTTCGAGGACATGCATTGTAATAGTTATTTATGATACAAGTGCGGAAGGTAGGTGATTTCCGATGAGTGGCATTTTTATTCACGAGCGAGCGAAGCGAGTGAGTGGATAAATCGACACAAGTCGGAAATCATCTTACGTACGTGTATCATACAACATTTTACTATGCATTGTGCGAGGAAATAAATAAATTAATAAAATGAAATTAATAAAATGGCGGGCTCATTCAAGCGCGTTCAGCATATCCACAGATTAACTAATAGTTCCTCGGGTATATCTACTGCGCATGTGCGAATAGCTGTCACATGGTAACGCAATAAGGCACGAGCAAAATATACATTCTGCCAAACATATTTAATGAATATTTAAAATTAATTTATTGATCAAAATCTAAATCTAGAGTAATTAAAAACGCCTAAAATAAAGTATTAGTTTTATTTTACCTTTTATATGAATGATGATAATCTGTACATAACTAATTTTTAAAACTTTTCTCAAATAATACAAACTCTATGCGTCGGGTTGACGTTGGAGTCAAAAATTAAAAAAGTACAGGAAAGTAAAAAGCACTAGTGAAAAAAAGTGACACTTTCCGCACAGTTTGGCTGCTTGGAAAACCGCTCTTTTCGAGGACATGCATTGTAAACGAATTAATGTATGATCTGAACGTTAAGTCACGTGGTCAAACCATACAAATAGAAGGCGTTAACGATTGTAGAAGAGATTCGATACGAAACGTTTGTAACTTGGCTGAGGCATTATCAGATAATGCCTTCTGTTTGCTACTTTATTCTTAGGGTTCCGTACCCAAAGGGTAAAAACGGGACCCTATTACTAAGACTCCGCGATCTGTCTGTCTGTCTGTCCGTCTGTCACCAGGCTGTATCTCATGAACCGTGATAGCTAGGCAGTTGAAATTTTCACAGATGATGTATTTCTGTTGCCGCTATAACAACAAATACTAAGAACAGAATAAAATTAATATTTTAGTGGGGTTCCCATACAAAACACGTGTTTTTTTTTGCGAGAATAATACGGAACCCATCGTGCGCGAGTCCGACTCGCACTTGGCCAGTTTTTTTGTATTATAATATTGATAATATGTAGTTGTGTTGTGGAGTGGCGATCACGCAACGTATCGGTCATCCAAAAAAAGCTATCCACAATGTGGCTCGATGACCAGCAGCCTAATTGTGTAAGTGAATTCGCCAAAGGAAACAATCTGGTTCTTTCTCAAAAACACACACATACACAAAAAAGTTGAATCTTTATTCGACTTTTTTGTGTATGTGTGTGTTTTTGTTTCGTTCGATTCGATTCGTTATGGAGACATGTCCAACAATGGCAGTTCTTGGATAATTAGTTTCTCCTTATTTCGTTCCCATAGTAACAGCCGGCATTATTCCCAGGATGCAAGCGTGACCGGCAAGATAGGCGTGGACGGAGTGAGCATATCCAGCGAGAAGGTCGGCGACGCGTACTCGCTGGTGGGCACGCCGTCCCCGCGCCCCGGCGAGGGGCCCGACCGCTCGCCGCTCATGACGTGGGGAGAGATAGAGGGCACACCCTTCAGGCTGGATGGGGGAGACACACCGCTGCCGGCGTAAGTATACACTAATACCTAAATATGTCCATAATATACTTAAGGTTCCCCTAGTCGACGGCACGAACTATTTTGTGCGCGAGGTTACAATGCATGCTGTCTCATCCGACAACACGTGCGAAAGAGATAGATGCTGTGATGAGCAGTAAGAAGCTAGTTCGTGTATGAATTAGCACTTTTGCAAATTTGTATCGAAATGGATGATGATTTAGGACGAAAACGAGCGTGCGAAAGAACAATGGCAGGTGCCCATACATTTTTTTAGCTGAGATTAAATTCCTACGTCTTTAAATGAAAAATATCTGGTTTAACTCAGGGTGATGTTCTGAATTAGTTTGTGCAAGAATTTTTGTTCGAAAATGTCGAGAATAATAGATATTCAGTCATAAACTTTTGTAGGTTATGTCTGGGTAACTTTTAATAATGTGTTTAATAGGTAAGATTATTCAATTTCGTGGAAGTAAAAGGGGAATATCGTATTAGCATTTCCCTTACCTAGTTATTTCAGCATGAAATGTATAATATACTCTTTGGAAAGAGTATATTTATTTAAACTAAGCGACTTTGACGTTTATCAAAAGGTCGTCGTCCTCGTCAACAACCAAGCTATATTTTTTAAACTTGGATACTAGTCTTTTTGCTAATCATTAATTAAAAGTAATTCATTTATTTCTACTGCACTACTATATTCTTACCTACCTGCGAGGAACATCTATACTTAGACATAAACTGTATTGTTAACTTACTTACTGCAATAAATACATTAATTATATTATTAATTAATATAGTTACTACTTGTCACTTAGCAGATAAAATATATAATGGCAACACTAAGCTAAAGAAATTAACTAAAAAATCAAATAACTTTTTATTTATTATGATTTTTTTTTATCCGTTTTGAACCAGCCCAATAATATATTTAAAAAATGTAGACAATTAATAGAACGTCTTTCGTATATAACTCCCTTTCAGAAGCTCAAATTTAAGTCAGCTAAAATCTCGCCATTGTTCTTTTATAAACTTAAATTTTATCGACAGGGAGGGAAAAATGTTAATTTTAGTTCCAAGAATTTAGTCGTACTAAACATATTCGTTTCTGCTATAGTGTGGGTGCGGGTGCAGCATACCGCATGCTGGAAGCTGGCGCGCGGGAGCGCATCGCGCTGCAGCTGGCCGAGCAGGTGGCCAGGAGGCGACGACCTACTACTCCCAGAGTTGCGCCGCCTACACCCAGGTATTTATCTGTTTATTCCATCATCCGTCGATTCAATAGATTTAAAATACCATTTATACCATTCCCCCTCTAAAAAGCTTATTTTATTCACTGAAAACAGTGAATAAAAAGCACTTTTAATCACTGTTTTGGAGTTTGAATTTGGAACACACCAATGTATTAGACGTCCATCTCAATGCTATGTAACCTCCTTGCGCCTCCTTGCGCAAAAAATACTCGATACAAACTTCTTGTGCAGAGAATATTCGACATTTAAACTCCCTCGATTTTAATTTTGAGTTTTTTTAATATTTAGGATTTTAATAATGATTTTGATTTTAGTGTAGGATATTTATTTGGATTGTAATTCTAATATTAATTGCAATGGTGTTTAATTAATTATAATTATGTAACGTAACGGAGGTGGACACTGGCCCCTGAAACACAGGTGCTGATACCTAGGTCAGGGGTCAGAGTTTTACATTTTTTATAAATTTTGAAGGATTTAAACCATTTATTTATTACTTGTAATATTCCTTGTGCTTTTCGCTTAGATCTTTCTTTTTCTCGAAGTCATGGTATAAAATATAGTATGCAACTCTTAAATAAAACGGATTTATATCGAGGGCCATGAATCACTCGCGTCACTCATGATTCTAACACTTGAATCACTCGCTATGCTCGCGATTCAATCATCATGAATCACTCCCTACGGTCGTGATTGAGTCGTTAGAATCCTTCACTTGCTCGTGATTCATCTATGGCCCTCGCTTTAAATCCGTCTTTTATTCACTAGTTGCATAATATACTATTTTCGATTAAGTTTCTTTCTTTAAAAAAAAAATCGTTGCTCCACACTAGGAATTTCTGCCTGTATCGTGGGTGCGACAAATATATGAAATCACATACACAACACCCAGAGCCGGAATAACTATCTGTAGGTCATACAAATTATTTCATCTACAGTTTAAAATTTCAAGTGTGCCGATGTTGCAATTTTAATTATTAATCTCTCTACTTTATATGTTGTAAAAGTTTAGTAGTCTGCTGGTTAAGATGTAACCCACGATTGCCCGTCAATCATTGTAATTTGAACCTTAAGCTGTTGGCATAAGACCTACATATTATTATTTTTTTAATGTAATTTTAATGTTAATACAGTTTCAGGTCAAACACGGAGCGTCTAGCCAGCATGTCCCCCGCAGCACGGAAGTTAGCAGCCAAACACTTACTGTCTCCGCGGCTGAAGCTGACGCCCAACGATATGGGCATCCTGGCGCACGCGAGTCCGCGCCGCAGCCCCGCCCTGCGCAGCCCCCGTGCTCTCGTAGCCCCCCGGGCTTCGCCCCGCACGCCCCGCAGCCCCCGCACTGGGCGCACTCCCCGCGCCGCCACCAACAACAACGTCGGCGTCACAGAAGACCTCACAGATAATTTACTACAGATCAATGTCGCCAAGCGCAGTAGGCTAAAAGCTCAAGATTTCTTTAGTTCTCAATAAATAGCTTTAAGGTTAAATTATGTTTTTTATTTATAACCTGTCCCTAATATCTTGATAAATAGATAAGTACAGTACAAACATTTTCTTAAAGGTCCTTCGGCAAACTTCGTGTTTCGTCAGTCGTCGGATTTCTATCAGTTGTACTTGGAAGTACTCTTTTAACTTTTTTTTTTTTTTTGGAAATTATGAGGAAAGCTGCTATTTTTACAGCTGGAAATCAAAACAAAACAACGATAAAGTACTAAGTTCTGAATTCAAATAATTATACACGATTAATCTAATAATTGATGGACATGGCAATAAGCATTCGTTTGTATTCGGCAATGCGATTATTGCCGAGGGACATTAAGGAAATAGTTGTACTGTACACATTTCACACACATCACATATCACTTTTCAACACTTATACAGGATGGAATTTTGAAATGCCACCTGAACGGAAAATACTCTTAATATTGTAGATAGAAAATTTTACTCGAAGAAAACATTCCTTTATTTTTGAAAAGAAAGACAACTGCATTAATTTAGCAAGTTTGTTAGAGTTTGGACATGGCTAAACAATTGCCCTTAGCATGAATAGAAATTTCTAATTAGCTCGTAACATTCAAATATTCCTTAATGAATTACTACAGTTTTATTTTTCTTCTAGAACTTTCGTGAATTAATCAAATAATTAAAAGTTTTTTCATGGTTTTGTTTGACAAAACGAACATAAGATTCCGTTCGACGAAAAATTGTAGTCAATAAACCTACTTATTCCTTTACAAGTTTTTATACCTATTTAGATCGTATTTTTTTTATTGATTCTTTATGTTTGATTATTTACTTAAATGTTTATACATTGCTAGGGCAGTCGTACATACTTTATTTAGCCATGTCCTTTCATCCTTATAATTGACCATAGCGATCGATGCAATTAAATACAGGGTGTAATTTTTTAGATTTTAGTCGGTTCTATTCCCCGGCGTGGCAAGCGAATTTTCTGCAGTTTTCTTTCTTTTCAAATATAAAGGAATGTTTTACACATTTCACACACATCACATATCACTTTTCAACACTTATACAGGATGGAATTTTGAAATGCCACCTGAACGGAAAATACTCTTAATATTGTAGATAGAAAATTTTACTTGAAGAAAACATTCCTTTATTTTTGAAAAGAAAGACAACTGCATTAATTTAGCAAGTTTGTTAGAGTTTGGACATGGCTAAACAATTGCCCTTAGCATGAATAGAAATTTCTAATTAGCTCGTAACATTCAAATATTCCTTAATGAATTACTACAGTTTTATTTTTCTTCTAGAACTTTCGTGAATTAATCAAATAATTAAAAGTTTTTTCATGGTTTTGTTTGACAAAACGAACATAAGATTCCGTTCGACGAAAAATTGTATTCAATAAACCTACTTATTCCTTTACAAGTTTTTATACCTATTTAGATCGTATTTTTTTTTATTGATTCTTTATGTTTGATTATTTACTTAAATGTTTATACATTGCTAGGGCAGTCGTACATACTTTATTTAGCCATGTCCTTTCATCCTTATAATTGACCATAGCGATCGATGCAATTAAATACAGGGTGTAATTTTTTAGATTTTAGTCGGTTCTATTCCCCGGCGTGGCAAGCGAATTTTCTGCAGTTTTCTTTCTTTTCAAATATAAAGGAATGTTTTCTTTGACTAATATTTTCTATCTACATTAAGTGAACTTTCCCTTCAGGTGGCATAACAAAATTCCACCCTCATAAACAGGGTGGAATTTCAAGTAATTAGGGGTAATTCTTGATGACAAACTGCTCTGGAACAAGCATCTTGACTACAAACTTACAAAAGCACAATCGCACTCTACCAAGGCACTAAAATATTTAAAAAAAACTTAGGGTCTCTCTCCGAACATTACTCGGTGCACAAACATAAATCTAACTAGATAACGCAAGTCCCTCCATCTGTATGAAAACCAAGCGTGCCACATTTTCACACACAATTTACTTACCATTGAAAGAAAACGTTTCCAATGCCTCGGCCAACTTTTTCTATACATTCTTTACAGCTCAATATGCCATAAAAAGGCATTTTTCTAAGTTTCGGCGGATTTCCGGTGACGATAACGCTAAATGAAAAACTCAGATTACGCTCATTTGTCGTAACTTTCCGTTTTTTGGCACGCAAAGTACATACAATCGCGTCATCTAATTTCATTTATGTCTGTGAATCTGTGGCTATACACTGCGGTGGTCAGGTCAATGTTGGCCTATGGCGCTCTGGTTTGGTGGACGAGGGCTGAACTCTCAACCACTACCATCAGACACGCAACGATTCCAGCGACCGGCCCAACGAAATGAAAACCACCCCAACAGGAGCCATGGAGATAGCCATACAAATAACTCTCCCAAGATCTGTTATATAGTAGGAGGCGGCGCTAGCTGCCATCACGCCCTAGCGCCCCATGGGGCAAAAAACATCAAGATCCTAGACCGGACTGTTGAATACCAACTTCTCATCGCTGCCCCTTGATAGAATACCAAACCAACTTATTTTCAACAAAAAATATAGCATGCAAACGGTAGTTAGATGAAGAATGGAGCTAATGAAGTATCTATTGTTAATTGTTTTATCTCACGAACAGGGTCGGATTTAAATTTGTGCCGCCCTGGGGCACTGAAGAAAATGCCGCCCTATGTTTGTATGTGTCGCATAATAAAAGAAGGGAATAAAAACAAAGGCAAATTTACTACCCCAGCCAAGCACAGAAAAGGCCGTCCAAAAATAGATTTGGATGATTTTAATAATAATAGTTACTATATTATAGATGTTTTTACTCTCCTAGGCTTTTTTATTTACAAGTTAGAAAAATATAGAAGTTTACCATCTAATTTAACGGTTTTCCCCATTCTGATTTATCTTTAAAAATACTTTAAGCATCAAATACATTTATGTTATATGTTAGAGTTTTGATATAAAACCTCTAATCCGTACCCTGTTCTATAAAAGCTAATTCTGACAATAGAATATAATTTTGAATATTTTTATTTTGATGTCTGTCACTATATAAAACAAATTTGATTCATTCACTTGTAAGATGAAAATAATATAGTTTTACTTTTTCCAATAAGTGTTTCTCATTGAAGTCCTGCACCCTAATAATAATAGGTTATGGGCGATAAAAATATTTACACATTCAGTAAGTTAAATGGTCAGGACAATTACAATGTCTGGAGTTTTGCTATGCAAATGTTACTCACAGATTGTGATTTGTGGGATTGTGTACAAGACGAACCGGAGAACTTGGATGATGAGAAAGCACGAAAGAGAAATGCTAAAGCAAGATCCAAGATATGTTTAATGTGCAATGAAAATATCTATCCACTAATCCAAAGTGTGAAGACTGCTAAGGAGACTTGGGAAACTCTTCAACGGGCCTATGCGGACAGTGGGCTTACCCGCAGACTTACCTTACTGCGTAAGCTCTTTGATTTAAAATTAAAGAATTTCTCAAATATTGAAGATTACTGTAGTGCTGTTCAGTCTACAAAGCAAGCATTAGAGAATATTCAAGCTGGATTAGAAGATGAATTTATTGGCATAATTATGCTAGCTGGTTTGACAGATGATTATGACCCACTTGTAATGGCGATCGAGCATTCCGGTCAAAAGATATCTTCGGAAGCAGTTATGTCGGCGCTTTTTAAGGAAGGACAAAAGAAGATGAACAAGATGACGAGTGAATCTATTATGGTGTCAAATGCTAATATTATTAAGACTAAGGACACTAAGAAATGTGTGTTTTGTAAATTTTGTAAAAAAAGAGGACATACTATTTCTAGCTGTTGGAAACTGAAGGCAAATAAAGGTAACGCTAATTTACTATCTTACGAAACTGCTGTCAGTACGTATATGCATTCACCAATGAATAGGCAATCACATAATTGGGTTATTGATTCTGGGGCTACCTCTCATATGATATTAACTAAAAAGAATTTACGTAATATCAAATCTTGCAATAATCTTATAACTACTGCAAACAACAACAAAATTGTTTCAAAATTAGTAGGAGATTTTACTATACAAGGAGAAGAGCAGCAGGCACTTAATTTAAATAATGTGCTTTATATGCCAGAGCTAGTAACAAACCTCATTTCAGTTAAAAGGTTGGCCAATGAAGGTCATACAATAATTTTTGGCAAAGATAGCTGCAAAGTTTATAAAGGTGATTTAAACATAAGCTCCTGTCAAACTCCTATTTTGATAGGTAGTGTTAATAATGGTCTTTATACTATAGATCAGGGAAATAAAGCAATGGTTGTGAATGGTAATATAAAGCTGAGTGCACACGAATTGTGGCATCGTAGGCTTGGGCATTTAAACCGAGTTCAGATGCAATTTTTGAAGGGTTTGGTAAATGGCCTTTCATTTGATACCATCAATATGAATCCATGTGCTGTTTGCTGTAAAGGAAAACAATGTGTTCAGAAGTTTTCACGCAGAAAATTCAGGAGAGCTAAGCAGTTATTGGAGTTGGTGCATACTGATTTGGCAGGACCCATTGAAGCATCTTGGGGTGGAGCTAAGTATGCTTTAATTTTCGTTGATGATTTTAGTCGTCGAGTGTTCGGGTACCTCTTAAAATCGAAAACTGAAGTATTCGGTAAGTTCAAGGAATTTAAAAGCTTTGCTGAAAATCAGAGTGGTAATAAATTGAAATGTTTACGCAGTGACAATGGTACTGAGTATATAAACAAACCATTTAATGATTTTTTGAAAGCGAATGGTATTTTACACCAGACGTCTGTGCCTCACACACCTCAGCAAAATGGTGTATCGGAGCGCACTTTTCGTACAATTTTTAACAAGGTTAGATGTTTGTTGGAAGATGCGAACTTAGACAAGCGTTGGTGGGGTGAAGCATTTAATTGTGCAATTTATTTAAAGAATCGGTCACCTACAAAAGCATTATCTGACAAAGTTCCAGAAGCCGTTTGGACCCGATCAGAGGAGAAACTGAACCTCTCACATCTGAGAATATTCGGATCAAAGGCTCATGTCTTGATTAAAACTAAACGTGCGAAGCTCGATCCAAGATCTCGAGAGCTGACGATGGTGGGATACAGCGAAACACAAAAAGGTTATCGTTTTGTAGATGATACTATAAATCCGAAAAAGATTATTGTGGCCAAAGATGCAGTATTCACAGAAGAACAAATACTTGTAAACAATATACAGTCCAAAGAAGTTCAAAAGTTGAAGGCCTATATACCGCCAACGAAGCCAGTTATAAAAGAGAATCCTATTCCTGTTAATGATGCAGTGTTAATTCCAGTCTCAGAAACCGACTTTAGACCTGGTATATCATCTGTTACTGCTGAAAGGGAAAATACTTGTGAAATACCAGAACAAGAAGATGTCGATAATTTCTATGATTCTATTGAGCATGTAGATTCAGAGAATTCAAATCCTATTGCTTGTGAATTGTCACCTCAACAGAATAGATTAGAACCTGAAAATAGTATTCCTGTAGTTGTGGAAGGGGAAACAGAACAAGAGCGTAGATACCCATTAAGAGTCAGGAGGCCTAATAGGCATGATGACATGGTTTACGATTTTCACGTATTAACTAATGCCATCAGTCCAGATCCTGTTTCGGTCAAAGATGCTTTAACAAGGACAGATCGAGATTTATGGAAGAAAGCTATGACAGAAGAATACAATTCGCTAATTGATAATGGAACATGGATTTTAGTAAATCGACCTACTGACAAGAATGTAGTGAAATGCAAATGGGTATTCAAACTTAAAGTTGGTGCTGATGGAACCACACAGCGACACAAAGCACGTCTTGTTGCAAAAGGTTTTTCGCAAGTTTATGGTCAAGATTATTTCGAAACATTTGCTCCAGTAGTCAGATTTACATCGATGCGGCTATTAATAGGATTAGCAGCTGAAATGAACTTGGAGATTTACCACATTGATGTCACCACAGCGTTCCTGAACGGGGAACTGGATGAAGAGTTGTACATGGAACAACCTGAATCATTTGTAAATGAAGGCAATGAAGGAAAGGTCTGTAAGCTTATCAAAGCTATATACGGGCTTAAGCAAGCAGCTCGTTGCTGGAATGAAAAAATTCACAATTATTTGTTGGAGTTAGAATTTACACCATCCAAATATGATCAATGTGTATATATGAAGAAAGTTCCAAAGGGATTTTTAGCTATAGGACTTTATGTGGATGATTTTTATATTTTTGCTAGTAAATCTAATTTAGCAAGTACCTTAATCACACAAATTAGTAAACGGTTTAAGATAAAAGATTTAGGTGAAGCAAGAGATTGTTTGGGCATGTCAATCTCAAGAAACCGGGATAAGCATGAAATTTATCTTAGCCAGGAGAACTATATAAAGAAGATTCTTAATAAAACTGGAATGGAAGATTGTAAGCCAGTTAAAACTCCTCTTGAAACAGGGCTAAAATTAAATAAGGCCCCTAAAACAGACAATAGAGATTTCCAGGAAATAATTGGAAGTCTCATGTATTTATCAACATGTACCAGACCTGATATCGCATTTGCAATAAGTTATCTCAGCCAATTTAACACTTGTCATGATGACACACATTTTGTTGCACTTAAGCGAATAATACGATACCTTAAAGGTACTGCCGGATTATCTTTAGTATTTAAAAAGACTGGAAATATGAAATTAGAAGCTTTTTCTGATGCCGATTGGGGCAGTAATAGTGATGGCAAATCATTTACTGGATATTGCTTAACTCTTGGTGGGGCAGTGACTAGTTGGCAGTCCCGCAAACAACAATGCGTTGCTCTCAGTAGTGCTGAGGCTGAATATGTCGCTATATCAGAAACAGCTAAAGAAGTTATTTTTGTTAAAGGTCTTTTAAATGAATTGTTGAGCAAAGAAGTTAGTCCAGTGCTTCTTTATTCAGATAGTCAAAGTGCTATTAAATTAGTTGAAAATAGTAATTTTCATAAGAGAACCAAACATATAAATATTCGATATAATTTTATAAAAGATTTAGTTAAAAATAATGAAATTAAATTAGAATACTGTGATACTAAGCATATGCCTGCTGACGCATTAACAAAAGCAGTTCCGAAGCCGAAACTTTTATTTTGTCTTGAGTTTATGGGTGTAGGTGTAGGTACAATCTTAGGTCACATCTTGGTTTATAGATACAGTGCCGGATTAAGGGAGGGTGTTAGAGTTTTGATATAAAACCTCTAATCCGTACCCTGTTCTATAAAAGCTAATTCTGACAATAGAATATAATTTTGAATATTTTTATTTTGATGTCTGTCACTATATAAAACAAATTTGATTCATTCACTTGTAAGATGAAAATAATATAGTTTTACTTTTTCCAATAAGTGTTTCTCATTGAAGTCCTGCACCCTAATAATAATATTATAGTATAAATGATGCCATATAAACGATAGTAGCGACCTCGATTCTTGTCAACTCTTTTTGGCCAACCTGTACTTGAATTATATTTCTTGAAAGATAAAATGTTTATTTAAAAGAATTAGTTAATTATATATTGTATAGAAAATTTTATCTCACTTTCCAAATTTCGCCGCCCTAGAAAATTTGCCGCCCTGGGCACTAGCCCCGACTGCCCCTAGTATAAATCCAGCAATCGAATAGAGGTTCCGAGATGATAGTGTAAGGCCGTTTGTTCACGACACGACAAAATATGATCACGACTTAGAGCTCCTTATATTTGTATGGACCGTTTGGTCATTGCACGACACCGCACCACACGCAACACGATATACGAACCGTTTTTCGGCTGTGTCGCCATTTTTTTTTTTTTTTTTTTAATTATAGGCTCGTGCTTGACCACTATCTCACCTGATGGTAAGCGATGAAGGGTCGATGGTGAAGCACGCTTGCCTAGAAGTAACCTATTCACTCTTAGGAAAAATTAATTTTGTGTTGGATAGTCCATTTATCGAGGAAGGTTATAGGCTATATAACATCACACTACGACCAATAGGAGCGGAGCATAAATGAAAAATGTTGCAAAAACGGGCAAAATTATTCCTTTTTGAGGGCTTCCGTTGCGTGCGCTGCGTAAACAGTTAAAGTTACGCGACATTCATGAAAGTAGGGTAGGTAGGTAGCCAGTGGTAGGAGCGATGCCGCGTGGGACAGCTAGTATATAATATCACGCCACGCCGCCGGTATTCCCCGCAGGGCAGAGATGTCAATATTTCGCTAATTGAATTTTTTCTGTCTCCCAGCAGCCTTAATGCGTAATGAATTTGGCAAGGCAAAGGGCAAAGAGTAAGACATCGACCAATCACATGCAAGATGAAAGACGCTGTAGTGTATGTAGATATCAATAGATCGCGCTACAAGCCGATAACAGTATTGTAGCGATGCCTCGTGCGCATATGCCGCTCGGTTATAAATACCGGTCCGACTGTCCGAGAGACTGGCGATTAGTTGTTATCAGACTGTCGGCCTGTGCGGTAGTGCGTTGGCGAGTAAACTATTAATATTGATAAATGTGCATATTTTACAGACGCGATGTGGATTTCCCTCAAAGTCAAAGTCAAATGTGTTTATTTCAAGTAGGCCATTAGGCGGCACTTTTGAACGTTAAAATTTACATTTAATAAAAATTGATTCTACCGTGCATTCGGAAATGTAGGTTGTTATGGAGAAGAACGCACAAGAAACTCCATACCTACTCTTTTAAAAAAAAGTTTTATACAACATTTTTATTAATACATACATTAATAAATTCATATACGTGAGGATGATGTACCCAGCACTACTATACTACATATAGGTATGAAAATTACAAGCACTAACAGGTAAATTCCTTTACTTGATAAATAGGAACATGGTTCTCACGTACTTATCAATATTGCAAACATAGGTATATTACCTAATTAAACAACAACAGAACAGTGTGCGAGTAAATTTTTAAACAAAAAGAGAAGAAAAAATAAAAATAAAGCGTTACTATAATTATGAATTTAATACAAATTAACCATTTTGATTTTGTCCACACCAAAGATAGGCCTATGGAGCAGGACCAGCATGTTTCCAAGCATTCTTATCTTGAATATAATCATCTAATTTGTAATATGCTTGTTTACAAAGTGTGCTTTTAACTATTGTTTTAAATTTTCTTTCATTTAACTTTAGTATCTCACAAGGTATTTTGTTATAGAATTTAACACAGTACCCCATGAAAGATGTGTGTACTTTAGCTAATCTATATGATGGTTGATCTAACTTATCTTTATTTCTGGTATTACAATTGTGTCTATCACTAACTTTACTAAAGAGATTTAAATTTTTCCTTACATACATAATATTTTCAATGAATTGGCAAGAAACTGTCATAATATTAATCTTTTTAAATAGCTTCCTAAGAGATTTTCGGTGACTTAACTTATGTATGGCTCTGACAGCTCGCTTTTGCAATATAAATATTGATTCAATGTCAGCCGCCCGACCCCACAGTAAAATACCGTATGACATAATGCTTTGAAAGTAACTAAAATAAACCAAACGCGCGGTTTCTACATCCGTTAACTGTCTTATCTTTCTAACAGCATAAGCGGCTGAGCTCAGCCGTCCTGCCAGAGATGTTATGTGAGGCCCCCATTGTAATTTGTCATCTAGAGTGATTCCTAGGAAAACTGTTTGATTTACATAGTCCAGCTTTTCTCCATTCAATATGATGTCACATTCGCTACTTCTAACATTCGGCAATGTGAATCTAATACATTTGGTTATTTTTTTCATTTAGTACCAAATTGTTTGCCGTGAACCAAGTTTGGACCTGATGAATAGACTTATTCACATCATCAAGATTTTGTAATCGTCGATCTATTTTAAATATCAAAGATTCGATCGATTTTGTATCTAATAATTGGGGTAAATCGTTAATGGAAACTAAAAAGAGGAATGGACCCAATATAGAGCCTTGAGGAACGCCCTTTGTCATTTCAGACCCTAGTGAGTTTACGCCGTTTACCTGAACTTTAAGTTGTCTGGCTTTCAAATATGATCTAAGTAATTCAAGGGCCGTATGCCTAATCCCATAGTGCTCGAGTTTTAACAATAGTGTCGCAATCGAACGCTTTCGAGAGGTCGCAAAAGATTCCAATGGCGCCTTGTGCTTCTTCCCAGGCGTTAAAGATGTTCTTTATTAGGTTGACGCCAGCGTCAGTTGTGCAACGCCCTTTGGTGAAACCGTATTGTTGATCATGAAAGATGGAATGTTTGTTAAAATGACGCAACAATTGGTTGAGCATTAACTTTTCGAAGACTTTACTGAGAACCGGCAGAATTGAAACTGGCCTATAATTATTGGCTTCTTTGCTATCCCCGGCTTTAAACAATGGAACTACTTTACTGTGTTTCATGAGGTCCGGCAAAATTCCTTGATCGACACTCGTGTTAAAAATGAAGCTAAATAGGGTGCAATAGTTTCAATGATTGATTTACATACTTTTACAGATAATCCCCAAAGATCTTCTGTTGATTTAATTTTTAGATCTTTAAAAGCTTTTAAAATAGCCTGGGGTTTGTATGTTGAAACTTAAACTCCGAAGGGCACGCATTTACATTCTTTCTAAGTAAGTCAGCAGAGAGCACGGGTGAGGAGTTTAAAGCTGCTGTAGTTTTGAAAGGAATATTAACAAAAAAGTTTTCAAATTCCTGAGCAACCTCTACATCTGATTGTATGGGACCATGTGCAGTCGCTAAATTAATTTCAGTATTACGCTGTTTTTTTCTACCTGTTTCAATATTTATTATTTGCCAGGTAGTTTTTATTTTATCGTCTGCTAATTTTATTTTATTGCTTATATACAGCGCTTTAGCTATTTTGCATGCAGTATTAAAAGTTTGTGAATAGTTCGCAACATATTTATCAAAGCTTGCATTATACATATGTTGCTTTAGGCCATAAAGTTCCTCTATGTGATTGTTCGATTTTTCTTGTGTTTTGCCCTTTGCCTTACCGAATTAATTACGCAATAAGACTACTTGATCTTAGGTAGGGTTCCTAATGTTAGATATAATAGTTTGCGACCAGTGGTTACTATAACTAACAGTGAATAAATACGACGAACAAATAAAACAAAGTTTTAATCTCAAGTAAATATATAATTTGTTGAAAACAATGTCAAACAAAAACGATTTAAACCATTACAACGTCCAAATGTAAAATAATAACAAATAAATATCAAATATATGTTCATGATAAGTTTTATCTTTCATCTAAGATAAAAGTTTTTGTGCATTGATTGTTGTCTCATACATTAGTGCATAGCACAAAAATACATTTTTTTCATGAATGCTACGTCACAACATTGACTTTTGACGTCGCATATTATAATATTAAGGTATGGAAATAAGTAAATAATTTATAAATTAAATGCTATACAAATTCTGGTAAATTAATTTTCACATGCATTACATAAAACATGATAACTTACATTATTTATAATTATATATTACCTAATTTCATAAGGAGCTCGTGGCTAAATAATAACAGCCGCACTGGTCGATCATCAAGGTTAAGCAACGCTTGACGAGGTCGGTCCGTGGATGGGTGACCATTTCAACATACCGAGTTGCCTCTGTGCCTCGGAAAGCACGTTAAGCCGCTGGTCACGGCTGTCATTTGAAGATCTTTGACAGTCGTTACGAGTAGTTAGAAGCTTGAGATCTGACACCAGTCTTGCCAAGGGGTACCATGTTACCCAGTTACTGGGTTGTGGAGGTCAGATAGGCAGTCGCTCCATGTAATACACTGGTACTCAGCTAAAGCCGGTAAGACTGGAAGCTGACCCCAATATAGTTGGGCAAAGGCCAGGCAGATTGATTGATATATTATCTAATTTAGTGCATACGACAGTTATTATAAAGTTGACAATGCTTTATTCGCAATATTTGCATAGCTGTGACAATAATTACCTACATTGTATTTATAAAATACATAACTACTTATAATCTATAATGTCAAAATCACTGGTAAAACTTCATACAATACAGTATTTATTAAATATGTATGATTGCAATTTACAAGTCAGCTTGTTGCCTATTTGCAACAGGTCATATAATACATGATTTTATTGATTGCATTATTATTATTACCATATCAAATTATTTACATCATGTAATCATCTAAGTCTATGTACCATTAATCTCATAACTAACTGTCTAATTAACCCTGCACAATTAAATACAACCAATTAAACTTTGAACCACGCTAATTAATTACATGCTTATCATAACCAAAATGCATTCAGTTGTGGTCATTAAATAAATGAATAATTATTTTATTCAGCAGACAAGACATTTGAACATAAATAAATTAATTATTATTTTATTCAGCAGACAAGATAATTGAACATAAATAAATGAATAATTATTTTATTCAGCAGACAAGATATTTGAACATAAATAAATGAATTATTATTGTATTCAACAGACATTGAAGATAAATAAATGAATTATTATTTTATTCAGCAGACAAGATATTTGAACATAAATAAATGAATTATTATTTTATTCAGCAGACAAGATATTTGAACAAGGATTCCTATCAAAGTGATATATTGTCATCTTATTACTTTTTTGCTAACTCTAGCAAGTCTCAATGTCATGTCTGTGCTTCATAAAACTCCTTTTGCTATAGTCAGTGGTCTCATCCCATACAAAGAAACTGTCCCAACGTACTGTACTGATTATTTTTTTATCATCGATCGCGTTCGGTTCCGTTCCACGGATATAGATGGATATAGATGGTGATCTATCTATCGCAAAAAATCATCGCATCGATGAAAAACGCTAGTTACGTCGGCACGGTTTCTTTGTATGTGATGAGGCATCTGTATGCTGTATACTAGTATTATATTATCTGTGGTGTGGAGGTAGTGGTTCATACTATACTTACTTATAACATAGTAATCGTCAAAAAATACAAAACTAAATCAGCTATGACCCAACACCGTCATTTAACAAACGCGTTTCTTAACTACAACATTGAAGGGAATGATCAAATAATACTTATAGTAAAACACACAACTAAAAAATGTTTCACTACACATTGTCATATGTTCCGAATAAAAAATCATAACATTGAAACAATGGTCCTTATCGCGCCGTAAAAAACAAAATTTGTGGATTGTGTGCGCAGAACATTTCATACAATCATGAGCATAGAAATTCGCGTGTAGGAAGGTACTACCAAACTAAACTGAGCGCTGCCTTGTACCACGGCTCGGGCGGCTGAGGCTTGGTGTACTCCGCGTTAGGCTTAGGATTCGTATCATCAGTAGGGTCCTCCTCGAAGATATTAACAAAGGACTGCTTGATGCCGAAACAGAAGAACGCCAAGTACGGGAAGTACCTCATCAAGTACACACTGAACTTGAAGTTGAGGTTGAAGTACAGGCGGCCCAAGTACGAGGAGTACAGAGTCATGTAGAGGTTGTAGAGGAAGATCTTGTATCTGGATCGGAAGTTGAGTTGTTTGTAGAAGGGTGCGGTCTCTACGGTCTCGTAGTCTTTGTAGTAAAGGACGCGAGGGGCGATCTTGGGGAGACCATCGACGCTTGGTTTGCACATAAGCTCTGTTGAATCCACGCCTGCCAAACAAAAATAAAAGGTGTCTTTATCTGTGACCTTTGTCGTAGTATCCGTTTTAACGGCACATGAGGTAATGGCAACTGACGTATAATATTCACAACGGATTTTTGTGTCTCTGAATTGGCTGCAAGACCCTGCGCAGTAGCTATTTTTGTGTCAATGTTGAAGGTGAAGATAGCATTGTGTAACTGTCTCTTTCACTCGCTAACATTTGTCGCATCATCCTATCTCGCTTACTCTATGCAGTTAAACTGTTTCTTGCGCAATATTTGACAGAGCCTACTTCAGAGACACAAAGATCCGCTGTGAATATATTCCACATACGGCATCTATCGATATTTTTCGCAGGTGCCATTGGTGGAATAATTTATTATTTAAAATTTTATTCCATTTTTGCTCCTACGGATCAGTAGGTATTAGTGTTGGGACGTTTTTTTTTAGGATGTCAAAATTAAGAATTCGATTTAAATCAGTAGAGAGTTTAATAACATGATAAAAATTTAACTGCCTCTTTTGCTTTTTTAGTTAGAATTTTTGGAAGAAATTTTTAAATAATAAATTATTCCACTTATGACACTTACGAAAAATATCGATAGGTGCCTCAGGTGCCATTCACTGAGGCACCGTTAAAGCGGAATATGTTGATTCTTTTTGCCACTCAAAATTTATGGTAAACACCGGCCAAGTGCGAGTCGGACTCACGCACGAAGGGTTCCGTACCATTATCGCAAAAAAATCACGTTTGTTGTATGGAAGCCCCACTTAAATATTTATTTTATTCTGTTTTTAGTATTTTTTGTTATAGCGACAACAGAAATATATCATCTGTGAAAATTTCAACTGTCTAGCTACCACGGTTCATGAGATACAGCCTGGTGACAGGTAGACAGACAGACAGACGGACCGCGGAGTCTTAGTAATAGGGTCCCGTTTTGACCCTTTGGGTACGAAACCCTAAAAACAGGAAAGATAGAAAATATGGTTTGAGCATTATTCTAGTTAACTTTTAAAATAAAATATTCGCTTATTTAATAGGCCCAGTTAAAAAATAAAACCCTCGGTAAGCACGTTAAGCCGTTGGTCCCGGCTGTCATTTGAAGATCTTTGACAGTCGTTTCAGGTAGTCACAAGCTTGAGATCTGACACCAGTCTAGCCAAGAGGTATCGTGTTACCCAGTTACTGGGTTGTGGAGGTCAGATAGGCAGTCGCTCCATGTAAAACACTGGGACTCAGCTGAATCCAGTAAGACTGGAAGCCGACCCCAATATAGTTGGGAAAAGGCTAGGCAGATATAATAGGCCAAGTTCAGCATAGATGCAAGACAACTAATGGTGTGGGAGCGAGATAAAACATGATGTGCCGTGTTTTGCGAGTATTACTTTTATGTTACGTCAAGAATAGGTAGAATCATTTTTTTTTTCTTGTGCATTCTTCTCCATATCAAGCTACTTTCCGAATGCACGGTAGAATCAACTTTTATTCCATGTAAATTTAAAAAGTATGGAGTTTCTTGTGCATTCTTCTCCATAACTAGGTACTTTCCGAATGCACGGTAGAATCAACTTGTATTCCATTTAAATTTAAATTGTGACATTCAAAAGTGCCGCTTGGTGGCCCAGTTGAAATAAATATCTTTTGTCTTTTTTTTTTTGAATTCTAGCTTCTCGTTTTGATTTTTGTCACATCATAATTTTGGGTGGTTTTTTTTTATTTTTTTATCTTACTGTATTTATTTTATGTTCTGTGTATTTATTTTATGTTCTTTTTATATATTTTAACATACACAACAGATTTGGTTTCCGTACGTCACGTCCTAGGCGACCACTGAAAATCAGCGCCGTGCTGTGGGTCCCCACGGCACAGCATTATGCTGAGTGGAAGCCTTCTTTCCACAGTCACGACATGCATCTGCCTAACATATTCCTCACCCTATTTCTTTTATATCATAAAAAAATGTAGGTAGTATATGTAATTATTGTTTGATTTATTTCTCGTCTTTACTAACATAATTTAAGTACTACTAATAATATTTTTAAGGGTTTAGCATAAGTATGTTCTTATATTGTATGTATGTCGTGTTGTGACAAATAAACACTTTTTACCCGACTGCCGAAGGAGGGTAATGTGTTTAGCAGTCTATGTATGTATGTATGTATGTAAGTATTTATGTATGTATGTTTGTTCCTATGTGGCGTTCCAGAGACCAAACGCGTTGGACGATTTGGATGATTCATACGTCAATCGATGCGTCTTAACCCTGCGAGTGTCATAGGCTACATTAAAATTGGACAATAGAAAAATGGCGGATTTTGGGTGCCATATTGTGGGGGCCCAAATTTATTTTTTCTTCTAAACCCATCGTGTGGGGTATCAAATATAAAGGAAACAAATATATCAACAATAAAGGATTTAAAGAGGTGATTTCAAAAATATATAACACTCATATGTTTAAATGTATCTAATTCGCAAAAAAAAACTAACTAAAAAGTTATAAATAAAAAAACTTAATTCAAAAAATCAAAAAACCCGACTGCTTCAAAAGCGAACTAAAAAGTCGTAAACAAGGAAAAAATCATGCTGTGCAGGCGGAGGATACACCAGATTTTGGTCAGCCAGCCCACGAATATGTATCCTCCGACTGCACAGCATGATTTTTTCCTTGTTTATTCTTTCTTTTCTTTCTTTCTTTTAATGGTTGTATATCTCACCTGTATCAAGAGATTTCCCTTTCAACTGCTTCTTCAGTCTACCCTGCAGTTGCAGCCTGTCGTTTTCGGTGTAGATATAGCCGGGTACGTCAGCTAGCACCCGGCACCAGTACAGGAAGCCTTCGGTCTCCACGGTGGGGTTGACGCACCACAAGCCGTCCAGCATCACGCGCGCCATGTGCTCGAAGTGTTCGGGAACGTTTTCCAGGCAGGGCGTGAATACCCGCTCTTGGATAAGCTGGCATACCTCGCGGGTCTCCTCGAATGTCTCGCGGCATATGTTGTACCTGGAATTGTGTTGTATGTTGAATTGAACGTTCTGAAAGTCAGGGATAACTGAAAAGCGAGACTAAGGCCCGGCCTTAAAAAAAAAAAGGTGAACTTTAAAAAAAAAACATTAAATTTAGTCACATTAATTATTTTGCTAGAAACTGTGCCCAAGCCATAACTTTAAACGTGCTAGAATTGTTCATGACATGGCAATGTGTCGGTAGTAAAACTTTTGTTAATGTTAAGATAAAATATATTATAAGTTGAAATGTAAAATTAGGTTAGGCTACGATGGGGCTATGACAGCCCCATCGTAGCCTTATAGGATAAAAGTCCCTAAAAAATAAAGATAAAAAAAATAATAATATAGATAACCCCCGGGGCTTCGCTCTCGTCAACTGGCTACCTACCTACCTACCCTGCCAACCCTGCTTACCCTACCTACCAACTAATTTTTACAATCATAAATAGTTCTCACAGCGCACGCCAAAAGATTACCTCCTACAACGTCACAAACTTTACCTCTTTATCATCTATCTATCTTCTATATATATATATATAAAAATCAATGCCACTTTTCGTTGTTATTTTATAACTCAAGAACGGGCTCACCTAACCAAACCAAATTTTTAGGGTTTATTCGGACTATTTAGCAGATGGTTTATGTAAGAAAAAAAAAATAAAATTAGGGTAGGGTAGTGTAGGGTTTATTCGGACTATTTAGCAGATGGTTTATGTGATAAAATAAATAAAAAATAATTGAAAATTAGGGTAGTGTAGGGTAGGGTAGTTTAGTGTAGGGTAGGGTAGTGTAGCGTAGGGTAGTGTATCGTAGGGTAGTGTAGCGTAGGGTAGGGAAGGTAGTGTAGGGTAGGGTAGGGTAGTGTAGTGTAGGGTCAGGTAGGGTAGTGTAGGGTAGGGTAGCTAGTGTAAGGTAGGGTAAGTAGGGTAGATAAATGTTTGGTGTTTTTATGGCAAAACAAAGTTTGGCGGGGTCAGCTAGTATTAGTATTGATATCGGTATAGCTGGTTGTTTTCACAACCCAGTAGCCCGCAGCCCCAGTTATGATAACACCCTTTAGTCTGACAGTAGCATAGCTTATTGCAACTTCTATCGGATCAGCGACAACTTCTGAAACTGTCAACCCTGCAAGCGTCAAGGCGACAAGGAATTAAATGTTCGTAAGAAGTCAAATCCCTGTCGTTTACATTATTCAATTTTTCAAAATTATTCTTAATGACAACAGGAACTGATCATAGTTGATTCATGATTGGGAGGTTAAAACTAGACAAAATGCTAAACTTAAAACTTGTTTTAAAACTCGTTCTATCAGTTATGTACCTTCTACTATATGTAGATATGACGTAAAGCTTGTACTTAACAACTGAACATCGAAAATTTAACTAAAGTTTGGTAAAACACATGGGCCAATTTAATTCATAATTATAGCATAATCATTCGTTCCCACTGCTGTGAGATCCAGGCCTCCTCTCCTCTGTGAGAGGGCGTGGGCCGTAATCCACCACGCGGGCCCAGTGCGGGTTACTGAATGTCACATGTCAACGAATTTTTAGGACTTGCCGGTTTTCTCACAATGCTTTCCTTCACCGTTCACAAAAAAAAATGCGCCAGTAAAACAACAATCTCTCAAGTCTCTTTCAATCAGTTCAAAAAAACTTTTTTGCAAAAAAATACTACCGACTTCCAAATGAAAAACTACACAAAGTGAAAATAACTTAATTTTTGGAAGTCGGTGTCTTTCGTAGGTACCATTTTTTTGCGATAAGGACACCGACTTCCAAAAATTAAGTTATTTCAGTCATTTAGAGTTGGTAGTATTTTTTTGCAAGAAAGTTTTATTTTATTTTTCCCTTATTAGTTTTACCTACCTAATAGGCAAGTTGTTTAGTATCTAAGGTCCCTATAACGCCAGAATAGATTACCCGAATAACATGAAACTTGAACATAACCGGTGAAATGACAGATCTGCGTACCCCTTTAGAGCGTACTGGCGTGATGTTATGTTATGAAATGGTATAAACCATAAACAGACATGCGATAGCAGCATTCCCGAGAGTTTTGCCGTTCTTCATCTGACCTTCACCAAATTAAAATGGGACCAATTTCGAAACACACACTTTCAAACAAAAAAATAAATAAAAGTCGGTCCACAATTGACGGAGATATCGGTGAACATACACACAAACAAAGTCGAACATAGAACCTCCTCCTTTTTTGTAAGTCGGTTAAAAACTCATTCAATCGATCAAACTCACTTGTCTTCAATCCCAATCATGTGTCCGACGACTCTCCAGACGTAGTTGTAGGCGTCCCAGTCGCCCGGCTGCAGTTGCCTGATGCCGAACTTGTCCGGCTTAAGCATGGAGAAACCAACGAAGCCGAACTGGGTGAGGGCCAGGTCCCGCTGCGACACGGTCCCGTTGCCTTTCAGCTTAGCTGCCAGTCCTGCCTTAACGTGACGACTGCGCACTGCGTAGAGCGACCTCCATGATCTGATAAAGGATTTAAAATAAGTCGTGTTTTATTATTTAGGGATTTATGAAGCTGATGAAGTTCAACTGGCGGAATGGACACCTCAAAAGAACAGACGTTTTTTTTTAAATAATCTATAGGCTCGCGCTTGACCACAATCTCACCTGATGGTAAGCGATGATGTGGTCGACGGTGAAACACGCTTGCCTAGAAATAACCTATTCACTCTTGATTTGAAGACTCCTAGTTTGTAGCTATCGGAAAACACAGACTGCGGCAGAGAATTCCACTCCTTAGCTGTACTCATAATAAAAGTGTTCCCAAAACGTTTAGTGCGTATGGGTGGGATGTCTACCATGTATCGATGGCGCATCGCCGTAAGTCTGGTAGTCCGATGATGAAACGGGCTAGGTGGAATTATATCGAGCAATTCCATCGCACACTCCCCGAAATGTAACCGATAAAAAACCGACAAGCTGGCAACTCGGCGACGATGTTCAAGACTCTGGAGCTTTGACTTGACCAGCGACTCATCGCCGATGAGCCTCTCGCTCGCTTTTCGATCGACTCTAGTGCGTCAAGCTGGTATTTTGCAGATCCGTCCCAGAGATGAGAAACGTTCAATATTGTTGTGCAGTTGCCATCATTTTGAGTGACAACATGGTTTTATACTACATTGAACACCAGCCGGGCGAGCACGGCCTCTGTGATAGGCTTCAATTACGCATTTTATCACGGTTTTTGCGCCCAAACTGTGATAAAAATGTGTGACACAAGGCTGTCACAGTAGGCCGTGCTCGCCCGCCAGATGATAGCTCAACTCATAGCCGGTGCTAATGTATTTGCTTGCGCAAATATCATACTGCATTTGGAAAGAAACATCATTTACATTAATCAATTAAACTTACTAGGGACACGGTATCGAATAGAAAGTATCGATGCTGTACTCATGAGTAGTATCGAAGAAAAATATCGTACTCATAAAAGTAACGGAACAAAAGTATCGATACTTCAAGTTATCGAGTACTTTTTTATAGGGTCTCAAATGCGCATAGAGCATAAGTCAATATCAGTCTGTAAATAACGTCAGTTTAACTTCAGTAGGGCAGGACATGACAAAACAAATGGTTTTAGTACACAAATTTAATACAATAATAGAAAAAGACAACTGTGAATAAAAAATAGAAATACAATTAAATTATTTAGTACTTTAGGCATATAAATTAAAGTTTCCATTCCTCCTCCGTACAATCACTTAAAAAAATAGTAGTTTATTGAGCCGCTTTGGAGATAAGCGGTTTCGGATTTTTGTGATTCAACTAGTGAACTACACACATCAACACGGGCTAGGGATATTTTAAAAAAAGCGAATTACTCATACTTATCAATGTGTTAATTATTTATATGACATGTATATATTTAAAAGATACGTTATTTAATATTCTACCATTTTTTAATAATGGTTAAGGTACATCGATTAAAATTTCAGGATTTTATGGAAAAAAAATTAAGCATAGACGGAAACCGTATATGAATTAACTTTTAATTTATGAGTAAAAACTGAGAAAAATCATTTAATTTGTGTTTATAAACTTGAAGTTAGTAGTCTGAGAAAGCGCCCATGATGTTCATAACACATCGGCAACGATTCGGCATGCTCAGAACAAGGTTGTCAATGTCTTGGTGCGGAATATTGTCCCATGTCCTTCTGAGGTGCGCAAAAAGTTGATCTTCTGTAGCCAGATTTTCAGGAACTTCCTTCAGAGCTCTTCTTTGCAGCATATCCCACGCCACGCATGCTCAATGGGATTTAGATCTGGCGATTGAGCAGGCCAGTCTAAGGCCCTAACATTGTGTGTATGTAACCAAGCTGCTACCGTTCTCGCCGTCTGTGCCCGGTCATTGTCGTGCATGAGCAGGAAATCTTGCCCCATTTGTGTTCTGTGGGGCAAGATTACGGACCCCAGCACCTGTTGGACGTATCGTTCTGCCGTCATATTGCCCCGCACCCAAACGAGATCCGTCCGTCCTCCAAGACGAATTCCTGCCCAAACCATAATTGTTCCTCCTTGGTATGGGTGAACTTCCTGAGGGTTCTGAAGACCGCTCCATCGTCCAGGAACTCGCCAAACACGCGTCCTTCGTGAATCTGGATGGAAGCCGAACCTGGATTCATCCGTGAACAGCACATTGGACCATTGCTCACGGCCCCAGTCCACGTGGTTCCGAACCCATTCTAATCGTCGTCCACGATTGCCTCTCCGTAAAGGTGGGACCCGGAGTGGTCTACGAGAGCGTAGATTGCTTTCATGCAGTCGCCTTCTTACAGTTTGGACACTCACAAGCACTTGGTGTTCCACTCGCAGCCTTTGGACCAATTGAGTCGCCGTTGCATTTGGTTGAGCTCGCGCAGTAATTTGCAAAAATCGGTCTTGTCTGGGGGTAGTGATGCGACTTGGCCTCCGGTGCCTCTCCGCTACTTCACCTGTGGCACGATAGCGTGTCCACAATCTTGAAATAACAGTTTTGGTGGGTCCCTATGGCCTCAGCAACATTACGCTGAACAGACCCAGCTTCCAGCATTCCCACAGCTCGTAACATCTCCGCCCTCGTCGAATGTTGGCGTTGCATGGCTACAATACCTCAATTTTAACTTTATCTTTCGTTTAAAAATGAAAAAAAAACTGTAACTTAACGTAATTCGTATTGTTTTCTAAATTTCGCACAAATGAAAATTCCCTCTCCTACACATCAAGACATTTTTATGCCACCGAAACAAAAGAATTTTCAAAAATTTGAATTTCGAATTAGTCTGAGATAAATTACAAACAAATCGGTGTATAAAATATTCCAATGCGGCCAGTACTTTTCGAGTTATTTAATTGAGTATGAAATATCCCTAGACCGTGTTGATGTGTTTAGATGGCGTTGCCATAACCATGAACATAAGCCGTAAGGTCGCAAGTTTCAAATGTGTAATTTCTAAGATTACCCATTTAAAACTAAATCTCTTATTCGATACGATACCTGCCATAAAGTACTCATTGAGTAAAAGTATCGATTGCAAAGTATCGAGTACAAAAGTATCGGTATCGAATGGAAATGTACTCGATATCACAAAGTATCGATACTTTTTTCGTGTCCTTATACACTACATAAATGTCAGAACTGAATTCAGCTCGCTTACTAAGTGATACTCGGTCAGCAAACCTTTGTTATCCGTGCTAGATACTATATAGATAGTTACTATAATCCAATGCTGTAGAATGCGTAAGAATGATTGATTAAATTAAGATATGGGAAGGTCACGAGGCAATGACAGTGCAACACTTATCAAAATAATCATACCTACTACGGTACCTACTATTAAAAAATATTTTTAACAAAAATATTAAAAAAACTTTTTTGCAAAAAAATACTACCGACTTCCAAATGAAAAACTACAACTAGTATTATTTTGCAAAAAAGTTTTTTTATTTTTCCCTTTTTAGTTTTACATACCTAATAGGCAAGTTGTTTAGTAAGGTACCTATAACGCCAGAATAGATTACCCTAATAACATGAAACTTGAACATAACTGTTGAAATGAGATATCTGCGTACACGTTTAGAGCGTACTGGCGTGATCTTTTGTTACGATATGCTATAAACAATAAACAGACATGCGATTGCAGCAATCCCGAGATCTTTGCCGTTATTTATTGAAGAGTTCTGTTATATAACTCCGAAGTTCTTCATCAGATCATCACCAAATTAAAGTGGGACTAATTTCGAAACATACTCTATCAAAAAAATAAAAATTTCAAAATTGGTCTACAATTGACGGAGATATCGGTGAACATACACGAAAAAAATAATAAAGAAACAAACAAAGTCGAACATAGAACCTCCTCGTTTTTGGTAAGTCGGTAAAAACCGACTTCTAAAGCAAAACACTACAAATTGAAAAATAACTTTTTTATATTATGATGAATCTGCCTGCCTAGCCTTTTCCCAACTATGTTGGGGTCGGCTTCCAGTCACACCGGATTCAGCTGAGTGCCAGTGTTTTACATGGATCGACTGCCTATCTGACCTCCACAACTCACTAACTGGGTAACACGATACCCCTTGGCTAGACTGATGTTAGATCTCAAGCTTCTGACTACTCGTAACGACTGTCAAAGATCTTCAAATGACAGCCGGGACCAACGGCTTAACGTGCTTGCCGAGGCACAGAGAAAACTCGGTATGTTGAAATGGTCACCAATCCATGGACCGACCTCGACAAGCGTTGCTTAATTTTGGTTGTCGACCCGTGCGTCTGTTATTATTTAGCCACGAGCTCCACAATATTATGAAATGGTGTAAACAATAAACAGACATACGATTGCAGCAATCCCGAAAGATTTGCCGTCAATTACATCAGATCTTTACCAAATTAAAATGGGACCATTTCGGAATAAAGAATTTTGCAAATGCGTTCATATATGACGGAGTTATGCACGGACATACATAAAACAAATATATATATACGTATTTAAACATCCGAATTGAGAACCTCCTCCTTTTTGGCCAGTCGGTTTAAAAACGCGAGGATTTTTGATTAGAAACTTGAGGATGGATGAAGGTTAGTTACCTACTCTTTCACACCAAAACCACTGGACAGATTTTGATGAAACTTTACAGTACATGCTTTTACATCATAATAACACATATTGTGGGCAAGTTTTAATACAACGCGGGCGGTTACCTATTACCAACTGGTTACCTACCTACCCTACCCTCCACGTCCACCAATTCTTTCCATCCGTTCGCGTGCGGCTGGCCAGGACGTGGCTGGAGGTGGATCACTGTGTTGCCCAATTTCTCACAGGGCATGGTAAAAGTAAATTGTTTTCTTTCAAGCTTGTTGCCTCGCCTTTATGTCAGTGTTCTACATCTGACTGCGAATATGTACAATTTGCACATCATATCTTATGGGAGTGTAAACTATACGTGGAACCAATTTCCGTGCGTTCAAGCGTTTTTGCCATATCTATTATTGGAATCAAATTTAACAGCTCAGTGTTAGCACCCATTAATATGAATGCTATTTTTTAATAAAATCCGTGGTGCTAGGCAACTGGGCTTATCTTGTTGTTGTTTGTATCTATTAGGTTTTAATGTACATAATATAGCTGGCTGCTAGAGCCTAGTCTATATTTAATTAAAATATGAAGATTCAACGTTCTGTTGGAGCTTGTCTTGTTGACAGAATATTTTTTCGGTGTTTTTTTTACGTGTTACTTTTTATAAGTACTCAGAATAAATCTAGTATGCTATTTTAATTATCTCTTGAGTTTCCTTGCACACATGCACTCTGCAGGGTAGTCCCCCACAGTGGTTATGGGCCCAGAAACGAGATATTAAAATTTCGTGCTTATTTATTGAATATCAGCAAATATTTAAGGTACGTTTGATTAAGTACGAACAGCTGATGAAATAAACAAGGTTGACGTAAAAGAGTCAACGATATGAGTACTGTTAAAATAGAACCACTTACTCAAGAAAATTACGAAACTTGGAGGATTCAGGCTGAAGCGGTTCTTATAAAGAACGACGCTTGGAGCTATGTAGACGGAAGCGTAAGCAAGCCTACAGAGCCGGAAGAAGCCAAGAAATGGGAAATCGGAGACGCAAAAGCTAAGTCTGATCTAATCCTAGCTATTAGTCCAAGTGAACTGAGACACATTCGCGGATGTAAAACGTCACGAAATGTTTGGCAAAAACTTGAGAGCATACACGCATCTAAGGGACCTGCCAAGAAGGCAACGCTGCTGAAGGAGTTGTTGCTACACAAGTTGGAGGAAGGTGGTGACGTTCGTGAACATGTCATGCATTTCTTCGAAGTAAAAAGTAAACTAGCTGATATGGATATTCAGATGCATGATGATTTAGTATCCATAATGCTTCTTTATAGCTTACCATCAAGCTTCGAGAATTTTCGATGCGCGATCGAATCCAGAGACACGTTACCAGACCCTGAGACTTTGAAGGTTAAAATAATCGAAGAGGTATGTTCGAGACGTCAGAAAGGGAGCGAAGAAAAAGCTCTCCTAATGTACATAATATAGCTGGCTGCTAGAGCCTAGTCTATATTTAATTAAAATATGAAGATTCAACGTTCTGTTGAAGCTTGTCTTGTTGACAGAATATTTTTCGGTGTGTTTTTTACGTGTTACTTTTTATAAGTACTCAGAATAAATCTAGTATGCTATTTTAATTATCTCTTGAGTTTCCTTGCACACATGCACTCTGCAGGGTAGTCCCCCACAGTCTATCTCTACATAATTTGGTTCTGGTCTTTGGCAGATATCAGCTTGTAGCTCTTCATTCCCAAATTCCAGTGGATCAGTTATAGAAGAATTATTCTCATCGCATCGAGTCTCGTTTATGTGAAATTTTACATCTCGCGATACGACATACTTTCGTTCTTGTGGCAACCAAATCTAGTATGCTATTTTAATTATCTCTTGAGTTTCCTTGCACACATGCACTCTGCAGGGTAGTCCCCCACAGTGGTTATGGGCCCAGGAACGAGATATTAAAATTTCGTGCTTATTTATTGAATATCAGCAAATATTTAAGGTACGTTTGATTAAGTACGAACAGCTGATGAAATAAACAAGGTTGACGTAAAAGAGTCAACGATATGAGTACTGTTAAAATAGAACCACTTACTCAAGAAAATTACGAAACTTGGAGGATTCAGGCTGAAGCGGTTCTTATAAAGAACGACGCTTGGAGCTATGTAGACGGAAGCGTAAGCAAGCCTACAGAGCCGGAAGAAGCCAAGAAATGGGAAATCGGAGACGCAAAAGCTAAGTCTGATCTAATCCTAGCTATTAGTCCAAGTGAACTGAGACACATTCGCGGATGTAAAACGTCACGAAATGTTTGGCAAAAACTTGAGAGCATACACGCATCTAAGGGACCTGCCAAGAAGGCAACGCTGCTGAAGGAGTTGTTGCTACACAAGTTGGAGGAAGGTGGTGACGTTCGTGAACATGTCATGCATTTCTTCGAAGTAAAAAGTAAACTAGCTGATATGGATATTCAGATGCATGATGATTTAGTATCCATAATGCTTCTTTATAGCTTACCATCAAGCTTCGAGAATTTTCGATGCGCGATCGAATCCAGAGACACGTTACCAGACCCTGAGACTTTGAAGGTTAAAATAATCGAAGAGGTATGTTCGAGACGTCAGAAAGGAAGCGAAGAAAAAGCTCTCCTTGCAAAGTCCAAAATTAAGAAATCTTTCAAATCAAAGAGTGATACTAACAAGACGAATTTTAAATACAAGTGTTTTAAATGTCACAAACATGGCCACAAAGCTTCTGAATGTGATATGAAGAAAGACAAGGATCAGTGTCGTGATAGTGCAAAGTATGTTTTGGAATGTGATTTGCAAAAAGATAATTTCAGCCTTGTAACCTTTAATTGTATTGCAGGTGATAATGCTGCTTGCAACGGGAATGGAGGCTGGGTCATTGACAGCGGTTGTACATCACATTTATGCAACGATCCTAGTAAATTTGGCAATTCATTGATACCTTTGTCGGGTAAGCTAAATCTAGCGATAAACTCGAGCACAGATGTTAAAGGTAAGGGTACCGTTAGATTAATTACATGTAAAAATAATTCCAAAACAATCGTGGAGTTGCCAGATACCTTATTTGTTCCAAACTTGCGATGTAATCTGATTTCGGTCGCAAGAATTACGAATAAAGGGTATAGTGTTAAATTCGATAAGAATATAGCTTGTGTTAGGGACAGCTATGGTAACACTATGCTTGTAGCAAATCGTAGGGGTAATCTATATTACGTTGAGGAACAAATGGGAACAGTTTCCATTATTTCAGAAGCAGTTGATAAGGTAAGACTGTGGCATGAACGATTGGGTCATCTGAATGGAAGAGATCTTGTCAAACTCTTGAACAAATCCGGAATGAATATAAAGATGACGGATGTGAGTACATTGTATAATTGTGGTATCTGTGCTAGTGGGAAAATGAATGCATCATCATTTTCGAGGACGGATGGGCCATGTGATGAAAAATTACGGATTATTTATTCCGATATCGTAGGCCCGATGCGGCATGAAGCCATAGGTGGAGCGAAGTACTTTATTACGTTTATAGATGACTCATCGAGGTGGTGTGAAGTATATCTGCTATCCAAGAAAAGTGAAGCCCTTAAATATTTCAAGATATACAAAAGTTATGTTGAAAATATGACTGGCAAACGAATAAAATATATGCAGACGGATAATGGAGGAGAATTTTGTAATAAAGATTTTGATGAATATTTACAGACTGAAGGAATAGGGAGAAGATTAACTATTCCTAACACTCCTCAACAGAACGGGGTCGCAGAAAGGATGAACAGAACTCTTGTAGAGATGGCAAGGTGTATGATAATTTCATCCAACCTTTCACCTGGTTTTTGGGGTGACGCCGTTATGACGGCATGTCACGTTCGAAATCGATGTCCAACAAGTAGTCTTGAAGGTGGAACGCCGTATGAAAAATGGTACGAGCGGCCTGTGAACATAAACTATATGCATGTTTTTGGAAACAAGATACATGTTTTGGATAAGGAGGAAGGAAAAGATAAATTTGCACCTCGCAGTAAAGAAGGAATCTTTGTAGGCTATCCAAGAGACCGAAAAGGCTACAAGATTTGGTTGCCACAAGAACGAAAGTATGTCGTATCGCGAGATGTAAAATTTCACATAAACGAGACTCGATGCGATGAGAATAATTCTTCTATAACTGATCCACTGGAATTTGGGAATGAAGAGCTACAAGCTGATATCTGCCAAAGACCAGAACCAAATTATGTAGAGATAGATTTCCATGCAGGAAGGGCAGTTGATAACACAAGAGAGGTAGTGACGAGTTCACGTAGATTTGCTCCTGAACCTGAGAGGAATGTACAAAATGTCCAGGATAATATGGAGTCAGAAGCTGGTTCACCTCGTCATGTTAGCTCAGATGAAGTCCAACAAAATAATGAAGAAAAGACATTAAAACGAGCCCCAGGAAGACCACGACTAGACAGAGGACATGTGGGACGCCCAAAGAAAATTTATCGTATGGTTGAAGTGGAACCTGAACTACAAGAAGAGTTCTCAGATTGCCAAGACTTTGTGGGTAATGCAGAGGTATCATTGAGGCAAGCTTTATCTGGTTCAGAAAAAGATGAATGGGAGGCAGCCATTCTCTCGGAGATACGAAGCATGATTAAAAATGATACCTGGGATATAGCGAAGAGACCCATGGGACGCGCTGTCGTTGGTTGTCGTTACATCTTAACAACGAAGCTAAATGTTGATAAAACCGTAAAGAAAAAGGCTAGACTTGTTGCCAAAGGATATAGCCAACGGTACGGGATTGATTATCACCAGACATTCAGCCCTGTTGTCAGACTAGACACCATCAGATTGCTGACTGCACTTGCGGTTGAACTTGGTATGGAAATTCATCAGTTAGACATTAATACCGCTTATTTGAACGGTACATTAAATGAAGAAATTTACATGGAAATCCCCGACATATTAAGAGAATGTCTGCAGAAGCTGCTTCAGGTGGAACAAAAAGGTTCTAATATATATGAACGAGCTAAGAAAATGCTAGCAGACATGCAGGCAGGTGGTGATGCATGTAGACTTAAGAGATCACTTTACGGCTTGAAGCAAGCTGGACGCCAGTGGAATGCAAGGCTCGATACACAACTGCAAAAAATGGGGATGCGATCATCATTAAATGAGCCATGTCTATACTTCCGAGACATAGGTGATGGTACAAAACTTTTTGTTGCAGTCTATGTCGACGATATTTTAGTGGCATCGCAGAAAAGAGTATGCATTGAAAATTTTAAAAAGGAACTGGCCAGTGAATTCGACCTTAAGGATTATGGCATCGCGAAATATATGTTAGGAATTGACATTGAGCGAGTTGACAGTGATAAAATCAAACTGTCACAACAAAAATACATTGAAGATTTATTATTTAAATATGGTCTGAATATGTGTAAAGAAACGGTTTCAACCCCAATGGAGGTAAATTTAAAGCTTAAATTGCCTGAGCCCCATACAAAACTCGAAGAAGAGCGATACCCGTATCGCGAACTAATTGGGAGTTTGATGTATTTATCCGTGGGGACGAGACCAGATATCTCTAATAGTGTTTCGAAATTGGCGCAGGTAGTTAACTGTCCTAGCAAAGAGTCCTGGATCGCTGCGAAACGAATATTACGTTATCTGAAGCGAACAAAAGAGTACGGACTAGTGTTCAGTAAAACAGGTAAAGCAGTTCGAGGCTATTCTGATTCGGATTGGGGTGGTTGTTTGCTAGATAGGCGTTCATATTCGGGATATGCCTTTGTATTAGGTGGTGCATGTATGTCATGGAAGTCCCAGAAGCAGAAGTGTGTCAGTACCTCGACGTGTGAATCCGAGTACGTCAGTTTATCATCAGCGATGAAGGAAGCTTTATACCTGAACAGCTTGTTGACTGAAATCGGATTACGTAAGTTTGCATCAATTACCTTACATGTAGATAATACTGGGGCAATTAAATTAGCAAACGACTCGGTATTCCATTCCCGGAGCAAACACATAGATATAAGACACCATTTTATACGGAGTGTCTTGAAGGAGAACAATAACATTCAGTTGGTATACTTGTCGACCAACCTTATGTTAGCTGACGTATTAACCAAGGCCTTGCCGAAAGCCAAGCACTATATGTGCATGACTGGATTAGGTTTATGTTTATAGTTAGCGTATATTGTTTGTAAATACTTTGTTTTGCGTCTCTCTTGTAATACATATGCACATTAAGGGGGCGTATTAGGTTTTAATGTACATAATATAGCTGGCTGCTAGAGCCTAGTCTATATTTAATTAAAATATGAAGATTCAACGTTCTGTTGAAGCTTGTCTTGTTGACAGAATATTTTTCGGTGTGTTTTTACGTGTTACTTTTTATAAGTACTCAGAATAAATCTAGTATGCTATTTTAATTATCTCTTGAGTTTCCTTGCACACATGCACTCTGCAGGGTAGTCCCCCACAGTGGTTATGGGCCCAGAAACGAGATATTAAAATTTCGTGCTTATTTATTGAATATCAGCAAATATTTAAGGTACGTTTGATTAAGTACGAACAGCTGATGAAATAAACAAGGTTGACGTAAAAGAGTCAACGATATGAGTACTGTTAAAATAGAACCACTTACTCAAGAAAATTACGAAACTTGGAGGATTCAGGCTGAAGCGGTTCTTATAAAGAACGACGCTTGGAGCTATGTAGACGGAAGCGTAAGCAAGCCTACAGAGCCGGAAGAAGCCAAGAAATGGGAAATCGGAGACGCAAAAGCTAAGTCTGATCTAATCCTAGCTATTAGTCCAAGTGAACTGAGACACATTCGCGGATGTAAAACGTCACGAAATGTTTGGCAAAAACTTGAGAGCATACACGCATCTAAGGGACCTGCCAAGAAGGCAACGCTGCTGAAGGAGTTGTTGCTACACAAGTTGGAGGAAGGTGGTGACGTTCGTGAACATGTCATGCATTTCTTCGAAGTAAAAAGTAAACTAGCTGATATGGATATTCAGATGCATGATGATTTAGTATCCATAATGCTTCTTTATAGCTTACCATCAAGCTTCGAGAATTTTCGATGCGCGATCGAATCCAGAGACACGTTACCAGACCCTGAGACTTTGAAGGTTAAAATAATCGAAGAGGTATGTTCGAGACGTCAGAAAGGAAGCGAAGAAAAAGCTCTCCTTGCAAAGTCCAAAATTAAGAAACCTTTCAAATCAAAGAGTGATGCTAACAAGACGAATTTTAAATACAAGTGTTTTAAATGTCACAAACATGGCCACAAAGCTTCTGAATGTGATATGAAGAAAGACAAGGATCAGTGTCGTGATAGTGCAAAGTATGTTTTGGAATGTGATTTGCAAAAAGATAATTTCAGCCTTGTAACCTTTAATTGTATTGCAGGTGATAATGCTGCTTGCAACGGGAATGGAGGCTGGGTCATTGACAGCGGTTGTACATCACATTTATGCAACGATCCTAGTAAATTTGGCAATTCATTGATACCTTTGTCGGGTAAGCTAAATCTAGCGATAAACTCGAGCACAGATGTTAAAGGTAAGGGTACCGTTAGATTAATTACATGTAAAAATAATTCCAAAACAATCGTGGAGTTGCCAGATACCTTATTTGTTCCAAACTTGCGATGTAATCTGATTTCGGTCGCAAGAATTACGAATAAAGGGTATAGTGTTAAATTCGATAAGAATATAGCTTATGTTAGGGACAGCTATGGTAACACTATGCTTGTAGCAAATCGTAGGGGTAATCTATATTACGTTGAGGAACAAATGGGAACAGTTTCCATTATTTCAGAAGCAGTTGATAAGGTAAGACTGTGGCATGAACGATTGGGTCATCTGAATGGAAGAGATCTTGTCAAACTCTTGAACAAATCCGGAATGAATATAAAGATGACGGATGTGAGTACATTGCATAATTGTGGTATCTGTGCTAGTGGGAAAATGAATGCATCATCATTTTCGAGGACGGATGGGCCATGTGATGAAAAATTACGGATTATTTATTCCGATATCGTAGGCCCGATGCGGCATGAAGCCATAGGTGGAGCGAAGTACTTTATTACGTTTATAGATGACTCATCGAGGTGGTGTGAAGTATATCTGCTATCCAAGAAAAGTGAAGCCCTTAAATATTTCAAGATATACAAAAGTTATGTTGAAAATATGACTGGCAAACGAATAAAATATATGCAGACGGATAATGGAGGAGAATTTTGTAATAAAGATTTTGATGAATATTTACAGACTGAAGGAATAGGGAGAAGATTAACTATTCCTAACACTCCTCAACAGAACGGGGTCGCAGAAAGGATGAACAGAACTCTTGTAGAGATGGCAAGGTGTATGATAATTTCATCCAACCTTTCACCTGGTTTTTGGGGTGACGCCGTTATGACGGCATGTCACGTTCGAAATCGATGTCCAACAAGTAGTCTTGAAGGTGGAACGCCGTATGAAAAATGGTACGAGCGGCCTGTGAACATAAACTATATGCATGTTTTTGGAAACAAGATACATGTTTTGGATAAGGAGGAAGGAAAAGATAAATTTGCACCTCGCAGTAAAGAAGGAATCTTTGTAGGCTATCCAAGAGACCGAAAAGGCTACAAGATTTGGTTGCCACAAGAACGAAAGTATGTCGTATCGCGAGATGTAAAATTTCACATAAACGAGACTCGATGCGATGAGAATAATTCTTCTATAACTGATCCACTGGAATTTGGGAATGAAGAGCTACAAGCTGATATCTGCCAAAGACCAGAACCAAATTATGTAGAGATAGATTTCCATGCAGGAAGGGCAGTTGACAACACAAGAGAGGTAGTGACGAGTTCACGTAGATTTGTTCCTGAACCTGAGAGGAATGTACAAAATGTCCAGGATAATATGGAGTCAGAAGCTGGTTCACCTCGTCATGTTAGCTCAGATGAAGTCCAACAAAATAATGAAGAAAAGACCTTAAAAAGAGCCCCAGGAAGACCACGACTAGACAGAGGACATGTGGGACGCCCAAAGAAAATTTATCGTATGGTTGAAGTGGAACCTGAACTACAAGAAGAGTTCTCAGATTGTCAAGACTTTGTGGGTAATGCAGAGGTATCATTGAGGCAAGCTTTATCTGGTTCAGAAAAAGATGAATGGGAGGCAGCCATTCTCTCGGAGATACGAAGCATGATTAAAAATGATACCTGGGATATAGCGAAGAGACCCATGGGACGCGCTGTCGTTGGTTGTCGTTACATCTTAACAACGAAGCTAAATGTTGATAAAACCGTAAAGAAAAAGGCTAGACTTGTTGCCAAAGGATATAGCCAACGGTACGGGATTGATTATCACCAGACATTCAGCCCTGTTGTCAGACTAGACACCATCAGATTGCTGACTGCACTTGCGGTTGAACTTGGTATGGAAATTCATCAGTTAGACATTAATACCGCTTATTTGAACGGTACATTAAATGAAGAAATTTACATGGAAATCCCCGACATATTAAGAGAATGTCTGCAGAAGCTACTTCAGGTGGAACAAAAAGGTTCTAATATATATGAACGAGCTAAGAAAATGCTAGCAGACATGCAGGCAGGTGGTGATGCATGTAGACTTAAGAGATCACTTTACGGCTTGAAGCAAGCTGGACGCCAGTGGAATGCAAGGCTCGATACACAACTGCAAAAAATGGGGATGCGATCATCATTAAATGAGCCATGTCTATACTTCCGAGACATAGGTGATGGTACAAAACTTTTTGTTGCAGTCTATGTCGACGATATTTTAGTGGCATCGCAGAAAAGAGTATGCATTGAAAATTTTAAAAAGGAACTGGCCAGTGAATTCGACCTTAAGGATTATGGCATCGCGAAATATATGTTAGGAATTGACATTGAGCGAGTTGACAGTGATAAAATCAAACTGTCACAACAAAAATACAAGCATAGTGTTACCATAGCTGTCCCTAACATAAGCTATATTCTTATCGAATTTAACACTATACCCTTTATTCCATTATTTCAGAAGCAGTTGATAAGGTAAGACTGTGGCATGAACGATTGGGTCATCTGAATGGAAGAGATCTTGTCAAACTATCCGAGTACGTCAGTTTATCACCAGAACCAAATTATGTAGAGATAGATTTCCATGCAGGAAGGGCAGTTGACAACACAAGAGAGGTAGTGACGAGTTCACGTAGATTTGTTCCTGAACCTGAGAGGAATGTACAAAATGTCCAGGATAATATGGAGTCAGAAGCTGGTTCACCTCGTCATGTTAGCTCAGATGAAGTCCAACAAAATAATGAAGAAATGACCTTAAAACGAGCCCCAGGAAGACCACGACTAGACAGAGGACATGTGGGACGCCCAAAGAAAATTTATCGTATGGTTGAAGTGGAACCTGAACTACAAGAAGAGTTCTCAGATTGCCAAGACTTTGTGGGTAATGCAGAGGTATCATTGAGGCAAGCTTTATCTGGTTCAGAAAAAGATGAATGGGAGGCAGCCATTCTCTCGGAGATACGAAGCATGATTAAAAATGATACCTGGGATATAGCGAAGAGACCCATGGGACGCGCTGTCGTTGGTTGTCGTTACATCTTAACAACGAAGCTAAATGTTGATAAAACCGTAAAGAAAAAGGCTAGACTTGTTGCCAAAGGATATAGCCAACGGTACGGGATTGATTAATGCAACGATCCTAGTAAATTTGGCAATTCATTGATACCTTTGTCGGGTAAGCTAAATCTAGCGATAAACTCGAGCACAGATGTTAAAGGTAAGGGTACCGTTAGATTAATTACATGTAAAAATAATTCCAAAACAATCGTGGAGTTGCCAGATACCTTATTTGTTCCAAACTTGCGATGTAATCTGATTTCGGTCGCAAGAATTACGAATAAAGGGTATAGTGTTAAATTCGATAAGAATATAGCTTATGTTAGGGACAGCTATGGTAACACTATGCTTGTAGCAAATCGTAGGGGTAATCTATATTACGTTGAGGAACAAATGGGAACAGTTTCCATTATTTCAGAAGCAGTTGATAAGGTAAGACTGTGGCATGAACGATTGGGTCATCTGAATGGAAGAGATCTTGTCAAACTCTTGAACAAATCCGGAATGAATATAAAGATGACGGATGTGAGTACATTGCATAATTGTGGTATCTGTGCTAGTGGGAAAATGAATGCATCATCATTTTCGAGGACGGATGGGCCATGTGATGAAAAATTACGGATTATTTATTCCGATATCGTAGGCCCGATGCGGCATGAAGCCATAGGTGGAGCGAAGTACTTTATTACGTTTATAGATGACTCATCGAGGTGGTGTGAAGTATATCTGCTATCCAAGAAAAGTGAAGCCCTTAAATATTTCAAGATATACAAAAGTTATGTTGAAAATATGACTGGCAAACGAATAAAATATATGCAGACGGATAATGGAGGAGAATTTTGTAATAAAGATTTTGATGAATATTTACAGACTGAAGGAATAGGGAGAAGATTAACTATTCCTAACACTCCTCAACAGAACGGGGTCGCAGAAAGGATGAACAGAACTCTTGTAGAGATGGCAAGGTGTATGATAATTTCATCCAACCTTTCACCTGGTTTTTGGGGTGACGCCGTTATGACGGCATGTCACGTTCGAAATCGATGTCCAACAAGTAGTCTTGAAGGTGGAACGCCGTATGAAAAATGGTACGAGCGGCCTGTGAACATAAACTATATGCATGTTTTTGGAAACAAGATACATGTTTTGGATAAGGAGGAAGGAAAAGATAAATTTGCACCTCGCAGTAAAGAAGGAATCTTTGTAGGCTATCCAAGAGACCGAAAAGGCTACAAGATTTGGTTGCCACAAGAACGAAAGTATGTCGTATCGCGAGATGTAAAATTTCACATAAACGAGACTCGATGCGATGAGAATAATTCTTCTATAACTGATCCACTGGAATTTGGGAATGAAGAGCTACAAGCTGATATCTGCCAAAGACCAGAACCAAATTATGTAGAGATAGATTTCCATGCAGGAAGGGCAGTTGACAACACAAGAGAGGTAGTGACGAGTTCACGTAGATTTGTTCCTGAACCTGAGAGGAATGTACAAAATGTCCAGGATAATATGGAGTCAGAAGCTGGTTCACCTCGTCATGTTAGCTCAGATGAAGTCCAACAAAATAATGAAGAAAAGACCTTAAAACGAGCCCCAGGAAGACCACGACTAGACAGAGGACATGTGGGACGCCCAAAGAAAATTTATCGTATGGTTGAAGTGGAACCTGAACTACAAGAAGAGTTCTCAGATTGCCAAGACTTTGTGGGTAATGCAGAGGTATCATTGAGGCAAGCTTTATCTGGTTCAGAAAAAGATGAATGGGAGGCAGCCATTCTCTCGGAGATACGAAGCATGATTAAAAATGATACCTGGGATATAGCGAAGAGACCCATGGGACGCGCTGTCGTTGGTTGTCGTTACATCTTAACAACGAAGCTAAATGTTGATAAAACCGTAAAGAAAAAGGCTAGACTTGTTGCCAAAGGATATAGCCAACGGTACGGGATTGATTATCACCAGACATTCAGCCCTGTTGTCAGACTAGACACCATCAGATTGCTGACTGCACTTGCGGTTGAACTTGGTATGGAAATTCATCAGTTAGACATTAATACCGCTTATTTGAACGGTACATTAAATGAAGAAATTTACATGGAAATCCCCGACATATTAAGAGAATGTCTGCAGAAGCTGCTTCAGGTGGAACAAAAAGGTTCTAATATATATGAACGAGCTAAGAAAATGCTAGCAGACATGCAGGCAGGTGGTGATGCATGTAGACTTAAGAGATCACTTTACGGCTTGAAGCAAGCTGGACGCCAGTGGAATGCAAGGCTCGATACACAACTGCAAAAAATGGGGATGCGATCATCATTAAATGAGCCATGTCTATACTTCCGAGACATAGGTGATGGTACAAAACTTTTTGTTGCAGTCTATGTCGACGATATTTTAGTGGCATCGCAGAAAAGAGTATGCATTGAAAATTTTAAAAAGGAACTGGCCAGTGAATTCGACCTTAAGGATTATGGCATCGCGAAATATATGTTAGGAATTGACATTGAGCGAGTTGACAGTGATAAAATCAAACTGTCACAACAAAAATACATTGAAGATTTATTATTTAAATATGGTCTGAATATGTGTAAAGAAACGGTTTCAACCCCAATGGAGGTAAATTTAAAGCTTAAATTACCTGAGCCCCATACAAAACTCGAAGAAAAGCGATACCCGTATCGCGAATTAATTGGGAGTTTGATGTATTTATCCGTGGGGACGAGACCAGATATCTCTAATAGTGTTTCGAAATTGGCGCAGGTAGTTAACTGTCCTAGCAAAGAGTCCTGGATCGCTGCGAAACGAATATTACGTTATCTGAAGCGAACAAAAGAGTACGGACTAGTGTTCAGTAAAACAGGTAAAGCAGTTCGAGGCTATTCTGATTCGGATTGGGGTGGTTGTTTGCTAGATAGGCGTTCATATTCGGGATATGCCTTTGTATTAGGTGGTGCATGTATGTCATGGAAGTCCCAGAAGCAGAAGTGTGTCAGTACCTCGACGTGTGAATCCGAGTACGTCAGTTTATCATCAGCGATGAAGGAAGCTTTATACCTGAACAGCTTGTTGACTGAAATCGGATTACGTAAGTTTGCATCAATTACCTTACATGTAGATAATACTGGGGCAATTAAATTAGCAAACGACTCGGTATTCCATTCCCGGAGCAAACACATAGATATAAGACACCATTTTATACGGAGTGTCTTGAAGGAGAACAATAACATTCAGTTGGTATACTTGTCGACCAACCTTATGTTAGCTGACGTATTAACCAAGGCCTTGCCGAAAGCCAAGCACTATATGTGCATGACTGGATTAGGTTTATGTTTATAGTTAGCGTATATTGTTTGTAAATACTTTGTTTTGCGTCTCTCTTGTAATACATATGCACATTAAGGGGGCGTATTAGGTTTTAATGTACATAATATAGCTGGCTGCTAGAGCCTAGTCTATATTTAATTAAAATATGAAGATTCAACGTTCTGTTGGAGCTTGTCTTGTTGACAGAATATTTTTTCGGTGTTTTTTTTACGTGTTACTTTTTATAAGTACTCAGAATAAATCTAGTATGCTATTTTAATTATCTCTTGAGTTTCCTTGCACACATGCACTCTGCAGGGTAGTCCCCCACAGTATCTTGTTTGTTCTGTCTCCTGCTTGATATAGAGGAAAGTGGTAATTTGTATTTCTCCCTACTCCTCCGTTATTCTTTTCTGATTAATTTCGTTGCGGGATCCAAGACAGGTAAATTCATTCTCCGGGACTTCGTCGAGCTTCATTGCCTCGGCGGTTTTCTGGTGGTCGCCAGTGCTGATTCTGGCTTTCAGGAGTTGCAGTGGTTTGGGAATAGTTCGGTGGGATTGTCTACCCTACCCTACATACATTGTTGTTGCATAACTTAAACCGTTTACGCAGCGCACGCAACGGAAGCTCTCAATAAGGATTATTTTTGCCCATTTTTGCAACATTTTTGCTCCGCTCCTATTGGTCGTAGCGTGATGTTATATAACCTAACATTCCTCGATAAATGGACTATCCGACACAAAAAGAATTTTTCAATTCCAACCAGCAGTGCCTGAGATTAACGCGTCCAAAAAAACCAAAAACTCTTCAGGTTTATAATTAAATTATTATAGACTAGCTGACCCCCGCGGCTTCGCTCCCGTCAAAATTATAGCCTATGTTACTCGGGAATAACGTAGCTTTCCATAGGTAAAAGAATTTTTACAATCGGTCCAGTAGTTTCGGAGCCTATTCGGTACAAACAAACAAACAAAAAAATCTTTCCTCTTTATAATATTGGTATAGATTAATACATAAATATTTATCGCAAAAATCCCTTTATCAGATTTCGTTAACAAACCTAATCTTATTCCGTTCTTGTACTTGTATGTTTTAACGAGTGGAGGCCATACCTTATCAATAATGTCAAAAATTATGCACTCGCTAATATTTAATATGACATATGCAGTATGCTGACATATGCTTACTTCATTTATTTACTTATTTATTGCAATTACTCTGCACTAACAGTTTGACCCAACACATACCGAGAGTCAATCAGTACATGTTATACAAGCTGACCCCCGCGGCTTCGCTCACGTCTTTTACCTAACACCTACCTACCTACCCTACCCTACCTACCCTACAGACCCTACCTACCAATTTGTTAAACTAATTATTTGTTGAATAAGAAGTAATACTACAATTTATACGAATAGAGACAACTTTTGTTTCTACGGCGATCTAATAAAAATTTAGAAATATAAAAGCTGCTATTGTACTAACTATGATACTTAGATATACTCTCTCGCGGAATGTTTTGTAGGTAATAATTAGTACTATAATCATGTAGTACATATTTTTTATGTATCATCAATAGTTTTCTCAGAATGCATTTTACAGGCTAAATTTTGCTACTTTGGGTTACATTATTTAAATTTTCATAAGAATCTCTATTTTTTTTAATATATTATAGCCTATGACACTCAAGAATAATGAAGCTATCTTAAGGTGAAAGAATTTTCAAAATCGGTTCAGTATTACCCCTTACAAACTCACAAACTTTACCTCTTTATAATATTAGTATAGAAAACTGAAGATCCCCGCCGCGTCTGTCTTTCTGTTCGCGAAAAACTCAAAACCGGCCAAGTGCGAGTCGGACTCGCGCACGAAGGGTTCCGTACAAGGTAAATTGCGGTTTACGATTTATGACGTATTAAAAAAAACTACTTACTAGATCTCGTTTAAACCAATTTTCGGTGGAAGTTTACATGGTAATGTACATCATATTTTTTTTTATTTTTATCATTCTCTTATTTTAGAAGTTACAGGAGGGGCACACACATTTTACCACTTTGGAAGTGTCTCTCGCGCAAACTATTCAGTTTAGAAAAAACCGATATTAGAAACCTCAATATCATTTTTGAAGACCTATCCACAGATACCCCACACGTATGGGTCTGATGGGTTTCAAGTATGGGAACCCCCAAAATGTCGTGTCTGTTTTAAATTTTTGTGTGAAAATCTTAATGCGGTTCACAGAATACATCTAAATACCAAGTTTCAACAGCATAGTTCTTATAGTTTCGGAAAAAAGTGGCTGTGACATACGGACGGACAGACAGACAGATATGACGAATCTATAAGGGTTCCGTTTTTTGCCATTTGGCTAAGGAACCCTAAAAACTACTGAACGAATATTCATGCGGTTATCATAAATGGACGGGCGCCGTCAGTTGGGATTGGTCATAACTCAACTGCTTCGGATGTTGATGTTTTTCTAGTACCTATTGTATAACTGCACAGTACATGTGTGAGTACTTTTAATACTTTATACCTTTACATAGTATAGTGTGTAGTGCTATTCTGGGTGCATTGTCCTCACATATGTGAATTTATTAATGTATGTACTCATGTACCTAAACATTGTAAAAATCTTTTCTTTTTTTTAAAGAGTAAGTATGGAGTTTCTTGTGCATTCTTCTCCATAACAAGCTACTTTCCGAATGCACGGTAGAATCATTTTTTTTAAAAGAGTAAGTATGGAGTTTCTTGTGCATTCTTCTCCATAACAAGCTACTTTCCGAATGCACGGTAGAATCAACTTTTATTCCATGTAAATTTAAAAAGTATGGAGTTTCTTGTGCATTCTTCTCCATAACTAGCTACTTTCCGAATGCACGGTAGAATCAACTTGTATTCCATTTAAATTTAAATTGTGACATTCAAAAGTGCCGCTTGGTGGCCCAGTTGAAATAAATATCTTTTGTCTTTTGTCTTTTTGTCTTTTGGACAGAGTGATTCATGAGGAAGGTTTAGGTGTATGATTTGTGTAAATTGGTTTAAAAATGGCGATATTTGTTGAAAATGTCGGCAAAAGTGAAGCTGCCTGGGAGCTTAAATTGAAAACGCAGCCTAATCACCTTGAGATAGCACAAAACAATGTAGGTATGATGGAATTGTTCCTCTTTTATAGGTCTACAGAAAAGTCCGCGATATATTACATATATATTTAATGATAGCTTACTGTATACCCATTCCAATTTCTAAAAATTAAGGTAAAATTAAAAAATCCCCGATTGAAAATCTTCTAGAAAGCAAAAAATAAGCCTCGTACTCGCGTCGGGGAACCGGCAACGTTACAGCTTTTTATTTTATTTACGTAGCGGTTCCCCGACGCGAGTACGACTTTTTAGAGGATTTTAAATTGGGACATATTTTTTTTTTTTTGATGCTTTTTAAACTATATATAATACTAGCTGTTCCCCGCGGCTTCGCTCCCGTGGGCCACCCCACAGGACCCGTTTTCAGGATAAAAAAAATAGCCTATGTCACTCAGGAATAATGTAGCTTTCCATCGATGAAAGAATTTTTTAAATCGGTCCAGTAGTTTCGGAGCCTATTCGGTACAAACAAACAAACAAAAAAATCTTTCCTCTTTATAATATTGGTATAGATACCTAGTAGTAGACCCGCTTCAATCGACAATCTATCGAAAAACGTTATTATGACACGATATCTTGCGAAAAAACCCAGATTCAAAGAGTAAAATGTGAATTACTTTTGAACTGTTGAACCGATTTCAATCAAACATAGCTAAGACCACTCTCGACAAAGTCACCTTTCAAACAAAAAAAAAACTAAATCTAAATCGGTTCACCCGTTTAGCAGCTATGATGCCAAAGACAGACATACAGATACACAGCACCACACGTCAAAATTATAACAGCCCTCTTTTTCCGTCGGGGTTTAAAAAACAATGGTCACGCTCACGTACAATGCGGTAATTGGCAAGCTATTTCATTTATCTATGTATACAGTATTAATTCTTATCAACTTAAATACATTAGTTATCTTAAACATTTCATACACATTATGATAATCCTTTACATTATGTAATTTAAATGAATATCTTAGGAGTTATCGCAAAACAAAAACTAACGCGCGCGAAAATAGATTCAAGCGCTTATCTCATACCGACGGCGGGACCCTACCACAGTAAAAATATACAAACAGTATGTAAACTACCTACAAACGCTCACGGCACACTAACATAAAAAGACGTGACCACTCGTCGCGATGCACTGCAGGAATCCAGCAGAATATCAGCGTCAGGTATAACTGCCTGACACGTGCTGAGCTTTTTTTTTATTTTTTTGGTGGGAAATCATCCAATGACTTCTCCCGCTCTGGGTGAATCAGGAGGGCGTGTCAGACTTTTACTGACTCACCCACCCGTGTTCCTTCAGTTGCTTGCGCCAGGGCCGCGGTAACTCTTTTTCAAATTTATCCGCGACCCAGACAGGCATCGGTCCTATCAGACCCCGTCACTTTTGCTGACATCTTTTTGAGGCGCGCGTGGAACACTACGCGCCGTGAACTCGGGCTTGGTCCTTATCGCACGGTAAGCTACCCATAACTTGCCGTCCGCAAGCCCGGGGCGTCTCCTGCGGTGGCTAGGGGCGTGAGGGCGTCTCCTTTGCGTCTCCCTCACGCGTTCCGCCTCCTCCTTTGCGAGCATTACTGCTTCGCAGAAAGAGGAGACAGCTTCCCATACCCTCTCGCTCCGTACCATGGCCTGGACCAGGGCCGGACGCGAGAGGTCGCCACCGCCAATCGCCTCCACGAGGACACGGCGGTGCTCCGCCCAAGCGGGGCAGATCTCCACCGTATACTCCACCGTGGACACGTGCTGAGCTGGACTCCCATTTGGTGCAACCTTGAGACGCACACCGCACTGTGTTTTGATTGTCATACCTAATGTTACTGTGATGTTACTGGTGTCAATTTTACTTTTCAATTCAATTCAATTTTTATGTTTATAGCTCCATCGACGAACATTCGATGATTTTGCCAATGTCAAGGTAGTTGGTGATAGTCGGTTTACTATTAAGAATACTTTTAGATAACTATTGATCGGTGTTTGTAACGTTGACCTCCATTGTTCACCATACTAAAAAAGGGGACAAAACATTTTTGGTTATTACATATAGTACGGAACAAAATAAATGTTAAAACATCAAGTATATAATACATAAATAGAAATACTATAGCTACAGTTGGATTTTATTAATATTAATAAATCTATAAAGCATTTTTACTGCGGGGGTATGGACTAAAGATAATAGGAACGGAATGTTAATTGGGCGGGGAATGTTATCAGGGAGTAAGTCATAAAGAGGAATAGTTAAACGAGGACAAGAAAAAAATAAGTGCTCCAGAGTACCCTCCGCTAGTCCGCATTCACACAAAGAATTGTCTCTCACGTGGATTTTGGCCAAAAAGACAGGAGTGCAAACAAACCCAAGTCGGAGTCGAATTATAACGGAGGTAGCTACTTTATTTGAAAATTTAAGTTTGCTGAACCAGCATTTAGATGGAATGTATGGTTGGATAGAGCCATAAAATTTTCCCTTCAGTAAACGAGTCTTTTGCCAATGGGTATTCCAACACTTCATCATCTCTGGTTTAGCAAGGCAGCGCAAATCACGGGGGTAACAAGATGAACGAGATTCGATCCCGTTCCGAGTAGCCGACTTAGCAATCGAGTCCGCATTCTCGTTACCAACGATACCAGAGTGACTAGGGATCCAAGCCAGAGCAATCTCTATGCCTAAACAATGGCATTTATACAGAAGTTGTTTGATCTGTAAAATAAGGGAAAAATTGTGGCGAGAGCGAAAAGGCGATTTTAATAAATCCTGAAGGCAGCTTAGAGAATCCGAGAGAATTAGGGATTTGTTGAGTCCATGCGATTCAATATAGGAAACCGCTTCCAGAAGAGCTATTGCTTCCCCAGTATAAATAGAGCCAAATGGAGAACTACGAACATTTAAAATAATTTTGAATTTAGGGATCCACACAGCAGAACCGACATAGCTATCATCTGACAACTTAGAGGCGTCTGTAAATATCGTTAGCCAATCGTGCCAGTCTTCAGCTAGAATTTTATTGAGTTTATCATTGGCAGCAGGGTCATGTTTAGATATACTAAAGTTAAGCAAAATTTTTGGTTGGAAGAGTAAGGAGTCAAAATCCACTTCAAAGATGGGGTTTGTTTTTGACTGAACTAAAGAAATGTGCATATTATTAAATTTCCTGAAGCTAATAACAAGTAGAGGAGGATTTTTATGGGTCCAATAGGGAGAGGTTGGGATTAGCTCACAAAGTCTACGGAGAAGAGGGAGAAGAGGATGGGATTTATTCTGAATGACTTTATAAAAAAATCTATCACAGAGATATTGTCTACGTAGGTGAAGTGGGGGCTCTAAACATTCTACCTGAAGGGCATTAATAGGTGAGCATTTCATAGCTCCCGTGATAATGCGCAAACACTTAGACTGGATCTTTTCTAGTTTACAGAGGGCTATTTTGTTGCATGGTTCCAGAAGAAAGCTACCATAGTCAAAGTGACTACGAACTATGGCATTATATAGAATTTTCTGGGAAGTTGGATGAGCTCCCCAGCGTACTCCAGAGAGGGCACGTAGGACATTTACGCCTTTTTCACATTTTTTGGAAATGTAGTCCAAATGATAGAAACCAGATAATTTTGAGTCAAGAATGAGGCCAAGAAATTTAACTTTGTCATGGATCAAAATGGGTTCGTTTTCAACTAACAGGTTTATAGGGGGAATATTACGTTTGCGGGAAAATACAACAGCATTACACTTGGGCACTGACAGGCTTAGGCCGTGGTCATTTAACCATTGATTTAAATAATGAAGAGCAGAATTTAAGCGAGATGCGGAATCAGAGAAGGAAGTTGAAGAACAGTAGAGAGCGATGTCGTCGGCGTATTGTAGGATTTTACAGAAGCAGCTCACTGAAGACTCTAAATCATATGTGTAAAGATTATAAAGAATAGGGCTTAAGACCGACCCCTGAGGTAGTCCCTTCCATACTAGACGGCTTGGAGAAAGGGAGTTTTGATGTCGAACTGAAATAGAGCGGGACATAAGGAGATTACAAATGATGTTGACCATCCTCACAGGGATACTCAGCTGTAGCAACTTTTGCCTGAGTATTGGAAGTTGGACATTATCGTAGGCTGAAGCTATGTCTAAAAAAACACCAAGAACACTTTCATTTTTGGAGAAAGCAATGCGGACATCAGAAAGAAAAATGCTAAGGCTATCCAGAGTGCCCATACCCCTTCGAAAGCCGAACTGAGATCTGGATAAAATGCCTTTGGTTTCTAAGATCCATTCAAGCCGGTTCTTGATGAGATTCTCCATGATTTTAGCCAAGACAGAAGATAGAGCGATAGGACGATAAGAAGCTGAGTCTTTTGGGTCTTTCCCAGGTTTTAATATTGGGATAATTATTTGGGATTTCCATGACTCTGGTACTTGGCCTGTATCGAAAAAGAAATTTATTAGTTTAAGAAAGAGTAGTTTACAGTTAGAAGAAGATTTGGAAATGAACGAGTAGGGGATTCCGTCGACACCCGGAGCAGAATCACGAAGGTGATCTAAGGCACATGTTAATTCTGAATAAGAGAATGGGTCATCAAATCTATCAGAGGGAGAGGGCGAAGGAGGATTTATAGTGGGAAGGCAATCAAAATTAGGAACAAAGGGGGGGGCTAATTTAATAATAAAGTCTTCCAACCAGGCACCTGTGTCGTTGGTTGAAATGTCAGGAGGCTGGTCACAAGCTCTGCGGAAGATTTTAATTTTTTTCCACACTAGGGAAACTGGAGAGCGTGGAGAAAGAGATTCACAAAACTTAAGCCAACCACTTCTTTTCTTTTTAGCCAATAACCTACATGTATTTGCAGAAATCTTTTTATAATTCAAATAATCGGTCATGTTTAGACTAGAGGAGAAAGTGTTTTCTGCTACTTTGCGTTTACGAACACTATCCGTGCACTCAGCATCCCACCAAGGTGGAGAAGGTAATAAGTGACGGGCGGAGTTCTTCAAGGGGATTGAATAATCGGCCGCTCTCATTAAACATTCAACGAAATCGTTGTAGAGTGCAAGGGAGTTGGAAGAATTTATTTGGGGAAAGTTTTGAAGTTCGGAGTCCAGATGGGACGAGAACTTAGGCCAGTCAGCTTGGGGAAGGCGATATTTTTGTAGAGGTTGGATTGGAGGAGTACGAGGATGAGAATTAGGAAATGAAATTAGTATAGGAAAATGATCACTACCGAAAGAATTAGGAAGAACAGACCAGGCAGCAGTTGAAACTAAGGAAGGAGAACAGAAAGAAAGGTCTGGGACACTAATATTTTGGGTAGGGGAAACCCTACGGGTAGCAGATCCATCATTAAGAATGCAAAGATTGCGGTCATCTAAAAGATCTAACAAAAAACTGGAAGCGGGGTCATTACAGTGAGAGCCCCAAAGAGTGTGACGGCAATTAAAATCACCTAACACAATCAATGGGGATGGAATAGAAGAAAGGATAGAGTTAAATTCAGACAAAAGATTAGAGTTGGGGTGAGGAATATAGGCAGATACATAGGCTATGTCCATGGCTCTTACTGCAACTACATGAAGACCAGGATCATGACGTGGTAGAGGAATTTCGGAAAAAGAGATAGCTCTGCTAACCATAAGGGCGCAACCCGCCCATCCGTCATCTCTATCGTCCCGAAGACATGAAAATCCAGGAACCCTAAAGAGAGATCCGGGACTGAGCCACGTCTCCGAAACGGCAAAGACGACGGGTTTAAATCGATTTATAAGGTAGATTACATCGTGTTTTTTCCTACGAATGGATCTACAAATTTTACTTTTATTTCTGTTAGTATTGTTTCCTTTTTCTTTTTATTTTGGCACCTTGTTTTTAAACATGTAAATTGTAATAATTTAATTAAGATTTTGTGTGTTGTGCTGTGTCTTTTGTGTGCACTTAATAAATGTTTTATCTATCTATCTATTACCTCGAAAGTGTACGAACGGTCTCGTCGGTGCGTACGTTTGTGTGAGTGTGCCGTTTCGAGCGTTTGTAGGTAGTTTCCACACTGTTTTTACCCGACTGCCGAAGGAGGGTAATGTGTTTATCAGTCTATGTATGTATGTATGTTTGTTCCAACGTGGCGTTCCAGAGACCAAACGCGTTGGCCGATTTTGATGATTTATACGTTAATCGATTCGTCTTAACCCTGCAAGTGTCATAGGCTACGTTAAAATTGGACAATAGAAAAATGGCGGATTTTGGGCGCCATATTGTGGGGTCCCAAATTTTTTTTTTTTTCTTCCAAACCCAGTGTGTGGGGTATCAAAATAAAGGGTTTTAAGAGGTGATTTCAAAAATATATAATACTTATATGTTTAAATGTATCTAATTCGAAAAAAACTTAACTAAAAACTTATAAATAAAAAAAGTTAAATCAAAAAATCAAAAAACCCGACTGCTTCAAAAGCGAACTAAAAAGACGTAAACAAGGAAAAAATCATGCTGTGCAGGCGGAGGATACACCAGATTTTGATCAGCCAGCCCGCGAATATGTATCCTCCGACTGCACAGCATGATTTTTTCCTTGTTTACGTCTTTTTAGTTCGCTTTTGAAGCAGTCGGGTTTTTTGATTTTTTGATTTAACTTTTTTATATGTTTACTGTGACCCTAAGACAGAAAAAAACATGTTGGTATAATTATGCTCTACTACCCGTGCGCAGCCGGGGCGGGTCGGAAGTATTATATAATGGCAACACAAGATATTGAATGATTATGTTTTCATTGCATAATCACAACTAAAAGGTTTTTCTATCAGGAATTTCTTGGCGGTGTGACATCCCCGTGCCTCGAAAAGCACATCAAGCCATTGGTACTGCCAGTCTTGTGAAATTCTTGTCCCATCAATGAGAGTGTGGGTGTGGGAACTGGCAAGGGCGCCGCCAGCCGATGGAACAGGAGGGAGGGCAGGTTGATATATGGAGGATGGGAAAAAAAAACTTAATTCAAAAAATCAAAAACCCGACTGCTTCAAAAGCGAACTAAAAAGTCGTAAACAAGGAAAAAAACATGCTGTGCAGGCGGAGGATACATATTCGCGGGCTGGCAGACCAAAATCTGGTGTATCCTCCGCCTGCACAGCATGATTTTTTCCTTGTTTACGACTTTTTAGTTCGCTTTTGAAGCAGTCGGGTTTTTGATTTTTTGAATTAAGTTTTTTTATTTATAACTTTTTAGTTAGTTTTTTTCGAATCACATACATTTAAACATATAAGTGTTATATATTTTTGAAATCACCTCTTAAAACCCTTTATTTTGATACCCCACACGATGGGTTTGGAAGAAAAAAATAATTTGGGCCACCACAATATGGCACCCAAAATCCGCCATTTTTCTATTATCCAATTTTAATGTTGCCTATGACACTCGCAGGGTTAAGACGCATCGATTGACGTATGAACCATCAAAATCTGCCAACGCGTTTGGTCTCTGGAACGCCACATAGGAACAAACATACATACATACATAGACTGATAAATACATTACCCTCCTTCGGCAGTCGGGTAAAAAGTATGAATTTTTAATACGGTACAGTCAAAAGCAGATGAAGCTTTAAAAGCTGGGGATCCTTGCAAAGGTGAGGAGGTACTTCACGCCTGGACAGCTGCTCAGCTTGTACCAAGCGCAAGTTCGATCATGCGTGGAGTACTGTTCTCATCTCTGGAACGGATCTGCCAAATACCAGCTTGATGCACTAGAGTCGATCGAAAAGCGGGCCAAGAGGCTCATCGGCGATGAAGCACTGGTTAAGTCAAAGCTCCAGAGCCTTGAAAACCGTCGCCGAGTTGCCAGCTTGTCGGTTTTTTATCGGTTACATTTCGGGGAGTGTGCGATGGAATTGCATGATCTAATTCCACCCAGCCCGTTTCATCATCGGACTACATGACGTACTACACGTAGACAGTACGGCGAAGCGCCTACACTTCTGCACTATTACATCCCGATGGCTAGTCTCTGCTATTACTCCAAAATTATTGTAATTATATCCAAAAGCATCATACTTACATGCTCCCAGGCTTGAGTTCATACTCGAACCAAGAGATAGTGTGCAGTAGCGTGGAGAGGTACCGCTTATAGGCGGTGTAGACGGAGCTGGAGCGGCGCGAACCGACCAGCACGCGCAAGATGGACGGCACCGCGAACACGGCCACCAGCCCCATCAGCATCGAGGAAGACAACGCGAAGCAGTTGTCACTGTAGAAGCTGCGACCCCTGGGGAAAAGGAAAATTGTTTGTTGAATAGCCTTTTTTAACCGACTTCACAAAAAGGAGGATGTTCTATGTTCGACTTTATGTTTTTTTTTTAATGTTTATTGTTTATGCCATTTCATAACATAACATCATGCCAGAACGCTATAAAGGGGTACGCAGATGAGTACAGTTCACCTTGGTACACTCTCATTTCAACGGTTATGTTAAAATTTCATGATAACTATTTTGGCATTATTGCCAATTAGGTAGGTACAACTAAAAAGTGAAAAAAAAAAACTTTTACAAAAAAATACTACCGACTTCCAAATAACAAAACTACAAAGTGAAAAATAACTTTATTTTTGGGAGTGTCTTTGGTGGGTACCATTTTTTTGCGTTATGGACACCGACTTCCAAAAATAAAGTTATTTTTCACTTTGTAGTTTTGTTATTTGGAAGTCGATAGTATTTTTTTGTAAAAAAGTTTTTTTATTCAACAGACTTTCCAAAAAAGAGGAGGTTCTATGTACGACTTTGTTTGTTTTTGCTTGTTCACTGATATCTCCGTCAATTGTGGATTTGTGCGATTTTGAAAATTCTTTCTTTGTTTGAAAGAGTATGTTCCGAAAATAATCCCATTTTAATTTGGTAAAGATCTGATGAAGAACTTCGGAGATATACAACATAACTCTTCTATAAATAACGGCAAATCTCTCGGGATTGCTGCAATCGCATGTCTGTTTGTTGTTTGTACCATTTCATAAAATAACATCACGCAAGTACGCTCTAAAGGAGTACGCAGAGCTCTCATTTCACCGGTTATGTTCAAGTTTTATGTTATTCCGGTAATATATTCTGGCGATATAGGTACCTTACTAAACAACTTGCCTATTAGGTTAGGTAAAACAAAAAATTGCGGTTTACGATTTATGATGTGTACAATTTTCGGTGGTAGTTTACATGGTAATGTACATCATATATTTTTTTTGGGATCCTGCCGTTTTGCCGAAAAGATTTTGACAAAATTTCATTACCCAAACAAATTTCAGCAATCTTTTTTTATACCATTGCAATATTTCGAATGATTTTAGTACGCATATTTTTATTTGGTCAAATTTTTACATGGCAAAATTTTACCAAGTATAATGTCATTATGGCATTTGGTCTTTAATCAAATGATTTATTACAGCAAACAATCTTCAGACAATAAACGTTTGGTGAAATGATTTGTTAAGACAAAAAGTATTAAGGCAAACATAAGATTTTTTGAATTATATAATAAAAAATACAATTTTATTTTTTGATTAATTCTTTCAATTTGTCTGAAACAAGTCAAATTTATGGTTACTTGATATTAATTTATTTATGGAAGTAGTTAGAGTAGGTTAATTATTAAAAAAATGGTTAGGTTAGGTTAGGTTAAAACTGTGACCTCCTACGCACGAGCCGAGCGAGCGAAGCGAGCGGTGCCGCGGCAGCGGCCGGCGAGTGCCAGAAACGACTTGCATTAATAGAAAAAAGAGATTGTTTTTAGTAGGTTACCCGGAACTGAACTATTAAGATTAGGATAATTAGTTATTTAAAAAAAAATGGTTAGGTTAGGTTAAAACTGTGACCTGCATTAAATTTAAAAAAGATATATATAAAAAAAGAGAAATAAAAAACTATAAATATTTGGCTTATTTGATTTTGCGTAAAAACTGTTATTCCAAGTGAAATATTTGAATAAATAAAAAATGTTAAAAGTACTAGTTGGTAAACAAGTTATAGTTTAAACGTTCATTTCCCAAACATTATGTTTGCGTTAAAAATTTTCGTGAATAGATTTTTTGCTAAGTAATAATTTGGGAAATGAAATTATGCGAAAATTTTTTTGGTAAGTGAAAATTTGTCAAATTCGTTTCGGTCAAACAAGGGAGACCCATTTTTTTTAGTTTAATCATTCTCTTATTTTAGAAGTTACAGGAGGGGGGACAGACATTTTACCACTTTGGTAGTGTCTCTCGCGCAAACTATTCAGTTTAGAAAAAAATATATTAGAAACCTCAATATCATTTTTGAAGATATATAGAGATAGGCCATAGATACACACGTATGGGTTTGATGGGAAAAAAAAATTGGTTTCAGTTTCAAGTATGGGGACCCCCAAAATTTATTGTTTTTTTTCTATTTTTGAGTGAAAATCTTAATGCGGTTCACAGATTACATATTACTCACCAAGTTTCAACAGCATAGTTCTTATAGTTTCGGAAAAAAGTGGCTGTGACATACGGACGGACAGACAGACAGACATGACGAATCTATAAGGGTTCCGTTTTTTGCCATTTGGCTACGGAACCCTAAAAAGGGAAAATAAAAATAAAAACCTTTTTTGCAAAGAAATACTAACTACCGACTTCCAAATAAAAAACTAAAAAGTGAAAGATTACTTTATTTTTGGAAGTCGGTGTCAATATCGCCAAAAAATTTTACCTGCGAAAGACACAAATTATTTTTCACTTTGTTGTTTTTTATTTGGAAGTCGGTAGTATTTTTTGCATAAAAGTTTTTTGGTCACTTGGTCGCTCCCGTGGCTTACCTATCGCGCAAGATGTGTTATAAATGTATCCGAGATAAAAAGTAACCTGCAACTCTCATTGATACTGTAACCTAACGTGAAAGGATTTTCGTAACCAGTCCAGCACTTCCAGACAGTCCAGAGAATAATTACCTTTTACTATAGTTTATAATATCAGTAAAGATTGAGATAGAACTTAGAGGAGAATATCGGATTAAAAAAATATAATAAATGAAACCTGGAAGCGACGCAAGTCGAATAGTCACGCACGACAAATTTTTGTGTTCACTCAACAGATAATTTAGGTACACAATGTGCTGGTAACTATCTATATACATATATAAAAAAGCGAACTAAAAAGTCGTAAACAAGGAAAAAATCATGCTGTGCAGTCGGAGGATACATATTCGCGGGCTGGCTGACCAAAATCAGGTGTATCCTCCGCCTGCACAGAATGATTTTTTCTTTGTTTACGACTTTTTAGTTCGCTTTTGAAGCAGTCGGGTTTTTAGATTTTTTGAATTAAGTTTTTTTATTTATAACTTTTTAGTTTTTTTTTTAGAATTAGATACATTTAAACATATAAGTGTTCTATATTTTTGAAATCACCTCTTAAAACCCTTTATTTTGATACCCCACACGATGGGTTTGGAAGAAAACAAAAATTTGGGCCCCCACAATATGGCACCCAAAATCCGCCATTTTTCTATTGTCCAATTTTAATGTAGCCTATGACACTCGCAGGGTTAAGACGAATCGATTGACGTATGTATCATCAAAATCGGCCAACGCGTCTCTGGAACGCCATATAGGAACAAACATACATACATACATACTTACATACATACATAGACTGATAAACACATTACCCTCCTTCAGCAGTCGGGTAAAAATCAATGCCACTTTTTGGTTGTAATTTTATAACTCAAGAACGGGCTCACCTATCCAAACCAAATGTTTAGGCTTTGTTCGGACTATTAAGTAGCTTTTTTTTTCCAATAGCTAGTGTAGGGTAGGTAGGTAGCCACTGTAGCCAGTTGACGTGAGCAAAGCCGCGGGGGTCAGCTAGTACTTATGTAATTTTTCTTGCAAAATTGGTGGATACAGTTATTTTTATCGGCGGTGGGAGCAAAATTAAGTAGTTTATCATTTTAAGGACATATCAATGGATGACGTCAAAGATGACTGAAGAATTACTTGATACAATTACACCATTGATACAATCTTGGCATCATTCTACAGCACAGATAGTGTGAGGTATAAAGCTGGGAACAAATTATCGGACGCAGCTGACGGACGCGACTTACAGCCGCGGCTGATATGTGTGCACAGTCGTATGGGACGCGGACGCCAGATCTCTATCAGAAGTCCGAACGTCCAAGGTCACGTCCGCGACTTACGTCCGATAGTTTGCACAATGTAATGTACATTCATTACCTAGATACTCTATAAGTCGCGTCTGATATGTGTGCACAGTCGTGTGGGACGCGGCTGCCAGATCTCTATCAGAAGTCCGAACGCCCAAGGTCACGTCCGCGACTTACGTCCGATAGTTTGCACAATGTAATGTACATTCATTACCTAGATACTCTATAAGTCGCGGCTGACGGACGCGACTTACAGCCGCGGCTGACGGACGCGACTTACAGCCGCGGCTGACGGACGCGACTTACAGCCGCGGCTGATATGTGTGCACAGTCGTATGGGACGCGGCTGCCAGATCACTATCAGACGTCCGAACGCCCAAGGTTACGTCCGCGACTTACGTCCGATAGTTTGCACAATGTAATGTTCATTCATTACCTAGATACTCTATAAGTAGCAGCTGTCAGTCGCGTCAGATAATTTGTTTCCAGCTTTAGTCTAGTCTTGATGAATTTGAATTTGGTTTCATCCACTATTTATGATTCACTCATCGGAGCATTTAAGACATAGACAATGCATGACTGTACTATTATTTAAAGGGCACTGTAGTCATTGCTCTGAGGTACATGCAAAGAACAGGGAATGTCACATGCATACATAAACTCACGCCTTTTTCCCATGGGGGTAGGCAGAAACTACAGAACGCCACCTACTACGATCCTTACATACTTCGGAATGTAACAAGTTTTCATTTTACTATTTTTTATTGGCAAGCAAATCTTTATCTATAGAGAGTAATTTTATTCCCAATCACTATTTTTTTTTAAAGTAAACGTAAGGCGCCAAAAAGACATTTTTGTTTATGGCCGAAGCGAAAAGAACCGGGAATGTCCATGCCATACCGGTAAAGAAGACTTTTTTTTTTAGGACAGCCCTGTTTTTTACCCGACTGCCGAAGGAGGGTAATGTGTTTATCAGTCTATGTATGTATGTATGTATGTATGTATGTATGTATGTATGTTTGTTCCTATGTGGCGTTCCAGAGACCAAACGCGTTGGCCGATTTTGATGATTCGTACGTCAATCGATGCGTCTTAACCCTGCGAGTGTCATAGGCTACATTAAAATTGGACAATAGAAAAATGGTGGATTTTGGGTGCCATATTGTGGGGGCCCAAATTTTTTTTTTCTTCCAAACCCATCGTGTGGGGTATCAAAATAAAGGGTTTTAAGAGGTGATTTCAAAAATATATAACACTTATATGTTTAAATGTATCTAATTCGAAAAAACTAACTAAAAAGTTATAAATAAAAAAACTTAATTAAAAAAACAAAAAACCCGACTGCTTCAAAAGCGAACTAAAAAGTCGTAAACAAGGAAAAAATCATGCTGTGCAGGCGGAGGATACACCAGATTTTGGTCAGCCAGCCGGCGATTATGTATCCTCCGACTGCACAGCATGATTTTTTCCTTGTTTACGACTTTTTAGTTCGCTTTTGAAGCAGTCGGGTTTTTTGTTTTTTTAATTAAGTTTTTTTTTGCTTGTACCCTTCATTTATTCTGTAGCATGACTTCTAACCGGATGGTTTCAAAGTATCACGCCAGCCAAAGTTCAACAGGCAGATTAGTGGACGGCCTCGAAAGGACGACTTTCGGCGAGATACAAGAATAGTACAAAAACCACAGATAATATAATAATAGCATAGCAAAAACGAAGGGGCTAATAGGGAGGTATTTGCAAAAAACAAGCACATACAGGTGAGTCTAGAGCCGAAACCAAGAATCGGGCACAGATTAAATTTGTATATTTTTACTGTGAATTGGGACAACATCGGGACTGGCCTGTTCAGTAGTGCTATTCTCTAAGGATACAGCGTTGAGCGCAGCGCTGCGCCAGCGACGACACTACTAGTTTTGTACTAGTTTCGCGCTGCCTAGCGAGCATGGGCGTACCCAAGACATGATAAATTATGTCATGTCTTAGAATTTGTCTTAAATGCTAGCACGGGTCAAACATGTGACATATTTTAAAGGCGCAACATGTCTTTCTTGTTGCTGCCCGGCGAGCACGGCCTACTGTGACATGCCTTGAGCCACACATTTCATCGCAGTTTGGGCGATAACGCCATTTTGTTCTAAATAATAGCACCGGCGGCGTGAGAAAATTTCCTGACGTTTATTTGGGACTCATCGGATCTTAATTGCTAATACGGGCGCACCCATTTTGTCACAAATGTCACATTTCGACAGATGATTTAGAAAAATTTATCACTTTCGTTCGGAGGAGGTGATAAAATTTTATAGTTGAAAAAAATATATTTGCCTTCTATTACTGCACCAAATGGCAATAAATTCATTTTGTGTGTATGGTGATCAATGCTTATTAATTAATTGAAATGTTACAGGATTATTAATTAATTTTATATTATTAATTTTTTATAATTGTATTTTTTTTTATTCTTGTTCTTATTTTTATTTTTATATTTTTTTTTTTATTCCATATTCTTCTTTCTACATTTTTAAATGTTTCTTAAATAAAATCCCCAAAAAACATTTAAAATATAAAAAATAGGGGCCCAGCGGTCCCAGCTATTATATTTTTTTAGTAATTATTAAAATTTTCACCATTATTCTAATATGTTATCAAACAAACAAAGAAAATAAAGTGTGCATATGTCTATGGTCGTGGGTCAAATATTAATTTATTCCCAACAAAATTAAAAAGTTATTTAGCTGTATGAACGGCATACTTTTTTACGTATTACTTTATTTGGTCGTCTATTCAAATTATGTCGTACTTTGAAGTCAACAACAAGAAAAGCAAGTCGCGCCTGTAAACTATGTCACATGGTTGTCCCGTGCTAGCGTTTAAGACAAATTGTAAGACATGACATATTTTATCATAGCTTGTCATGACCGTAGTTCAAGTCGAAAACCAAGCAATGTAAAAAAAAAAAAAAAACTTATAATTCATGTTGGGATGCTGCTAACATGGGGGCAGCAAAGGGGGGGGTGAAATTTTGGTTATTTTTTGGCTAGGACATACCGTTTTCGAGATATCATTTTGGAAATATAGAGCGTTTTAAGCAAAATAAAATAATATACGGAGGCCCATAATTCGGAAACAGTGCGTCGTAGGGCTATGCTTCTCCGAACATAAATGGTTTTTATGGCCAAGGTTAAACCGAAACTGCAATAAAATTGGAAAATTTCCGAAAAGGAAAAAAATAAACGTCAAGAAGTTATGCCACAAGTCAAGAAAATATCTCACGCCGCCGTGCTAGCATTTAAGACAAAATGAGTTTATCGCCCAAACTGTGATTAAAAGTGTGACTTATGCGATGTCACAGTAGGCCATGCTCGCCGGGCTGCGCTCAACCACAGTACAAATATGGACAAACAGTATGGAAACTACCTAAAAACGCTCGAAACGGAACACTCACACAAACATGCGCATCGACGAGACCCCTACCAGTGGTGTCTCATCCCATACAATGAAACTGTCCCGACGTACTGTACTGATTATTCAGATTATTTGATTTATCTATCGATATCGATTGATTATTAGATGGTGATCTATCTATCGCCGTGGAACGGTACCGGACGCGATCAATTTACAAAAAATAATCGGTATAATCAGATGAAAATCGCGTTACGTCGGCACGGTTTCGTTGTATGGAATGAGGCATCTGTATGCTAGTATTATATTATCTGTGCTCCTAACGCAGCGTCCGCATTGCTGTCAGTAGTGCGAGCCGCTTAAGTCTAAAGCAGAGACGAAAGATGTGTGAATAACGAAATTCTATTAGTTGGTTTCTTCTCCGCACATCTCCGCTTTGGTGGAGTCGTGCAGGAATCGTCGAATCACAGACGAGACGAGTGGCGCGACGAGGATTTCAACCATTGTAATTGGTCGCTTCCGCTCGTCTCCGCTCTTCTCCGCCCAGCTCCGCGTCAGTGGAACCGCGGCCTAAGGGTCTCGTCGATACGCATGTTTGTGTAGTATGCCGTTTCGAGCGTTTGTAGGTAGTTTCCGTACTGTTTGTCCATATTTATACTGTGGCTCAACGCTGTATCCTTAGAGAGGAAGGTACCAGAACAAGGAACCTAAACAACAATTACGCACATTAGATAAATCATCTACATAATTATGTAACGATGATGTTGCGTTTGTTATTGTAGATTATATCCATTATCATAATCCCAATAAGGCACTCAACGAAAACATGTTCTTTATCGATAGCTAATGGAAGAGCAATAATATTTAAAAATACATATAATACTCACAGCGGATCTTTGTATCTCTGAAGTTGGCTGCAAGATCCTGCGCACTGCGCAATAGCTATTTTGGTGTCAATGTTGAAAGTGAAGATAGCATTGTATAACTGCCTCTTTCATTCGCTCAAGTTTGTCGCATCGTCCTATCTCGCTTTCTCTATGCAGTATACTCGATGACAAACTGTTGCTTGCGCAATAGGTAGCAGAGCCAACTTCAGAGACACAAAGATCCGCTGTGACCACTATATCTAGGTATATTATATTTATACCATTTAGGCATAACATTATGTTCCATAGCACATTATATTTTAATAAGTTCTAAAAGAAATAAAAATGCTTTTTTTTTTTTAAGTTTTGCACAACTTGCATCCAATTCTATAATCTCCAATTCAAGCTTGACCATAGACTATGAAAAATATCCGGAATTTACAATTTATTGATTAAAAAAAAAATAGGTACATGGAAGGTGGCTTACCTTCCATGTACCTATTTTTTTTTTAAAAACGTTGCCCAACACTAGGAATTTCTTCCTGTATCGTGGGTGCGTTTACAAACATATAAACTCACATACACAACACCCAGAGCCGGAACAACAATCTGTAGATCATACAATTTTTTTTTTTTGTACCTATACTTCTTCTATGATAGCTTGATCTCTGCGACATATGTCAAACTGACGTATACTTTATTGTTACGATATTGTTACCCTGTCAAGCGCTATTGTTACTGTATTGACACTGACAGCTGTCGCAGAGATCAAACTATGTTTTATGAAGTATAGATCATCGGCACGTAACTTGGCAAGAGCCGTTAGATGCGCACAAATCATTTTTCAGGTCTCTTTGGTTACCAAGCGGGACGCGGGGTTCGTTTAGCGCCGTTCCGAGCACGCGATTGGTTGGTCGGTTGACACAAGGATCGACTGACCAATCGCGTGGCGTCCACGTTCCGTTCGCTCTATATGGTGGTTGGTAAGTTACCCCCGCTACGCCAAGTTACGTGCCGATAACTATATCTCTTATTTAATCTTTATCTCTGTTATAAAGTTGTTCTATCTGATGAAGGCGGGTTACGTGACTTTTATGCCGTCGAAATAAGAGACATTTTCTTACGATTCATCCGCCTTCATGAGATGGTTGTTCTATACCCGGTAACAGTCAAGATTCTTGGAAATAAACTAGGGACTGGCTCCTTTTCAGCCAAGACAGCATCTCCTTACCTGTTATATTTCTTCTCGTCGAACCACTCCGGCAGTTCCATGACAAGTGAGTCTGGACTGACTGAGTCAGAAGGCTGCTCGGCCGCCTCCTTTGTCAGGAGCGCGTCCACGAACGCTTCCGCTGAAACAAAACCATAACATATTATATCTATGTTTTTTTCTAGACAGTTGGAAAACCACTACCAACCTACTACACTTTCAAAACTAATTTAGGAATCGAGACGTATTAATTTTAATATTTTTAACCGACTTACCAACAAGGAGGAGGTTCTATTTTCGACTTTACGTATGTTTTTTTTTTGTGTGTACCTATCTATATATATATATCTCCGTCAATTGTGGACCGATTTTGAAAATCTTTATCTTTTTGTTTGAAAGAGTATGTTACGAAATTGGTCCCATTTTAATTTGGTGAAGATCTGATGAAGAACTTCGGAGATATACTACAGAACTCTTCAATAAATAACGGAAAATATCTCGGGATTGCTGCCATCGCAAGACTGTTTGTTGTATTACCATTATACCATTTCATAAATAACACCACGCCAGTACGCTCTAAAGGGGTTCGCAGATCTCACATTTCACCGGCTATGCTCAAGTTTCATGTTAATCGGGTAATCTATTCTGGTGTTATAGGTACCTTACTAAACTACTTGCCTATTAGGTAGGTACAACTCATCATCTGCCTAGCCTTTTTTCCCAACTATGTTGGGTTCGGCTTCCAGTCTAACCGGATTCAGCTGAGTACCAGTGTTTTTACATGGAGCGACTGCCTATGTGACCTCCACTACCCAGTAACTGGGTAACACTATACTCCTTGGCAAGACTGGTGTCAGATCTCAAGCTTCTGACTACCCGTAACGACTGTCAAAGATCTTCAAATGACAGCTGGGACCAACGGCTTAACGTGCTTTCCGAGGCACGGAGGAATCTCGCTATGTTGAAATGGTCACCCATCCACGGACCGACCTCGTCAAAAGTTGCTTAACCTTGAAGATCGACCCGTGCGGCTGTTATTATTTAGCCACGAGCTCCTCTAGGTAGGTACAACTAAAAAGTGAAAAATAAAAATCTTTATTACAAAAAGTGAAAATAACTTTATTTTTGGAAGTCGGTGTCCATAACGCAAAAAAATGTTACCTACTACAGACAGACACCGACTTCCAAAAACAAAGTTATTTTTCACTTTGTAGTTTTCTTATTTGGAAGTCGGCAGTATGTTTTTGCAAAAAAGTTTTTCATATTAGGAATATCCTGATAAAGTCGATATCCTTCAAACCATTAAGATAACGAACCAGATAAAAACAATATTTTTCATTATACCTAGATACAAGAATCATGAAACCTGACGACGCACACAATCGATTTCACCACATCTAAAAATAGGACAATATTGCCACTACTGTGAAAGTGTGAAGTACCTACCTACGGCATGCAAAATATCAGGCAACAAGTAAAGGAAAAAACCGACCAAGAGCGTGTTGGACTTCAGACTTTTAGGTTTCCGTACCAAACCGCAAAAAGAAGTTGATTTTAATAGGTAAAATTAGGAAATTTCAAATAAAATCTGATTTACCAATCACACTAATATTATTAAAGCGAAAGTCTGTGAGTGTGTATGTTTGTTACTTGTTCACGCTCAAACGGGTTGACGGATCTGGATGAAATTTGGCACAGAGATAGATTATAGTTTGGAATAACACATAGGTTAGGTTAGGTTATTTTTTATCCCGGGAATATGTTCCCCCGGTATAATATTCGACTTTAACGCGTACGAAGCCGCTGGCAGAAGCTAGTATATTGATATTTGTTGGTAAAATATACGTCATAATATACATTATCACCAAATTTCAAGTTCATAGATCAATGGGAAGTAAAAAAAGTCTTCAGAACAGAATTTTGTAAAAAAAAAGATTTTGGTGGATTCTCATTCCTTTGTTTTCGAATAGATTAGAAAAAAAAAAAAACCCGACTGCTTCAAAAGCGAACTAAAAACTCGTAAACAAGGAAAATATCATGCTGTGCAGGCGGAGGATACAGCAGATTTTGGTCAGCCAGCCCGCGAGTATGTATCCTCCTACAGAGTTCGCTTTCGAAGCAGTCGGGTTTTTTGATTTAACTTTTTGTATACCTTTTTAGTTAGTTTTTTTTCAATTAGATACATTAAACATATAAGTGTTATATATTTTTAAAATCACCTCTTAAAACCCTTTATTTTAGTACCCCACACGATGGACTTGGAAGAATGGAAAAAATTTGGGCCCCCACAATATGGCACCCAAAAGCCGCCATTTTTCTATTGTCCAGTTTTAATGTAAGACGAATCGATTGACGTATGAATCATCAAAATCGGCCAACGCGTTTGGTCTCTGGAACGCCATATAGGAACAAACATACATAGACTGATAAACACATTACCCTCCTTCGGCAGTCGAGTAAAACAAAAACAGTATTTATTTACTCAACGAGCTCTAAACAATGATACCCCACTCGATGGAGTAGGCCAAAAAATTTTTTCGCTAGGGGGGCTCCCATACAGCAAAAGGGGGTTTGCTGTATGGGAGCCCCCCTAGTAAAACATTTAAAATATATTTTGACAATTTGTATGGCTTTGGGTCAACAAGATGCTTAGTATACTGTGAAATTTGAAGACTGTAGTCCAACCGTTTGTCTGTAAAACCTTTGTGACAGACAGACGGACGGACAAACAGATGGACATACACGTGAGTGACAGCAATAGGGCTCCTAAAAAGTAGAATAAACTTTTTGATTGCTTAAAATTGACATGAGCACCGAGTCGAAAGCTAATGTAAAATCTACATAATGAAATAACTACCTCAGAGTGCTCCTTGCGGGACACCTCATGTAATACTTAAGAATAATAAATTTAAGTATACCTAGTTTACTGTAGAATATTATTTGGTTATCAATGAAAATTCAAAACCCACCTGTACAACCTTTTCTGAAAAACTAAAATTTCAGAAAGTAACAATGGAATTGAACAATCACGATTGGTGGGCACTTATCAGTGAATTTATAAACAGTGCCGGGAACAATATGCATTTTGATGTCTACTCTCAGTGCAAAACCACACAAGGCAACGATTTCAACATGGAAGTTATTTTCGTACAGTTATTTATATTTTTACTAGCGTCGCGTAGTAGCAGCTCGAACTGGGTAAGAAGACGAATGACACGCGATTTATAATAAACTAACGGTGTTTGTAATAACCCGGGTGACATATACATAATAAAAATAATAACTTTGGTCGTTTGTAGACTTGAGCCACGAAAAGATATTTCAAAGATAATTTACGTATTTGTCGTGATCAACAGTCAAATGATAAAAACATAAATAAAATCAAAATGTTTTCATGGCGTTTGATCGATATTTGAAAAAGCTCCTAATATTGCATAACCAAAGCCAGCTGTATCTGTAGGTATACATATATCTACAGTTACAGTTTAAAATAATTTATAATTTTAAATGTTAATTATTCTAATCTTTTATAAACATTCTAACAGGTTTCAGAGTGGATGGCCCCAATTGAGGATCAGTTGTAAGTTAATTATCCTAGTTATCAATTACCTAATTATAATTAAGCTGTAGAAAAGTCGTTTTCAAATACAATTTCCAAAAAAAGTTGCCAGCGCGTTAAAAAATAACCAACAAAAAACTTAATTAAAAAAATCAAAAAACCCGACTGCTTCAAAAGCGAACTAAAAGTCGTAAACAAGGAAAAAATCATGCTGTGCAGTCGGAGGATACATATTCGCGGGCTGGCTGACCAAAATCTGGTGTATCCTCCGCCTGCACAGCATGATTTTTTCCTTGTTTACGACTTTTTAGTTCGCTTATTGAAACAGTCGGGTTTTTTGATTTTTTAATTAAGTTCTTTTATTTGTAACTTTTTAGTTAGTTTTTTTCGAATTAGATACATTTAAACATATAAGTGTTACATATTTTTGAAATCACCTCTTAAAACCCTTTATTTTGATACCCCACACGATGGGTTTGGAAGAAAAAAAAAATTGGGCCCCCACAATATGGCACCCAAAATCCGCCATTTTTCTATTATCCAATTTTAATGTAGCCTATGACACTCGCAGGGTTAAGACGCATCGATTATATACAAATTCGGCGTAACTTGAAGTATTACTTAATTTTGTTTCATCGCAATCGGTTCACTCTATCAAATTTAAATGAATTTAGAAGTGGAATCTGTAGAATATCGTCACAACACACGAAATTCAGACACTAGGTTAGTTGAATTCCCTGTCTGGGGCGCGGATAAATTTGAAAGAGAGTTACCGCGGCCCTGGCACAAGCAACTGAAGGAACACGGGTGGGTTTTAGTCAGTAAAAGTCTGACACGCCCTCCCGCTTCAACCAGAGCGGGAGAAGTCATTGGATGATTTCCCACACAAAACAAAAAAAATAGTTGAATTCCATGTTCGATAGATGACGCTGTGCATTTAAAGTCAGTTTTCCGATTGGCGGTGTTAAGATTCTCCGCGGAAGAATGACGCTAGAATAAAATTGGTAGGTAGGTCGGAGAGGTACGGTAGAGTAGGCGGTTGACGGGAGCGAAACCGCGGACTCAGCTAGTATTATATAAATGCGTAAGTCTGGATGGATGTACGTTGGTTACTCATTCACGCCAGAACTGCTGTCCAGATGGGTACAGAGATAGGCTATTTTCCATCCCGGTATAATACTCACAACGGATCTTTGTGGCTCTGAAGTTGGATCTGTCAACTATTGCGCACGAAACAGATTAACTGCATAGAGTAAACGAGATAGGATGATGCGACAAACGTATGCGAGTGAAGGAGACAGTTATACAATGCTATTTTCACTTTCAATATTGACACAAAAATAGCTAGTGCGCAGCCTCTTGCAGCCAATTCAGAGCCACAAAGATCCGTTGTGAGTATTATATGTTCCTTTGAATTAAAAAACACTTGTCACGCGGGCGAAACCGCTGACAGATGCTTTGCATTGTATAATGTAAATGATTGTTGATTGTAGTGTTCAATAGTTTATTTTTACGATTCAGAATATCTTTAACGAACATAACAATGTAAACTAATATCTTACAACATTGTCGTGTTTATATCATAATTCATAAGCAACTAATGAATCACGATGATATAGCGGAATTTTAGAGATAAAAAAAAGCTTAGATACGACTCGTTTTAAAATTCTTCATCTTACAATTATTTTTATTGTACAATGTTTGTAGGGATTATACGCTAAATCGATTGACGTATGAATCATCAAAATCTGGAACGCTATATAGGAACAAACATACATAAATACATAGACTGATAAACACATTACCCTCCTTCGGCAGTCGGGTAAAAATAGACACTCTTTTGTTTAAAACGAATCATTTTATCACTTTTGACCAATAAAATATGCTCGCCTCCAACCTTTTTACCCGACTGCCGAAGGAAGGTAATGTGTTTATTAGGAAATAACTTACACTAATTACGGAGAAAAACAATCGTGAAATTCCGACAAAATTTGACACTTATTTAGATGTGTGGGTTCGTTTTGACAAGCAAACTAAGCGCCATGTTTGTTATAGTTAAATAAAATTAATTGCCTATTGTAAAGCCAATAATAATGAATCTTTTGACTGTTTTATCAGAGGAGTAGCAGAGAGAAGATTCAATGGGGATTCAATGATGGCCAGTACAAAGACGACACCAGAGCCTGAAACGTCCAATCAGTTATCAGTCGTCAATCTGAAGATCAAGTTGGACCAGATGAGGCGCACTGCCAAGGTGTTAGCAGAAACACTGAAAGTACAAATCCGCGACTTGATTGCGCGGGAGACTTTACTGAAGGAGGCTATCACGGACGGAAGGTAACGTGGCACTATTTCTATACATACTTACCATTATAGATTCGATACTCAATAAAGGAGAACGGCAGGCTTGTATTGGAGTTTCGTACCGCTAATAGAAATTTCGTGTTTTGGGATAATTTTTGTTTTATTTGGTAGTTAATATGATAGATAATCCCTTTTTAAATTCTTAGATTTTTAAACTTGGTACGTAAATGTTATAACCAGTTTTATTTTTTAAGGTTATGTACTAGTGTACCAATGTAGATTGTTACCTAAAGGTAAATGTTGCATTATGTGTTATGTAAATTATTTGTTGCTATCTTTGTAGTGATTTACTTTCCATTAAGTAGGTAGATTGAGGTGCGGATCGTACCTACTCAGGGCATTAGGAGATACCTATATCCAGCAGCCGACTGCAACAGTTTGATAATGATGAGTTTGATTATATTTAATGTTATTTCTATTTCTAAGTAATTAATTATCAATTCAATATTTGTGTTATTTTACGTAAGGCAATTTCTAATAACATAACTGCGTTTACCGTACGATTTTATAACGTTTATATATTAAAATCTTTAGATTGATGTTATTAATTAATCCGAAGTTTTAAAAATAGTAAACTTACATGCAAATAAATGGCTTAGTTGACATAATAAGTGGTACAAATTCTATAACCGAACAACAGAAAAAGTATGCGGTACAAAATCTGCCATTCGCCTTTAGCAGACTATCTTAGGCGACAAGTAGTTGGTCTGATCCTACTGAGCCTAAAAAATAAGTCACTATAATTCTTAAAAGATAGCTTGATCTCTGGGCAGTTGCCCGGACCAGACACAACACCCGTCTGGTCGGAGGAGGTTTGTGGGACTTTACACCCTGTTTCGCATGGGTCGATCATCAAGGTTAAGAAATGCTTGACGAGGTCGGTCCGTGGATGGGTGACCATTTCAATATACCGAGTTTCCTCCGTGCCTCGGAAAGCACGTTAAGCCGTTGGTCCCGGCTGTCATTTGAAGATCTTTGACAGTCGTTGCAGGTAGTCAGAAGCCTACGATCTGACGCCAGTCTAGCCAACAGGTATCGTGTTACCCAGTTACTGGGTTGTGGAGGTCTGAGCAGTCGCTCCATGTAAAACACTGGTACTCAGCTGAATCCGGTTAGACTGGAAGCCGACCCCAATATAGTTGGGAAAAAGCTAGGCAGATTGATTGATCTCAGTGACAGCTGTCAGAATCAATACAGTAACAATAGCACTTGACACGCTAACAATAACGTATACGTCAGTTTGACATATGTCGCAGAAATCAAGCTACCATAAATGAAGTATAAAAATTATACCTACCGAAGTGCGAATTATAAAATAAGTACCTTTTTCACAAAAAATAAACCGACTTCTAATGCAAAACACTAAAAAGTGCAAAAATTACTTTCGTTTCGGAAGGCGGTGTTGAAAAACGATAAAACAATAGGTACCGTCTATGGTACCTCTTGTTTTGTCGGTGTCTACACCGACTTGTTGCTCAGTTTTTTTGTGATAGGATTTACAAAGATATTCAAATAAACAGATACGTTAAACACTCACAAAACAATTGAAAAAAGTGTTCCGCGCTGCAGTGGCAGCACACATACACACTTTTCATTCATCTGCCATTTCACTACAAGTCGAAAGGGACGGCTTAATAAAACCAACAAGAAATAAAGAGACAGCTAGTGTTTGTCACTTGCGTGTGAATGTAAACAAACATTATTCTGACCACCAATGTTTTTTCTTTTTCTAACCTCCAAATATCAGAATATTAGGAAAAAATATTAAATAAATTAGTAAATTGAGGTGCATTGCGTACTTATTTATTTACTTTGGTATCATAATTGGTACACTTTCTAAATACACACAATGGCATTTTTTTATTTTGTTTTTTGTCAACAAAGCCTGTCACTCTTAGCCATGCGTGACATAAACTAAAGACTAAAAGGTCACAATTGTGTCCCATTCGAGTCTTCACAATGCGCGCGCTTATAACATATCTGTTTATTTGAATATCATTGTAGGGTTTAGATCGGTTTTTAGGGGATATTTTCGAACTTCACTTGCGAAGTTGGATTTTATAACTCCTTCTTCAGTTACTATCGTCCTATTTCGGCCCGTTTTAGACGTTGTGAGCCGCTGAAACCGTTTTAATGTCCATTTAACAACAAAAAACCCTCTTCATAGTCCGCATTATTATGCAACTTCGGACCCCTAATACTGCGCGTGGCCCGACACGCACTTGCCCGTTTTATAATATTATGATGCATTATAAATTGCAAATGATGAAATATAATTCCATCCCTTCGTACATAAATAAGATGGTAAGCCGATTACAAAAGGAAAAAAAAGATTTTCATCGCTTCAAAATTCAATGTATTTTTTTTTGTACGTAATATTTAACAACTACTTAGGTACCTAATTTTCGTCTTTGTTGTTGATATCTAATATACGCAAATTATCCAGTATCGTGATCGTTAATAAGGTGGGTTGAACTAACTACTTTGGGTATACAAATAATACCCCATATTTACGTTTTGAACTCATAATGACTAACTTGAATATATACTTAGCCATTAGTACCATGTCGTCTATATAGCGACACGTGTAATTTACATGACATTCAACTCGTTGACAACAATTTTCCTTTTTTCCTTAGTTTCCTGCTTGAAATAATTATCCTCCTATTTTTAACCGATTTTCCAAAAAGGAGGAGAACAACAAAATTTGACTATATTATAAACTAGCAGACCCCCGCGGCTTCGCTCCCGTCAAAATTATAGCCTATGTTACTCGGGAATAATGTAGCTTTCCATAGGTGAAAGAATTTTTAAAATCGGTCCAGCCGTTTCAAAGATTAGCCGGAACAAACAGACAGACAGACAAAAATTGTAAAAAATGTTATTTTGGTGTATGTACAAAGACGCCTTTTTCCCCCATGGGAAAAAGGCGTGAGTTTATGTATGTATGTATGTATGTACCGTATATATATTCATATACATGTAGTAAAAAACGGTTATTTCAATATTACAAACGGACACTCATCAATGCCACTTTTCGTTGTTATAACTCAGAACGGGCTCACCTATCCAAACCAAATTTTTAGGCTTTATTCGGACTATTTAGCAAATGGTTTATGTGAAGAAAAATAAATAAATAAACGTAGGGTAGGGTAGGGTAGGGTAGTGTAGGGTAGGGTAGTGTAAGGTAGGGTAGGGTAGTGTAGGGTAGGGTAGTGTAGGGTAGGGTAGTGTAGGGTAGGTAGCGTAGGGTAGGGTAGGGTAGTGTAGGGTCGGGTAGGGTTGGGTAGTGTAGGGTATGTAGTGTAAGGTAGTGTAAGGTAGGGTAGGTAGGGTAGATAAATGTTTGGTGTTTTTATGGAAAACAAAGTTTGCCGGGTCAGCTAGTATGTATGTATGTATCACATCACATCATCAGCCTATTAATGTTCCCACTGCCGGGACACAGAGAGGGAATGGGCCGTAATCCACCACGCGGGCCCAGTGCGGTGCGGTGCGATGTATTTATAGATTAAATCAAAAATTAAAAGTGCCCACACAAAGATCTAGACGCTGTAAATTATCGCCTTCTTGCTACAGTTCTAGTTGATTCAGTTTCCTCCTTTGATCGATCGATTCGGCATCTTTATCCAATTATGTATTTAAGATGAGAGATGACTGATGACACTGAGTTCACTCATCATATCAGCCGAAAGACGTCCACTGCTGGACATAGGCCTCCCCCAAGCGTCGCCACATTGACCGGTCCCGTGAATCTCGTAACCAGCGGATCCCCGCAACCTTCATCAGGTCATCGGTCCACCTGGTGGGAGGCCTTCCAACGCAACGTCTTCCGGTTCGCGGTCGCAATTCCAGAACCTTTCTGCCCCATCGGCCATCCGTTCTGCGATTAATGTTCCCTGCCCACTGCCAATTAAGTTTGGCAATTCTTCGGGCTATGTCGGTAACCCTGGTTCTCTTGCGGATCTCTACATTTCTGATTCGATCATGCAAGGAAACGCCGAGATAGCCCTCTCCATTGCCCTTTGAGTGACTGTAAGCTTTCTGGTAAGGCCCATTGTAAGCGACCACGTCTCAGAGCCATATGACATCACTGGCAACACACACTGGTCATAGACTTTCGTCTTGAGACACTGTGGTAAGTTGGACGAGAAGATGCCGCGAAATTTCCCACAACTTCGAGTGTAGAGTCTCCAAGCTTGATAGGAGTGGGTGTAACATGGGCATTCAACATCAACTTGGTTTTTTCCACGTTCATCCTAAGACCCACTCTTTCGGAAGCTCTACTGAGGTCATCGAGCATTGTACTGAGGTCCTCCATGGTCTCAGCCATAACCACTATATCGTCGGCAAATCGAAGGTGAGTGATGTACTCGCCATTGACGCGGATGCCTAGCCCTCTCCAGTCCAGAACCTTGAAGACATCCTCCAGTGCAGCGGTAAATAGCTTCGGCGATATGACGTCTCCCTGTCTCACACCTCGCTGCAGAAGGACGGGTTCCGAGGTCTGATCCTGAAGTCGAACTGACATGGTGGCGTTTTTGTATAAACACTTCAACACTTCGAAGTACCGGTAGTCAATTTGGCACCCTTGGAGAGACTGCAGTACAGCCCAAGTCTCGATCTCTGAGTTCACTGCTACTACTAAAAACTTTTTAATAAAAAAATAAAACCGACTTCCACAGCAACACTACAAATTGAAAAAAAAAAAAAAAACGAAGTCGGTGTCTTTTATACCTATTGTTTTCATATTTCGACACCGACTTCGGAAAAGAAAGTTATTTTTCGATTTGTAGTGTTTCGCTTTGGAAGTCGGTTAAATTATTTTGTCAAAAAGTTTTTTTCACCAGTCTACTTTATCGCCGTATTTTTATGAGAGCGTCACGTCATCAACGTTAACATAATTGTAAATAATTGCAATCTGATAATAACCAGCTGCTGAGTTTATTATCGAAGATTTAGAGGATTAATTGCATTTTGCAGTCATATAAGTCATTTATTAGGGTTTTTAACCGACTTAACAAAAAGGAGGTTGTTTATGTTCACCTATATATTCGTCAATTGTGGACCGATTTATAAGATTCTTTTTTTGTTTGAAAGAGTTTGTTTCGAAATTGGTCCCATTTTAATTTGGTGAAGATATGATGAAGAACTTCGGATATATACAACAGAAGTCTTCAATAAATAACGGAAAATCTCTCGGGATTGCTGCCATCAAATGTCTGTTTATTGTTTATACTATTTCATAACATAAAATCACGCCAGTACGCTCTAAAGGGGTCCGCAAATCTCTCATTTCACCGGCTATGTTCAAATTTCAAGTTATTAGGGTAATCTATTCTGGCGTTATAGGGACCTTACTAAACAATTTGCCTATTAGGTAGGTAAAATTTAAAAGAGAAAATTAAAAAAAGTTTTTGCAAAAAAATACTACCGACTTCCAAATAGAAAACCACAAAGTGAAAAATTACTTTATTTTTAGAAGTCTGTATCCATATCGCAAAAAATTGCTACCTACGAAAGACACCGACTTCCAAAAATAAAGTAATTTTTCACTTTGAAGTTTTTTATTTGGAAGTCGGTAGTATTTATTTGGCAAAAAAAGTTTTTTATTATAAGTACGTAAGAAAAGGAACAAGAAACAGCCACACTTGTAGACAAATGCCTGTAATCACCTCGATCGATACTAATGAGAAATCGAACTCAAATCGTTCTACGAGTAAGTACTTTTTTTTTTTTATATTTAAGTTTTATGGCCTGGTTGCTAGGACCTTTTAGCCATTTTATTATTTTGCTGTTATTCTTTATTTTGCATTAGAATGCGGATGTAACAGATTCTAATGTTTTTTGGAGTATTTGGCAGCAAATTGTATCGAGTCAGTCTTCCCAGTAAGCTTTGCGGAGGCAGTCAATACTACAATAAAATACTCCGCTCCACTATCCCGAGATCGCTTCTGTTAAGGACGCTGTTACATTTTCGACGAACTCAAATTTAGGTATCTAGTCGCACACAGTAACATTACGCGTACGCACACATTGAAACTATTGAGCGGCTGAGCGCTCGATTTTATACATCACGGAAATAATCTTGGTCCTTGATATTATTTTTTAATTTTATTGAAGTTGATTCAGGAAGGTTAGTTGGCACTTTGAAAATGCATTTGATAACTGTTACAAACCGTCGTCGTAAAAAGTAGGTTATTATTTTCAACCGACTTCAAAAAAAGGAGATGCTCTATCTATTCGGCCAAACTACTTATCCGATACTTATCGGGTTTTCATCGATAAATGTATGTGGTGGTATTTTCAGGGAAGGTTTTATTGTATAACATATTAGGATCTGATAAAGATCTTCGGAGATAGACAATGGAACTCTTCAATAACAAACAGCAAATGACCTGCGATTACTGTGATCGTATGTTTATGTTTTGTTTTAACCATACCATAATATATCATCACGCTTGTACGGTTTTAGGGGGTAAGCAGATGTATTTAGTATACCCAATATGGGGTACCTACAAAAATTTAAAAGAGAAAAGTAATTGCTTTCCTGTGACGAAAAACAATAGGTACTGACACCGACTTCCGGAAAGAATTTTATTTTTTACTTTGTTGTAGTAAGCAGGTATTTAAAAAAAAACGCTACGTGAAATAAGTAGATACCTAAAACGAATTAATTTTCGGTCACAAGGATTTAAAAATGACTTGAACATTTTTCATTATATGGAATATATTAAATATTACTATCACATCATCAGTCACTATTAATGTTCCCACTGCTGAGACACAGGCCTCCTCTCTGTGAGAGGGAATGGGCTGTAACCAACAACGCGGGCCCAGTGCGGGTTGGTGGATGCACATATCTTCGAATATTTGGTTCTAGGACATGCCGGTTTCCTCACGATGTTTTCCTACACCAGCAGTGCAGTGGTGAAGAAATAATATACACAAAGTAAAGCGCCTGCTTGGGCTCGAACCCACGATCTACAACTTGTAAGTCAAGCTAATGACATTCTACCCAAAAACCATGACAATGACACCCATGACGAAAACATGTCAATTTTTGTCGGCGCCAACTTGTATTTTGGTTTTGACCCCGTATTCGATACAAGCATCCCCAAAATCCATAAAAATGACATCCATGACGAAAACATGTCAAATTTTAGTCGGCGCCATCTTGTATTTTGGTTTTGACCCCATATTCGATATAACCGACCCCAAAAACTATGACAATGACACCCATGACGAAAAGATGACAAATTTTAGCCGGCGCCATCTTGTATTTTGTTTTGACCCCATATTCGATATAAGCGACCCCAAAAACCATTAAAATGACACCCATGTCGAAAAGATGACAAATTTTAGCCGGCGCCATCTTGTATTTTGGTTTTGACCCCATATTCGATATAAGCGACCCCAAAAACCATGAAAATGACACCCATGTCGAAAAGAAGGCAAAATTTAGCCGGCGCCATCTTGTATTTTGGTTTTGACCCCATATTCGATATAAGCGACCCCAAAAACCATGAAAATGACACCCATGTCGAAAAGCAGGCAAATTTTAATCGGCGCCATCTTGTGTTTTGGTTTTGATCCCATATTCGATATAAGCGACCCCAAAAACCATGAAAATGACACCCATGTCGAAAAGAAGGCAAAATTTACGTCGGCGCCATCTTGTATTTTGGTTTTGATCCCATATTCGATAAAAGCGACCCCAATAACCATGAAAATGACACCCATGTCGAAAAGCGGCCAAATTTTCGTCGGTGCCATTTTGTATTTTGGTTTTGGCCCCGTATTTGTCATACATACATACATACAAACCGGTAAAAATCATAAATCTCCTCCCACCCATTCACTTCTAAACTTTCCCGTCGGCAGCTTAACCTTACCCATCCAAATCCTAAACTTACTCAGAGCTGTTTAAACCCACCTATCCATTTCTCAACCTTGTCAACAACTGCTTAACACCAACTATTCAAATCCCGATCTTACCCAAAATAATTTCTAAATCACATTCTAATAATAATAGGAAACTCAAAAATACGGCATACGTCCGATAAAATATCAACTCCTTTCGATCACGACGAGGACGGTACTCACACGCATGCACACTACAATCTTTCTATTACTTTTATCGTATTTATTTCCTGCGAGAAAGCGATACACTCGTCCTTCCACGAGCGCTTCTGAGCGCGGTTTGATGAGCGGCGGGTACAAAATGTATGAAGACGTCGGCAAGTGATTTTATTTTAGCTAATAATTAAAAAATATAATTATTTAGGTGAAAAATAATTAGTTGTACCTGTAAAGGACTATATATACCGCAATTTTTTATAATTTTAAGATAAAATATGCTGTAAATTTACCTAAACTGGAACCTATTCGGACCCTACTTTTTTTAATTTTTTGCGATTATTGTGATGGGCAAAACGTATTTGTGCGAAAATTTTGTATGATGTCATACAATTTTTCTGATGCTTATCTGGAGCTGAATATATTATCTTTAAATTAAGACCATGATATCTTCACATCGGTGATTGCTTATACATTAAAATGGTACCTCAAAAGTACTGTTATTTGTAGAAAAATGTAATAGCGTCCTTAATGATTTCACAAATTGTCCAGTTGCGTAGACAGTTGAGACACAAAACTACACCAATAATATACCACAATATCCACTAGGAATCAATTTGCAAATAATATTAACAGCCACTGAACTTCACTCGACAAGATCCCGCCAAAAACTCACGAGTAAGTACCTATATACTAGAACCACAGCTAGAATTTCTTTTAAAAAATGTTGCGCGTATCACGCAGATACCCGTAGCTGATTTTAAAATGAGAATCACGTCTAAACAGCTAGTCATAATTTTATGTTATAATAGACCATTTTCTTAATAATTTGATTTACGAGAATTTTGAGTTTTATTCATATCACAAAGTGTAATTCATTTGTAAAATTATGTCTAACACGGACAAAAAACCGGCTAAGTGCGAGTCGGACTCGCGCACGAAGGGTTCCGTACTTCGTAAATTGCGGTCTACGATTTATGACGTATTAAAAAAAACCGGCCAAGTGCGAGTCAGACTCGCGCACGAAGGGTTCCGTACCAATATCGCAAAAAACGGCACAAAAATCACGTTTGTTGTATGAGAGCCACACTTTAATATTTATATTATTCTGTTTTTAGTATTTGTTGTTATAGCGGCAATAGAAATACATCATCTGTGAAAATTACAACTGTCTAGCTATCACGGTTCATAAGATACAGCCTGGTGACAGACAGACAGACAGACGGACCGCGGAGTCTTAATAATAGGGTCCCGATTTTACCCTTTGGGTACGGAACCCTAAAAACTACTTACTACATCTCGTTCAAACCAATTTTCGGTGGAAGTTTACATGGTAATGTACATCATATATTTTTTTTAGTTTTATCATTCTCTTATTTTAGAATTTACAGGGCGGGGGACACATTTTGCCACTTTGGAAGTGTCTCTCGCGCAAACTATTTAGTTTAGAAAAATATATATTAGAAACCTCAACATCATTTTTGAAGACCTATCCATAGATAACCCACACGTATAGGTTTGATGAAAAAAAAATTGACTTTCATTTCTAAGTATTGGTAACCCGCAAAATTTGTTGTTTTTTTTTCTATTTTTGTATGTAAATCTTAATGCGGTTCACAGAATACATATACTTACCAAGTTTCAACAGCATAGGTCTATAGTTTCGGAAAAAAGTAGCTGTTACATACGGACGGACAGACAGACAGACATGACGAATCCTTAAGGGTTCCGTTTTTTGCCATTTGGCTACGGAACCCTAAAAACGACAATCGCACCAAACCCGCCGCGCGTATTTTAATGAAATTTTAATCTTCTCAAAGAAAATTGAATTATCTAAACTTTAAGGATTTTTTTAAAGTCATAGAATAATAAGGAAACGCTTTGTAGTGTTTCGTTTGGAAGTTGGTTTAATATTTGTGTTAAAAAGTTTAATACAACTTTAATCATTCGGCTTTACTTATAATACGATCTAAGGCAATTTCTGTGTGCCTTGGGCCTGCTTGAGCCCCAAGGACTCTCGTTTTAGTTTCCAATTATGTTCACAGGCTAGGCGTAACGACATTGACAGTATCTACACTGAGCCAGGTGCCTCGGACCTACATAATCCGCGACGGCGTCTGGACCCTCTGCAACGGAATGATCCAGTTCCCTGTCGCCAGCCAGAGATCCTCGACTAACCTCTTCAATGACCTGTTCTCGGAACCAAGATGCATCGGGAGAGAGGTAAATATAAATAGTCCTTTCCCTAAACCATTGAGTCTCTCCCAAAACGTCGAGACTCATAGCTATCCTTAATAATATAAAGAGGTAAAGTTTGTCAGTTTGTGACGTTGTAGGAGGTAATCGCTGGACCTACTGAACCGATTTTGAAAATTCTTTCACCAGTAGAAAGCTACATTATTCCTGAGTGTCATAGGCTATAAAATATTTAAAAAACTTAATTCAAAAATCAAAAAACCCGACTGCTTCAAAAGCGAGCTTCGCGGGCTGGCTGACCAAAATCTGGTGTATCCTCCGCCTGCACAGCATGATTTTTTCCTTGTTTACGACTTTTTAGTTCGCTTTTGAAGCAGTCGTGTTTTCTGATTTTTGAATTAAGTTTTTTTATTTATAACTTTTTAGTAAGGTTTTTTTCGAATTAGATACATTTAAACATATAAGTGTTATATATTTTTGAAATCATCTCTTAAAACCTTTTATTTTAATACCCCACACGATGGGTTTCAAAGATAAAAAAAACTTTGGCCCCCACAATATGGCACCCAAAATCCGCCATTTTTCTATTATCCAATTTTAATGTAGCCTATGACACTTGCAGGGTTAAGACGCATCGATTGACGTATGAATCATCAAAATCGGCCAACGCGTTTGGTCTCTGGAACGCCATATAGGAACAAACATACTTACAAACATACATAAATACATACATACATAGACTGATAAACACATTACCCTCCTTCGGCAGTCGGGTAAAAATAAATTAAGAGATCTCTATGAAAATTGCAATAATGTAACCCAAAGTAGCAAAATGTTGCCTGTAAATTCAATCTTTGGCGTGCGCTGAGAAAACTATTGATGATACATAAAAAAAATAGGTAGGGCAGGCAGGGTAGGCAGGGTAGCTAGTTGACGGGAGCGAAGCCCCGGGGGTCAGCTAGTAGTTATATAAAACAGGGAGCAAGCTGGCATCAGTCAGTTCGCAGATACTGCGGCTGGTGCTGTTGCCATCATTCCAGCTTGTAGCATTAAGGCGGTACCCCGAGCAAAACGCCGCGCAAGCCGTTTTCGTGCTGTTTTTAGGAGCTATCTACTCGTTATTCAAAAAGAAATATCAATTAATAAAAATACATTAAATTTCTACATAATATTGATTCTAAAATGGTAGATTTAGTTTTTTTTTAATGTTGTATATATTTCACTAATCTCCTTTAAAAAAAAAAACACAAAAATGAGCAATAATTATTGATAGCATGCATCTCCTCGTAAAGTGTTCGTTAATTATTTTTTGTTTTAACACTAATGGATAGACAATTTAATAACGAACATTTTGGTAGTATTTTTTTTTCAAAAGACCAAAATTCGATTTTATAAAGATTTTATTCTAAAATCTGGGCGTATTCACTACTGTAATTCATGCGCCACCAGTGCCGCTAGACCAATAGGAATGCTCATATCTCATGCATGAGATTCAAGATGAGGACTACAACGAAACTGAAAATTGGATTGTTCTTGATTCGAATAGTAAATGCCCGGGGCGTTTGAACTCGAACATCACACTTACTTGAACTAAAATATTGTTAATTCCAACTAAACGATATCGATCCAAAATACGCTTTATTAGTAGTTCTGTGTGTATCTAAATAACTTACAGTCGCTTGGAAACAGTGCTAAGAGCGTTATTATGTTATTATTTGACCAAACATTTTGTGATATGCGAATGCGATACACTACACTGTATAAAAAACCGGCCAAGTGCGAGTCGGACTCACGCACGAAGGGTTCCGTACTTGGTAAATTGCGGATTAAGATTTATGACGTATTAAAAAAAAACCACTTGCTAGATCTCGTTCAAACCAATTTTCGGTGGAACTTTACATGGTAATGTACATCATATATTTTTTTTAGTCTTATCATTCTCTTATTTTAGAATTTACAGGGCGGGACACACATTTTGCCACTTTGGAAGTGTCTCTCGCGCAAACTATTCAGTCTAGAAAAAAATGATATTAGAAACCTCAATATAATTATTACCCGACTGCCGAAGGAGGGTAATTGAAGACCTATCCATTCATACCCCACACGTTTGGGTTTGAAAAAAAAAAAGTTTTTCAGTTTCAAGTATGGAAACCCCCAAAATGTATTGTTTTGTTTTCTATTTTTATGTAAAAATCTTAATGCGGTTCACAGAATACATCTACTTACCAAGTTTCAACAGCATAGTTCTTATAGTTTCGGAAAAAGTGGCTGTGACACGGACGGACAGACAGATAGACATGACGAATCTATAAGGGTTCCGTTTTTTGCCATTTGGCTACGGAACCCTAAAAATGTACCATACAGTGTATAGTTGCTCTATCTCACCTCACGACCGACGACGACGGCGGGTAGGTCTCATTCGTGTGCGTGGTGCACATGCACATTGTTTCTGTGTGCGTAAGCTCGCGAGCATTTGAACCCAAACTGCTGACCTCTCGTTAAAAATGACGTACAGACTGTACGTCACTCGAGCCATAAGCAAATATACCTACTGCAACTTTAAACCAGTTTCCACAACACATCCTTAGATCTCGAAAAACACAAACAAAAGTTCAGCTGCCATAGAGCACTGGTTAAAAAAAATGGTCTTGATCTTGAACTGGAGATGTAAATCTCTATGCCCATAGTATTGGTACGAAGGGTACTTTTGATAAGGATGATTAATGCAAGGAAGCAAAATCCAGGACCCAAAACCTTAACCGATTTATGATATTCATTTAGGTCGAGGATAACAAAGTGCAAAAGTTTCATGCAACAAATCAATGTCAATGCATACAAAGGTAAGTACAAAACAAATTGTAGAGGCTTACTAAGCAAAACAATTTAATCACGGCGGTGCACACAACAAGCCGAGCAAAGAAAGGCACAGCCGTACCACAGATAATATAATACTAGCATACAGATGCCTCATCCCATACAAAGAAACCGTGCCGGCTTAACTAGCGTTTTTCATCTGATTAATCTTGTTATTTTTGTAAGTACATCAATCGCGTTCGATCCCGTTTCACGACAATAGATGGTGTTAGCAACGACTTGCAAGTTAAAGGCTTTACTAGGTTTGTGAATATTGTTTTCTTTAAATACAGTGAAGGTTCGTTTTATAGTATTTTTTTGCACGTCTTTACAGTTTTTTTTGCACCAAAATGTGTTACAATGCAAATGTTAACAATCGAGTGGAATGCCTCAGAAATTAAAAAATGCGCCATCTATTGGTATCAATTTTAAATGATCCGTTCAAATAATCTTTGAAATGTGAATTAAGAGCCCAATCTACTATATAAAAATAAGTCAGGTTTTTTGCTGACGATATAACTCCAGAACGCACGAATCGATTTCGATGGTTTTGCATTCGTTGGAAAGGTCTCGGGCTCCGTGAGGTTTATAGCAAAGAAAACTCAGGAAAAAATAAAAAAAAACCCTTTTTAAGCGGGAAAATCATTTTTCACATACAGCGCCATCTCTGATACTTAGCATGTACTACAAAGATGGCGCCGGTACGTGATACATTGTTTGACAGCTACTAATTGTTCTCTGATCAGTTAATTTCAAGTGACAAACCGGTATTGTGTTCACTGTGAAAGAACTGAATTTCGAACAGAGAATAGCTGTAGATGTTTTTTTGTTAAGTTTGAATGTGACAGAATTGGATTGAAGCCGCCCAAAGGCAGGCGTATTGTAATTTCTGACTAAATATATAAAAATATAAAGTTATTTATAGGTAGGGTAGGGTAGGGTATGGTAGTGTAGGGTAGTGTAGGCTCGGGTAGGTTAGGGTAGGGTAGGGTAGGGTACCTAGTGTAGGGTCGGGTAGGGTAGGGTAGATAAATGTTTGGTCTTTTTATGGCAAAACAAAGTTTGCCGGGTCAGCTAGTATTCCATAATTTTGTACTGAGGAGAGCTGATTAAACAAGAACATACAATTTTTATGTTCAATTCCAGAAAATGTTAATTTTACACACATTCTATTGAATTGAGTGTACATGTCGCGCCATCTAGTAAGATTTATTTGAACCAAATTTTGTTTCTTAGCAATGAGACCCCGTGGCCGTACCATCCTTTTTACCCGACTGCCGAAGGAGGGTAATGTGTTTATCAGTCTATATATGTGTGTGTATGTATGTATGTATGTTTGTTCCTATGTGGCGTTCTAGAGACCAAACGCGTAGGCCGATTTTGATAATTCTTACGTCAATCGATTCGTCTTAACCCTGCGAGTGTCACTGGCTACATTCATATTGGAAAATAAAAAAAATGGCGGCTTTTGGGCGCCATATTGTGGGGCACCAAATTTTCTTTTTTATCCAAACCCATCGTTTGGGGTATCAAAATAAAGGGTTATAATAGGTGATTTCAAAAATATATAACACATATGTTTATAGTATGTATCAAATTAAAAAAAAAACCAAAACGTTTTACATAAAAACCATAATTAAAAAATCAAAAAACCCGACTGCTTAAAAAAGCGAACTGAAAAGACGTAAACAAGAAGAAAATCATGCTGTGCAGTCGGAGGATACATGATCGCGAGCTGGCTGATCAAAACCAGATGTACATATTGGGTTTTTTGATTTTTTTAATTATGTTTTTCTCGAACCCATTCAGGACATTTTCGAACCCCTGTAATTTCGTTGTAGATAAAGCTAGAAGCCTGAATTTTCAGTGACTAAGAGAACATAAAATAACTAGGAATAATCCGTAATTACATTCAATTTTAACTTGTAGTTTCGGAATTATTGCAAGTTAAAATTCCCTAATTTCGTCACTGACTCACCGATCATCAAAATTCTAAGGTAGGTACTTCTAATAGACTCACAAGCTTCAAATTGTGAACACAATTAGCGTTTAGCCTATAAAACGAGGAAAAAAAAACTTAATTCACAAAAACAAAAAACCCGACTGCACAGCATGATTTTTTCCTTGTTTACGACTTTTTAGTTCGCTTTTGAAGCAGTCGGGATTTTTGATTTTTTGAATTAGGTTTTTTGTATTTATAACTTGTTAGTTTTTTTTTTCGAATTAGATACATTTAAAAATATAAGTGTTATATATTTTTGAAATCACCTCTTAATACCCTTTATATTTGATACCCCACACGATGGGATTGGAAGAAAAAAAAATTTGGGCCCCCACAATATGGCACCCAAAATCCGCCATTTTTCTATTGTCCAATTTGAATGTAGCCTATATAGGAACAAACATACATACATACATATATACATACATACTTACATACATACATACATTGACTGATTAACACATTACCCTCCTTCGGCAGTCGGGTAAAAACTAAAACATCCCGTAATTTCCTTCCCGTTTCCTAGATATACAAACTGCTTAAGTAACTTAGTACTCTATTTAGTCACCCATAAGGGATTACAAAGTTACTTTTATAGAGTTCATAAAATTGTTCGTGACCTGCACTGCATATCTAGGTAGGTAGGTAAATAGTGAATATAGCTAGGTACTTTAGACATAGACGACGTCTTCTTTAATATCCCTAATACCTATGACCTATACCATACTTATGATATGTACTATTATTTATTCTGTGCTTATGAGTCAGCGTAGTATGTCGAAGGCAAGTGATAAGATGATTTTATACCAGACTAAATTTAGTTTGGTTTGGTTAGCTTAATTATGTTTGAATTTCATTAAAAAAATGTCCCGCTCAAGGAGCGTTTTTAGGGTTCCGTACCTCGAAAGGAAAAAACGGAACGCTTATAGGATCACTTTGTCCGTCCGTCCGTCTGTCTGTCAAGACCCCTTTTCTCAGGAACGCGTGGAGGTATCAAGCTGAAATTTATATCAAATACTCAGGTCTACTGTCCCTTAAAGCTGTGAAAAAACTTCTAAGCCAACGCAATCAAAAGATACAGTCGTTTATGCCGCAAATTGCCGCAAATTTTCTTTTATCTGTTCTGTGGGAATTTCCCACAGAACAGATAAAAGAGGTGTATTTCCCATGAACTCAGAATCTTGAAATTTGGTACGAAGCAACGTCTTATAGCACAGATAAAGGAATACATAGTTACGAAAACTGTAATTTTTTTGTTACATCATATTATTAAAATATTTTTATTAATTTTAAACTTACTACCCTTTTCCTCATGAACGCGTAGAGGTAGGTATTACATTGAAATTCATATCAAATACTCAGGTCTATAATACCTTTAAGCTGAGGTTTGTACGGAACCCTCGGTGCGCAAGTCCGACTCGCACTTGGCCGGTTTTTTATTGATCTTTGCGCCTAACAGATATAATACAGACTCAAAATAAATGTCGAAGCATCGTATGTTTTCATTCTAGCTGTATGATTTTTTTAAACATTCACATAATAATATCTGAAACAGTGTATAAAGATGACAGATAAGTAGTTCTTTCTTTGCGCCACACTACGAATTTCTAGTTCTAGAAGTCCTCTATGAGTAGATAAATCTTCTCTTGTAAGACAACATCGTGATTGAGCAATTTATTATCGGTAATTGTAATGTCCACTTCTCGTTGCGATAATTTTTCAACAACACTTTTTTTTAATATATCTTCACATTCTATGCTTTTCTATGGAAAGAAAATACGATATGCCAATAAAGACGGATTTTCACCGATAGAATTTTAGTGCTAATTTTCTTTACAAACAGGTACTGACCGCACAGGACCCGTGCGTGTTCAACTCTGTCATCAAATACGAGGTGATTCCGTCAGTTCGGGCGCCAGAATACACTGAAGAGGATTACCTCTGCCTGAAGCCAAACTTCAACACCACTGTGGAACGTTACATGAGCGTCACGAAGCAAATCGTCAACGATACGTGCAAGGATGGTGAGGCCACTTGATATTCAAAGACCAGATAGCTCATTTTCGAAATAGAGTGCTGTCCGCACTTCAATTTTTTTCAGAAGATTGTCGTAATGAAATTGCAGGTATTGAATATATATTCACAAGTACAGTTACTGGGTAGGTAGCTTCATCGAATAGATTTATGAGATGACGTACATTGGTACAATATGCATATGCAATGCAACTTAACTCGTAGATGAAAACAACGTTAAGAGCGGACTCTAGTCAACAGGAATTTGAAAAATAGGTATTTGAAGAAACTATTGCCGTCGCGTCACCTCCAACCTCACTCCGTAAAGTGCGAAAGGGACAACTGCAGCTCAGGCTGATTTTACCTACAAAAACTTTGACTAAAAGACGTTTCGTATTCTGCTGTTTTCTTCATGAAAACTGGTCCGATCTAAAAAATTCTTATATCAAAATTTAGAGGAAAAGTTCCTCTTTTGTTAAAAACTTATAAATTTTGTCTGAAAGTCTTCTGAACATGGCGGTAAAAACGGGCATTTTTTTCGGATTTTTGGATTGTCATATTTCTTTTTGTGATTATGTTTTGGAAAAAAGGAAATGATACAGGCACGTATTAATTAGACCGAGATTTTATGGAAAAAAATCATTGCTCTAGAGGCATTATCCACGAAGAAAACAGCAGAATGTGTTTGTATGGAGAAAGTCTCACTAGTCCCCTCTTAACCGGTTGAATTTAATTCACAATAATATTTTAAACCTCCGGCACTTACGTACCTATCTGACATGACTGACATAATTATAGAAACCTGTTCGTTCAAATGTACCTAATCTTGAATTTGGACTATGCTCAAGGCCAGTTAACAAATTACTACAAAAAATTGCTTTGCAAAGACTGTATTGTGATTTCTTGAATTTAATACGTCGTCTTCTGTGACCCGTTTGACAAATACACTGTAAGTGAGTTTTTGGCGGGATTTTGTCGAGTGAAGTTCTATTATTTGCAAATTGATTCCTAGTGGATATTGTAATATATTATTGATGTAGTTTTATGTCTTAACTGTCTACGCAACTGGACAATTTGTGAAATCATTGACAGAAGCGATCTCGGGATAGTGGAGCGGGAGAGTGGATTTTATTGTAGTATTGACTGCCTCTGCAAAGCTTACTGGGAAGACTGACTCGATACAATTTGCTGCCAAAAACTCCAAAAAACATTAGAAGCTGTTACATCCGCAATCTAATGTATACTACAGAATAAATATAAGATCCAATACTCTTCTTCTCGTGGCTAAAAGGTCCTAGCAACCAGGCCATAAAACACACATATAAAAAAAACATATATACAGTAAGTCAGAGATTTGCTGCTGAGATTGAAGCCTCAGCAAGACGGAGGTTATGGACGACATGGGTTATCTTTATAAATCTTGACTGTCAAAAAGTGACGAATTTTTTTTTTCCCTCACTTAGCAAATGTGGATGGATCACAGACAGTTAGATTTATGTCTGTGGTGTGGATGGAGAGGGAGAGAAAGCCCAAAGAAAAGATGGATGCACTGTGTAAGGACTGATGTGTAGGAGGAGGAGTGATAGCGTGACAGAGGACAGGACGGTATGGAAGAAGAAAAGGCAGGAAGATGATGAAGACATTCAGGTGTTCTTTGCTGCGTTCAAATAATCAGTAAACTTGGTATTTTTAAATATGGCAGTTTTTGGAGTATTGTCAGACTTTTGGTGCAGTTAGTTTTTGTTGCACCCGATTGATGAGTCGTTTTCGACAGTTGATTTGGGGCCTGCCGGGTTCTGGGGAATCTGGTGTGCCCAGGTTTTATTGTGTCGTCCGGTTCTATGTTGTTGGGGCTACATTATCCGATTTTTTATAAATATCAATTTTCTTTCAGGTGTCGTCAGGAGCCTCGCTAATAACAATCTAGAGTGCGGTGTAAGAATATTGTCTGAATACAGTTTCTATCCTCACAAAAGTTCTGCAGCAGCTACTTTACCCCTTGAATACTGCATCGAGAAAGATGGCTCGTGTAAGCTTATTGTGGCCTGGCACGTATCTAACGCGAGCATAGAGAACTTTGAGTTGTTTATGAACGAAAACTTCAAAAAGTTTTTTTTAACAAGTGGGCCATACACGGACATGTAATTTAATTGTTTTATATTTAGAATGTATTATGCATTAAGATGCTATGATAACGGCTTAGTAATAAAAGTAAAATTTGTTATCAAAAATAGGCTTTTATTAAATATCAAGATCATTGTGTTGTGCCATTTTCTTTCAAAGTCTACCTTTGGCAGATGCTGGCACATCTTTCAATTTTTTTTTCACTGCTCTTATTAACGTTCCTTTCAGATATGAATATTTTAAATTTATTGTTCTAAATTAAAAGAACTCGTCGAACTACTAATTGTATCATCTTTTACACTTGCCCTCAGTTTCCCAGCTTAAAATTATCGGAGAATTAATATGAAAAATTGTCAAACACGCGTAATCTGCTGTGATTGGTTGAATGAATTTTCAACAGCCAATCACAGCAGATAACGCGTGCACATTAATTCTCCGATAATTTTGAGCTGGGAAACTGAGGGTCAGTCATTCACAAGCTTTAGGAAGACAATGGAATTCGTGGTGGACATTCACTGGATTGCCCTCGGGTATATCAGGGCCCACGTCCCCTAGAGTCCACAACTATAAGTGTTTCCTATGTTTGTTTAGTGTAAGCGTGACCCTCGTAAACAAACAAACCCACGGGCAAGTACGTCTAGTGAATTTTTCGCTTTAAGGTTGAACTAGTCGACGGCACAAACTATTTTGTGCGCGGGGTTAAAATGCATGCTATCTTATCCGACAACACATACGAAAGATATAGAAGCTGTGATGAGCAGTAAGAAGCTAGTTCGCATACGAATTAGCTCTTTTGCAATTATGTATCGAAATGGATATATATGGATTTATATGGACGAAAACGAGCGATATCATGAAAAACAACTAAATGTATGTTTATAAAATAACATTATTTGCATTTTTGAATTACTAATCTATCCCTGTATGGAGGCAATTTTCCTTCTCCTTAAGGTATTTATTGCCGCCCAAAGATGCGTTAAAATTAGTGTTGAAATATGGAACTTTCGACGCTCATATCTTTCACTCATTACTTTTTAATATTTTTTTCTTTTTTTCCATACAGGGCTAGATAATGATGAGACAAATTGTTATCATTTTTCATTTTGAACGTACATCGTCAAACAGTGGAGTCATCTCTAGACTACGTTTGTATGGAAGAATTTTCGACTTGTGAACGATGTCACGCAGATAGTTGCTTTGGAGTTTTGGACTGCCCGAAAGTCAAATTCAGATAGTCGAAACTAGCTTTCCGTGGTAAAAGGCAATTTGATCTGATTGACACTAGGAGCCCTAGGAGAGTTATTGATCGAAGCCCAAATTTTCATGGCCGTTTTGGCAAATCAGTTGTTGGCAATTATAATTTCGGTTTAAATAAGTATCTCTACAAGATTACCAAAGAATCGATTAGTGGATAATTGATTGGGTGTTTTTTTTTATTATAAAATATAAATTCCAAAGTTTTAGTTCAGTTTTAGTTTGTAGATAATAATATGTTTTGTGGAAGAGTGAGGGATAAGTACATAGCATGATCATTTACACTTTGCGCTGTGGCATGTGAGGGTGACAGTTTCAATAACATTTTTTATGCATAGGTATACGTATACGCATGTTTTGTAGTTTAACGTCATACCATAGATAATACGATAAACCATATACCGTAGTTGCCTGTATGACGTTAAACTACAAACAATGCGTATACATAAATGCGTATTTTTTTTTATTGAAACTGTCACCCGCACCATGGTACAGCACAAAGAGTGTAGGTGTTCAGTTATTTTACTAACATTAAGTAGGTAGTACCTGACACAAATTATTCAAATTTTTTCGTGCAAAATTATTTCGTAACAAACTAATATTGAAATATCACAGGGTTACCGACAGACACTCGGTCGCAAAGAGTAATATAATACTACGGAAGCTCGGCAGTTTAAAAGTGATTGAATTGAATGAAAATAATCAATACAAGCAGAAGCAACCGGAAGTATAATACCCTTTAAATTGCGCGCTCGCGAAGTTGCCACACTACACTCAATTTATATCAACACTGTGATATTGTGATGTGATCATTTATTCATTTAGATCTACTGAGACGCATGGGAATTGAGGATATGAAGATCGGGCAGGAAGCACTTAGATTGCGATTTCTTCCATTATTTTGTACCTAATCCGTGTTTCTGAGATTTTTCGAAATTAAATATTTACCATGAATCTAATAAATAATAATACGTGGCCTGACTATAGTGTATTTAGTAGAAATCGGATCGTATTTAGTTGGTATTTCATACGTTACGTTGTATCAATCAGCTGTTCCAAGAGGAAACGTTCCTTATGTCTTCAGCCCCTCAAACATTGCCAATTATGGTGACTTGTCCATTTAAAAGTGAAGAAATGGAATCTACGCGAATAACGGAGACGCTACCTACATAGCCATAACAAATACATAACGGTCCTGAAAACACGCTCTCCAAAGTCGGGTTAAATATTTACTATATGAATAAAAGCAGCTCACCGCTAGAAACCATGTTTCCTTTATCCTAGTCACTTGAATGTATCTATTTCTAAAACACTTAGTTAAAAGTAGTCGAACTTCCTCTCGCGTTGTTTGTATCCGACGTGCTACACGCACACTCAGCACCAGTTTCACTGACAGACTGACAATTAATTTAAATAGTCTATAATCATTGACCAAAGAGTAAATAAAAATCTGACAGATGACATGACATTCAGAGCAGGTTTCCAGAATCATTCATGAAGACACGGACACAAATTATCATCCACCATATAATGTATAGCTATATAATTTATAGCAATTCTAAAGCATTGTAATTTAGATTGAATCTAAATCAAATAATCTAATCTAATTTTTCTTTGTGCCTGTGGACCTCTGACCACTCTTGGGACTGCTGCTTTGCTCTAAGGACTGCTGTGCTGGTTGATTTAGTTCGTCATCATACTGTCAACAATGCTTTATTGTATGTAAAAAAACCATAATTTTTACATGATTTTTTACGGTAAGTCTATGGGTAACCGTTTGACATTGCGTACCTACTAAAAGTCAACATAATCTATCAACCACAGAGAAACTTATTTTATACGGACGAGGGACACTGTCATGTCAATCATGTCAATGTCAACAGTCAACAACACAACAAACTCAAATCATATCACAGCGCGCGCGGTGTACAAAAGATTACTATTATATTGGTGGTGTAGTCGTGCAATGATTTTCTAGTTACAGTAGTTACATTACCTGGTTATTTACACTATTAAATTAGAAAACAATATATACAAAATGAAATGCCATGTACCGGGGCCCAACGTTAAAGGTAAAAAAACTGACATACTTTTGTTTGTTTGTAATTCCTTCAGCAATGCCTATAATTTGAACTTGTTTGTTTTTAGTTTTAGCTAGAACTGTTCATGCTCTTGCAAGATTTGGGGATGAACTTTACTTAGAGTCCCTTCCAGATTGTATACTACTAAGAACTTTAAATGCAGCTGAATCCGCGTATGCCATGGTAAAGTTTAATAAAAATTTCTTCTCATACTTTAATTACAATTTTTATTCAACGGAGGATAATGAGGGATTGAAGTGTAAAATATCCATGAAATCGGCACTCAACACGTTTAAGTCCCCTGCCCACATAGAGAAACAAGTGGAAAACTTAGAAATCAAACTGGATCCAGAGTCCTGCAAGTTGATATTCCAGTTGAAATGCAGACATGGCATTGTCAAGACACATTTTGTATCAATATTGGATTGTAAAGCAATGCAGGCAGTGTACACAAAGGATTCTGTACCAAACAGGTGAGGAGATCTACAATATAGTTTATAAACCTTTAAAACTATGTGTGTAATGCTTTCCTTAAGAGCAAACGAGGGCAGAGAGTGCCGACTGAATTTCCTAAGTAAAAAGTCATAATTCCAGGTTTGGCTCTCATCTATTTTCTCCTCCAATATTGAACCAATTTAAAAGAAATATCTTTTAAATTGGTTAATAAACCATAAACTGAAAATGAAAGATATATTCTATGTCTCTATGTTTTCCTTTTTGATGATACATTAGCTTTAGAAGCACTAGAACCCTCAAAATATGCTCAAAATTGCGCTGTCAACAGAGGCTTAGTGTACAAATTTGACAAATATAAATGAAAAAAGGAAAACATAGGGACATAGTATATATATTACTTTACCAGTTTATGCAATATCTTTTAAATTGGTCCAATATTGGAGGAGGAAATAGACGAGAGCCAAACCTCAAATTATGACTTTTTACTTAGGAAATTCAGTCAGCGCTCTCTGCCCATATTTCATCTTAACTATAATTTTACAATTTATTTGAAACAGCCAAAACAGTGTGACCAAAATATTAAAAATCTTTCAGGATAACATCCCCACAAAGAATATTATCAGATGCCCTAAACAACTTCCAAAGTTCTGATGATCAAGTCACTCTAGAAGCTACCTCACTCTCTCTAATACTGCGGAACTATATTGACTGTAGCATAGATCTTACTAAAATTATCAGAACACAAATAAGTTTGAAGCCAGCAGAGTTTGACAGTTACCTCATAGGCTCAGAAACAACAATTACATTTTCACTAAAAGAATTCAGAGCACTACTTACATTTTCTGAAGCTCTTAATTTGCCTTTGCAACTACATTTTGAGACTACTGGAAGACCTGCCGTTTTTATTGTTCATAATGGCACAACGTTTGAAGCACACTTTGTATTAGCGACAACTAAACCTGATAATGCATCACAAACAACAACACAGAATACTAATGTTGAAAGAAACAAGCGAAAAGACACCAGCACTCAAGGATCTGCCAAGAAGAAGCCTCATCTGGAAATGGACATTTCAAAATGCTTAGATGAGGATTCTCATCTATTTAACTTTGTAGATATACCTGGAGTTAATGAAATTAATATAAGTAATAAATTAAATGGTAGTGTTAACAAAGATAGTGCAAAAACCAAAGACAGGATAGATTTAATGGACTGTGATAATATACCAGCTTCTCCTGCTGCCAGAACAATGATCAAATCTGTGTTTAAAAGGTGCTTTGAAAGTACTTTTGATCCAAGAAGCATTCAAGGTGTGGTGTTAGCAGAGAACTCCGATAGTGACTGAAAATTAAAATAAAACTGTTAAAAACAGTAGTACATTTTGAAAACATCACATCTATTTATGAAGGCATAGGCAGGTATATAAAACACTCATGTAATGACAGCTGTTATGTATTGTGTATTTTCATAAGAATAAACAATTTATTATAATAGTTACCATTGTTAGTTCTACTTTTTACCCCACTGCGTCAGGAGGAGGGTATTGTTTTAATTATAATTTATTTATTCATTCAGACAACAAAAGGTCCACTCACAAAACAAAAATATAAAACACTTAAAGGGTGTTAGTAACAATATAAAATCTTATAACCTATGTCAGTGCTTACATACTAAGATGTTAGTGACTATTTATCTTATGACCTACATTAGTACATAAATACTAGGATGTTAGTAACAATGTGGCTTATGATCTATGTTAGTACTTATACTCTACGACAGATAGTGTTGTTTTGATGAGATGTCCCATTATAGGACCCTCATCAGGCCGGTCAGCTATCACCCTCAGGAGGCTGTTGCCACTGCCACGCAATCTGGCGAGCAGAGACGCACTTTTCTTCCGTACGACAGCTGAGAAGCTGTCGACCCGGGCTTTTGCGAACATCTCTGACGCACTGCAGTAACGTGGCAGCCGCATCAGCGTTATTATATTGGATGCGCAGCGCACTGACGGCACGTTTGGTACAGCTGACCCATAGGGCGCTCGAGTACAGCGATGTGCAGTATGCTTTAAAAAGTGTATGAGTTTGACTGCTGCTGTACGTTACGTAATCCGTTTTAAGGTTTCGTGTTCGTTTTTTCCACTGATTTTGTTAGTGGGATGAATCGGAATGATTTGTTAATTACTTTTTTGAGTCCCAAAGCACATAATTTCTGACTGTTTTGATATGTTTTATATTTATCAAAAACTTAAAGAACAATTTATTTTGTAAAATAATTAATAAATCCAACCATGTAACTAATTTGAGAACGAAGATGGTTTGGCCATGTTGAGAAGACATCGCGACTAACGAAATGTATTTACAAGGCAGACGTAAATGGAAACGCCGAGAGGGGTCGCCCTAGAAAGACATACCATAAAGGTGATGTTCTTCAGAAAGGCCAAGTGCGCAGTACCCATAACCGGCGTGTGTGTATGACTAGATGTATGAATGTGTGGGCAGCAAAAGAAGTATGTAAGGATACAGCAGGTGGCGTTCTGTAGTTTCTGCCTACCCCCATGGGAAATAGGCGTGAGTTTATGTATGTATGTAACTAATTTGAACCCTCTGCAGCAGAAGGACAGATAAGCAAAATCCCGGAATAGCAAAATCCCAGATTCGCATAAAGGCAGATAATGTACTGTCGCCGTCAAAAAAGTTACAAAATCATAGTAACCTTATTATCAATTTGGGACCTCTTTGCTTTATAAATCTAAAGGTGTATGGTGTGCATGGAGTACTGCTCTCACCTCTGGGACGGATCTGCCAAATACCTTGATCGGCAACAATGCGCTGATAGGCTCAAAGCTCCAGAGCCTTGAACAAATGAACACCGTCCACCGAGTCACCGACGCCGAGTTGCCAGCCTGTCGGCTTTCTATCGGTTACATTTCGGGGAGTGTGCGATAGAACTGCTCAATTTGATTCTGCCTAGCCCTTTCCATCATCGTACAACAAGACGTACGGTAATGTGCTATCGGTAAATAGTGGTTTTTCATTGTGCGTACAGCTAAGGAGTGAATTCCATGCCGGCGCGACGTCTTTGTTTCCTGATAGCTAAAACTAAGGGGGTCTTCAATTCAAGAGTGGAGAGGTTACTTCTAGGCAAGCGTGCTTCACCTCACCTTCAACCACATCATTGGTCATTTGGTCAAACGCGAGCTTATAACGAATATAAAAAATACTAGTTACTTTCAAATAAAATTTTCCCAATTGAAATTATTCAATTTTATTTTTGTTTTCTGTGGGTCTGTACTTCTGCCTTTATGTAAATCTGTCCTTCTGCTTATCTGGGATTTTGCATATCTGTCCTTCTGCTGCAGAGGGAATTTGAAAAGTAAACTGCAAAACAACGATTACATACAATGCATGCACATTCTTTAGTGGGGCGAATGGCACCAATGTAGATTCATACCGAGTGGGACGATCAATAAGGAACAAATTTTATTTAATTTTCGTAAACTCCTGCAGCCTTATTGCGTAATGCAGAGTTTGTAATCTTTGTATAGTAATGAATTCGGTAAGGCAAAGAGTATAAACAATCGTCCAATCACATGCGAGATGAAAGACGCGATGTGTATTCCCGTCTATGTGATTGGTCGATTATTCATAAGGCTAAGGCTGAAGAGTTCGTCCCTCGGTGGACGTAGGGAATACACGCGTTGTCTTTGCTAATATTAGTGACTTGCAGATACATTTTAATCACTTGATTCCCATTGGTACTCATCGCTGAGTGGTCGTTTCTCGAGGCGCGTTGCGCTTCGCGTCGAGCGGTGCGGCCCTCACTAAATTCAAAACGTTTATGGCGTTGTATGGGAGTGTTTACAGAGAAGCGGTTTTACACGCGTCTGCTTGAGACGCAGGCGGAGCCCGCGGATGCCACCGCAAAGTCGTACGCGAAGTTTATCGCGGCGTCGCACGCGCCATTATGAACATACGGCGAGACCCGCTACTGCGCCCAAAGCGGCGTTCGAGTCGGAACCTTCTGCCAGTTTTGTTTGTCATTTGAAAATCGCATAAGCATTGTAGTACGACATCATCAACATTTTGTTAGGAGAAAATTCTATGCCCATTGCCTGCCGCGTGCAAAGATACACGCTAGAGAAACCGCCGCGGGCGTAGGTAGTGGCGGACGCCGCTACTCTTGACGCCCCCCGTCTCTAGATCGTACATCATCTAAGTAAATAAAAAAACCGGCCAAGTGCGAGTCGGACTCGCGCATGACGGGTTCCGTACCATTATCGCAAAAAAAACGCCATAAAAATCACGTTTGTTGTATGCCCCCCCCCCCCCCCCCACTTAAAAATGTATTTCTTCTATTTTTAGTATTTGCTGTTAAAGCGGCAACAAAATACAAAAATGAAAATGTCAAACTATCTAGCTATCACAGTTCATGAGATACAGCCTGGTGACAGACGGATCGCGGAGTCTTAGTAATAGGGTCCCGCAGGCTTATTACGCATCTTTTGCAAGAGCAAAACGATAGCGATCAAACGCTTTACGTTCTGCGAGCAATGTGCCCTGCCCACCTGGCTATGTCGGTAACTTTGGTTCTCCTGCGGATAATCTCATTTCTGACGTAATCACGCAAGAAAACTCCGAGCATAGCCCTCTCCATTGCCCTTTGGGTGACTTTAATCTTTCTGATAAGGCCCATTGTGAGCGACCACGTCTAGGTCCCGTGGATCACTGGCAACACACACTGGTCAAATTGGACGAGAAGTTACAACTCTTTCTCGAAGTTAGACCTACTCAACTGGACGGTTTGTCCCAGGTAGACATAATCCTACAACTTCGAGTCTCCGATTAAAAAAAAATGATTTTACAAACTTTATTTTTGCATGCAGTTTTTTTAGACTAATTAATTTACGTCATTGTAATCCCCTCTGTAGACCGTTTTTTAATTTTATTTATTGTTATTGTGGTTTTTAGGGTTCCGTACCCAAAGGGTAAAAACGAGGCCCTATTACTAAGACTCCACGGTCCGTCTGTCTGTCGGTCACCAGGCTGTATCTCATGAACTGTGATAGCTAGACAGTTGAATTGCCACAGATATTGTATTTCTGTTGCCGCTATAACAACAAATATTAAAAACAAAAATTTAAGTGGGACTCCAATACAACAACGTGTTTTTTTTTTTGCGGTTATGGTACGGAACCCTTCTTGCGCGAGTCCGAGTCGTACTTGACCGGAGAACTTATTAGTACTTATAGAATCCCCTGCATAGGGGAATTAGAGGGGATCGTAGTGGAACATAGTGCTGTATAATCCTCTGGGGGACTGAATTAAGGGATCGAGTGCATATTACAATAGCTGAGGTGTATTGAAAATACATCAAACATTTCCTGAACGTGATTACTTTTTACCCGACTGCCGAATAGTGCCGAAGGAGGGTAATGTGTTTATCAGTATATGTATGTTTGTTCCTATGTGGCGTTCCAGAGACCAAACGCGTTGGCCGATTTTGATGATTCATACGTCAATCGATTCGTCTTAACCCTGCGAGTGTCATAGGCTACGTTAAAATTGGACAATAGAAAAATGGCGGTTTTTTTTTCTTCCAAACCCAGTGTGTGTTAAGAGGTGATTTCAAAAATATATAACACTTATATGTTTAAATGTATCTAATTCGAAGTAAACTTAACTAAAAACTTATAAATAAAAAAAGTTAAATAAAAAAATCGGGTTTTTTTATTTAATTTACAAAGAAACTACGGCAATCGTTTAAAAAAAAAATGTAAGCCAACGGTTTTTATTTCGACCTATTTTGATAAAGTGCACACTTAATTGGGCCTAAACACATAACCGCGTTGCGGCGCCGCACCGGCGATGTCAGCGTTGGAAATTCGGGGGTTAACTATGCATTTCAATACATTTTGGGCTGAAATAAAACGCTGATTTTAGCGTTGCGGCGTCGCAACGCGGTTATGAGTTTCGCCCCATTTTGAGAAGTGCACATTCTGCGTCAAATCCAATATCCATTACAGGTTGCGCACTGTAATGACACAGTAAAAATATACAAACAGTATGGAAACCACCTACAAACGCTCCAAACGGCACACTCACACAAATGTACGCGACGAGACCGCTCGGGCACTTTCGAGGTAATGTCAGTACTGAGAACCGCGTCGCAACGAGTGGTCACGTATGTTTGTGTTAGTGTGCCGTTTCAAGCGTTTGTAGGTAGTTTCCATACTGTTTGTATATTTTTTACTGTGGTAATGATCGGTTCTCCTCACCTCACTCTGCTGTAACGTTACATTACAGGCGAATGTTCCTAGTGTGGGAGCAGAGCAACGTAGGTAAGGGGATGGGCTTAGGTATTGGTAAATACAAATAAAATCACATTATCACTGCATTATGATTTTATAGCAAAAAATATACATACAGGGAAAAGTATTATACACACGTCACAAATCAATGTTCGATGATAAGAGTGATTATGGGGGGTTTTCAATATCATCTTTTCTAACTAGGTATTATAATTTTCACATCCAAAATGGTAACAAAGCTTTTCTTCTAATTGTAATAAAACATAATTGACAATATTGAGAAGTATTATGGAAGTAATGTACAAAACTAAAAAGGATCAAACAATTCATAAGCCTATGTCAGCCTGCCAAGTACAAGCGTTGAGCAAAAGTATTTGGAGAGTTGGGTGTGGCAGTTGTGGTACACCACACTAGTTCCTCTAGCGACAGTTTAACATCCGCAATTTATCAACCTGTGCTTTCTTCATATGTGCATGTAGGGCAAGGTAGAATCGATACAATGATAAGTTTACAAAAGTTATATTTATTCAGTAAAAATTATAATTAAGTATTAAACTACACTAGAATAAAATTGTAATTCAGAGAAGCGACGTTACAAAAGCTACCAATAGGTATGCATCGCATCAAGTCGGTAACTAACAATTATTATCATGCAAAGTACAAGTTTGGTAGCTCATTTTACATTTTTTTTTTTATAATTTTGCCATGTTCTTGTATTTTTATACTTTATTTATACAATAGCGAAACGCGATACGTAATAAATAATTATTGTTTAAATTACTTCATGGTTCTATTATACAGAGATCAAACTTGTAATTATATAGGAAATAAAAACAACAAAATGCAGATTTGTTTTTCTATAAAAAATTACCATACATATTTCATTATAATAACAATGTCTTAAAAAAGATGAAAAAAGACCTTGGATTTCTATTTTAATTTATTATTTATAAAATACGGCAGCGATACCATTTAATTACAATAAGTATTTATTTTAAATCAATTTCAATATTGTCTCTGGCCCGGATGGGGGGGGGCCCGCACTATGAGTCACGCCGAGGCCTGCTCTCAACAACGTCCTAACTGCATCACCAAACACTCACTATCCAACTAAATAATGAAAAAGGGCACTGTTACTTAGGAACAATCCTCTTGGCTCTTTCTCACACACTGTGCTACTTTCCTTTTAAACTCCGAATATGATTCTCTCCATTCTTTCTGTAAAAAGAAACAGAATGAGCACTTTTCTACTAATGGCGTACGCGGGTCGTGTTTGGAAAATACGGATTGGTGCGTGCAGCGACCTAGCGTGAAAACTATTCAATATAGTGTGGTTTTGGTACAGTCGTGTCTCATGGCCCTTTTCCAATGATAATATTTTGTGATCTAAATCCCCTCTCTCTCTCCTAAAAACAATCTTCTTGACTTTTCCTAACACATTTCGCAACTTTCTTTTTGAAATCCGAATATCGCTCTCTCCATTCTTTCTGTGAATGTAAACAACAGTTTAATGAGAATGGTAATAATTACAGATGCAGATCAAACACAAGCACATTGTGAGTCTCCTGTGGAAAAACAAATTATTATTAATATCAAACACATACAGTTACTATAGGGGTAAAATTAAATGTTTGGACACTAAATAATCTACTAGAAGAACTATGCTAACTAACTTTCAATATGCATAACTTATTCTACTTGATAGGATAGACCAAGGTTTATGGTATAATAAATATTTTTTTAGTAGTAGTTAATAACAGAAACAAAATGCCTTGTTTATTGTGATGACTTATTGAATGTCCAATCAAAAACTAGAAACACAGGTTCAACCTATCTCAGGGTGATAAACTACTGTACTTTATTTCATAAGTATAGTATCAAATACGGTTATCAAAGTAATACTTTTTTTGTAAATTATAATATACACAGTAGTCCATAGGTAGTTATTTATTATTAGGATGTGTGATATTGCTCCAGGACATAAATAATATTGTTTTAAGAACCTCCTCCTTTTAGGTAACTCTGTTAAAAAGATAGTACTGAATATGAAGCAGGAATGCATACATTTAAATATTTCTCCAAAAATAGATGAAATGCACATCTACTTTTTGAGAAATACATAGTTAGATTCCATTGTTTTAATGGAACAACACTTAATTTTTCTTATAACCAATGTCTACCATTGGACCACTATGTACAAAATCTCAATCTCTCTACTGCAGGTTACAGCTAGACATTACCGAATTCAAGATCTTTCTAAAAGTTCAAAAAATAAAACTTGCATTTTCTAAACTTTTTCAACCTCTAACATTAAGTGCCTTTTCACACGCCCGGTTGCCGGGTAGCCGGTGCCGCGTAACCGGGGGAATGCGAATGTATAGCCATGTACGCCGGCACGTGTGAAAGCTAACGTTCATGGCTATACACCTCGCCGCCGGTTACCCGGTCGCGGTAACCCGACACCCGGTGCGTGTAAAAAGGGACTAAGGTTGAACAATCTTAACATTGTTTTTATGCAATAAATTACAAAATACCTATACATGAAACATGAACTACTTTGATAACTTGAGGTGTAGCTGGCAAAAGAAAATTGCCAAACAGCCAGGGTCACTGTTACAGCCTACTCATCACCCAGACCCATGCTGCAACTATTGACTATTGTGCATGGTGCAGTTTTCAAAACTTCATTGACTGAAGTCATATTTGCAATCACATTGATCAATTGCACATGAATTACTTGGATGTATGCAGCATGGCAAGTTAAAGTACATACATGCACATAAGTTTTACTACACTAATTAAAATAAATAAAGTGACATCACTTCACTCACCGCAGCATCAACATTAGCAGGGCTCTCATCGTTTGGGTCTGCCAGCATGGAAATAACACTTATGAGAATGGTCTCCACTGTGTGCACAGGCAGCCACCTTTCAGACGCCTTCTCATAACCCCACTTATCATCTCCAGGTTCATGCAATATTGATATGCAAACATCACCATTTTTCTCAACTGAAAATAATAGTATATTTTAATCAAGTTGTTCAGTAGCTCACATTTACTAAGAAATAACCGAATGGAGTTAGGATAGCAGCAGAGATTTTTTTTATCAAATTAGTAAAACAGTCATATAATGCGCGACACTTAAGTTGACCCAAAATGTATTATCGTTCTATTGAAATTAAACCATTTAAACTGAAATAAATCCTAACTGAAGTAACCATTTACAATACACAAATTGTCAATGATTAAGATCATAAAGAAAAGATTAATTTCGATTTAAATTGTTTAATTTCACTAAAACTATAATACGATTTGGTTCAACTTACGTGTTGCGCAGTGCTGATTGCTGACAAGTAACTAATTAAAACTGCCATCTTGCTTTTTTATATTTGCATAAATCTGTGGCTTTTCTACACCTAAGCCAAAAATCAACAATTATGAAATCTAGATCTAGAGATTTCAAGGCAATTTAGCAATGGGAAAATTGCTATGAGATGAACAGATGGCAGGACGAACGGGACTGGTTAATGTAGCGATGCTTGTGTGAGGCCTATGTCCAGCAGTGGACGTCTGCCGGCTGATATGATGATGAACAGATGGTTATGGTTAAATCACGAGGAACACTATCAATCTGCCTAGTCTCTTCCCAACTATGTTGGGGTCCGCTTCCAGTATACACGATGCAACTTAGTATCAGTATTTTTCATGGAGTGCACAATCCAGTAACTAGGTAATACTATACCCCTTTAGCGAGACTGCTTTCATACTTCCAGGCTTTTAGACTACCCATAATGACTATCAATGATGTAATAATGTTAGTCAGGACTATCAGCTTATTGTGGTTTCTGAGGCCAAGAAGAATCTCAGTATGTTAACCGTCTGCGACTGACGTGGTAGTACCACAGACACCGCTAAATTGAAAAATTTGTCCTGAGTCGCTATTTTATATAGTACGAATCCCGGGTTCTCAGTACCTTCGTGTCGCACGGCCATGCATCAATCAGTGTGCCGCGGGCAGTCAAGACAAGCTCATGCGCCATTTTACGCGGGAAGGTGTCTACCAGACTACCACGTCAATGTTAAGGTATGTGTCTAATAGACAACCATCTCAGTAAAATAGTTATATTTTCATAGTGTTTCCTGGACAAACCGTCAGTAAAATTGATTCCTAAATAACATTTTATCAATGTGTCTCACTCAAGTAACAGCCAACGTCCACACGGTTCTAAAAGAACTTCGGCTGGTACTTTTAAAAGCCATGACCAGCTTATAGAAGAGTCGTTGGAATATGAAAGTGAGCAAGAGTTCAGCGATCTGGACTCAGAAGATGACGACCTGGACTTTCAACCAGAAACCCAACACTTGGAATCAGATGAAGACTCTGATGACAAGTCTCAGAATCAAGAACTATCTGAAGAAATGCGTCGGCAAACTTTGAAGAGGTCCGTCAGGAAGCATCGGGTAGGCCATCTGAAGCATCTGAAGAAATATAAATGTATAATACTGAATTTAGGAAGAGATTCAGTGCAAAATCACTTGGAAACCCAGGTACACAACGAATGATTGCTTAGAGAACTGTGTACGACTATTAGTCGAGTTTTGGGGACGGACCTCTCCCCTCCACCTCCAAAAATTCGATCTCTTCCAACAAGTGGAATGGAGTTATGTCATTTAAGCCCAACTAAAACAAAAAGAGTAACATGATACTGTTGCTGTTATTGTCTAAAGCCAAAAAAAAATTAAAACTTTGAGGGCTAATAACTCTCAATTGAACCAATAAATTTTCTCCAAATTTTCAAGTCTGATTATGATAAGTGTTGTCTTTGATAAATATAAAACATTCTCTAGTAAAGTGATACAGTTAATTTGATAAAAAAAAAATTGTGTAGACAAAATTTTTTTAGGTCTGATTTATGTTAAGTAAATAAAACCTGTTACGTAGACAATGTTTTTTATTTTAAAACTTTTATTAAATTAAAATAATAATATATGCTTTAAGTTAGTAAAAAAACGTCACACCATTAGGAATTAATAAGTAATTATTAACTTATGATCAGTCAAAGTGGTGTCTAGTATACTACCACGTCAGTGGAATAGTAAAAATTATGGCACGTCAGTCGCAGACGGTTAAGATGGTGACACACCCACAGATCAACCTCTGCAAGCATTGCTTAATCTTGAATATCAAACCATGTCGCTGTTATTATTTAATCAGGAGGAACTGTCATTCAGTATTCAGCAAATACTATAGTAGTTTTCGCCAAACTTCTTGGCCACCCTGAAGTTCTATCTCATACAAAAACAGCACTGATCCGTGCCTTGCGAATCGGAAAGCCAACTTCAGGGCGGCCAAGAAGTTTGACGAGTATTATACCTGAACTTTGATAACATTTTTTAGTTAAGGATAAATATTACTTACTATTTGGATGCCATATTTCAGTAACAAATTTCATCCGTGGCGGCCTCAGAGGATACTCCTTGGGAAAATGTAAATGTGCCTTGAAGAACCCACCCTCACTGAAAAATGAGTAACACAACTTACTGTAGCAAAATTATGATTGACTCATACATACCATTGCTATAATATTATCAAATAGTAAATATCTTTTACAAACATACATACATATTATCTGTAAATATGACTTGTTAGTTAACTTTAGGAACATTCCTACCTAAATAACGAATGCACAGTCATGAACTGATCAATGATTATACCTGTGACTGTAATTATTTTGTTTGGTAATAAAAACACCATGCTTATGAGGTTAACTATTGTTGTCAGTAATCGCATGAATATATTAATGTTAGCTACTTACTATAATGTGTCTGGAGGGCCGATAATGAGAACTTCCCATCTGTATATGTCATTGTCATCTATCAACCCAGCAGAAAAGCCTTCCACTGGATTTTTGTTCAGTTCTGAAAACAATGAGTAGAAAATTACTAATTTACTTGTAAAAACGATTATTCTTCACACATTCACACACCATATCTTTAAGAAACACGAAACTTTGCCAACTGTGAACCGTAAATATAATTGTAAATAGTTATTTTACTCTTTGACTTTGGCACCAACACCTGTCATCGCTGCGAATATTGATTTTATTAAAACGAGTCCATTTTTCGCCAGAACAATCAAAATTACCACATGTTCAGTACAAAGGAATTTCCAAACTTACAGAATCATCCAATTCACAAAGATACTCAAAATTCGACCCGCTGAGGTCAATGAATGCTCGAATAACTAGTCTGACGGCCCAAGCATGGGACATGAAGCCTAATTATTAATAGATACGAATAATACACTTACCAGCTAGCTGCTTTTTTAATAAAAGCGAAGACTGTGGCTCTGACATTAATTACAATTGTGAAATTTACCCTGACGACACGAAACAAATGATTTTTCCACAAAAGATGGCTGAGTTTTGAGCAGGTTGTGAAACATATGAGTTACTGCTTGTTTCCGGCGAGGCGGCGAGAGTTGCCACTATATAGAAATTGAAAAAGCAAAGACAATATTCACGAACATTTTCGTTTATTGTAAAACAGTCTCTTTTACAACTACTTTTTTTAGTTGCGTATGAATATTTCTGTAATAATGCATTATTTTAGAGACGTATACAAGTAAACAATAAAATGTGATGAGCTGTATTGTAACTAAAAAGGCAATGAGGTATGCACATTCTTATTTTGAGTCAACTATTTTCAATAATGGTACAAGATAAAATTCTTCCCTAGTGCGCTATAATAAAATAGTATGTAATAATTCTAGAATCAGAAATCTGAAGAATTAATAAAAGTCTGTTTTAATCTGTAGTGTAATTATTCTGTGTACCTACTTTGCACAGTTGGCAACATTTTGCGGAAATGTGTAGCGCCATCTATTAGATTATTTAATTATTAACAACTATTACATTCCGCTTTATTTAAAAATATCTGATCTAGTCATTCCGAGTTATTTATACCAACATCAGCTTGTATTATATGCTTCGATTTGTATCACAGTTAGAAATACTACCATGTCCTCCACAACTCCGGTATGAGACGTTGGAAGTCGGTCAATCAGTATATTATATCCACAGAACAATAATACTCCAAGAGGATTATATCTCTCAATACAATGTAGCCCATAGCTGGCCTGTCTTCCGCCCCATGTCTTGTAGTTCCTGTATTGTCCCCATTTTAGTCTAGGGGAGAAGTGGCCCAAAGTTTTCCCAAGGCCCAGGTTTTGTCCAGCTAGTCATATCATCATAATTATCAGGTATTAGACAACAATTATTATTCCTCCAAATTCGCCGAGCTACAATGGATACATGGCCCTCGCACCCTTTGAGCAGTATTGGCCCAGACGACTTAGGCTGGTAAAATTATCAACTGGGATTATAGATAGTAGCATAGAATGACATGGACATGCACATGCGCATAGGCAAATAATCATTGGAAAAATAAAACACAAAAGATCTTGTTTGTAATTTATTACAAAATTCAAACTTATTATTATCCTATCTTATATCTATCGTAAAATTATTCACTTTTGCTAATCTTTTTTGTTTTCTTTTGCTGTGGTTCCACATCCCCATTCGTCTGCTCGAATTTTCTTTTTTTCTTATTCTTCTTTGATTTCTTTTTATTATTTTTCTGTTGGTTCTGATTTTCCTGTACTTGTTTACTCGTATTTGTTTTCACAGCAGGTTTGCATGCATCTACAACAACTAGTAACTCCTTAAAAATAAGCTTAGTTTCAACATGGCAGCTTTCATGGAACTGTTGCATTGTATTTATTAACTTTCTAAGTGTGACATAGAAGTTATTTTTAACTGTAGACTCTGTATCACTAGTAAGTGTTTCTGTGAACATTTTCTGGAAGTCAGCCTCTAAGCTGGCTAAAGCTTTAAGAGCTACATCAGAAGTTGGTTTGTTCCTTTTCAAAGAACGATAAAATCCAGCAATTAACTCCAACCCTTCGTTACGACGGAATTGCCTAACGTTATTGTTAAAAACATTTTCTATTATGACCGGCACAAGTTTGTAACTGCCGATCCATTCTGTCTGCAAGACATTGTGAAAGAAAATGATTGGTAGCATACAGTTGCGGTTCTGAAAGTAACTTTGCAAGGATTCCTTGAAAATTTCAGTGATTGGCGAGGCAGCCTTGATCTTTTTCGGTGATTTAGGTGTTTTTGTTTCAATTTTTAGTGAACAATTTATTATGAATGTTGCAAAAAATGTAATGACATCACCAAGAGCTTGAAACAAGAAGTGGCTCCTGGCACCTTTATCTATTGTTGCTTTCAGGTGATCGCATAGGATATCCATATCAATATCATCTATAGATGAGAACTTTCTGACTTTAGCTAGATTTTTTATTGATTTTCTGACTCTGTTCTCCAATTCATTAAACTGACCATCTTGGATACAGAATTCTAGACACCTTGTAAGGGGCGCAATCATACCGAGACATATATCCATTGACGGATCTTTTTCCAAGTAAATATCGATTAGATCAAGAACTTTGATTCTGAAGTCTGATAAAGCCTTTTTGTCTTTGCGATCCTTTTTGGATTTTTTCCCTTTCCCTTGATGGAACTGCTTAAAGGCTTCTGCTAAAGCTTCATCGAGTTTTTTGCCTTCCTCTTCATTAATCATATCGGCATCAACACTTTCCGCATCAGACTCGAGAGCCGCCGAGCCCAACGCCTTCTGCACGGCTAGTCTCAACTGCTCCGGCGTCCTCATCTCCTCATCGTCGCCGTCCTCGTCGTCTTCTTCACCTTCACTGTCACTTTCTTCCTCTTCTTCGCTTTCTTCGTCACTCTCCTTGCCATTTTCTTTAGCTTCATTGTCATCTCCTTCATTTTCTGAGTCCGAGTCCTCATTCGTAAGGGGATTCGATTCATTTTCGGGATCTAGCACAGATACTATCTGCCCTACTGACGAAGGGGTCAAGTATTCCCACAGTAATCTAAATACGCATTGTACTACAGATCGGAGGACACTGGACTCTGCCGACAATATAGACAACAAAACTTCAACTAACACCTCAATCCATTCTGGTTCAATTGAAATATCTCCTTCTTTTACTGCTTTGGACTTCTTTTTCTTGCCTTTTCTGTAATGTTCGTAACAACTTTTAAGTTCCTTAATTGAACTTCTCGATATTTTCACATGAACAGGTTCAGAGAAGAGAAACAGTCCAAGTTGGTACAGCAGAACAAGGAATACTTTATCAACTTTAGATTTAGTGTCATTCTTTTCTATATTTTGACAGACTTCCATGAGCATTTCCCAGCAATCCATATTCTCTTTAGGGAATTGTTTTTCTATTTTCGTTCTGACTTGTTCTTTTTGCAAAATGCTACAAATAAAGCTGCTGAGAGATGAAAGTACAGTGACTAGATTGTCGACGTTCGAGAAGCGGGATGTGAAGCAGCGGTAGAAACATGATTTGATAGCTCCTGGAAAAAAAACATGAGGTCAATAAACAAAAAAAAATTCGAGTTTGGTTTCTATAATGTGTTTCATAATCAAGCAAGTTCTCAGAAATATAATCAATAGTCCTAAATCCATCTTACTCATATTGCTGAATATCTGCAAGATGATAGAATTCAATAATAACAAACTAAAAAAAATAGTCCTTAAGCTAAAATTATTACTCTGTCTCTGTCACCTCTGACCTAGACTAAGGTCAAGAGCAAACCCAAAACAAAAAAAAAAAAAAATGTTGCCAAATGAAATCACCTTAACTAGTAATATTTAATACTTTTTGCTTGAATACTGGGACAGGTAAGGTATTTGACCATGAAGAGTCCATTTGTCATCAACACATTAGGAACAATTACTAATACAGTTTTATGCCAAGGAATACTTGTAATACTTTTAATTGTGATAAATTTGCAAGAGATTTTTTTTTAGAAATGACTAACACACTCTTCCATTGTTGTTGAATTAGGTATTGAGATTGAGATTGTAAGTATGTGAGAACCATGTTCCTATTTATAAAATTAATGAATTGACCTGTTAATGCTTTTAATACTTTATACCTGTACGTAGTACAGTGGGTAGTGCTATTCTGGGTGCATGGTCCTCACATTTCAGAATTTAAAACATGTATGTGTAAAACACCTATTTTTTTTAAAAGAGTAATTATGGAGTTTCTTGTGCTTTCTTCTTCATAACAAGCTACTTCTAGCTTTCCGAATGCACAGTAGTATCAACTTTTATTACTTGTTAATTTTAATTTGTGTTTGACGTTCAAACATGACACTTACTGGCCTAGTTGAATAAATATATTTGACTTTGATCATTTACCTGACAATTCACTGCTAACTGCCACAGTCTCATCACCTCCAACTTTGAAGAAGCCAAAGCACATGAGTAGTTTCATATAGGTCAGCTTGAACTCTGTGTCATCTTTGACAGCTTCATGGCTCACCAAATATGAAATGAGTTCAGCCGCCTTCACTCTCTCATTATTGTACCAATTCCTCTCAACATCTTCTTTGATTAGTTTCTTAGATGTGTTCAAAAGTACACCTTTAAATAATTTAGCCATTTTTTTCACTCCGTCTTTAGTTAAATCAGAAATTATTGATCTAACAATAGTATTGCCAGTAATCTCAGTGAAATTCATTTCACCAGGATTTAATAAAAGTTTTTGTAATATCTCAACTCGTATGGTGTCATCAACTTTGTCTGATTTTAATGCTTTAGCTAAAGCATTGAGCAGCTCTCTCTGCTTTTTAGTCATTATTTTGTTGTCATCTTCATCATCTCTCTTGCTTCTAATCTTGCTTGCTGTTTGGAGTCCCTTGAACCAGTCCATGAACAGTTTAAAGAAATTTCTGCTGATCAACTCTGGTATAATATCCACATTTTCTTTGTTGTTATTAAGAACAGTGGTCAGTATGTTGATTGCTACTAATTCTCTGTTTCTGTTATGCTTCACCAGTTGGCTATCAATGCCTGAAGTCCAGAACAGTTTTAAATGTGGTGAATTGGCGATTTCTGTAGCTATTTCTTTGTAGATAGGATGTCCAATTGAGTTGAAATCAATTCCAGTCTGTAATAGTAATAATAACATTTTTTATCTGATTCTAAAAATCATTTTAATGTGATTTAGATCATGCATTGGCTTTGCTTTAGGCCTGGCTCTCTAAATAGTTAAAAACAAGACACAGCACTTACCATTATTTTCTCACTGACTGTATGAATGTTGTCTTCACAGAGTATTTCAGTAACTCCTATCAATTTCCGCAACTTCACCTTGGCTGGGAACTTTTTATTGACCATCATCAAAAAGTAGAGGGAATCCAATGTGTGCTCTTTAATATCTTTCTTGAAATCTTGTTTTATTAGAGGCCATATAAGTGTTGCGAATTGCTCTGCATCCACCTAAAATTATGAAAGTTGTAGTATATTGCAAGATTTTTGTCTTGTGATCTTGTCACAAATTTCATTATTGGACATATGTAATTTCTATTGCAAAAACAAAACAGATTAACATTCACTCACTCCATTGATAAAATCAAGCAGAATAAGGTATGCCACAGTGCTGAGATAAGACTTCTTCTTGCCAGCCGTCACCAGCAGCTGAATGACTTGAGCCTGCTCTTCACTGCTACATTTGAGGAAGAGTCCTGAACGGAAGACTGCACCACAGACTAAAATCTGACCGAGAGCCACATCACCAACTTCCTGAAAATGTATAAAATGTTTAATGCATGGTACTTTGCTGGCATAAGTCAGTTATAAAATTGTTGGATTGAGGTTTGATTTATCAAACTCATTTAAGTCCTGGCTGAACAGAATATTTCATGTTTGTTCTTTATTTTCAATCAATGGCACATGTCATATTCAAATAGTTGTTGACTGGTTAAAGCTGGAAACAATTTATCGGACACGGCTTACGGGCGCGACTAAATTTGATATGTATTTCTAATAATACTTACACTTTTAGAAGAGCCATTGCTATGCAGCTCTTTCTTGATGAGTTCCAACACTTGAGGAATAGTGACTTTATCAAAGTTAGACAGCAATGCCACTAGAGTTGCGAAGTATCCAGTCCTCATGTCAGGCACATTGGCGCCTAAACTCCTTACGAGCCTCTTGAGGACGTACTGTAGATCTTTATCATTCTAAACAGTAAAACACCACATGTAAGAAAAGGTTTTCGATATCTTTAAAAATGTTGTACAAAATTGTGTAATGTAGGTTTTACAAATAATGTGTTATGTATTTTAAGTAAAAGTAACACGGACTTCGCAAGGACTATAAAGGTGAAGATTTTGAGGTCAGCTTGGTCACCTCGACCATTCAAGTATTTGAAAACAATATAACAAACTTGTAGTATAGAAACTAACCTCACTGCCGTGCAACTGTGATATGATTTTACTTCCTCCAAGAAGTTTAGCGTCATCTTTTGACGCTTTGAGAAGATCAAACGCATCTAAAACGGAAGCAGTCACTTTATTCTCCGTCTGAGCTTTATTAGATTCGGCTTCTTCTTTCATTTTGGTATAATTATTCAGTATCACTATCACAACAATCTATATTATCCACATGGACCGCACATTTTACGCCACTCGTCCCGTGGTGCGTGCCGTACGTACAATACAAATGTCACGTAACTGTCACTGACTGTCAGTGTCACAGTCTCGCATCACATTTTATTTTGACAGCTTTTAGTGTAGTGACCTAAAAATTAAGATTTTTTCAATCGAGAGAAGAGATTTTTGAAAAATAATAATGGACAAGGTGGATAACAACATATTTTATATTATAAGCAAGTTTGCATGATTTAAGGACTATACCAAGAAATCAAACAGCCAAAAGGACTGCAGACTTTTAGTATAAAGCTTTTAACTATACACCACGGAGGCATAATTAAAGACGTGTGCTCGTTATTTGTAGTACTAGTGGCCTGCTCTGGCTTTTCTCTCAGTTTTTAGTCGCTAGCGCTGGTTCGCTCGTTCACTTAGTTTGTAGTTATACCCAGTATTATCGATCATAACCATAAACAAACCCGGCGACTGGAAGAAGTATTTGAAAAGTGTGGGGTGTTGCTAGAATATCACTGTCTGTGCCAATGCTGGTACTGGGTAATTTTGAATTTTTCTGAATCTGAATATTGTCTAAATGGGGTTTTGATCTATTGCTCGAATAACATTACATGAGCATTGCATGCTTAAAATAATTTATTATCTATGATATCCATATACGGTAGTATCTCTAAGTAGTCTGTGATATCCATAAACTAAATATAGCATGGAATTAGTAAGTTTGGAAGAAAACGTGAATAAGACGAAGTTATTTCGTATCCCTCTATTAGTCTGTGGTTATTGAATGTGGTAGGTACAAGAATTTCAATGCAAATATAATGCCGTCATTTCATTTTCTCAAATAATTTTTTGCATTTTTCAATATCAAAAATTAACAAACGAACATAGACAAATTGCAAACTTTTGTTTTGAATTGACAATGTTTGCTCGGTGTTGCTATGCGAAAAAAATCATCGCTTCGTCGCATCCAAAGATTGATGCGCGCGCCTTTAGTGCTCCATGTTTCTAAACATGGCAGGTCGAAGTGGATACGATGATGTTAATCCCAGGTATTTATTATAGAATACTATAAAAATAATGTTTGATTGCATTGTACAGTGCGCGCTAAAGGTTTTTATTCGTTATTTTCATAAATGCCGCGGGATCGAGCATTTCTTATCGAAAAAATGTACATGTTTTTGCTTTCCGATAACATTGAATGAAAATAGGGTTTTTACCTATACTAGCTAAGTAATATCTATTTCTTCAATGTTATCGGGTGCTACGAAGTGTCCGTGACCATTTGTTTTGAGTTGGGAGTGCGAGATTCATATTTTATAGGTTATGAATTACCTACGATTGTGGTGCTTTTTCCAGGGATTTTGGTGGCGGTGGCGGCAGAAGAACGCTCGGCGGCCGCCCTCTTCCTACCGAGCCTCCCTACAAGGCTTACGTCGGGAATTTGCCCTCAGGAATTATTCAAGGCGACATTAATAGGATTTTCCCTGTAAGTATTACTACCCTCGTATTGTCTTGGCTTCACTGTTTGTGGTGTATGAGATGTCGCAGTATCAAGGACATCAATGTTGTTACACTTGAAGTGGTCTGCTGTTCAACTGAATTCAAAATTGAATCATGACTGAGACAGTAAAACAAAAATCAAACATATTCTTAATTTGCATGACTATGAAATGTGTAAACATGTTTATCCTTTCTTCATTTCCATGAAAAATAATTTAAAGTTAAGAGACACAATCAGTTTAATTTATTAAATATATATTTGAATGTCACAAATAAAATATATCTCATTGCTATGCAGACAGTTTGCATAAATAAAAACTAACTTGATTATGTCTGCTTATCAAATTATGTATTTATTTAGGATATCATGATATTTTTTTAATTAATTATAATATTACCATTCTGTTATAAACAGAGAAAGCATGAGCATTATACTCAAAATGAAAACAATTTATTAAAATTTTAACTGTAGGTGTTATGAATCTTTAATTTGTTAACATGGCAACTAGTTGAATGTTGTGTATCACATAACATAGATAATTTTAATACAACTAAACTAATAATGTTGATTAAGAATCGGCTAATAATAAGGAATGTTTGCTTATCTTATATACCTACTGTATTTTATGTTACTATAGACTGAAAAGCAGGCAGGGACTGAATGAATGAATGTCTTGTGAAGCCTGATATATATCCATTAACTATTATAGTAGATAGAGGAGGTTGTGCTAAATAATAACAGCTGCACTGGTCGATCATCAAGGTTAAGCAACGCTTGACGAGGTCAGTCCGTGGATGGGTGACCGTTTCAACATACCGAGTTTCCTCCGTGCCTCGGAAAGCATGTTTAGTCATTGGTCCTGGCTGTCATTTGAAGATCTTTGACAGTCATTACTGGTAGTCAGAAGCTTCAGATCTGACACTAGTCTTGCCAAGGGGTAACGTGTTACCCAGCTACTGGGTTGTGGAAGTCAGATACGCAGTTGCTCCATGTGAAACACTGGTACTCAGCTGAATCCGGTAAGACTGGAAGCCGACCCCAATATAGTTGGGAAAAGGCTAGGCAGATTGAACTATTATTAGATATACAGTAGATATTAACCCATGAGACTGGGCTATTAGGGCATGACATAATATGTTTACAGAGGTATTATAAACACATCTCCATTCTTATAATGGATGATAGTCTTAAGGTCACTAGTGATATAATACTTCCTGAGGTGTAATAACAAATCTTACTACACTTTTGTTTGACACTAATATGGAGTATGATGTATAATAGTCTTAAAATCTAAGTCGGTCAAGCCTAAACATATCATAATCGTTGTTTAGCTCTATTGGTATACTTAAAAATAATTGAAGCAGTTATCTACCTAGGAATCTACATTTTCGCATATATTGTGAGGCCAAATTTGTTAGTAGTAAATATTGCAACACAAACTGATTGATTCATGCATACCGAGGTCAAAAAAACTGATAAATTATACTGAACAAAAAACAGTTTTTAACTTTTTTATTTGTAAGGCATTTGATATTGCAGTTACAACAAAGATTTATTTATTGTATTGATTGGAGATTAGAAGTTGGCTGTATGATACTCTGTGCCTCGGAAAGCATTTTGAGCCATTGGTATTACGCCTGACCTCTCCGTTTGTGTCGGTTTGCCAACCCATTGCACTGTAAGAGTGCACCTGTGGCTGCATATATGATGGCTAATTTCTGCTCAGATTAGCCACCATGGCCGAGATTAAGTGTGGAGGACTATTATCATATAAAAATACACAAAAGAGAGCCGTATTTCTGTTAAATAATTTAAATAAACCGTATATTTCTTTCTAAACAAATTAATAAAACATTTATCTATGAATTACTAACAATACTATAATGCTAATTTACTTTCTAAGCTACTGAGAACCCAGCGTTTATCGAAGGTGAACGGATCCTTGACAGATTTTCTCTGACTAAACAATAATGTATTCAATTTGTTTCAGGACTTGGCAATTAAAAATGTGAGGCTGGTTATGGACAGAGAAACAGATAAATTCAAAGGCTTCTGTTATGTGGAATTTGAATATCTCGAAGACTTGATCAAAGCAATTGAGATGAATGGCGCTCTTAATGTAGATGGGCAGTTTATTAAAATTGATGTGGCTGAAGAAAAGAGAAACGATAGGTAAGAACCTGACCTTTTTTACTATATTTCTGCATTGGTTTAGTAGTTCAAAAAGAATAAACTTCTGACTAGTAATGCTATTTTGCAAATAAAATATTGGAGCGAACCTTCACTTAGCAAAAAAAATTATCATCTTGCTACTTATAATTATTGAACTAGGTGTTAAGAATTACTTAATAGATTTATAGTGGAATTGTTATGAACCTGTTCATAATAAATGTTTGAAATTCATAGGCCCACAGTAGCATTCCGTGGGTGTCAAAAACACATACACAACAGCTCCAGAGATATTACAAATATTGTATTGATGTGGGAATCGAACCTGACTTGATCCTGTCAGCGGACACTACAGCACTGCGCCACTCTGATCTACAAAATGGTTACGTATCTTGTAAAGAAATTAACAAGTAGCCATGTGTATTACCTCAGGGGTATACTTGCCGGGATTCCGCGAATATTCTTGGGTTCCCAATTAGTGGGGTTCAAAATAATTTAGTAATATTTACTTGATCCGTTTTTACTACAGCAAGAATCATCGCTGAACCCCGATGAAAGTGACACACGAAGTACTAAACATATGAAGTGCAAATAGATTTCCTACTAGTATGAATGGAACTGAGGAATGATAATCCTGCCAATGACAGACGTGGTGAATGTCATATGACTATTTTCAGAAAATGCAATGAATTTGTTTAGTACTCCGTGGTGTTGTCTCAGCATGGTATGGTGTCGTAACTCGGTGGTGTCACAGGGGCGGAGGATTCGACCGCGGCCGACGAGACGGCGGCGGGCGGGACGGCGGCCGCGACGGCAACCGTGCTGGCGGCGGTGGCGGGGGCGGCGGCTTCCGGCGGGACGGCGGCGGCGGGGGCGGTGGCGGCCGCGGTACGTACGACCACTTCGATGGGCTCGACCGCCGTGCGCCGCGCCATCAGGGTGGAGGGCTGCCTCATGGTAACATCAACTCATTACTAACCTTTGCGGATTCATCACACACTGTACTGAAAAATACAAGGTATTGAAACGGCTTCCTTTTGTAAGGGGTTGGTTCAATTTTATTTTTTATCAAACTAATCATTAATAATTTTTGATTAATAACCAAGGTTTGGGCTTTCTTAACATCGTTCACTTCAATAATTTGGGAACTACACTACAGTTTTATTAATACATTGATCATACATACTGAAAACGGTTAGACTAGGTGATCATCTGCAAAATTATCAAGTTTGCCAGCAGTCAGCACTAATAACAAGTAACTTTAAAATTACACTAATATTATAATGAAGAAGGGGTGTTTGTGATAATAGTCACAGCAGATCTTTGTGTCTCTGAAGTTGTCTCTGCCAACCATAGCGCAAGCAACAGTTTGTCATTGAGTATACTGCATACTGGTGACCCAGTGGTATCAGCCGCGACTTACAAGTTCTAGGTCGTGGGTTCGAGCCCGGGCAGGCACTTTACTTTGTGTAAATTATTTCTTCACCACTGCTCTCATAACTTTGAAGGAAAACATTGTGAGGAAACCGGCATGTCCTAGAACCAAAAACTCGAAGACATGTGACATCCGCCAACCCGCACTGGGCCCGCGTGGTGGATTACGGCCCATTCCCTGTCGCAGAGAGGAGGCCTGTGTCCCAGCAGTGGGAACATTAATAGGCTGATGATGTGATACTTACTGCATAGAGTAAGCAAGCTAAGACGATGTGACAAATGTGCTATCTTCACCTTCAACATTTGACATAAAAATAGCTACTGCGCAGTGTCTTGCAGCCAATTCAGAGAGACAAAGATCTGCTGTGTGTATTATACTTCTTCACGCCTGAACGACTGAGCGGATATCGATGAAATTTGACACAGAGATAGATAGTCTGAAATAGCATGTAGGATATTTTTATCCTGGGAATAGGTTTCCTCATTCATTGTCATGCTAAACACGTTGGTACAAACACATTGAATAATGAACTACCATAACCTGCCTGCTTAATATTCCTAATTCATGAAGGGACCATTATTACGGGTTTGTGTGTACAATCATTTTGTTTGGATCTGGTTTTTATTACGCTTAATGTATGTTTTACAATTTACTCTTCATCATCAAGCACCTTGTAAACTCATAAGGAGTTTTCTGTGTCTGATATAATACTTACCTGTTTTGTACTAAAAAAATGTTTGGTCATTGTGGACATTTTGTGAAATTCCTGTCTATGGTTTCTGGGCTTCACTTATTTTAAATCGTTTTGCGTGCTGTTCGAGTGGCGTCAGTCATTTACACTAACAGTGAAAATCCCTTGAGTTACATTTTCCAAGTTGAAGTGAGTGTTCTTGCAGTCACAATAATTTCCAACATTTCACCTTATTCCAATGGGAGTAAGGTATGCGACCATTACAGCTAGTTCCTGTTGGGGACTCAGCTGTTAAGCTTATTTTGCCTTAGTCAGACGAAGTTTCAGTTAGATCAAGAAAGAGAAAGATGTGACAAATAAGTTGGTCAGAATTGTTGTGAAGTCAATATGAATATTCACTAAAACTCTGGTAGTGCAGCGTCAGGTCAGAAAATAAGGCGGTGGGTGGACCAAACTGTCACTAGTCGCCCGATACGGGTAGGGTTGCCAGATGGTCGGGAATCGTCTGGATTCGCCCGACATTTTAAAGGATCTCCAGACTCCCGACAAAACTCAAAATCTCCAGACAAACAAATTCTTGGAAAGTTCTTTCTTTCAGATCATTTGTGTTATCAATTCCTGTAAGCATTACTGTGAAAATATTTAAGATTGCTTAATAAATTATATACCAAAGAGAGAAATTGTATGGGTTTTGATATAATTAAAGCCGAGTTTTTAAATAGACTGAATTTTGAAGTAAATTGTTTGAATTTAAAATATTTTCCTAAATTTGTAGTAAAGTTTAATGTCAAATATATGTGGCAACCTAAAAATTATGTGTAGTTAAATAAGTTATGTTTCATTAATATTTAGCCTATTAATTTAAAAAAAATATATTTTAATTTTACATATTAATTTTTTTGCCCGACAACAACCTCAAAATCCGGTCATTTCAAAATTTTGTCCAGATATTTTCGTTTTCCGATCTGGCAACCCTAGATACGGGTCTAAAACATGAGCGGACGCGATCACGAATTGGAAAAATGGGTAACCCATTAACATCTCGTGAGTGACCATTTCGTTCTGTAAGCGTTTCAGAGTAACGTAAGCGCTACTGGTGACAGAGTGTTATGGGCCACAACGTATGACAGTAATTAAAAATCAAGTTGTTCCTTAATATTAGATACGGGGGTTGCAGACCGCGAGCGAGGAGGGGGCGGGGGCGGGGGCGGCGAGCGGTGGGGCGACAGGGAGGGGGGGCGGGGGTCGCGCGGCGCCAGCGAGGAGCCGCGCCCGGGCGACTGGGGCCGCATGGGGGGCCGCGCCGCCGCGCCCGCCCCTCGCCAGCCGCCCGCGCGCCCGCGCAACTTCGAAGACATGCCGCCGTCGCGTCCAGGTACTACTGCTTCCTGTTTATTGCCCTGCTCTTCAGTCCATCCGCTTCAATAGTACCGCAGCACTATTTGGGCGAATGGACCAGAAGCCATCAAACCATGCTATGTAGTTATTGATTATACCTAGACCATCGTTACTATGCCATCATGATTTTTGAAAACAAACTACGACATTTCCTACTCGCACTGAATGAGTTTAGCACGAATTTGTGAATAAAATTAGCACTCTTATGATTTTTTAAACGGCATCTTAAGAGCGGACTCTAGTCAACAGGAATTTGAAAAATAGGTATTTGAAGAAACTATTGCCGTCGCGTCACCTCCAACCTCACCGCGTAAAGTGCGAAAGGGACAACTGTAGCTCAGGCTGATTTTACCTACAAAAACTTTGACTAAAAGATGTTTCGTATTCTGCTGTTTTCTTCATGAAAACTGGTCTGATCTAAAAAATTCTTATATCTAAATTTAGAGGAAAAGTATATCTATGCTCCTATCATTTCCTTTTTTTGTTAAAAACTTATAAATTTAGTCTAAAAGTCTTCTGAACATGGCGGTAAAAACGGGCATTTTTTTCGGCTTTTTGGATTGTCATATTTCTTTTTGTGATTATGTTTTGGAAAAAAGGAAATGATACAGGCACGTATTAATTAGACCCAGATTTTATGGAAAAAAATCATTGCTCTAGAGGCATTATCCACGAAGAAAACAGCAGAATGTGTTTGTATGGAGAAAGTCTCACTAGAGTCCCCTCTTAAATTCGCAGTGCGGGTAGGTTCAATAAGTGTTGTGGTCCTGTCCAGTTTCAACACTTTCGTTGCATATATATATATATATATGCATTGCAATTTATACCTTATGAAAATGTTGTGAATATCACATGGATGACTCGCGCACCTGAATTGCAAGGACTATAGTTGAATTTGCATGGAATTTTCATTTATCCATATTTTGTTAATTATATTATTATTGTTGTTTTGTTTGTGTTTCTAATTAGTGTATTTTGGTTAGGGAGCTCGGGTAAGATTTTAAAAAGTGATCTGTACGCGGTGCAGACGTCAGTAGCCATTAGTAAAGATACACTCTTGAGGAACTATGTATTTTGTAGTTTTTTTTTTTTCTTGAAATAGCAAATTGCATGCCAGGCACGAATTATTTGTCGTTGTTGTATTCATTAGACCACATAATAGTTCAACATTATTTTCTTACAATCTAGAGTAGAATTTCCGATAGATATTTAAATTGCCAGATAAAAATAGCACATCAAGGTTATTGCTCGCATCTTGTTCAAAATACAGATGGCTGAAGATTAAACGAGAATGAGATATCTGACGTCTGTTTTGTAGTGTTGCAAGTATGTAGATTGCACATCGCAATTATTTTCAGTAGACTGATCAGATCACCTGCTGGTCCCTCCTCAGCTCCCTAACTATTTCTTTTCCAGACACGTCAGGCAGGCCGAAGTTGAAGCTCGCCCCACGGACTGTAAAAGAGCCGGTGAACTCTTTGGCGTCGACCAGTCAGACGCAATCGATATTCGGCGGCGCACGGCCGAGGGAAGAACGACTCAAGGAACTGAAGGGCGGCGAATAAGCGCTCTAGCAAAACTATCATACCGCGTACTCTCACTCCCGGTCCCGTTTGTATATGTATCGTCCCGAAGCCCTAACCCTATGTGTGCCCCTGATATTTGCAAGCAGTCTCTTGTCTCCTCTGAAACGCAGTGCGATAAAATTGTACCTATACGAAACTGCAAGACATTTTGTTAGGTTATATGAGGTTGTAAATCATTTTTATCGTATATTTTGTTAGCTTTATTATGTATATCGAAAGATAGCTTCTTATTGTTTTTGCGCAGTGCCCGCCTCGTTTTCGAGCCCGGGCTCTGCGCTCGGCGTCGCTTGATTAATCCGCAGTATTTAAATTGCTAGTATGTATTGTTTGTCTCATTATAAGATTTATCCGGGCTTGTGTGTACATACGATATCGGCTCGCATAATAATAATTAATTTTTCGAAATTAGACTTGGAAGAAAAATATTTTTTGTTCCTCAGTTTTTGGTTATATGTATTACATAATTTGATTGATTTAATGTAATAATTATTTTATTTTTAAATATAGCATTGTGTCGATGGAGGTTCGTAACCGATTCTCTGTTGTATTTGTTTTTTTTTTTTTCATTTATTATTTGTTTAGTTTGTTAGGTCATGAAAATTAATCATTGAACGAGTAATTATGATACATAATTTAAGAGTTGAGATAATATGGTGATGTAATTACGGTGTCATTAATAAAATTAACTTGCACGTACTTGAATTTCTACTTTATTACATAATTATGTAATGGCAAGTAACGTGGCCAAGAAATAAAAAAAAAATCGCAAAATTGTAACAGAACATAGAAAAACGAATAAAAAGTGAATTCTTTGTAACCGAGGGTTTGTCTAAAACACCTGACTCAAACATCCAATTCCAAGTCCATGTCCGTATTCCCGACAACACAACAAATTAAACTACAAAAGACATCATTAATCCACACCACACACACACACACAGAATCGAGGGTGAAGTTAAGGGCTTATTACACTACACAGTATTCAGGGCCTTAAGAGGGGACTCTAGTGAGACTTTTTCCATACAAACACATTCTGCTGTTTTCTTCGTGGATAATGCCTCTAGAGCAATGATTTTTTTCCATAAAATCTAGGTCTAATTAATACGTGCCTGTATCATTTCCTTTTTTCCAAAACATAATCACAAAAAGAAATATGACAATTCAAAAAGCCGAAAAAAATGTCCGTTTTTTACCGCCATGTTCAGAAGACTTTCAGACAAAATTTATAAGTTTTTAACAAAAAAGGAAATGATAGGAGCATAGATATACTTTTCCTCTAAATTTAGATATAAGAATTTTTTAGATCAGACCCGTTTTCATGAAGAAAACAGCAGAATACGAAACGTCTTTTAGTCAAAGTTTTTGTAGATAAAATCAGCCTGAGCTGCAGTTGTCCCTTTCGCACTTTACGGGGTGAGGTTGGAGGTGACGCGATGGCAATAGTTTCTTCAAATACCTATTTTTCAAATTCCTGTTGACTAGGGTCCGCTCTTAAACCGTAATTCATGGTGGTGTAATAACTATTAGGGAGTTAGGGTAACCAAAATATCGACCTTATTGACACGGAATGGTGAAGTGACCCGGTATTCAGGCCCATCAGTACCATGTAGTATAATAAGCCCTTTAAGATAAATTGAGCCGGTATATAAATCATCATTTCAGCCGTTACAACAAAGCCCACCGCTGCTTTTTTGCGCAGACGATGCGCGTGACGCAACAAAAACACGCCACATGATTTTTCGATTTTAGCTGCTTATATCACAATACCTTCAAGGTGATTCTCAAATATGGCGACTAGGGGAATCACCTCATATTGCTCATAATATTTTGATCCACTTAACGTGAATGGGGAATTACCCTAACTGTTGAAATGTGGCATGGTAACGTTAATTTGAGGTGATTCCCAAATATGTTAAAACTGGGGAAATTACCTCATTCTGATGGTATAATCGTACGTACGAACTATCTGCTGGGATTTCCCAATGTGGCTGACTCTGGCTAGGCCACTATCATGGATTTAAATTTTGATAACACAAGTAATTTGTCGCCAAATATCAGAATTTTTCGGTCACTGGTTCAAAAGTTAGGAAGGTTTAATGTTGGCCGACCTGAGGGGGCATCTCCCCAGCATGGCCCAATTTGGATCTCAAAAACTAGGGCACCTAGCGGAGATCTGTTTTCTCCAAAATGTTGTCGCTAATTAGTCGCATCGGCAAGTCACAGATTTAGTCGGGTTTTAGTTTAGAAGATTTATTGTGATTAATTTTTGAGATGTCCGTGACTGCCGCCGGACCCCTGCGCCAATCGCTGCCATATTTGGTAAATAATTACAACTCAATTGATGTCCGTGACTACCGCAGGACCCCGACGGCAATCGCTTCCATATTTGGTAAATAATTACTACTTAATTGGTACCAATTAGTACTCGAACAACAGAATTGGTACCTTAGTAGTTTTCGAGAAAATTATGTTTCTATATTGTAAGTACCTAACTTCTGTGTTGCTATACGAATATTATTAAACAGCGATAGGTATTTCTTATTTATTGCTATCCTACTGATTTACCATTGCTGCAAGCCCTATATTTACTAACTACTATATATATTTACCAAGCAATACCTGCGTATTAAAAACCTAATATACATGCATACATAGGTACACAGTTTGTTTAAAAAATATAGGTAGAGAACTGTTGTTATTACTATTCCGACTTACTTAGACTTAAGTGCACGAGTATAAATCTAAACAGCTCAATACCATTGACAACTTAATTTGGTCGGGTTATACGCGGAGTTTTAGTATGGAAAAGTAATGAAAGCTAATTTATCTTAAAATACAACACTTAGGTATCTGAATGTTTGATCGCTATAACTTCTTTAGGAGTAGTTATTTTTGTATAAATATAGGAAGAAATCACAGAGTTTTTAATAGGGAAATCTTGAAATGAAAATTTAACACCGTGACTACCGCCACCCCACCAATGGCATGGTATATCTCGTAAACTACTAGAGTACTGGTTGTGAATTTTGGGTATCAATTTTATCTTGCAGGGTAGTAATTTTCTATGTAGGTTTGAGCAAAGTCGCAGGCTCCTCCAACTTGGAATCAACATTCAAAGTCGTGGTCCTGCTGAACGAGCAAGCGAAAGTTATCATCGTTGATTTCTCGATAAATAAAATTGATTCAGTTCGGTTTTTTTTTACGAAATGGATCACATTTATGGGTAGTAATTATTTGTATACTTAGAATAGCTTTTCGACGCCCCCATTTTCGGCGCTCATGGTGGTCCTGCTGAATGGAGCGTGACTACCGCAGGACCACCTTCAAAGTCGATTTTCTCGAAAACTACTAAGGTACCAATTCTGTTGTTCGAGTACTAATTGGTACCAATTGAGTAGTAATTATTTACCAAATATGGAAGTGATTGCCGTCGGGGTCCTGCGGTAGTCACGGACATCTCTGTTCACGATTCGCCAACCCCAAGTGACCCGAACCCGCCCAAGCAAGCGTGGCGATTACTGCAAACCCCCTAAACCTAGGGTTGCCATCTCTAAAATCTGCCAACCAGACAAGACAACGACAATCCAAGACAAGTAGCGTGAAAACCCTGGATTGTGGAGCTTACAATCCGGACATTATACAGATTTTATTTTCATAACTTTTTTAAACTAAATGTAGCTTTAAAATATATTTTATTTTACAAAAAAGATACAACCGACTTCCATTTAAAAACACTAGTAGGCTACTAAGTGAAAAATAATTTTAAATTCGGAAGTTGGTGTTTAGGGTATCATTTTTTCGTTTTTTGACACCGACTGAAGTAATTTTTAACTTTGTGTATTTTTTGTAAAATTTTCTCTTTTTTTGTTGTGTGGCACCTTACGGTTAGTGTCCAATTTCTATAGTAATCTTACTTCTTGGATGTATGTTTGGTACTCAATCACGCCAGAATGGCTAAATGGATCTAGATGAAATTTGGCAGACAGATGGATTATAGTCAGGAATAGCAAATAGGCTACTTTTTATCCCGGTATAATGTTCCCTTGGGTGATAAAATACTTGACTTGGGCGAAGCCAATGGCAGAAGCTAGTACCTATACCTACAATAAATTTACATGCAATTAGAGCATGTAATATCGGAGGTTTTTCAATTCCGATATTGATTTCTGATATTAGATCTCAATATCGGAATTGCGCACTTTCGTATAATATCGCTAATTTTTTGGTAAATTGCACAAATTTGGTATGAGGTTGGATTTAGAACATTAAAAAAATAGTTTATGCCGCGACATAATAGGATTTTCTATTGTGTCTCTCTTTAATCACCAAGCTTATATACTACTGTACATTTGTTCCCAAGAAAGACAACACGTCTGTCTGAATAAGGATAATGCAAAAAAAAACACAAACGAGTGTTTATCGATCAATCTGATAGTAGTCACGATAAGTTTAGTGAGTAATAATGATTTATAAATCCAGTATAAGTATCGGTCAATGAGGCGACGCCTCCTGGAGGAGGCCAATGTTCAGCAGTGGTCGTCTTTTGGCTGAAATGGTGATGATGATAAAAGACTATGTAGTAAAGTAGTGGTAGTTGATTTTTTCAACAGATTAATGGTCGGATAGAGTAATTTGTTGTATTCAATACAAGCAGAAGACTGAAAAATATTACGCTATAATTTATTCAGGTTTCGAGCAAGAAACACATTGTAAATTTGAAATAATATTTACTCGTTCCAAAACAGCCTTCTCAAAAGTATGAAAAACTATCTAAGCATTCATCATCATCATTATTGTCATCTTCATATCAGCCGAAAGACGTCCACATCTGAACATAAGCCTTCGCCAAGTGTCTTCACATTAGCCGATCCCATGCGTCTGAAATCTAGTGGATTCCCGAAACCAAAGCATTAATCAATGAAAATATAATTGTTACAGCGGGTTCTATGAAACTGTGTATTTACTTGTACCCTTAAAGGTAACATTTTAGCAATCTTGGGACTGTAAATATGGAATTCATCAAGGCACATACTATTTTTTCATGAAGAAATTGTTAAGTAAATAACCGCCCCTATTAATTAGTAAACAGATTATCCGACTACTGCTAATCACCGTAGTCAAAGGGCCTAATCGCGCTTTCTCGTTCAACGCTTCACAAGGAACTAAAAGTAGTTTTTTTTCAGTATCGGAATTGAAATATCGACAAATTCGTTCCGAGATTCCGATATTCATGCCCTACATGCAATCCTGGGAAATTTGTCGTAATTTTATAAGAGTTCCGTTGAATATCTCCGAATTTCTTCATCAGATCTTCACCAAATTTAAATGGCACCAGTTCGGGATCATAACCTTCCAAACAAAAAATTATTTTCAAAATCGGTGAAAAATTGCCGTTGGTGATTCGAAGACTTTAAAACCCGGACTACAAATAAAACCCCGCTCGGACGCCTTCGAAATTAGGACAACATTTAGGATCTGGGGAACTCGAGAAAAAATTGAGCACGTTACGATGGAGTATCATAGGGTTATCTGAAATCTGAAGAGAGGGGGAGGACTCGATATTCCTTAAATCCGGTTATCTACTCTATTCACGAAAGGGTAATAATAATAATAATATAATAATATGCCGTTTGAAGATATAGATACTGTTGAATTAAATATGATTATAAATAAAACACATAACTGGAAAGCAGCAGGAATAGATGGTTTGCATAATTTTTGGATAAAAAGATTACAAGCACTACATAGTACATTAGCTAAACAAATTAATGATATTTTAAAAGGTAACGAGAATTTGCCAGATTTTCTCACAAAAGGCATCACATATATGATCCCAAAATCTAGTAGAACCCAGGATCCCTCACAATACAGACCTATAACTTGCCTCCCAACTATGTACAAAATCATAACGTCTTGCATTACTAACAAAATTATTAAACACACCGAAAAATATAATATTTTAACTGAAGAACAGAAAGGCTGCAGACGAGGGCATATGGGTTGCAAGGAACCATTAATTATTGATTCCACTCTCTTAAAACATGTCCAGAGAGCAAGAAAAAACTTATACATAGCGTACATAGATTACAAAAAAGCATTTGACAGCGTACCGCATTCATGGTTAGTTCAAGTTCTAAATATCTATAAAATCAACCCATTGTTAACAAATTTTCTTAAAAACACCATGGGATCCTGGAAAACTACTCTTAAGCTACAAACACAAACCTCAAACTTAACTATAGATGAAATAGCAATTAAAAAGGGAATATTTCAAGGGGACTCACTAAGCCCTCTATGGTTTTGTTTAGCCCTAAATCCACTCTCCCGCGCATTAAACGAATCTAAATTAGGATTTGACATAAAGAACAATAGATCACTATTACACCAAATAACACATTTACTTTATATGGATGATTTAAAACTATACGCTAATAAAAATACAGATTTACATGGTTTATTAGACATAACAACATCGTTTTCAAAAGACATAAGAATGGATTTTGGACTAGACAAATGCCGAAAGCTTAACATAGAAAAGGGTAAGATAATCGGCGGAAATTACACAACAGATTCGGAAGAAGTAATAGAAGCAATGAAAAATGAGGAATTTTATAAATACTTAGGATACAATCAAGCGCGACTATTAGAGCACAAATCTATAAAAGACAAACTAAAACAGGAATATTATAAAAGAATCCATTCATTATGTAAAATGTACCTCTCTGGTAAAAATTTGTTCAAATCCATAAATACTTATGCTATACCTATACTAACTTATTCTTTTGGCGTTATAAAGTGGTCTAAAACAGAATTAAATGCACTTGAAATTAAAACTAGAACAATTCTTACACAACATAGATATCACCACCCTAAATCAGCAATCGAAAGAGTGATTATGTCCAGAAAGGAGGGGGGCAGAGGGCTAATTGAAATATCACATTTACACAAAAGGCAAATAATAAACCTAAAACAATTCTTTAATAGGAAGAAGAATACAAGTCAATTACATAAAACAATAGTAGAAATAGATAACAAATATACACCACTGAATCTTAGCGAAGGTGATATTGAAACAATAGACAAAGCAAGACACATAGAAGAGATACATAAAAAATGGAGACAGAAAGAACTACACGGAAGACATCCTAACGATCTAAACCAAACACACATTGATAGGGAAGCTTCCAACAAATGGCTTGAAATAAGTGGGCTGTTTCCAGAAACAGAAGGATTTATGCTAGCCATTCAAGACCAAGTCATTAATACCAAAAATTATAGAAAATATATTATAAAAGATAGTACAGTTAGAAACGATTTATGCAGAAAATGTCACAGCAAACCTGAAACAATACAACATATTACGGGCGCTTGTATGACATTGACTCAGAACGACTATACTCACCGGCATAACCAACTTGTTAATATTATACACCAAAAACTTGCAATCAATCTTAAACTCATGCAGGATCCGTACACACCATATTACAAATATTCACCTAGAGCTGTTTTAGAAAATCAATTATACAAAATATATTATGACCGCACAATAATTACAGATCACACTATTTATAACAACAGACCAGATATAACACTTGTTGATAAAGAAAACAAACACACATACATAATAGATATAGCAGTCCCAAACACTAATAATATACAAAAAACTATCACAGAAAAAATTAGGAAGTACACAGAGTTACAAGAAGAAATTACCAGAGTTTGGAAAATGAATAGAGTTACAATAGTCCCTATAGTCATATCAACAACAGGTGTTATTCCGAAACAAATATACAATAGTTTTAATGTTCTCAATCTATCAAAATACACATACCTAACACTACAAAAAGCTGCAATATTAAACACTTGCCGAATAGTAAGAAAATTTTTACAGTTAGATTTAGATTACAATTTGAGTGCAGTACAAAATAATTTACCAGGTCAAATAGAAAATTAGGATTTCACCTTGGTTCACACCCGTGAGATTCTATAAAAACACCAGGTTCTTACCTGAGAAACTGAAGTTTAAAAACCATAATAATAATAATATCGTTTATTTATAACTATAAGGCACATTTTACAATAAAATATCTTAAACATATAAAAGAAGACAGTTTCTTATTTGCCTGAACTAGGTTGAACCTGTGTTTCAGGGTTTAAAGTGCTTAAAACTTATAATAAATAATAATAAATTAACAATAGGTATGGTATATGAATACTTAAATTAAAGACACAGCAAAATTATTATTTTGTTACAGCCAGGAAATCCTCTGTATCTCCGTAAGAGATTCCAAGTAGATGTTCAAGGATAGTCTTTTTACAGCTAAAATAATTTAATTTATACATACTTAATTTTCTATTTAATCTATTGTACAGAAATGGACCTAAGAAAGTAAAGAATCTATTTACAAAGACATATTTTGAGGATGCATTAGAATCGCAGACAATGTCATTTCGTCTCTTATTATTTATGTATTCGGCGTTATAGGAAAGCATGGTGTGTTGTTTTAATACTAAGTGCATAATGAAAAGCTGCCGAACAGTCAGCACGTTGCAGGATTTGTAAAGCAGATCAGTGGGGTAGAGAAAAGGGTGGAAATTGGCTACTTTTAAAATTGCTCTCTGAGCCCTTTCAAGAGGCAGTAGATGCGTTTTTAGTGCGCCACCCCATGAGGTGATACAGTATTGGATTACAGATTGACCTAGGGCCAAATAGACTTGTTTGATCAATTTTGTATCTGCAATCGTTCTCAACTTTTTTAAAACATAAATTAGTTTGCGCACTCTATTAACTAGGCTATCTATATGAGGTCTAAAGGAGAGTGTTTCATCTATAATAACCCCGAGATATTTTATGTTGCCTGTTTTGAGGATGAAAGGACAATTACACATGCTGACTGGGTGGAAACCACATTTATGGGCATACAGATGAGAGTTAGTAATGTTAACTTGAGGCTTGCGCATGGAGAAGTGAATATATTTTGTCTTGTCAGCATTTAGTGTTAGTAAATTGCTTTGTAGCCAATTAGTCACAGTATTGAAACCTTGTTGAGCGAATTCATACAATTCATTACTGGTTTTCGCGGTAAAGATTAACGCCGTGTCGTCGGCATATGATATGAGTTTGCCTTGTTTAATATCTAAATTACACAGATCGTTAATGTAAATCAGGAATAGGGTTGGGCCCAGTATGCTTCCCTGAGGAACACCATAACCAGGACTCTTTTGCTCATCGCTAGTAATATCGTCTATTTTAACATATTGAGATCGATCGTCTAAGTAGTCAGCAAAAAGTTTCAGCGGAGTTCCCCTAATTCCTAAAGCCTCTAATTTTTTTAGAAGCATAGGAACAGACACCGTATCAAAGGCTTTGGCTAGATCAAGGAAAACTCCCAGGGTCTGGTTTCCTTTGCCAAGTTCTTCTGCGGTATAATCTGTCAGACTATGCACCGCATCGGCTGTGGATAATTTGGCTCTGAACCCAAATTGCGCAGATGATAATAGATTGTTTTTTTCTAGATAATTAACTAGTCTATTGTTTATAATTTTCTCTAGTATTTTAGATATTGAAGGGAGTAAAGATATCGGTCTATAATTATTTACTAAGTTTTTGTTTCCGGTTTTAAAGATAGGGATTACAACTGCTTTTTTCAGATATCCAGGGAAAATACCTTCAGGCCGAAAACGCACTGGCAGGCGGCTCGCTTAGCGCCTAGACCCTAGCGAGTCACCTGACGTGAAGCGAAGTAGAATCAACTTACTAAATTGTTCCTAACCGGCCGCATTGAGCATTATTCGATTTGCGAAGATGTGAAGGCGAAAAGTCCGCAATGCGGCTTATTAGGCACCAGGCGCTAAGCAAGCCGCCTACCAGTGCGTTTTCGGCCTCAGATAAACAAATACGAAATATATGCGTTAAGGGAGGTACTAGGATATGCTTAAAGGTTTTAAGGATCTTATTGCTTATATTGTCCCATCCAACTGCACAGTCATCCTTTAGACCAGATATGATTCGGGTTATTTCGTCTTCGTCAGTATCCAGCAAGCCAAAAGATTTTAAAGCACATCTAGTATTTTGGGAACATGGAGGAACACAGTAATGTTTTGGAATCTGTTCGGCAAGAGTTTTCCCGACATTTACAAAAAAGTTATTAACGTGGTTGGCTGACAAGAGAGGTGATGGATTATAAAGCAGCAAGCTCGAATTTGATTCACGCTGTTTTGTCCTGTAGGTGACGTTCTTAATATGTTTCCAAAGTTGCTTACTATTGTTTCCTGCTCTATTTAATTCATTTCTATCGTAATTAATTTTTAAGTTCTTTAGGAGGTTGTTGCAAAAATTTCTGTATCTCTTATAGGTTATTTTAATGATTAGATTATCAGGGTTACTCCTAGATCTCTGATGAAGTTTATCTCTGTGTCTTATACACCGAATTAGGCCAGGAGTCATCCAAGGCTTGATGTTACGAAGTTTTTTGTTTACTATAATAGAAGTCGTGTTACGTAATATTGCTAATTGAACATGTTTTATTAAGTACGATAAAGCAAAATTAGCGTCAGCAGTATTGTAAACTGGGTTAAAGTCAAGATTGCATAAATCATATTCGAGTTTGTTTGTGTTTAATTGCGTTTTCGTCTGGGGACGATTTAGCTTAGGCAGCGTTAATTTAAGGGTTAGTAGAACAGCGTGATGATCTGTAATAGTTGAGTTAGTAACAAGCGTAAAATATGAAAAGTTGGATTTGATCATCATATGGTCCAGACAGGAACCGCTCTGATGAGTAGGCAAAGTGTGTGCGGGGAGAAAACCATGGTATGAGCAGATATTAAGATAATCTTGGGTCCCAAGATCGCGGTTTTCAGAGTTAATGTTTATATTTATATCACCTGTTAATATAACATTCTTAAACGAGCTTAGTGCTTCAAAAATCTGGTTTAAGGATGCGTGAAAAGATTCTAAGTTTCTAGCAGAAGGGGACCTATATATAGTGATTATTGCTGTACTTGTACCAATTTTGATAACCAAACAATTACCCACACAGTCTTGAAGTATTGGTTCTTCGATTGTGACTATTAATGATTCTTTAGAATAAACAACCACACCATCGTTTTGATTGTTGTTTACTGTTGTATACAATAAGTTGTATCCCGGCATTTTTGGGAGGTGTTCCTGGCGATTAGATAGCCAGCACTCGGTTAGTACCATTATGTCACAATCAAAGTTAAGTCTATGGAGAAAAACGTTAAAGCTATCTATGTTCTTATAAATACTGCGAATGTTTTGAGTCAGTATGGTTAGTGAGTTTTGATATTCAGAAAGATATTGCCTGCAGTCCTCAACCTCACATGACTTTGCATCGGTACGAAAAGTATTATCTATATCGTTAAATAAGGTATTATCCATAGTATAAGAGAAAAATAAACAATAAAATTAAGTCTTAAATATATTCGAATATGTGGCGCTCTTAGGCGCCTTCATAATCAATCGAGTTAATGTACCTGTTTTCGGCAGATTTTTTTGCAGGACACTCTTGATCGCCCGTTTTATGGCTGGCTGGTTTTTTGAAGCGCAGACATGTTGCACATTTGTGTGTGGTGTTTGGTGACAGGCAGTCCCGGGGTGGTGTCGACTATCGGGTTTATCGTCCTAGTGACCAACATAGTGAGGATCGAGACTGTTTCGACCAGGGTGGCGTACCTACTTAGACAGAATACCTTCAAGGTTTTCGCTGAAGGTCTATACCCCGACCTCGACACACTCCGAAAATGAAGTAGAGACCATGTATGAGGACATTTCCAGAGCCATGCATGGTCATAAAACTCATATCACTGTGGTCATGGGGGACATCAACGCGAAACTGGGCAAACGAGACGATAATGAGCTGCGAGTGGGACAATCTAGATTTGGACGACGGAACCTACGGGGTCACCTACTGGCCAGTTTTAAGGAGAAGGAAGGCCTCTTTATGATGAACTTCTTTTTAGAAAGCTTGAGCTCAGGAAATGGACCTGGCAGAGCCCCGATGGTGCAACAAAAAATGTGATATACAGTATCATGTCGATGAACAAGCTTCAATAATGTCTCTGTGATCAACGCGGTGAAAACTGGAAGTGATCATCGTATGGTAAATAAGGTATAAAGCTGGAAAGATCTTAGTTGATGAAGTCTACGCTCCGTCCAGCACAGATCCAGATCAAAAACCCCGAAAGCTTTCAACTCGAACTCCAGAATCGTCTCGAGTGCCTAGGGAGCTCCGTGGACGATTACAACGATGGGTTCGTGGAAACTGTCCATACGGTCGAGTCTGTTTTTCAAGACCCATCGTGCAAATAGGAATAAAATCCGATCCTACTCTCAAACTCATGAAGGAAAGGCGTGAAATGATCCTGCAGTCTTCTGACGAACCGGCAGCTCAATATACGGATCTCTAAGTCTTTGAAAAGCGACATCCGCTGCTTTAATACTGAGCGTATTAAAAACGGGATTGAGAGAAATATGGGCTCCAAGATGTTTGCAAGAGATCTGGCAATTGGGCAGAGCCAGCTTACGAAACTGAAGACGATGGCAGGATAGTACCGGAGCTTCTGAGAGAGATCGAGGAGTTTTATGGGCAGTTTTACACGTGAATCAGTAAAACCGTTTCAATAGCTACATTGACCCGACACTATACAGGATGGCTCTGAAAAAACCTTAAGGCGCCGGGTGCTTGTACAAGTTGTTTTCAAGAGTCATCACGAATGGTCTCACGCGCAGGTTTAACGATTTCCATTAGCCTTCCGAACAAGCCGGCTTCCGAAAAGGCTTTAGCATCGTAGAACACATGCATACGCTGCGGCAGGTTATACAGAAGACCGAAGAGTACAACCTGCCTCTTTGCTTAGCGTTTGTGGACTAGGAGAAAGCCTTCGATTCGATCGAGACTTGGGCTATACGGCAGTCTCTCCAACGGTGCCAAATCGACTACCGGTACAACGAGGTGCTGAAGTGTTTGTACAAAAACGCCACCATGTCAGTCCGACTTCAGGATCAGACCTCGGAACCTATTCTTCTGCAGCGAGGTGTGAGCCAGGGAAACGTCATATCTCCGAAACTGTTTTCTGCTGCGCTGGAGGATGTCTTCAAGGTTCTGAACTGGAGAGGGCTAGACATCAACGTCAATGGTGAGTATAGAATATCACTCACCTTCGGTTTGCCGACGACATATTGATCATGGCTGCGACCATGGAGGACGTCAGTACAATGCTAATTTAGTGCTAATTTATTGTAATTTAGTTTTAAGTTTCTTTTGTTCCTGTATTTTTTGGTGTACAATAAAGTATAAATAAATAAATAAAAATGCTCGATGCCCTCAGTAGACCTTCCTTCCGAAAGAGTGGGTCTAAAAATGAACATGGACAAAACCAAGGTGATGATAAATGCCCATTATTGCCCATGTTGCATCCACTCCTATCAAGGTCGGAGAACTCGGAGACTCTTCACACGAAATTGTCGACGATTATGTCTACCTGGGACAAACGGTCCAGTTGGGTAGGTCCAACTTCGAGAAAGAGGTCAACCGTTGAATCCGACTCGGCTGGGCAGCGTTCAGGAAGTTGTGCGGTATCTTTTCGTCCAACTTACCACAGTGTCTCAAGACGAAAGTCTATTTATTTTTCATAACAATTGCTTGCTGTACTAACAGTTTGCACCAAAGCGTACAGCAAGCCATATAGCTATGACCAGTCTCTGTTGCCAGTGATTACTTAGGGGACAGAGACGCCATGGGTCGCGTTGTCTTTGTTGCTGCTTCTACCGAAGCAGCCACAGCGTGAGCTTGGGCAACGTTGAGGCTGCCTGTCCACTTCGCGCGGAGCGGCGAAAATATAGGTGCGGAGCCAATCAACCGAATTGCATAAAAACTTCGCTCCGCTTTATTGGACAGGTATTCAAAACTAGTTTCAAAATTCATATATACCTATATATACGCAGAGCGGGGCCGCGGAGATGAGGAACAGAGCAGTGAGGCGGAGAGGGGAAACGAGCGCAACCGAGGTCCGCTTATAAAAAAACACAGTCCGCTACTCCGCTCCGCATTTCTTTGATCAGTAATCTGTGATTTCTTTGTCTCTCTGCTCCGCTACCTAGCTCCGCGTCTATGGACAGATACAGTCCGCAACTCCGCTCCGCTGCCTCGCTCCATTTTAGTAAAGAAAGATCATGTGGTCGCCATTAGCTAGAAACTTTTAAAAAATGTTATAGGATGCTGCAGCTGCAGCTGATATATCAGGTATATCAGCTGATGAACGTTACAGTCGGTATACACTGGCGCCTTTGCATTAATACAGAACTGATGTTGAATCTACAGTCGCGCGTTCCAATTACGACTAAGTAGCGATGCAGTCGAGTTTATGCAGCCGAAAAAGTCGCCGTGGACGATTGTCTCTAGAGATATCTTAACATATTATTTATTTATTTATTTTATTTTTATTTATTTATTTACACATACAATTGTTTTTACAGGTAGAACCCAAGGTAACAAAAGTAGTCATACAATACGACACTCAGAGACGCCCTGTAAAACTGATCACACACCTACTCACGTCCATGTTTGACCAGTCCCAAGTAACGGCTCCGGGCGTCCTCACAAGTTAACTAGAGGACAACACAGTAATTGTCACCCTCTGGAATTCCGCCAAAGAGCAGGTGAAAATGTCCAAGCGCTGAGAGATGCTATTAAGAATCGTAACAGCCCGACACACTGGTGCAAACTTTAATAGGTTTGTACGGGCTACCGGAGTTTCGAACAGACTCTCCCTCGGCCCCAACCTTAGCCTACTGTTTGGAACGAGTAATCCCAACGATACTAAGATTTGTGGATTGTTTAGCATCCCCCGAAAAACCATAAAAACGTATTTTACCAGAGCAAGATTGCGCCTCACCTCCAACCTATAGTACCCAACCATCCCTATTACAAAGAGACTTGGGTACATAAGCGGGTAAAACGGATAGACGCCAAATTGCCTCATGTATAAGTACCGTGTAAATTTGTTCTGCATCTTTTCCACCATCTGAGAATATTTCATTTCATAAGGATTCCAGATGATAGCACTAGTTTCCAAGTTGCTTCGCACCAACGCGTTATAAAGCGATTTCACTGCTGCCATGTTAGTGAAGTCACGGGTTTCTCGCATGACAATTATGGCGTGGTGGCCTAGTGGCTAAGACCTCGCCTCTCGTGCTTGAGGTCGTGAGTTCAAATCCAGGCAAGTACCAATGTGACTTTTTCAATTCATATGTACTTTCTAAGTTTATCTTGAATATCGCTGTCAACGGTGAAGGAAAGCATCGTGAGGAAACTTGGGCTTATATTTAGTATTGGAAGTTTGTGCTCCATTGGTGTAACTGCTGCTAGGCGTTCCAATGCAAGGGTAAACAACAATAACAGCATAACATGTTGACGAGTATAAATCCAGTGCACAACCGTAAAGAACTTACAATCTCTTCTTTTAATTTATCTGATAAACACAAGTAGGTAATTTATATGAGGTCATTTTCTTAATTTAGGATCCAAGAACCGAGCATAAAAATCCTAGAACATAGAAATACAGGTATGCTAAAGATAATCTACTATTTGGCCTTTGTTGAATACATTAATTTTAAATGAAGCTTAACCCTTAATCAAACAATGGTAAATTATATGCCACTTCCACCTCACCAATTTATTGTTGAAAAAAATTAATAAATCTGAACGCATCCTTTACGTGTTTTTTTTATTTTAAGACTTTGATGGATTTCACTGACTATTTTGACATTATTGTTTGATAATGTTATGACGTTTAGCTGATAAAAAGTTTACATTCAACGCGCGCCAAATTTGAATATTGAGAAGTACTTTTAGCGGGACAAAAGTATAAAATATTTATGTACGTCTACAAACATTCCGGTAAGTACATTATTTTGATTGTTTTGTGAATAATATTACATAATATACTGTGGAATGCAAAATTATGCCAGATTATGTTAGGATTTTTTGGAAAAAAATGACTTCAAAGTATGTGGCTAATATATGGCCATTGTCCGTTCATAACATTTACCACCTCAAAAGGTGCTGAAAACAATACCTTGGTTTTGTGTATTACTCTTGCAGGTGACCAACCAAGATGTCTTCACGAAAACGTTTGAGCGACAGAGATCTCCAAAACATCTTGGAGAACGATTCTGCAAGCGACTCGGAGGACCAAATGGGTGATTTTTTACACCCTCCTTCAAATACGTGCGTAAATTTATCTGATAACGACATCATTGTAGTCAATTGGAAAGGTCGTTTGAGGGTGGAATGGAAGAAGAAGCTGCAACCTTTATTGAGTCCACTGAGGTTGTTTCAGATGAAATTGAAGAGGTTTCGGATGATATTTTTTCTAAAAATAATTATGCAACTATGAGGAAAGTGAATAAAATACTTGTTAGAAATTTGTGGTTTTATTTATTTTAGGACCCTAAAGAATTGCCCAACAGAGAGGATGACTATGGCCCAGCAGTGGGACAATGTGAGCATAAGGAGGAGAATATCGACTATTAGTTCCAAACGGACAATGGTTATATATTTGCCACATATTACAATCTGTTACCGGACAATGGCAACATATTGACCACCAAAAAAAAACAAATATGTAATTATGTATTTTGGGATATTTTGCTATATTTGGGTTAATTAGGATACTCATAACTCCATTTAAACAAAAACTTCAGTATCACTGCCCTATTGCGTCGCAACCGATTAAGGGTTAATGGAATGAAAAATAGGATGTAAAAGGAGGTATACCAAAAAAAGTAAGATTGCGATGAATTGAGAAACTCCTCCTTTTTTGAAGTTGGTTAATAAGCATGCAGGTTACCCTGGGTAAAAATTTAGTAATATTGTATAATGACAACAAAAAGGTTTTGTATTGATTTATACTTTATTTATATATCAAGATCCTCATCAGGGTCTTCTTCATCCCAGTCATCCACTGCATCCGGCTCATAGTAGACCTTACTCTCTCCTTCATGAATCTTACTCATGTACGGTAGCTTCAAATTGTATTTCTGTATCTTTTCATTTTGGTCTACTTCTATTTTGAATGTAGACAGATTTGCAGGCAATGGTTTTTCAGGTTCCTCTTCTTTTTTCTCCTGTTTTATTACAGGACTTAGTACTAATGTTGATGCTTGCCAATCATAAGACATTATTTCCTCACTTCTTAAAATTTTGCTGCCTTTCTTTAGCTTAATCCATAGTTTGTGCGGATTTGTTTTATCAAATGTTATTACAACATTTACCAAATGATTTAAATGTGTTTGTAGTTTGGAATTGTGTGGTAAACAATCTCTGTGCAGTATAAGTACTAATCTATTTACATTAGAATCACTTTGTAATTGTTTTAAGTACTTCAAACACTTGTTCCAACCCATATTAAGAGCCATTTGGTTTATTGAATCTACTATCAATGAGCATTTACTACTAACATATTTATTATACTTGTCAGTATCAAACTCACCATAGTAATTCACGTTGGAATGGCTTTTAAAGACGTTTCTCCAGAGGCTGCTAGGTTGTTCATAATGAATGATGTTGATGGATTTTTCATCCTGCACAAGTTCTTGCAGTAAAGGTAATATGTTTTTGTTGCCATCGTCTTCTATTAACACGAATGGAGCAGATTTTAATCTAAATAGGGTCATTTTCAACAACTATTTTTATTTTAAATAATAAATTTGATTTGGCATGTGTTATTTTATTTGACAATAGTTTGACATTTGATTGTTTTTTTTCTTTTTCTCTTCGCCCTTCTCGGGCAGGCTAAGATCTTAGACCATACCGCCTCGATGACATTTGATCAAAGACGTTATACGTACAAGAAGTAAAAATGGTGTAGTTTTGTGTCTCAACTGTCTACGCAACTGGACAATATGTGAAATCATTGACAGAAGCGATCTCAGGATAGTGGAGCGGAGAATTTTATTGTAGTATTGACTACCTCTGCAAAGCTTACTGGGAAGGCTGACTCGATACAATTTGCTGCCAAATACTCCAAAAACCATTAGAATCTGTTACACCCAATGATATTCAAATAAACAGATACGTTACACACTCACAAAACAATTGAAAAAAGTGTTCCGTGCAGCAGCGGCAGCACACATACACAGTTTTCATTCATCTGACATTGTAGTGAATGGGATGGCTTGATAAAACCAACAAGAAAAAAAGAGACAGCTAGTGTTTGTCACTTGCGTGTGAATGTAAACAAACATTATTCTGACCACCAATGTTTTTTCTTTTTGTAACCTCCAAATATCAGAACATTAGAAAAAAAAATTGAAATAAATTAGTAAATTGAGGTGTATTGCGTACTTACATATGTTATGAGATCCCTTCTGTTTTATGTAATTTGATATTATAATTGGTACACGTTCTAAATACTTGAAAATGGCATTTTTTTAATTTTGTTTTTGTTTCAACAAAGCGTATCGCTCTTCGCCATGCGTGACATAGACTAAAGACTAAAGTTTACAATTGTCTCCTATTCGAGTCTTCACAATGCGCGCGCTTATAACATATCTGTTTATTTGAATATCATTGGTTACACCCGTATTCTAATGCATACTAAAGAATGTTAAAATTGCACTGAAGACGAGGCGGTATGATCCAAGACCTTAGCCTGCCCGAAAAGGGCGAACAAAAAAAAAAAAAAACCAGCAGGTTTGCGGCGTTTTTGGCGGGTTTTGTTCGAGTAAAATTCAGCGGCTGCTAATATTATTCACAAATTGATTCCTAGTGGAATAAAAATGGTGTAGTTTTGTTTCTCAACTGTCTACTCAACTGGACAATATGTGAAATCATTGAGATCCTTTGGGGTATTTCAAAGCATCGTCTGAAGACTGCAGGATCATCTAACGCCTCTCCTTCATGAGCTTGAGAGTAAGATCAGAGAGTTTTTTTTCCTATCTATACGATGGGTCTTGAAGAATAAGACTTATGCAGACTTGGGATTTGAGGATTATCGAGTCCACCCCGAATACACTATCGTAAACTGCTCAATTCCTCTTCGAGTTCGGTCATCTTATCGTCGGTCCGGAGTCCGGAGTGTGCGCGTGTTGTACGTAGCCAGGTCCTGTCGTCGGTATTTGTTGGGGTAGCCGGATCTCGTCCGGGATTCTTTGCACCCCTTGCCATACCGTAACCTAGACCGCTACCGTAGTCGAGGTTAGGCAGGCTGCCGGGCACTAGGGGCTATGTTTTATTTGTGCTATTCATGGGGAGTGCTTTGCAGGCGGGTTGGCGATCCCAGTATGGTTGTTACAAATGCACAGAGAACGCTGCTGATCATTCTCTGGTTTGTCCTTTAGTCGCCTCTTACGACACCAATGGAAAAACATGGGATGTCGAAATTCTGTACGCTCGACACCGACTCGGTAAGTGACGTAGATTCCAAAAAATACACACTCATTTTTTTTTTCAATGAATTTGGAGCTTATGGTAGCGTAGTTAGGTAGCATAAATACATATATTGGGATACTTACACTATTGTTTTTACAATCAATTTGTCCCGTGTTATGTTTGGTCATGGTCACCTCATTAGAAAGAGACATACTACCAACGGGAGCCCTCTCGCTCGGACCGGTTTTGCGCCATAGTGCACAGTCTAGTAGTAAGAAGTATAAGGTCTTTGGTCTAAACAGCTGGTTTTTACCCGACTGCCGAAGGAGGGTAATGTGTTTATCAGTCTATGTATGTATGTAAGTATGTATGTATGTATGTTTGTTCCTATATGGCGTTCCAGAGACCAAACGCGTTGGCCGATTTTGATGATTCATACGTCAATCGATGCGTCTTAACCCTGCGAGTGTCATAGGCTACATTAAAATTTGATACCTAATAGAAAAATGGCTGATTTTGGGTGCCATATTGTTGGGGCCTAAATTTTTTTTTTCTTCCAAACCCTTCGTGTAGGGTATTAAAATAAAGGGAATAGAGGTGATTTCAAAAATATATAACACTTATATGTTTAAATGTATCTAATTCGAAAAAAACTAACTGAAAAGTTATAAATAAAAAATAATAATTCAATAAATCAAATATCGGAGGATACATATTCGCGGGCTGGCTGACCAAAATCTGGTGTATCCTCCGCCTGCACAGCATGATTTTTTCCTTGGTTACGACTTTTTAGTTCGCTTTTGAAGCAGTCGGGTTTTTTGATTTATTGAATTTTTTTTTTTTTTCAAATTTTCAATGACTGTCATGACTGACATTGACATAGCAAGCAAAGTCAAACTAACTGTGGTTTTTTTGGCGGGATTTTTTCGAGTGAAGTTCAGCGGCTGTTAATATTATTTGCAAATTGATTCCTAGTGGATATTGTGATATAAAATTGGTGTAGTTTTGTGTCTCAACTGTCTGCGCAACTGGACAATATGTGAAATCATTGACAGAAGCGATCTCAGAATAGTGGAGCGGAGAATTTTATTGTAGTATTGACTACCTCCGCAAAGCTTACTGGGAAGGCTGACTCGATACAATTTGCTGCCAAATACTCCAAAAACCATTAGAATCTGTTACACCCGTATTCTAATGCATACTAAAGAATGTTAAAATTGCACTGAAGAAGAGGCGGTATGGTCCAAGACCTTAGCCTGCCCGAAAGGGCGAACAAAAAAAAAAAAAGAAATCAAACTAACTGTCAAAAAATTAAATATTGATTGACGTCTGCTTTGTACATAGTGGTTATTTTTGTGTTATTTATTTTTAGTAATTACAGCTAATAGGATTAACAAAATGAATAGAATTACGGTATATAATAGTATCAAACAGTTTACTCGACAGATCGTATATGTTCCAAAACACAAACCACCGAAGCATGAAGATATCGAGGTTCTAAAAGACTTTTTAACTAGATACAAAAACATTCTTATCCTTACTGGTGCTGGTATTTCCACGGAATCTGGTAATTGCTGTGCTTGTATAATAGTCTTATTGTTACTAGTTCTTGTATTTAATGTTTTGTATGCTTATTTTCATAGGAATTCCAGACTATAGATCAGAAGAAGTTGGTTTATATGCTCGCACCAACCACAAGCCCATACAATACCAAGAGTTTGTGAAGTATCCTAAGGTTAGACAAAGGTACTGGGCCAGGAATTTCATAGGATGGCCAAAGTTCAGTGTTGTGCAGCCAAATGACACCCATCTTGCTGTTAGAGAACTAGAAAAGGTAGTTTTGTTATTAGTACCTACTTAAATTTATCATAATCCACTGTGTATTGACTTTGCAGTGATATTATGGAATCAATCATGTTTGTTGAATTTATCTTACAGATGGGAAAGGTGACTTCAATTGTGACACAAAATGTAGACCGTCTACATCACAAGGCTGGTTCAAATAATATAATAGAACTGCATGGCACTGGGTATATAGTGAAATGTTTAAAGTGTCCCTATGAAATAAGCAGGGAGGAGCTGCAGCTTGAACTAATGAGAAATAACCCTTACATGGAGAACAGCTTCACCATGATCAGGCCTGATGGTGATGTTGACTTACCCAAAGTATGTGTTCCATATTGTATTATCTAGAAACGTTTCCTAGCATTTGTTGTACAGGGTGTCTCAAAAGAAAGTTCACATTTAAATCTTTTTTTAAAAGAAAAGTCTTAGCTTTATTGAAAAAATGTTTATTTTATATTGAAGTACACTGTTTGGGAATTTATTTTTTAAAAATAACATCGTCCAAATGTAAACCGTTGCGCTCTCGGCGTTCATTTAGTCGGGCACAAATTGCCTATGACAGCGTAGAAAATTCTGCAGTATTCGACATATTCGTCACTTAAATGATGCGCCTAGCACTCGTCTCATTGCAAAATGGGTTGAGAAGTTTGAAGAGACTGGGTCAACTCTGGAGAAACCAAAATCTGGGCGACCAAGAACATCAAGCGATGTCGGCGCGAGGAATTATCGGCCCTTACTTTTTTGACTAAATGAATGCCGAGAGCGCAACGGTTTACATTTGGACGATGTTATTTTAAAAAAATAAATTCCCAAACAGTGTACTTCAATATAAAATAAACATTTTTTCAATAAAGCTAAGACTTTTCTTTTAAAAAAAGATTTAAATGTGAACTTTCTTTTGAGACACCTTGTACTTCGTAGCATGACCATGAGTGGAGTGGTATAAAATAGTACAAATTAAAAGGATTTTAGTACCATCTAAAGTTATAATGAATGTGTTCATGGTAGTGCTACGAAGTACAACACTACTAGCATGACTTCATGATTACTCTTTAAATATTACAGGAACAAGTGGAAAAATTCAGAGCACCACTCTGCCCAAAATGTGAAGGCCCATTGAAACCTGATATTGTGTTCTTTGGTGACAATGTCCCAAAGGCAAGGGTGGAGGCTGTTCGGAGTCAAGTATCCGCCAGTGACGCTGTATTTGTGTTGGGTTCAAGCCTGACAGTTTATTCTAGTTATAGAATAATTTTACAAGCTAGAGATGAACATAAGAAAATTGCTCTGTTAAATATAGGACCCACCAGAGCTGATGACATTGTAGATATTAAAGTATCCACAAAATGTGGTGATATACTTCCTGAACTGTGTAGCTCAATAACAAAGAACCTCAGTTGATAGTACCTGATTTTATATAGTTTTTTTTGATGATTTTGCTACCTCAAAATAAGTGTTAATATATGTATAAGTAGTTCAATGAAATATATTTTAAATAAATAAAATACAGATTAATGATGGCATTTCATTTTAATAATTAATAGTATAAAAAGAAGTAGTTGGAATACAAAAGTTGGTTTTATTTTTCGTAAAGAATGAACAGCATTTTCAACAAATTCAGAGTAAAATATTTATAGGAAAACAGAATTGTCCTTGAATAAATCAGTAGAAGTACTAAAAAAAAATATTGTTTGTTTTTGGTCACCCGTTATGGACTGATTCAATTGAATAAACACAAGGTATGATTAAAACACCACAAAAATTAGGTATAGTTCTCGCAAAACTTCTTGGCCGCCCTGAAGTTGGCTACAATCGGCACCGTTTCGTGCCTCGCGCGTCCGGTAAACCAACTTCAGGGCGTCCCAGACGTTTGGCGAGGGCTATACAGTGATGTGAACTGTAAACTCGATATTCGATTTTTTCGAAGTTAAAAACCAATCCATACCTTGCGCTTATCAGTAATCCATGAGTTACAAGTGTTGACTTTAAACATAACAAGAACAATGAGATCACATTTTAGTTACTTTTTAATCTGTATCAAAACAAATGCGAATATTTCTACAATCACATTGCAAATCTGAATAATTAATATGCCGTACTAAGTTGACAAAATATGGTTTCAGGTTATTCAAACTATCCATCTTCATTTACCTAATTAATCCGTAGTTATAGATAAAAATAGACATAATAATTATAGTCCCGAAAGAGTACATTAAGCATGAAATATAAATGTAATTTGGATTGTCTTCTAGGAATAAAGTGGAATTCTAATAATGTGTTTGGGGGTATTGCCTAGTGGGATATTTAACTTATGAAAATTCCTAAAACAATAATTAAAGTCTCAATAACACAGCTATAAATAGTACTCTAGAACTTTAAATTCTCTACTAGTACCAAAAATCTAGAATCATTGTAATGTAATGTGTTGTCTATTTTAATAAAAATCATTGCATTTTTGCTCTAGTTTCTATATCAATTTGTAAAGATCATTAACAATAAGTCTACAATACGAAAATGTGTTATCTCTTGCGTACTTTAGGTATATTTTATAATCTCCTTAATATTACTTAATAACAGTTAACGGCAGTGTTTGATGACGTCACAAATCACATTATTATGTACCTGATCTATGTAAAGTCAGCGGCAAGCACTAGAGGCCGACAAGTTCTCTTAATGCTCCTTACTTATGTATTTAAGATAGGTTCTATAAATGTATAATATAATGCTTTGACAATAAAGTAAGAGGTCAATGGACCTAACATACTACTTTGCTAACAATTCTAGCGCGCTGTGGCGCGAAATATAATATCTGCGCTTATGCTGTTACAAATGAACACTTGGCTTACTCTACTCATTGTTTGTCATATTCTATCGGGTTTCTATTCATATATACTTATAAATATAATAATAATGATTTATCAACTGGTCACCTACTTATTACAATGAATAAAATATTAAATTAATCAATGGCATAGTTTAAAACATGGTAAAATGCCATCTAGCTTTTCAAAGGACTAACACAAATCAAAAGAAATGCCTGTTATTTTAAGTATTCTGTTCAACATTGAGTAAAAAAATGGATTAATTACACTAAGTCAAGATTACATCATAAATTATTTACTTGAGAGGATTTAACTTATCTAACAATCAGTTGGGGGACCCGGAAGTTTGTACTAAACCATTGATTTTTAAGTCCCAAATGTCTTTAGAACGCCACGACACGTCCACACGCGGGGTTTTTGGTATAATGTAGTGTGATACTCGTACTCGCGTCTCGTTTTCGTATACCAATTCTTTCGGCTGTTGGAACAACCGACATCGCTACCAACTCGCGTCGCGAACAGAGTCAGTTATTGAATTAAACACGTATTCAATGACTTAATTAACAAAAACACATTCAACTTACAATTCAACACCAGTCTTAAGATCACAATTAAATTATCTCCACATGAAATGTTTTGTCACTACAAGAAAACCGTACATAATACTAGATGGGTCGCTCGCTCATGTATCATTGTCTATTGTAAGCAACATTATAAGAAGTAGTCGGCCTGCGGCTTCTTCGACGGCACGCCGCGCGACTCCTGCGGCGCCGCTTCGAATATTGTGAACTCTCGCTGAAGGTTTTCGTTCAGTTCTAATATTGCAGCCACGTTGCCGCATCTGTGTACAGAAATAATTGTTAAATAAAATAACTGTTATAACATGGGATTCAATAATTTCAATAAAAACCTCACACTGCTACAACAACAACTGCGAGTTTTTCAACGTATACTTTAGTAATTCATTTAAAAAAAAAACCGGCCAAGTGCGAGTTAGACTCGCACCATTATCCGTACAAGGGTTCCGTACCATTATCGCAAAAAACGGCACAAAAATCACGTTTGTTGTATGAGAGCACCACTTAAATATTTATTTTACTCTGTTTTTAGTATTTGTTGTTATAGCGGCAACAGAAATACATCATCTGTGAAAATTTCAACTGTTTAGCTATCACGGTTCATGAAATACAGCCTGGTGACAGACAGACAGACAGACGGACCGCGGAGTCTTAGTAATAGGGTCCCGTTTTTACCCCTTGGGTACGGAACCCTAAAATGGGTTTTTCCCAGTATTGTAACAAAACTATGCTTATTCAGTTTTATTAAGGCGCTATATACGCCCCAATGTTAACGCAGTACTGGCCGTGCGCCCGCACGATGCCAAAATATCAATAATATTGAACCTCCTTTTGAACAGTTTTGTTTGCAAAATATTATTTGATTTACATAATATGCCATGTTAGTTATGAAGAAATTCCACCCATAAATTTTTCTGTGTAAAATATTTTTATACATCCAAGTTGAAGGAATTGCCAAAAGTGGCGAAAAAATATCGTGTTGTTAATTTTTTAACCTAGCCAAGGAGTATGCTTCAGAAAGTTACTGTTTTACGGCACTAAAGGGTATGTAGGCCCTTAAAGTTGAGGTTTATGTTAACGCGATCGAGTACGTTTAAAAGCTCGCATTAAGGAAAAGAGAAGCAAAAAAATCTCAAACAAGATGGTGTTTCCCATGTTTTGCCACAATAACAAAACAGGTTCGGATTGGTTCCACTGCCTACGTCCAAAGCTGGTTTGTCTAACCCCTTGAAGAATCCAAAAAGTTTTATTAAAATTGGAAGACAGATCATAGATCAGGACATCCCACCCATATGCACTAAACGTTTTGGGAATACTTTCATTGTGAGTAACAACAGATAAGTAGTGGAATGCCCTGCCAGAGTCTATTGCCTGAAAGCTACAACCTTTATTAAATAGGAGGTATTTAAGAGTGAATAGATTAATTCTAGGCAATCGTGCTTGAGAGCAGTGGTGGCTCAGTGGTATCGGCCGCAACTTACAAGTTGTAGGTCGTGGGTTCAAGTCCAGGCAGGCGCTTTACTTTGTGTAAATAATATCTTCACCACTACTCTCAAAACGGTGAAGGAAAACATCGTGAGGAAACATGTCTTAGAACCAAAAAAGAAGACATGTGACATCCACCAACCCGCACTGGGCCCACGTGGTGGATTACGGCCCGTTCCCTCTCATAGAGAGGAGCTCTGTGTCCCAGCAGTGGGAACATTAATAGGCTGATGATGTGATGTGAATCGTGCTTCACCGTCGACCACATCATTGCTTACCATCACGTGAGGTAGTGGTATTTGACCGAGCATATCGATAATAAAATAATCAGACCTGTAGCAGTAGTTAGGCGCTGACCACACCGTGAGGACGGTCTCGTTGAAGTGCCACTTGTAGCCCTCCATGACGAGCTGGTGCGCGCGGCAGATCATGTCAATGTCGTTGGATACGTTGAACTGTGCCACCACGTCCGAGCCGAACAGGTAGCCAGCGCCGCGCGGCGAGACACCCCAGCCTTGTGTGTCTGAAAGATGCGAGGAAGTTTTGTAATATATATGTAGTGTGGCTTTGCAGACTACCTCAAGGATTTTATATAAAAATCAATGCCACTTTTCGTTGTTATTTTATAACTCAAGAACGGGCTCACCTATCCAAACCAAATTTTTAGGCTTTATTCGGACTATTTAGCAGGTGGTATAGGTGAAGAAAAAAAAAAAAATTAAAAACATTTAAACTTAGGGTAGGTTAGGGAAGGTAGTGTAGTGTAGCGTAGGGTAGGGTAGGGAAGCTAGTGTAAGGTAGGGTACATAAATGTTTGGTGTTTTCATGGCAAAACAAAGTTTTACGGGTCAGCTAGTACTTTTATATATTTCCTTTAGAACAGTGCGTTGTACTCACAAGCAAAACCGGCGTCTAACACGAGATGTATGAAAGTAAATGAAGGAAAAGAACTATGTAGAAATCATGGTGTCTGTTCTGTTGTTTCTGCTCATCCCCACGAGAAAATGGCGTGAGTTTATGTATGTACCTTAATATTTAAATGAACAGTTATAGTTATATAGTTAAGTATTAATATTTATAATCCCCGGCACGAAGTTGACAAGAGTCGTTTGGAGCACAGAAGTTGATTTTTAGGTCTCTTTGGTAGTGGTTAGTGTTAAGCAGGGTGCGGGGTTGGTCAGTTGACACAAGGATTGATTGACCAATCCCGTCGCGTCACGTTCCATTCGCTCTATATGGTGGTTACCCCCCTACGATAAAACCTTGCCAACTTATATGCCAGAGATTAGACATACCATTTTCCACTGCAGCACTATTAAACTTCTATAGGTAAGTATATTTAAATATTAATGGGATATTATGATGAAGACAAACCTTCAGGGTCACTCCAGAGCAGGTCACACATGGGTCCGTCATGAGGTACCTCCTGTTTGCGGTCGATTGTGCGAATTTGGTCTAGTGTCTGTATAGAAGGGCTGAGTCCACCGTGCACGCAGAATATCCTTCCGTCAATAATTGCCGATAGGGATAGGTAGTCGAATATTTCTGTGCAATACCTGCATACATACACATTTTATATGTTAATACAAAACAACCTTTATAATTTCTTCCTTTCTGTCTGTTTAGACGTTACTCACACAGCCATTTTATCAGAGGCTGTTGGCCAGAAAAATATCGATGATATTTGGAAGGAAGGCAAGTATTATGAATTTATTTATGTCCTCTCCTCAATTAAAAAAATAGTAATTAGTGGTGGCAATCCCAGAAAATATAACAAGTGGATGAAAAAAATATTATAAATATTTATGCATGAGAGCTATTTTTGAATCCTATGTTAAAAAGTTTATAAGACAGAATATACTTGCCAATTTACACGAATTTAGAGTTAGCACAAACTTCAGCCACTGTATCGGCCGAAAATTTGGTAAGGTTTTAATCAGCATGAGGTAGTATGCAAGTGCACAATGTGTATTACAACGAGTAAATTGCAATATTTTGAAATAATTAAATTAAATGTTTACCTCCATACAGTAATAGATCCATATTTCCTAAGACACTCATCATAAAAGCCGTACACCTGTGTGATCTGTCTGGACTCGTGGTTGCCTCTGATTAGTGTGATGCGGTCGGGGTAACGGACCTATGTTAAACAGATTATAAGATTACGTTTTGTAAAGATTAAGATCACTTTATTAGCTTTGGGGTAGTGACAGAAATGAGAAATTTGTAGTTATTGATAAGCCAAATATTAACTACGTCCTAAGTACAGCAGTAAGTTTTAGCTGTAGTAAAACATTGGCAATTTCTTAAAAAAATAATAGCATATGTATTTGTTGGGTGTTTGTCTATACTAATATTATAAAGAGGAAATATTTGTATTATTGAATGTAATGAATAAACTTACAAATTACTGAACCGATTTCAAAAATTCTTTCACCGTTGGGAAGCTACACTATTCCCAGGTGACATAGACTACTTTTTATCCCTATATTCCTAAAGGTACGGGAACTACGCCGGTGAAACCGAGAGGCGTCTGCTAGTTTAAAATATTTTAACTCAATCTCGGATTGCCAAGTGAACATAACACAGATTTTTCAATAATTCATAAGAAAAAGCTTATCACAACCTACTACATGCTGATTCATTATGCAAATTTATTACAATGATAACAAAAGCTATAGCAAAAGCATTCATTGCATGGAGGAAGTGTCACTGCCAACTTCACAGTAGTAAGTAACAAACCATGTGCGCAATAGGATTTACCATGCAAAAATGATGAAGTTATAAAGTTTCCTAATTCATTTTCCCTTTACAAAATGAATTTCCAAAGGTCATCCTGTAGTGCTAACCTTTATTATCTATACTAATATTATAAAGAGGAAAGATTTGTATTTTTGTTAACTTAACTTAAAAACTACTGGACCGATTTCAAAAATTCTTTCAATGTTGGGAACACTCTCCCCGGGTGACATAAGCTACTTTTTATCCCTATATTCCTACGGGTTAGGAACAACGCTGGTGAAACCGCAAGGCGTCCGCTAGTAAGGAATAATAGTACACAGTGACATGCTTCTAGCCCTACAGTACTCCCCAATCTCCAGGCAATCAGAGCGGCCAACACTCTTAAACTGGCTTTCCGATGCATTTGGCATGGCATGCTGCTGTTTTAGTATGAAATTTACTACTGCGCGCAGCCATTGTAGCCAACTTCAGAATGGCCAAGAAGATTGGGGAGTACTGTACAAGTTAAGGCAGTGCATTGTCTGTCAGTAAAAGAATTTAAGGTATAAGATGTGAAGATTACCTTTAAAGCGAGTAGTAATAAGAAAGTCTCTACAGAATAGAATCCTCTGTCTACAAAATCACCCATAAATAAATAATTGGTCTCAGGAACATCACCACCCACTTTAAACAGTTCTTTCAGATCATAGAATTGGCCATGGATGTCACCACAAACCTGAAACAAGAAAATAATATGTGAACTTATTGTTAGGACATAACACCTGAGTGTTTGTGTATTAACTTAGGTATATAGAAACTAGAAGTGCATTTTACAAACTAACTAGCCTACCAAAGAATAGCTTGATAGATAAGATTCAAACTTAGTTACAGACAAGACTTGAATAAAGCTAGACAGAATTTCGAGTGTATTTTCTATGTTGGAAAACATTCAACAACAGAATCTATTATACAGTTATTGAATTAATACTGTGAATCCCAAATATAGGAATTTGTCAGTGTTGATCTCAATAAGAATCGTAAAGATACGTAAAAGGTTAATTACCGTGACAGGAGAATCTACCCGCTGAACGTTGCTCTCTTCGACGAGAATTTCGCGGGCCTTGGCACAGAGCGCTTTAACCTCGGCCTCCATAATTATCTCACATCTCTTAAGCTGCTCGATTTGACGATCTAGATCACTTGTATCAGACATCTTTTTAAATAAAATTACCACGCTCTATCTGTGAAGTAAAAAAAAATGTGAGTAATACAAAGATTACATGACAGAGAAGATAATAACTGATCCACTAAACGTCTACTAAGCTTTCTAAAAGAAATAAAGAGTCATTGTTTGAAGACTTACTATTTACAATTAGTTAATGTTATGATTGCCTTTGGTTATTTCGCATCAGCAGCTCAAATTCTTTCAACAAACAATCACAATGCCTCCGCCATTTACAACGTTACTCTGCCTCCATAACCAATATAGATTTCCAGTCTATGATTAGCACGTAGACTTTATAGAGTTGCACCTTACTCAATCAGCACTCAGCCTTTTGATCCGCGGCCGAGACGCTTCAGGTAGATCGTGTTGAAATATGCTCTAAGGGCTTCCATAAGCAATGCATGCTAACAATAGCTTCATTTAATTTAATTGGTGATCTCATACAATTTGAGAAGTCTATTCGTTTCAAGAGTTCGTTTAAAAAATATGAAAAACACGTGATTGTATGAACGCAACTTTATGTTTAATCGGTCAATGTTGGCTATGGAATTCTGTAATCAAGTATATCGTTCATTCATTTCATTCATTGTTGTTTGTTAAATTTATTGATTTAGCGAAAGTTGTTTTTTTCGTTAAAAGTAAAAACATAGTGTTGTTTTGTGCGTTTTCTTTGAACTCGTAGTGAAAAATGGGCAATGTATACACCGTGGGTCCGAATTCGGCGCTAATAGTTTCAGGTAAATATTGTTATGCCTGTTTATTACAATTTAGTGTAAGATAATGTTGATGTTTTGTTGATTTTTTGGATGTTGTTCAAATCTAATGCACCGAAAAAGAATGATATGTAACGAAATAACAATAAATATAATTTTGTGTAACGTTCAAATCCTGTTTTGTCTTACTGATTACAAAATAACCTCTTATCTCGGCTCTGCTATGCGCTGTATTCGCCTATCTATAGATTTGCAAACAATTGTGCAAGTTTTCATATAGTTAAAAGAGGGAAATACCAATCCCTTCTATAGTACAAGTTAGTAATAGATTAATATGAAACAAATTACGTGTGAAAATCTGAAGAGTCCACGCCCAAAATTATTGCGTATAGGTGCCTATATCTTCCTACAATTATCTCACTATGACGGCGGCCGGCGCTCGCGCATATTTTTGGCGAGCAGCAAATTTAACTAACGCTGAATTAAAATTTGAGGTCATTAGAGGTAGGTATGCATATTTTCGGCGTCGCATTGTTATCCATCTATGAATAATAAATAAGTATTTTTTTGTGTTATTGAAGTACGTAATGTATATTATTTATTATTATTACAATTGGATGGGCTACTTACCAGTTACTATGCGTAATTATTATTAAAGGTAGTCAGTAGGTCAGTAAGGAGTCAAATCAGGTCGTTGAAGTCGGACTGGGGAACTACTGAGTTACTGACTCCATGGCGGTCAATCTAAGCGGAGATAAACCATCGTAGCGGGTAAATGATTTAAATTATAGTGAAGTGCACAGGCGTGTGCGCATGGCGCAAACAAACACAGGTTTACACTGTCTCGCCCCCCATTCTCGCATACTTGTCATTCTCTCTTTTTTTTTTAAATTGGGATGGATGGAAATCCGATGGGACCAGCTTATTAGGCACAGGATCAACGTCTTAATTATTGACCATAATTTGATGCATGTGTTACATGTGATCACTCCAATTACCTGATCGTAGTTGAAGTTTTTTAAGTGAACTAAAAGACCTTATAAGATTGTATTCTGACAAGTTTTTCTTTTAGCTTTTTACGACACTAAAATATAGAGAAAGAAGTAAATATTAATAGTATCTAATAATAAGTTAACCTAACTTTTTTGCGAAAACTTTTAATAAAAACCGGCTATGTGCGAGACTGACTCGCGCACGAAGGGTTCCGTACCATTATCGCAAAAAACGGCAAAAAAAACACGTTTATTGTATGCGGGCCCCACTTAAATATAACATAACAGAAATACATCATCTGTGAAAATTTCAGCTATCACGGTTCATGAGATAAAGCCTGGTGGCAGACAGACAGACAGACAGTAAAGTCTAAGTAATAGAGTCCCGTTTATACCCTTTGGGTACAAAAGTACGCGGGTGTAAAAATTACATCCGCGTCTAGCTGAGATGCGTTTATATCAGGAAACCTGAATTTTGTTAAATAAGCACCATCGTGCTTAATTTGAAGTTCGCGTCATAACTGCCACATTGCAATGTGTTTTGAGCTAATTTCTCTACTGCGTCGTTGTCTATTTTCTAATATCGGAACTTTATCCATTTCGGATAATTCTGTTTATTTTTTGCGACCAGAATATCTCCGGAGTCAAGGACCGCGAAAACTTGTGCGACAAGTTGTTTCAGCAAGCGAAACGCTCTGCGTCGGTAAGTTGAAAACAATTGAGTCTATCTCCAGATAGTCTCGTTTGTTTTCAACTTACCCAGGCTCGTCATAAGACTTCTCGTCTATTACCTGTCCATCTTACTGCCCTTGTCCAGAATCTCCGACTTGCGTCTGCTCATACCGAACCGAGCAAAATAATGTCGTCAGTGTGGTAATTCAGAGAGACTACAGTTTCGACTCCGATTTCAACCTCTCACAAAGTTGAAGCAACCTTCGAAATAGATAATACAATAGCCTATAAGAGAAGAACTTACTTAGTGTGAATGTGAATACAATTCATAGTTAGAACAAATGAGACAACAAGCATTCGCGCTACGGTATATTATTATCATTGAGTTTTGTCCTTGCAGTGGTCATTACAGCATGGGCTCGCGAGGACTAGATCAATAAGTAATTTAAAAAACCGGCTAAGTGCGAGTCGGACTCGCGCACGAAGGGTTCCGTGCTTGGTAAATTGCGATTTACGATTTATGACGTATTAAAAAAAAAACTACTAATTAGATCTCGTTCAAACCAATTTTCGGTGGAAGTTTACATGGTAATGTACATCACATATTTTTTTTTAGTTTTTTCATTCTCTTATTTTAGAAGTTACACACATTTTACCACTTTGGAAGTGTCTCTCGCGCAAACTATTCAGTTTAGATAAAAATGATTTTAGAAACTTCATCATCTTATCCTATCATTTTTGAAGACCTATCCATAAATACCCAACACGTATGGGTTTGATGAAAACAAAATGTTTAGTTTCAGTTTCAAGTATAGGAAGGAACCCCCAAAGTTTATTGTCATTTTTCTATTTTTGTATGAAAATCTTAATGCGGTTCGCAGAATACATCTACTTACCGAGTTTCAACAGCATAGTTCTTGTAGCTGTGACATACAGAAGGACAGATAGACAGACAGACAGACATGACGAATCTATAAGGTTTCCGTTTTTGCAATTTGGCTACGGAACCCTAAAAACAGTAGACAGATATCGTAGTTGTATTTTTAACTGGGAAGATCAGAGGACCTAGTTTTATTGCAGTCTTTTCAAATACCTATGAATATTTTAGAGATGTGGACGAGGAAAACACAGTAGGAAATTAATACATTTTGCCGTTGGGTTAAGGCACTTGCCCGGTGCCTACTTGTATAGACTACCTAACTTACATTAATATTGCGGAAAATTGCATCAGTAAGTGCCTTTATATATTATTATCTACATCACACTAATCAATTTATACAATAGTAGGTACTGTACCTATTTATTAATTATTTTTGCTGTTGACGAAAAACGCTCTGAGAAAGCTGAAGAGTTTGTTTGTTTGAACGCGCTAATCTCAGGCACTACTGGTTGGAATTGAGAAATTGTTTTTGTGTTGGGTAGTCCATTAATCGAGGAAGGTTATAGGGTATAAAACATTACGCTACGACCAATAGGAGCGGAGCATAAATGAAAAATGTTGCAAAAACGAGCACAATTATTCCTTTTTCAGAGCTTCCGTTGCGTGCGCTGCGTAATCGGTTAAAGTTACGCAACATTTATGTATGTAGGGTAGGTAGGTAGCAGTTGTCGGGAGCGAAGCCGCGTGGGACAGCTAGTAAATAATAATACCAGCCTGTAACTGTCTTAAGTTGAAAGTTGTCAGTGAAGACCGTCGAAACGCCGGGAGGGGTCGCCCTAGAAAGACATACATAGACCTTATAGGTGATGTTCTTCAGAAAGGCCAAGAGCGCAGTACCCATAACCGGCGTGTGTGTATGACTAGATGTATGAATGTGAGTGAAGCAAAAGAAGTATGTAAGGATCGTGGCAGGTGGCGTTCTGTAGTGTCTGCCTACCCCCATGGAAAAAAGGCGTGCGTTTATGTATTTACGAGTATGTATGTAACTGTCCCACTGCAAGGTAAAAACCAAGGCTTGGCTCTTCTCAAACAGAGAAGGCATGAGAAATTGAGCATTGATCGCCACGCTTGCTCAATGCATATCTTTTGCAAGAGCAAAATGATAGCGATTTTTGCGCAATAATTGCTCTTCAAAACAGAAGTTTTAAGGAGAACGCGCACCTAGACGCACCGCACTCGCCGCACGCGCCGCAGTCATCGCATTTTCTCTTGGCCCCGCGCTATCCGCGCCGCACGCATTATATCCACTTCTGTACATCTTGAACTATATTTTCATACGTATACGGATCATGTTGCCGCGCCGCCCGCATCGCCCGCCGAGTTTGATGACGTCATCCGCACGTGCTGGTGGAATCCGTATACCTACAGCATTTTGCTGAAATGCGGCTCGTGCGGCGCGGATAGGTGCGCGAGGCTGCATACGATTTCATATAAAGATTTATAAAATGCGATGACTGCGGCGCGTGCGGCGAGTGCGGTGCGTCTAGGTGCGCGTTCACCTTTAGAGTTGTTGGCGATTTTATTTGAAATAAGTGTATTTGACAAACAGCGAGCGATCAGCAAACAATTGTGTAGGACCTAACATACCTACACTGCAGGTTATTCCGACTTTGATGACGTAAAGCGTTTGATGGCTTTCGTTTTGCTCTTGCAAAAGATACGCAATAAGCCTGCGGGTTGGCGTATTTAAATTTATATTAACTATAAGTCCAGGTTTTCTGACGACGTTTTCATCACATTTGTCTGTGATGTCCAATATAAACTCAGAAAGTACATATTAATTTGTAAAAGTCACACTGGTACTTGCCCGGATCACCACGACTATAACTAAAAAACTTATGTTGTAAAGTTTTTACAAGTAATTGTCCAGTCTCGTCATAATAATTCACCTTGTGTTTTTATTTCCTCCTATTTTGCGACTATGACGCATTTTTCTACGATGCGTCTGCACAAATATTGAGGAAATTGCCGCGGAAAGCAATTTTTTACCTATTTTAATTCAAGCATCCTAGTTAAAGCAATCTTAGTTAAAGTTTTTATGTTTTTATTGACAAAATAATAAATAGCAGCTAATATAGTGGTGAGAGCAGTGGTGGTCCAGTGGTAACGGCCCCGACTTACGTATCTGAGGTCGTGAGTTCGAACCCAGGCAGGCGCTTTACTTTGTGTAAATTATTTCATCACCACTGCTCTTAAAACGGTGAAGGAAAACATAGTGAGGAAACCGGCATGTCCTAGAGTCAACATTTCGAAGAAGTGTGACATTCGTGAGTGAGGAGCTCTAACAGCCTCACGGGTCGATCTTCAAGGTTAAGCAACGCTTGCCGAGGTTGGTCCGTGGATGGTGACCATTTCAACATACCGAGTTGCCTCCGTGCCTCGGAAAACACGTTAAGCCGTTGGTCCCGTCATTTGAAGATCTTTGATAATCTTTACGGGTAGTCAGAAGCTTGAGATCTGACACCAGTCTTGCCAAGGGGTATCGTGTTACCCAGTTACTGGGTTGTGGTGGTCATATAGGCAGTCGCTCCATGTAAAACACTGGTACTCAGCTGAATCCGGTAACACTGGAAGCCTGTGTCCCAGCAGTGGGAATATTATAAGGCTGATGATGATGATGAATATAAGGGCAGATTGAAATATCATTGTTGTATAATTAAACTATAATGTATTTAATTAAATAAATATTACGTATCTTACAGACGAAAACTATTAAATTAACATTAAACACTAACTATCTCGTCGTTTTATCTACAGGAATTTATAAACTTGATACTTATGTCAACTAGTTTTGTCTTGAATACAGACATTTGGCTTCGCAATGACTACCGTCATGACGTATCGGCGGCATTTTATTGTAAACAACCCTCGGCAAAATTCTCATTTGCCTCCAATTAATTTCAGTACAAGTTCCAAGTCCTTTTAATCATATCGGCTGCTTTTTCCCCAATCATGATGGCCGGCCCGTTAGTATGAGCTACAATTGTCCTCGGAATAATACTACTGTCGACCACACGCAGGTTGTTAACACCGTACACTCTTAGTTCTGGGTCTACCACCGCATCGGGATCTGAAATGGGACCCATCTTGCACGTCGCTATCTGATGATGGAGCGTGGAAGTCACTGTTCGTACAGCGCACTCCCAATAATCATCGCTGCCAAATTTGAATTCCTTACAGTTAGGGAACTTCTTTGTATGTAATGTTGCACCGTATTTCCTGAACGGTGGCGTGTCTATAAGTTTAATTATATACCTTATTGCGGCGATCATTGTATCGACGTCCTGCCTGTGAGTTAAGTAATTGCCGTATAAACTCGGTGGTTCGTACGGATCTTTAGATCGCAGCTTTAAATAACCCTTAGATTTGGGGTGCAACAGCATGAACAATACAGTAAAGCTTTCGACGTCTTCTATTTGTTTGTAAACATCGTTGTAGAGCCAGTCAGCCATTCGGATTCCTTTGGCGACGATGTTTCCTTCGTCGGAAGCTAAAGACGCGCAAGAGCCGAGAAGTTCAATATCCGGATAGTCGCCTATTTCATTGGATATATTCGTTTTAATGTACCCAATTGTTTCAACTCCGGCCAAGGAAGACATAGGACCGTCGCCATAATGGTCGAACTGGACAGCAGTCTGTACTGTAGCTATTTTCTTTTCGACTAGTGTTAATCTCGTCTGATTTAAAGTAAAAGCTAGAGCAGGAAAAGAAATGTGATCATACAAAGATTGACCTACTTTCAGATTTTGTATCACAGGTATTCCAAAAGATTTTAGTTGCTCTTTTGGTCCGATTCCAGAAAGCATTAGCAAATGCGGTGACTCAATGGGGCCAGCGGACAGTATCACTTCTTTGGTGGCTCTTATTTGGTACACTCGTCCATTTTTGTGGAATTCTACTCCAACTGCGTTCCGATTGACGGGATCAATAATAACTTTAGTAGCTCTGCTCGTTATTAGTATGTGAAGATTCTTCCTCTTCTTGTTTTTGTGAAGGAACGCTTTGGCGCTGCTGGCTCGTTGTCCTTTACTGAGAGTTGCTTGAATGTAACTGAATCCAAAGGCATCGGGGCTGTTGTAGTCTACTCTGCGATGGCCATACAATTTAGCTGCATCTAAAAATGCTTTGGAGAGCTTAGACCTGTAACAAACATAAAAAAACACGATATTACAATTCACGTTTTAAAAGAGCTTCTAAAATTATATTTTAAAACAGTTCTATAGTGAGCTGCGCAGATGTTATAATTCCTATTTTCGGATCTAGGCCATCGTAACACTACAAAACGTTGATAAAAAACCGCAATAAAAATTGAGCTTGTCGGACGACAAGTAATCTGGTTATTGCAAAAAAAAAGTCCCGTGTTCAACTCAACATAATATATCCTGACTGATCGGATTGTGGACAAAACTAATTTGTTTGAAATGTTTGAGGCATTCATATATTTAAATGTTGACTGTTGATAGTACGAGTACTATCATATCATATCATATGTTTCGGTGCTTATCATTTTCGTGTCTATGACGAATATTTGTACAGTTCTTGATATAATCTATTGCAAATAATATAATAAAGTGTCTTTTGACTGTATGACTACTGATAATGACCTGAATGGTACGTCTTCCACGGACAGTTCTCCGTCGCGTCCATGCCACGGCGAGTTGTTCAGTCCTTTCAGATCCGCGCGTTCAGACTTGATGTAATATTGCATAACTTCATTGTAAGACCTGCAATGGATAAACATACTTGAGATAAAGGATAACTATTTATATCAAGATACGTGTGAAGTATAGTTATGGTATATATTGAATACGTTGAATATGTTGGCTTTGCTAATCAACAGAGAGCTAACGAAATAAAAGAAATTTAGTCTGGAATGTAGTCAACGGATACGGTAAAGTGTACTATGAGGGCTTAGTAAAAAAGAGCCTTATCAAACTCTCAAGAGCCAGAGTTCTATAAAGTAAGGCGATTGAGGCATTTCTGTATTATTATTATAAAGAGGAAAGATTTGTATTTTTGTATGTAACGAATAAACTTAAAAACAACTGGACCGATTTCAAAAATTCTTTCACCGTTGTGAAGCTACACTATCCCCGGGTGACATAGGCTACTTTGTATCCCATTATTCCCACGGGAACGGGAACTACGCGGGTGAAACCGCGAGGTTGAATATGAACCGGATGCAGTTGTTTAGGAGCCTATCAAGCTTGTCCAGAAATACCGCATTCAGGTCAAAGTAGCACACGTCACCATAGTCTATTATAGGGAAAATTAAGGTCTGCACAAGCATAGTCTTCGTTTTTGCAGGCAAAAAGTTCCGCAGACGGTACAGGCAACGCAAGGTCCCGTTGACTCTTTGACTGACACTAGAAACTTGACTTTGCCAGCCAAGCGTTGAAACAAGATGTAGACCGAGATCTTTTACACTAGGGCTGATGGGGATAACGAAACCATTAAATATAATAGGAGGAAGATAGCTTATCCCCACCCGACCCATCATACGCGAGCTCCCGATAACAATGGCCTGACATTTTGAGGGGTTTACAGACACCCCAAATCTATCAGACCATATCAGGTGGGTTTTAGACAGTTAAAGTTTGACTCGCCCTACCGCTTCACACAGAGCGGGAGAAGTCATTGAATTCAGACTCCAAAAAAAAGGGTTCTCCTCGCTAAAGCATCAAATGGATAGAACAAATCTTTATTAAATTCAAAAGCCCATGCCAAGCCTCAACACTGCAGCAAATGCCATCAAAATCAAACAAAAACGAATGCTCTAAATCTGACCTATCTATCCAGAGACTAGCTTGTTCATTTATCCAGTTTAGACTAAACAAGCAGCCAGAAACTCCGCTCTTTCTGGTTGTCTTTTATGGTTTCAAAAAGATAAACAATAATTTTTGTATTTTCAGGTACGTCACAGTCATAGTCATTCAGAGTCATAGTGTGATATAGTAAGTATCTACTGCTCGCAATTAAATGACTTCCTCACCATCCATAGTTGCCAGCGGCGGCGATCCTGTCCCAATCCTGCTGCATGCCTCTGGTGTAGATCATGTAGTTGACCACGCTGGACCCACCCACTGCTTTGCCCCGAGGCCAGAAGCATCTCCCATCCACCATCCCTGAAAACCAAGCATTTAATCATTTTAGAAGATTTTTGTATGGCTCTCAAGGAGTAGTTTGTTTGAATTTTGCCTGAATAATAACTACGCTCACAGGTTTTGTGTTGAGATAACCGTGTTTCATGGTTCCCGTAAGCATGTTTTTCAATACCGGGATTACTTGGGGTAGGTGCAACGGGTTTTCTTCTTCCATTCCGTCCTGTTAACTGCCACGCTATCATTGACTCAAAAAATACATCCATCTTCTCTTTTTACCCAACTGCCGAAGGAGGGTAATGTGTTTATCAGTCTATGTATTTATGTATGTATGTATGTTTGTTCCTATATGGCGTTCTAGGGACTAAACGCGTTGGCCGATTTTGATGATTCTTACGTCAATCGATTCGTCTTAACCCTGCGAGTGTCACTGGCTATATTAAAATTGCAAAATAGAAAAATGGTGGATTTTGGGCGCCATATTGTGGGGTCCAATATTTTTGTTCTCCCAAACCCATCGTGTAGGGCAGTGTTTTTCAACCTGTGGGTCGCGACCCCCTGGGGGGTCGGCGAAGCTTCTGGGGTCGCCAGAGGTCGAGAGAACAACTTCAGTAAAAAACAATAAAGATTAAAAAAAACATTGATTAATTAAGTGTGAGAATTTTAACAAAAGGATATACTCATACACATTTTTGTTTTTGTGTTTTGTTTTTTTTTGACAAACAAATTAACAAAAAATAAAATCCTAAGATTCATATTGCGAAAGTCGTGCAAAGATACAAAAGTATTTTATTTTTATATATATATAAGTATATATAAGTATTTTATTTTTACCCTTTATTTTTCTATGACTTGATCCCGAACGTCAGTGGCCATATCGCTTATCCTGCGTTGAATGGTATCCTAATTATGGAGACGCATAAAAACGTCGTATGGAATGAATATTTGTAACACTGTTACATATTCATACATACATGATATAAAAGCGAAGGGTCGGGGGATCCCGAAATATTTTTTCATACCAGGGGGGTCGCGAAAATTTTTTTCATACCGCGGTCGCATCATGAAAAAGGTTGAAAAACACTGGTATAGGGTATCAAAATGAAGGGTTTTAAGAGGTGATTATAAAAATATGTAATACTTATATGTTTCAAATGTACCTAATTCTAAAAAAAATAACAAAAAAAAAATAACAAAAAAGTTGTAAATAAAAAAAATATTTAAAAATAACAAAAAACCCGACTGCTTAAAAAGCCAACTAGTCGGAGGATACATCTGGTTTTAGTCAGCCAGCTCGCGCATATGTATCCTCACACTGCACAGCATGTTTTTTTCTTATTTACGTCTTTTTAGTTGGCTTTTTAAGCAGTCGTTATTTTGTATTCTGTTCCTCTCCATCCATCCACATTTATTCAAAACCATAGCGTTTATAAATACTTATACAAATTTACCTGTGCAAACTCCTGGCTGATACTCCATGACGTAAGGCCACACATAGTCGGTCTGTTGAAGCACGGGTGCCAGGATCGGTACATCAGTCAGCAGAGACTCCCCTCGGCCTGCCTCAATGAGCAACACAGATGCCTTCCGACCCTCGCTCAGGCGAGAAGCTAGCACGCTTCCTGCGGATCCTGCTCCCACGATGATGAAGTCGTATTCTGAGAGAGGTCCTTTGAAACCTGAAATTTATCGAAATTGTTGATGTAATAAAAAAAACTTTTTTGCAAAAAAATACTACCGACTTCCAAATGAAAAACTACAAAGTGAAAAATAACTTAACTTTTGGAAGTCGGTATCTTTCGTAGGTACCATTTTTTTGCGATATGGACACCGACTTCCATTCCTTCCTTTTTATTTTTCTCTTTTTAGTTTTACCTACCTAATAGCAAGTTGTTTATTAAGGTCCCTATAACCCCAGAATAGATTAACCGAATAACATGAAACTTGAACATAACCGGTGAAATGAGAGATCTGCGTACCCCTTTAGAGCGTACTGGCGTGATGTTATGTTATGAAATGGTATAAACAACAAACAGACATGCGATTGCAGCAATTCTGAGAGTTTTTCCGTTATTTATTAAAGAGTTCTGTTGTGTATCTCCGAAGTTCTTCATCAGACCTTCACTAAATTAAAATGGGACCAATTTCGAAACATACTCTTTCAAACAAAAAAAGAATTCTCAAAATCGGTTCACAATTGACGGAGATATCGGTGAACATACACAAAAAAAAAAATACATAATGTCGAACATAGAACCTCCTCCTTTTTGGTAAGTCGGTTAAAAATATGATTACGATTTTTCATCCTGGCTGGATTTTGATTAAGCAAACAAGAGATCTGATACACGAGTCTTATCTAAAACAAAAAAACACCGTACCACGGGGTCCCAGCGCTAACAAAGAAAATTTGGTTCAAATAAATAACACTAGATGGTGCTATATGCTTCGACTATTGAATTGTGTGTAAAATTCACATATTCTAGAATTGATCATTAAAATTGTATGTTCTTGTTTAAGAACAAAATTATGGAATATTGGGCTCTAAATTCACATTTCAAAGACTATTTGAACAGATCATTTAAAATTGATTACAATAGATGGCGTGGTTTTAAATTTCTGAGCACTCCACTCGATTTTTAACCCCCGCCGGAAAAAGAAGGGTGTTATAAGTTTCACGTGTGTTGCTGTGTATCTGTGTCTGTGTATCTGTGTGTCTGTCTGTGGCATCATAGCGCCTAAACGGATGAACCGATTTTGATTTAGTTTTTTTTGTTTGAAAGGTGATTTTGTCGAGAGTGTTCTTAGCTATGCTTGAATAAGATCGGTTGAGCCGTTCAAAAGTTATGGGTGTTTTACTGTTTGAATCGGGGTGTTTTCGCAAGATAAATGTGTCGGGGTTTTTAAAATTTTGAAATTTTACTTGTTTTAAATTATATTGTAACACATTTTGGTACAATGAAACTGTAAAAATTTGCAAAAAAAATACTATAAAATAAATAGTCACTGTATGTAAAGACAAGTAAAATTTCAAAACCCCCGATACATTTTTCTTGCGAAAACACCCCGATTCAAACAGTAAGACTAACGATAACTTTTGAACGGCTGAACCGATTTAATTATAAAAAAACTTTTTTGCAAAAAAATACTACCGACTTCCAAATGAAAAACTACAAAGTGAAAAATAACTTAACTTTTGGAAGTCGGTGTCTTTCGTAGGAACCATTTTTTTGCCATATGGACACCGACTTCCAAAAGTTAAGTTATTTTTCACTTTGTAGTTTTTCATTTGGAAGTCGGTAGTATTTTTTTGCAAAAAAGTTTTTTTAGTTTTACCTACCTAATAGCAAGTTGTTTATTAAGGTCCCTATAACTCCAGAATAGATTAACCGAATAACATGAAACTTGAACATAACCGGTGAAATGAGAGATCTGCGTACCCCTTTAGAGCGTACTGAAGTGATGTTATGTTATGAAATGGTATGAACAACAAACAGACATGCGATTGCAGCAATCCCGAGAGTTTTGCCGTTATTTATTGAAGAGTTCTGTTGTGTATCTCCGAAGTTCTTCATCAGACCTTCACCAAATTAAAATGGGACCAATTTCGAAACAAACTCTTTCAAACAAAAAAATAATTTTCAAAATCGTTCCACAATTGACGGAGATATCGGTGAACATACATAAAAAAAAAAAAAAAAAAACATACAAGAAGTCGAACATAGAACCTCCTCCTTTTTGGTAAGTCGGTTAAAAAAATAGCTAAGAACACTCTCGACAAAATCACCTTTCAAACAAAAAAAACTAAATCAAAATCGGTTCATCCGTTTAGGCCACAGAAATCTTAATAATAAGGCAATAGAAGTCGCATAGACGCGTGACCTTGTCGCCGCGCTTATGTGTTGGAGGACACAAGTGCACGCGGAGCGTTTGTTGCGGTTTCTAGTGTTATTTGAGACGCGGCGCGACGCGCGGAGAGAGGTAAACATGGTGTTTTGCAGCATATCCAACTGCCAAAACTCGTCCAAAACTTGTAACTTAACAAATAAAGGAATAACATTTCATATGTAAGTACTTAATTTTTGAAATATTTTCGTTTTTTAGCAAATATAGACAAATCAAATATTTTCACTATCACTACTACGATTTATCACAAAAAACGATTTTTTTGTCAAATCAATAACCATTAACGCTTAAGCTTATTCATGTCTACTATTACTACTGCTAAAAGCAGCAATGAAATTATAGTCATACGCAATAAACAAAAATCGCCGTTTGCGTAAATTCTAGGTACAAGCCGCATGAGTTGGCCGAGAGCCGAGGGCCGAGAGTGAGCACGCAATATCATTTTTTGCTTTTCGCACACGTTTCTTATTGGCTGCAGGAGTCGCGCCCCCTGACACTATGCGTTTATAAAAAATATTGCGTAATGTCATCGCATAAAGTTTAATTTTGTAGCAGTAATGCAAAGTGCATTTGTAGGTGTAATTGTGTATCTATTTTTTGTTTATGTAGTAGTAGCTGTGACCCCGGCGACACTCGTCCCGATATAAAATTTAGAACTATAGCATTTCTATTGCCTTATTATTAAGATTTCTGTGGTTTAGGCGCTATGATGCCACAGACAGACACACAGATACACAGACACACAGATACACAGAAAACACTACACGTGAAACTTATAACACCCCTCTTTTTCCGGCGGGGGTTAAAAAATATAGTCACGAATCGAGAAAACCATTTTACTCCCAAGTCGCTCCTAACACCATCTATAGCCGCAAAACTGGACCGAACGCGATGGAAGTACTTATAAAAATAATTAGACGTAAAACGCTAGTTACGTCGCCAAGTTTTCTTTGTATGGGATGAGGCATCTGTATGCTAGTATTATATTATCTGTGACCGTACATACATTTGACGGTGTTAATATGATCAATTAAAAGTCCGTCCATGACATCATCCAGCTTCATAACAATGAGTATATGCGTGTATGAATATATATATGAGATTTTTTGTTACATATATTTATAAAAAGTTTTATGCATTTCCTAGAACATCTCATTGCCTTTTCTCCCAACGGATCTTTGTGTCTCTGAAGTTGGCTCTGTCAGCTATTGCGCACGAAACAGATAAACTGCATAGAGTAAACGAGATAGGGTGATGCGACAAACGTATGCGAGTGAAAGAGACAGTTATACAATGCTATTTTCACTTTCAATATTGACACAAAAATAGCTACTGCGCAGCCTCTTGCAGCCAATTCAGAGCCACAAAGATCCGTTGGGAGTATTATACTACATCTAAAAAAAAACTTTTGTTTTTTTATTTATTTTTTAAAACCTACACGTGCCAACTTTGCAATAGCAAAATTACCTTCCTCCTAATAATAAGGAAAATATATAATAATGCGTTATTTTGAATAAGTGTTCTTTGTGGTTGCCTTTGAGATACTACATCTAGAAAAATTCAGTTGTTTTTTTTATTCTACACGTGCCAATTTTGCCATTGCAAAATTACATAATGCCACAGAATAAATAATAGTACAAGTGCTAATGCTAATGCACCCTCCTAATAATAAGGAAAATATATAATAATGCGTTATTTTGAATGTGTTCTTTGTGGTTCCTTCTCCTGGACTAATTATTTAAAAACTATTTACAAAAACTACTACGGACTTCCAAATAAAAACACTACAAAGGGAAAAATAACTTTCTTTTTCGAAGTCGGTGTCTTTGTTAGGTACATTTTTTTTGTTATGGACACAGACTTCGAAAAAGAAAGTTATTTTTCACTTTGTAGTGTTTTTCTTCGTTATTTTTCACCTAATAGGCAAGTCTTAAGTAAGGTATTTATAATGCTTGAATAGATTACCCGAATACCATGAAACTTGAACATAACCGGTAAAATGAGAGTGTACCAAGATGAACTGTACACATCTGCGTACCCCTTTAGAGCGTACTGGCGTGATATTATGTTATGAAATGGTAGAAACAATAAACAGACATGTGATTGCAGCAATCCCGAGAGATTTGCCGTTATTTATTGAACAGTTCTGTTGTATATCTCCGAATTTCTACATCAGATCTTCACCAAATTAACCTACACATGCTCTACCAAACAAAACAAAAAAAAGAATTTTCAAAATCGGTCCACAATTGACGGAGATATCGGTGAACAAACACAAAAAAAAAACAAACATGAAGTCGAACATAGAACCTCTTCCTTTTTGGAAAGTCGGTTAAAAATGTTCTCTCGCGTAACTTTTTCAATGCTAAAACAACTTGCACAAACAAAAAACCTCTGTATTTATTGAGGTACCTAATTAGCAATGTTTCCTTTTATTTAAAAAATATAGGAAGTCAAATATAGTGCGTTTTACAAGGTCTCTTCCTCTTCCGTGTATTTACTTATTAAAAATTGAAATAGACAATAATAAAGACAATTAGCGAGGTAGGCATTAGGCGTAAACCGGTTCGACTTCTAAACTTAAAGCTATGATCTTGTTATTTTTATTAACATTTAAGCGTCTGCACACACCATACAAATGATAGGCGTTAGCTTAGAGTTATTTATTTATTAATTCATCTTTGTCATATCATTCATTACAGGAGTGCGTCGAATAAGCGCTTATCCTAACACCCGACGACGAGTTGCCAGCCTTTCGGTTTTCTATCGGTTACATTTCGGAGAGTGTGCGATGGAACTGCACTATTTGATTATTTTGATGGAACAAGACGTACGGCAATGTGCCATCGGTACATGGTGGATATCCCACCCATACGCACAAAGCGTTTTGAAAATACTTTCATTGTGCGTACAGCTAAGGAGTGGAATTCCCTGCCGGAGTCTTTGTTTCCTGATAGCTACAACCTAGGGGTCTTCAAGTCAAGAGTGAATAGGTTACTTCTAGGCAAGCGTGCTTCATCGTCGACCACACCAGGCGAGATAGTGGTCAAAAGAGAGCATATATAAAAAAAAAATACTTCAATAACTAATTAAAAACCGAATGGATATCCATAGATGTTAGGAACGGTTGAATTTGATCCAAAATAGCTTCTTATCAAGTTCATTTTAAGGCACTTGCTTTATCAAGTTCTTGATAATGTTATCTGATAAAACAAATTCCGCCATATCGATGATGCGCAAACTTGGGAAGACCCATGTCCGATGTTCCAGACAGATGTCAGGGAGATCGGGCACTGACGATCTTAAAAAATATAGAAGGTTTTACTGATATAACTGAAAACCTCAACCAATTTTTACTACGGAACCTATTTTATTTCAATTGGTACATTTTATGTCGCATTAACTCAATTGTATCGATTTCAGTGTCGCTCCCTTGCAAAAGTTGTTCACAATAATGACCTTAAAGCGGTTTTTATTTATTTCAATACTAGCTGTCCCACGCGGCTTCGCTCCCGTCAACTGGCTAGGCCTAGGCCTACCTACCCTACATACATGATTGTTGCGTAACTTAAACCGTTTTCGGAAGCTCTCAAAAAGGAATAAAATTGCCTGTGTTTGCAACATTTTTCATTTATGCTCCGCTTCTATTGGTCGTAGCGTGATGTTATATAGCCTATAACCTTCCTCGATAAATGGACTATCCAACACGAAAATATTTTTTCAATTTCAGCCAGTAGTTCCTAGATTAGCGCGTTCAAACAAACAAACTCTTCAGCTTTATAATATTAGTATAGATAATCCTTGTATTTATATTCCGCCTTAGGAGCAAAAAGTTATTGGAGAAAATTACTAAATAAGATAAAATATTCCTGATTAAAAATCTGCAGTGTGCGCTTTACCTTCGCATATTATACCAGTTGTCTATGGTTAATAGAGTGAATTACTTTGTTCGTTCATTAAATTCTCTATGACTTTGAAAAATGTGACCTAGGCATTTACTTCCTTGATTCATCAGGTAGTGCCTAGTAATTTGATCTATTAAAAATTGTAATTATTTCCGGGTTTAATCCATAGTTTTTTCTTGACTGATTTAAATATTATCTAGTATTTTAAACCTGTTTTCAATAAAAACTAAATATGCACATATATCCATTTCTTGTAGTTAGTTAGTAGTCTTCTTGTAGTTCGTTTCAATATCATAATTAAATGATCAAAAATAAAAAAAACTTTTTTACAAAAAAATACTACCGACTTCCAAATAACAAAACTACAAAGTGAAAAATAAACTTTATTTTTGGAAGTCGGTGTCTTTGGTGGGTACCAATTTTTTTGCGTCATGGACACCGACTTCCAAAAATAAAGTTTATTTTCTAGTTAAGATGCATTCAGAATAGGACTAATACCGGTAAACATACCAATACTAGTATTCATTGTATCCCAAAATCCTGCGAATTTGAACTTTTTAAATGTTAATCAAAAATTCAATTTTCCTTATACATAATAATATTACTTATCTGCAATGACGCATGTATCAAACACTGGGACTAAAAAAACCGGGATATTTCTTTGACGGAAAAATATAACAAAATAAAATGAAAGTTTAGGTATGTGGATGCATGATTGTTACTCAATCACGCTAAAATGGCTGAACGGATCTGGATGAAATTTAGCACAGATATAGATTATAGTCTGGAATTTCATCCCGGTATAATGTTTTCTTGAGATAAGAAAACACATTTCACGCGGGCCAAGCCGCAAGCAGAAGCTAGTAATAATATTATTATAAATGCGAAAGTTTGTCTGTTACGTCTTTATTTCTAAACCGCTGACCAGATTTTTATGAAACACACGGGTAGAATTTGACCTGGATACTTAGTACCGGGATTAGAATGATTCTATGACCTATAGAAAGAGAGAAAGAAAAATATTTATCTGTGACCCGCACAGGAGACACGAGAAATAAGCATACAATTAAACAATAATAAAATAAAAACCCCGTGCGAGACCAAAACGGCTCCTATCTCAGCATGTGCAGCGATATCCAAAAAAGGTAATAACGCTGCGCTGATATTCTGATAAGGCCCACTGTTGATGCCACGGACACACTTACGGAATCGGGACTTATAATTATAATAAAATAAAATAAAATAGAAGAATATATAAATAACAAACAAAATATAATAAAACACTGAAGGTGGGTCAAAGTATGTGTAAGTATAATACAAATATATAAATAAAACATATTAAGGCGGTACCCCGAGCAAAACGCCGCGCAAGCCGTTTTTTGTGCTGTTTTTAGGAGCTATCTACTCATTGTTTAAAAAGAAATATCAATTAATAAAAATACATTAAATTTCTAAATAATAATGATTCTAAAATGGTAGATTTAGTTTTTTTTTAAATGTTGTATATATTTCACTAATCTACTTCCAAAAAAACATAAAAATGAGAAATAATTATTGATATTATGCATCTCCTCGTAAAGTGTTCATTGATTATTTTTTGTACTAACACTAATGGATAGACAATTTAATAACGAACATTTTTGTGGAATTATTTTTTTCAAAAGACCAAAATTCGATTTTATAAAGATTTTATTCTAAAATCTGGGCGTATTCACTACTGTAATTCATGCGCCACCAGTGCCGCTAGACCAATAGGAACGCTCATATCTCATGCCGATTTTTTGGTCAGGGTACCGTCTTAAATGTGACCTAGAAACCGACGCACGACGTCCGCGATGCTCAATGATCATTTGTCGAAAACTCGAAACCAAGAATTTATAGAATATAATCATTCTAATCCCGGTAGTAAGTAGGTATAATTAGGATTAAAAATACTTTTCACGCAGGCCAAGGCACGGGCAAAAGCTAATAGTACATTATAAATGTATTAACCTTAACATTAGGTTCAAGTTCATTGACTTTGCGTTCATTTTCCTTTGTGTGACTTATTTACCGTTAGATGAAGGCACTTATTTTATTAACTACTTCAGAATCTGAGTTTAAAATTACTGTTAGAGATTTGTGAGAATATGTGACACATAAGAGGTTATGTCAAAAGCACGTGGAGAGTCCTCGAGTCTGCTGAATTGGCGACAAAATGTCGATATCACAAATCTGTCTACAATTTAATCCACACCACACGGTGAAGGAAAACCTCGTGAGGAAAACTGGACTTAGATTGTGCTCCATTGCTGCAAGGGATTCCAGTGCGAGGATAAACAAATATATACTTTATTTATAAAATAACTAGCTGACCCCCGCGGCTTCGTGCCCGTCACCAACGTCAAATGGCTACCTACCTACCCTAATTAATGAAGAAAAAAAAAATAACTACTAAATAGTCCGAACAAAGCCTAAACATTTGGTTTGGATAGGTGAGCCCGTTCTTGAGTTATAAAATTACAACGAAAAGTGGCATTGATTTTTATATATATAGACTAGCTTCTGTGAGCGGCTTCGCCCGCGTGAAACTTGAAAATTATCAGTGTTTCCCTACTATATTATGCATGTATTAAACATATGTCCCTTCCTCTTGAATCACTCTATTTTCTAAAAAAAACGCATCAAAATCCGTTGCGTAGTTTTTAAGATCTAAGCATACATAGGAACAGATAGACAGCGGGAAGCGACTTTGTGTTATACTATGTAGTGATGAAGTTAATTCAAAATATCAAAAAACCCAACTGCTTAAGAAGCGAACTAAAATTATGTAAACAAGGAGAAAATCATGCTGTGCAGGATACATATTCGCGAGCTGGCTGACCAAAACCAGATGTATTCTCCGACTCTTCTCCAAACATGATATCTCTAGAAAACCGGTGACTATTGAGAGATGATCTAAGCTCAGTGGCAGTCAGAAGTGAATGCTTAAAAACTGATGATCTTTGTACGGTATGTTTGTCAATCTCGGGACCCTGGGGTCCCGGAACTTTGAAAGGCGTGCCAGGGACCGAAGCCAACTCGCGGAGGCCTTATTATGATCCAAAATATAAAAGTTTTCATTATAAACTTTCAAAACTGTTATTCACCAGTCACACACAAATACACAAAGCTGATAAAAAAGAACAAAACAGTCTCAAAATATAAAATGCGTCTTATAATTACCGTAACATTCATAACAATAGAAGCATTTTCACTCAAAATCTAAATAAAATCAATCATTCAATAAATTGTATAAGTTCATGCACAGACTGAAATAAAATAATGTGTTACTAAAAATGCGTACTCACCTTTAGGTAGTTCATATTGATCCCTCAAAAACGAAAAGAAGTCTGGTTCATCTGGGTTCAAAGGTAATGTCTTAATGCTCATCATTGCGTCTGCGATTCGACTCTTCACCGGCGTATTAGACCTTTTCTCTCTGCTGTTAGTTTCATCACAGAAGCCTCTACATGCACTTGGTCTAGCATATTCCTCTTCATCAATCGAAACATAAGCATCATCATCATAATTGGAACTTGTGCCGTTTTGTAACAAATATAAAAATGTTAAAATTATTATTTTATTTTTCATTGTATCTTTATTTGAATCACACTGTTCTTGACCGTGATCAAGATTATTCTGAGCTCGGCTTGCGATTTAGATGTTTGCATTAACCGGTTTAACTGTTAAAGATATTATTTTGAGTTTTTTTTTTAATACAGGAATTGAGAACTATGAACTTGAATTGGGTTCGCGTAGACATGTCAGCGAAAGAAAAAGTTTCATAACGGACTGTTCTTACCGGTACTTTTTTGAAAACTGATCTTTTAGGTAACAGAGCCATTTTTTGATCCAGTAACCAAATTTTATTTATTGCAAAGTTATCGAGTATGTATGTTGTTACAAAATACTCAATAGTTAAGTAATGCAATTTCGTGCGTGCTTGTGCGTTGTCGTGTTCGTGATCGTGTGCCTTAATAGAGATCTGTCATACCATCGTATTGTTCCGCTATGATGGAGTCATTTAAAATGCTTCAGACTTCTAACAATTGCTGACAGATTCTGGAATTTTAAAAGGTTTTAAGCGCAAGTTCGATCTGGCATGGAATACTGTTCTCATCTCTCGGACGGATCTGCCAAATAGCTTGATGCACTAAAGTCGATCGAAAAACGGGCCAAGAGGCTCATCGGCAATGAGTCACTGGTCGAGTCAAAGCTCCAGAGCCTTGAACATCGTCGTCGAGTTGCCAGCTTGTCGGTTGCATTTCGGGGAGTGTGTGATGGAATTGCATGATCTAATTACCCCTAGCCCGTTTCATCATCGGACTACAAGACGTACGGCGATGCGCCATCGGTACATGGTGGACATGCCACCCATAAGCACTAAACGTTATGGAAATACTTTCACTATGCGTACAGCTGAGTGGAATTCCCTGCCGGAGTCTATGTTTCCAGATAGCAAAACAACCTCGTGAATACTTCTAGGCAAGCGTGTTACACCGTCGACCACATCATCGCTTACCATCAGGTGAGATAGTTGGCAAGCGCGAGCCTATCGATAATAAATAAATAAATATATCACAGCACCCGCGATGCAGATGTAAAATATCACAACACACGCAATTCAGATACTCGGACAGTTGAATTCCATATTCGGTAGATGGCGTTGTGCATTTAACGTAATTTTCTGAATGGCGGTGTTAAGATTCTCTGCGGAAGATTGTCCCTAGAAAAAAATTGGTAGGTAGGTAGGGACTAGGGTAGGTAGCAAGTTCAGTAGGGTAGGAAGGTAAATAGATTAGGTAGGCAGTTCTAGGCAAGTAGGGTTCTAGCCACGGGCACAGCTAGTTTACGAATACGAATGTTGATTTCGAACATTGTTTTGTTTTACAATCTAGTAACCTTTAAAGGGTTTTCAATACATGTTTATTTTTAATTAGTGCCCTTGCGTTCGCTCCAGTCCCTAAATCCTTTTACAATAACTCGCTTTAGCTTCGCTTTTGATTTTAAACAGCCTCCAAGCTCCAACTGGTTTTAGAATTTGTTTTGTTTCAATAAAAGAGCCGAAATTATGTACAGTCAACAAAATAATAAGCGGAAAAAAGAAATATTCGCAAAACAAATAAGGCTGGTGAATAATCCCTGGACATGCTCGACAGAGGAGTTCGTGGGTCGATATTCAAGGTTCAGAAACGCTTGCCGCGGTGGGTCAGTTGATGGGTGACCGTATATTGTATACCAAGACTCCTCCGCGCCTCGAAAAGCACGTTAAGCCATGCGTCCCGTGCTCACTTGAAGATCTTTGACAGTTGTTATGGTAGTCAGAAGCCGCAGTGTTAGTGTAAACTAGTTACAGGATTGTGGTGGTCAGATAGACAGTATCTCCACGAAAAAATATTGGTACCTAGCTGCACATTAGAAAAAGGCAAGGCAGATTGAATGAATCTCAAAGATATGATAAGCAAAATACAAGTTTTGAAGGAGATGCTTGGACCGCAATCTGTTTTGCTGACATTACATGCTCGTATGTTCGAAATGGCTACAATCTTGGAGAGTCCGTCGACCCTTATACTTACGTTTTTTGCCACATAATGATGCAGGTTCATGATCAAAACTGGACTTGCTCGATACGAAGTGAAATAAAAAAGGCCATTTAAGTATTTTAAGGCGTTTGCTAACATCAACAGATTGACAATTAAATTAAGTATTATTGGAGTCAAGATCCAAGTTGTCGTATTATGGAGGAAGAAAAAGAAAGAAAATTATGGGATGGGTTATCTTTTTACCCGACTGCCGAAGGAGGGTAATGTGTTTATAAGTCTATCTATGTAGGTTTGTAAGTTTGTTCCTATGTGGCGTTCTAGAGACCAAACGCGTTGGCCGATTTTGGTGATTCTTACGTCAGTCGATTCGTCTTAACCCTGCGAGTGTCACTGGCTATATTAAAATTGGAAAATAAAAAGATGGCGGATTTTGGGCGCCATATTGTGGGGCTAAACTTTTTTTTCTTCCAAACCAAACGTGTGGGTATCAAAATAAAGGATTTTAAGAGGTGATTTCAAAAATATATGTTTCAATTATATGTTTAAATGTAGTCAAATAAAAAAAAAAACTAAAAATTATAAATAAAAAAAAGTTAATTAAAAGAGACAAAAAAACCGACTGCTTATAATTATATGTTTAAATGTAGTTAATTTAAAAAAAAAAATAACTAAAAAGTTAATTAAAAAAGACAAAAAACCCGACTGCTTTAAAAGCGAACTAAAAAGAAGTAAACAAGAAGAAAATCATGATGTGCAGTCGGAGGATACATCTGGTTTTGGTCAGCCAGCTCGCGAACATGTCAGCAATTTTTTCAAGTCTTCAAACTATTAATAATCCTTTTTTTATTGTCTCTCTAATCTAACTGTTATTAACAGTGTGTAACATATAATCTTTGTCAATAAATCACTTTTAAAACTTTGCATCAATAAATGGCTAACGGTTTTTCTTTACTATTTAATTCCAGTTTATCTCTTGAGAATGTGTGTCAGATCCTCTTCGTACTAAAAAACAAGTCTATGGGCTCAATAGTAAAAAACTTATGTATACGTAGAGGCAAGCGGATTCAATACTGCATGAACTAATTCCTTCTAGCCTGTTCCATTATCGGACTACAAGACTTACGGCGATGCGTCATCGGTACATGGTGGACATCCCACCCATACGCACCAAACGTTTTGGGAATACTTTTATTATGCGTACAGCTAAGGAGTGGAATTTCCTGCCGGAGTCTGTATTTCCTGTTGGCTACAACCTGCCTAGCAAGCATGGGCGTACCCAAGACATTTTTGACATGACATGATAAATTATGTCATATCTTTCAATTTGTCTTAAATGCTAGCACGGGTCAAACATGTGACATATTTTAAAGGCGCAACATGCCTTTCTTGTTGCTGCCCGGCGAGCACGGCCTACTGTGACATGGCTTGAGTCACACATTTCATCGCAGTTTGGGCGATAACGCCATTTTGTCCTAAATAATAGCACCGACGGCGTGAGAAAATTTCCTGACGTTTGTTTGGGACTCATCGGGTCTTAATTGCTAATACGGGCGCACCCATTTTGTCACAAATGTCACATTTTGACAGATGATTTAGAAAAATGTATCACTTTCGTTCGGAGGTGGTGATAAAATTTTATAGTTGAAAAATATATATTTGCCGTCTAATTACGGCACCAAATGGCAATAAATTCATTTTGTGTGTATAGTGAATTGGTGATCAATGCTTATTAATTAATTGAAATGTTACAGGATTATTAATTAATTTTATATTATTACTTTTTCATAATTGTACATACATACATAAACTCACGCCTTTTTCCCATGGGGGTAGGCAGAAACTACAGAACGCCACCTGCTACGATCCTTAAATACTTCTTTTGCTTCACACACATTCAGGTGTGCCCCTATTTTTTATATTTTAAATGTTTTTTGGGGATTTTATTTAAGAAACATTTAAAAATTTAGAAAGCAAGAAGAATATGGTATAAAAGAAAATAATTATAAAAAAAAAAACATAATTAAAATAAGAACAACAATAAAAAAAAATTTAGGACACACGATATGTCGTTGCTCGGACGTGGTTATGACGCGTCATTTCAGCGCCCGCGCCTGATCAAATTGCGCTTTATTTCCATGCATTTAGTTTGAAATTAGAATGGCTTAGGAAGCCGCCCGCCCGTGCCAAGTCCGCGCCCGACGCCATTTCTGTGTGTCCTGCGCCTAAGACAGCATGGACTCCGGGCTGGTAACCACAACTCTACGCCCAAGTATACTATTATTTCAAGTCGTAGGCCTTGCAATAAGAGTAACTTAAATTCATGATTCTCCTGTGTATGGATCGTCTATCTAAACATCTAGTTAAGCCTTGAATATGCTTGATCCAAATAAGTTGCATAAATGAAACTCCTAACGTCAGACAACTAGCAATAATTTTTGACTCGAGGTTTAGTAACATGTTGCTATGTCTTAGGAAAGTAAAACTAATGAGTATTTAACTTACTTTTTTTTGAGTCTATGGAATGTAAGCTTGCAGATATACATCATTACATGGACATTGGTTTAATCTAAGATATCTGCAACTACTCCAACGAGATGTCCCGTCAGACGTCGTCTGAGTTCACACAAAATCCAATTTCAGTTTGCCCGAATTTATCAATTTTCTGAGCAATTCATCCAAGCGACAAAAATATCCAAATCGGTCCAGTCTTTCTCAAGTGAGAAATTTTATTACCTCCATTTCTAAGCTAGGATTGTTCTGTCAAGAATACTCGATATTGATGTTACATAAATAAAAGAGATATATATTTCTCAGTCATTTATTAATCTTAAAACAGATATTTCTACGCCTTTGTTATTCTTTTCATTCATGTTATTGACTACAACTTATTGCTATAATAGTTTATTAAGTAGCTTTATTGAGTACGTTCCATGTCCATTTAATTAAATCCGCCGCTTTTTCTCCAATCATCATGGCCGGAGCGTGTGTATGTGCGGACACGGTGCGCGGTAATATGCTGGAGTCCACTACTCGCAACCTGTGCACGCCATGCACGCGCAGCTCAGGGTCCACGACAGCGAGCGGGTCGCCCACAGGTCCCATGCGACACGTGGCTATCTGATGATGCAGGGTCGCGGTGAGCGTACGTAACGCACACTCCCAGTACTCGTCAGAGTCGAACACAGTTCCACGACACAATGGGTACTCCGCTCTGTGTAACTTAGCTCCGAAACGCTGGAAAGGCGGTGTTGCCACTAGCGCCTGAACATGACGAAAGGCTGCAATAAACGTTGCTACATCTCTAGGATCCGTCAAGTAGTTACCGTACATTAGAGGGTGACTAAACGGATTACTATCTTTTAATTCTATTCGGCCCACAGATTTTGGATGCAGCAACATAGGGAAGGCACTCCAACTGTCTTTACTTACTCTTTCTAACTCTCCAAAGGCCTCGTCAAAAACGTCTTCTCTTATTCTCATGCCCCGCCGTACAGCCCTACTTCCCTCCGGTCCACCATCAGAAATCAAAGACCCGCCGACACTTATTAGTTCAATGTCAGGGACAGGCTCAGGGTCATCTGATAACGGCGTTTTAATGTACCCGATACCTTCCACTCCTCCGGGCGTAGATAAATCCGTTTCACCGTTCCGAAGCCATGTGATTGCTTCTCGAATATTGAAGGACCTAGCTTCACTGAGACTCACTCCTGTGGTATTCAGTTCAAATATTAATCCAGGGAAACAGATATGATCGTATAGCGTTTGTCCGACAGGTAAGTCTTGTATTACTGGAATTCCTAGTGATTTTAAATGATTTTTAGGGCCGACGCCAGAAAGCATAAGAAGTTGAGGAGAAGCAATTGGTCCTGCAGAGAGTATTACTTCTTTACGTGCTCTTACTGTGGACTTAAGCCGTTTCCTGACATAGTTTACACCGTAAGCTGTGTTTGTCTGTGGGTCAATCAAGACTTTAGTCACTGTGGTCTCGGGCAGTATGTGTAAATTGCGTCTCTTCTTGTGTTTGTGTAGGAAAGCTTTAGCAGCGCTGCATCTGTGGCCGTAAGTTGTGGTTGCCTGCACATAGCCAAAACCTAACTCGTGCGGCGAGTTGTAATCAATAGTAGGATGTCCAAGGATTCTGCCGGCTTCCAGAAAAGCTTTTACTAATTTGGTTCTGAAATAGAACAAAAAATAAATTTATTATATTGGAAATTGTTTGCACGATGGAAATATATAGATACATTGAAATTCAGTATAATTATTAAAAAAAAATGTGTATTTATCTCTTTTTTAGCTGTTTAAGTTGACAGATATTTTGACAAAAATATTGTAATTTGTGTCTGTAGTCTAAAGAAGAACTGAAGTCCTCCCCATTACATCTATACTTAATATTATAAAGTGGTAAAGATTGTGACAGATATATAGATCTCTGGATCTACTGAACCGATTTTGAAAATTCTTTCACCAGTAGATAGCTACATTATTCCTGAGTGTAATAGGCTATAAAAAATAAAAAAAATAAAATAGATTATTATGAAAATTGCAATAATGTAACCCAAAGTAGTCAAATATTACCTGTAAAATTCATTCTTTGGCGTGCGCTGAGAAAACTTTTGATGATACATAACAATTATTAGGTGGGTAGGTAGGCAGGGTAGGCTGAGTAGGGTGGGTAGGCAGGGTAGGCAATTGACGGGAGCGAAGTCCCGGGGGTCAGCTAGTCGTTGTATATAGAGATTGTCAACATGGAACTAATGGTGTGTGTGGATGATGCGCATTTGTGTATGTGTGTGAATGTGTTTGTGTATGTACCTATAATAAAATTAATTGTAAAATTAAATCCATACATATTTTAATAATTACTTTTTCGGTACGAACTCAACAGGAACAACTCCGTCACGATTTCTGAAGGGGCTTTTCTCCAAACCGTCTAGTGATGCCTTTTCAGACTTCATATAGTAGTATAGAACGTCGTTGTATGACCTGAAAATGTGTAATTATATATTATTGGTACAACAACAACATACAAATGGATCCATACGAAATAATTAACTAGGTAATTGCCCAAGTATAATTAGTTCGTGCTAATCACGAGGAAAACCTTTTAATTATGTAGTTAAATTAACAACTTATATCCTATGATCTGACTTCAATCTTTCGCAAGAACAAAAAACATATCGAGAACTATATTGGTTTGATATAGCTAGGAAAATAACATATGTGCAACAAGGCCTCACATAAGTGCCTTTGGTGAAGAAGTCCGTGTGTTAATTTTCTGATTGACCCAGATATAAATAAACTCTACCAAAGCCTTCGTCTGGTTTCAATGTCCAAAATAACGCTTTTACAAAATGACTATGTACAGGTTGGCAAAAAAGTCGTGGATCGAACGCAACTAGGGGTTAGATGGGGCCATCAGCTGCAAAAAAAAAATCTACGAGAGATGTTCCTTTGAAAAAAAAAACTTTTTTTTACTAATTCTTATTAAAATTCGTAAAAATCTACATTCTGCATCTTTTTTATAATTTTCACTAGATTGGTACTGATGAGTCCTTGCGTTAAACATGCTATTTATGGTTGTTTATTGGGTGTGTTGAAGAAAATATTAAGTTTTACGAAAAAAGAAACTCAAATCATAATATCTTTTCATTTACTTCGGACCTCACTGTGAAAAAAAAAATACTTTAGTGAGCCTGTATTACAAGTTTTGGCGCATTTAATAGGGGTTCTAAAAAGATATTACACATGGCTATGCGTGGCTTTGATATCTTTCGAGGACGATCATTCGTAGTAGCAGCAAGGTTCAGTTGAAATCCAGCGTCAGGCAACTCCCAGTTGTCTGGCATTTTGCTGAACTGGACCTTTTTGGCGCAGCCGCGGGGCACACTATGTATGTAATTGTTTTTTTTAATTACGTTTCATTTTATTTGTACATTGTGTGTATCTGTGTGTGCCAAATAAACTGGTTTTCTTTCTTTCTTTTCTTTCTTTCAAGGCCAAAGTTAACCCAACCATAAAACTCAGGCCTATTTAAAAATAAACTCTGCAGGTAAATTATAACTCTGCAGGGGTTGACCTTAAGGATCTCCCGTAGAACAAATTTTTGCAGCTTATGACCCCATCTAACCCCTAGTTGCGTTTGATCCACGACTTTTTGGCTAGTCTGTATATATTCCCTTAGCCGACGATCAAATGCACCACCTATTATCATACTGATAAATATTAAGGCGCCGATTCCCTTGAGTAGCTGATTTTAAAATGAGAATCACGTCTAAACGGCTAGTTGTATTTTTTTTGTAAAAAAAATATGTTTTATAAGACCATTTTCTTAATAATTTCATCTGAGCAGAATTTGAGTTTTATAAGTATAACATACTGTAATTAATTTGTAAAGTTATGTCTAAAACGGACAAAAACACGACAATCGCACCAAAACCGCTGGGCGTATTTTAATGAAATCCACACCATCTCAAAGACAATTTAACTATCTACATTTTGATCTGAAGCTTTTTTTTTAATGTCATAGAATAATAAGGAAAGTACAAAAAACTACTAAATTTTGGGTCGCGCGGGTGTGAAACGAGTGCGCATTTTGTTCCCTCAAGGTCGTTGGCGTTAGTCGTCGTCTTAATAGCCAGTGGATCAGAAGCTGCAGTAATTAGATTATACCTACGAGTACATGGGTGTATGATGCAAGTATAAATTACAATAATTAATAGTGACATGAATTTCAATTCCAAAGCGGAGTTCCCGTTGTTGTTTGTGTCGTCTCATGCAGATTCACGTGCCTTTCTGTATTAGGATTGGGTCAATGTTAATTACCATCCGTAGTTGCCGTCAGCAGCGATACGGTCCCACTCCTGAGGCCTTCCTCGGGTGTATATCATGTAGTTGATGACACTCGTCCCGCCGACAGCCTTGCCTCGCGGCCAAAAACAGCGCCCGTTGAGCATGCCTGGAATATCAGATTGATAAATAATATTTGGCATTGTTCGACCTTAAGACGGTACCCTGACCAAAAGAACGGCATGAGATATGAGCGTTCCTATTGGTCTAGCGGCACTGGTGGCGCATGAATTACAGTAGTGAATACGCCCAGATTTTAGAATAAAATCTTTATAAAATCGAATATTGGTCTTTTGAAAAAAATAATTCTACAAAAATGTTCGTTATTAAATTGTCTATCCATTAGTGTTAGTACAAAAAATAATCAATGAACACTTTACGAGGAGATGCATAATATCAATAATTATTTCTCATTTTTATGTTTTTTTGGAAGTAGATTAGTGAAATATATACAACATTTAAAAAAAACTAAATCTACCATTTTAGAATCAATATTATGTAGAAATTTAATGTATTTTTATTAATTGATATTTCTTTTTAAATAACGAGTAGAAAGCTCGTAAAAACAGCACAAAAAACGGCTTGCGCGGCGTTTTGCTCGGGGTACCGCCTTAAGGTTGAACTAGTAGTAGCCGGCACGATCTATTTTGTGCGTCTTATACCAAAACACGTGCGAAAGAATTAGATGCTGTGATGAACAGTAAGAAACTAGTTCGTGTACGAATTAGCACTTTTGCAAGTGTGTAGCGAAATGGATGATGATTTAGGACGAAAACGAGCGCGCGATTTTTTATAAATAGACCTTTGGGAGTCTAGATATCATGAAAAAACTACTAAATGTATAATTACAAAATAAAATTATTTGCATTGTTGAATTACTAATCTATCCCTGTATGGAGGCCGTTTTGCAATTTTCCTTCTTCTTATGGTATTTATTTCCGCCCAAAGATGCGTTAAAATTAGAGTTGAAATATAGAACTTTCGACGCTCATAATTTTCAAATAAATTATTTTTTTACATTTTTGTTTCCGTACAGGACTAGATAATGATGAGACAATTTGATATCATTTTTTATTTTGAACGTACTTCGTCAAACAGTGTAGTAATCTCTAGACTACGTTTGTATGGAAGAATTTTCGACTAGTGTATATATTTATAGTTGCAATTACCAATATTGCCATATACGTATCTATACTAATATTATAAAGCTGAAGAGTTTGTTTGTTTGAACGCGCTAATCTCAGGAACTACTGGTTGGAATTGAAAAATTCTTTTTGTGTTATATAGTCCATTTATCGAGGCAGGTTATAGGCTATATTTCATCATTTTGCATCAATGTTGCAAAAACGGGCAAAAATATTCCTTTTTGAGAGCTTCCGTTGCGTGCGCTGCGTAAACGGTTTAAGTTACGCAAATATCATGTATGATGGAATTTTTCGTCTTTAAAAGTTCTAAAAAAAAGTTCATGACAGCATAATGTATATCTTTTAAAATTGACTCACTATAACCTTTTTTTATAATAATCAAATTTGTTCATTTGCGAAGGAGTTTTATCAACATCTATACTAATTTATAAAGCTGAAGAGTTTGTTTGTTTGTTTGTAGGATAGGTAGGGTAAATAGTGGTAGGTAGATAGATAGCTAGTTGACCGGAGCGAAGCCGCGAGGGTCAGCTAGTATTGCCATATATGTATAGGTAATAATATAACATACCAGTGCAAACTCCTTGTTGATACTCCATGTAATACTGCCACGTGTAGTCTGTTGCCTGGAAGTAAGGTGCCAATGCTGGAATGTCAGTGAGTAGCATCTCTGGCTTGCCAGCTTCTAGCAGTAACACTGTGACATTCTTATCTTCTGAAAGTCTGGCAGCGAGAGCAGACCCTGCCGATCCTGCGCCCACTATGATGTAGTCATATTCGTCGTACGGGGCTTGTAGACCTGTAAACCGAAAGTTATAGAACCTTAACTTTTAAGAGCATAATAGTCATAATATTCAAGTCTGTTATGATTGTCCGCAACGTTATAATTAAAAAAAAACCGCTTAATGGAGACCCAACGTATTTTGAGCAAGTCAAAATACAAAATGAGAATGAGCCTTTTGCCGACTGCCGAAGGAGGGTAATGTGTTTATCATTCTATGTATGTTTGTTCCTATGTGGCGTTCTAGAGACCAAACACATTGGCCGATTTTGATGATTCTTACGTCAATCTATTCCTCTTAACCCTGCGAGTGTCACTCACTCACTAGCTACATACAATTTGGCAAAGAAAAAAATGGCGGATTTTAGGCGCCATTTTTTGGGAGTTTTTTTTTTATTTCTTCCAATCCCATCGTGTGGGGTATCAAAATAAAGAATTTTAGAGTGATTTCAAAAATATATTATACTTATATGTGACAAATTCTAAAAAAAAAAAGTTTTGTATAAAAAAAGTTAATAAAAAAAACAAAAAACCCGACTGCTTAAAAAGCGAACTAAAAAGACGTAAACAAGAAGAAAATCATGTTGAGCAGTCGGAGGATAAATCTGGTTATGGTCAGTCAGTTCGCGAATATGTATAAAAGGGTGAAAAAATATGAAAAAAGGGTGTGAATAGCGAAATAAATAAGTATCAAGATATAATGATTGATTGAATGTCTTTTAAAATGTCGTTAAACGTTCAGAATTAAAAAAAAAAACTATACTATAACAATACGTACTGTGATTCATAGAAAGCGCTGCGGGAAAACTTGTTTGACCTCAGTCAAGGTTTGAAGTGATTTTTATTGATTTCTTGTGAACGAATTATGTAGGAATTTGAAAAAAGCAAAATATCAAGAAATCCGTTCGATTGCCGGTTTTCTTAAAATTATTATTCACGTTTTTATTAATGGTATAAATCGTTTTTATCGACCCTTGCGAATTCGTGCTATGTCCGTGACACTGGCATAAAAAACCTACTTCCGTGTTTTTATTTATTTAATGAGAGAAAGTTTTAGATGCCTACTAACCGATATATATTGTCAACCGTGTTTTTGATTTGATTAATTGCTTTAATATTTTCTTATCGTGTATCAATAGCATTTATCTTAATCCTAGCAATGTCCTTCTCAAGAATTTTATCGTTGATTGCTGTTCAAAATCGATTGTGTAGATATAATCATGATAAACCATTGTAAATAAATTAGAATAATTTGTGAGATAATGATAAAAAATAATATGATGGTATCAAAAATAAAAAAAATGTATTAATGCATATGTTTATTGATGTTTTAATGCATTTATTATGGCTGAGGCTGTGCTAAGGTGTTCCTAAAGGAAGGCTGATGATCAGATCATAAATCGAGAATCATTGCGTGAATTAATTAATCATCATTTCAGCCGAAAGACGTCCACTGCTGGACATAGGCCTCCCCAGGCTCCCACGAGCCCGTGCTTCTCGCATCCAGCGCATGCCCGCAACCTTAACCAGGTCATCGGTTGGTTAGTCTAGTGGGAGGCCTTCCAACGCATCTTCTTCCGGTTTGCAGTCGCCATTCCAGAACTTTTCGGCCCCATCGGCCATCCGTTCTGCGAGCAATGTGTCCTGCCCACTGGCACTTATTCAAAGTCAAATATATTTATTCAACTAGGCCAGTAAGCGGCACCTTTGAACGTCAAACACAAATTAAAGTTAACAAGTAATATAAGTTGATTCTACCGTGCATTCGGAAAAGTAGCTTGTTGTGGAGAAGAATGCACAAGAAACGCCATATTCTTCGAGCTATGTCGGTAACATTGGTGAACGTGAATTAAGACGGTACCCTGACTGAGATATGAGCATTCCTATTGGTCTAGCGGCACGGGTGGCGCATGAATTACAGTAGTGAATACACCCAGATTTTAGAATAAAATCTTAAAAAAATCGAATTTTTGTCTTTTGAAAAAAAAATACTACATTAATGTTCGTTAATAAATTGTCTATCCATTAGTGTTAGTACACAAATAGTTAATGAACACTTTACGAGGAGATGCATGCTATCAATAATTATTTCTTATTTATGTTTTTTTTTTGGAAGGATATTAGTGAAATATATACAACATTAAAAAAAAACGAAATTTACCATTTTAGAATCAAAGAAATTTAATGTGTTTTTATTAATTGATATTTCTTTTTAAATAACGAGTAGATAGCTCCTAAAAACAGCACGAAATACGGCTTGCGCGGCGTTTTGCTCGGGGTACCGCCTTAATTAGAATGACTAAATTGGCAATGAAAACCTTCGTTTTTCGGCAGTGGCATTCCTACATATAACATCGTAATAATTCAATTCTCACGTAAATTTTTGCTAGCCTACTTTTTACATTGTGTTTACATCAAATACTAGTATTTTTTTACTTGCAATTAATTGTGGCTCTTGTTTATAATCTTGTATTTCTTGTTAGTTTAATTTATTCTGAGGTTTATTAAAAGGGAAGTCAAGCGGTCCAAGTTTAATTGCTTGTTTTTCATTATCGTTTATAACATTGAGTGTGTTTGTTTTATTTTGAAAACTCAAACTGACAAGGATTTTTAATTGTAACGTATGATATGTACTCAAAAGTTAATTGTTCGGGTTAGTTTTTGTATTTATTCAGAACTTCAGAAAAGGTTCAGATTAAACTCACCTCCAGGTAAAGGAAACGAATCCCTTAGAAATTCAAATATATCATCAGGGTGTTTGGGCACATAGTTGGGGGCTGCAGTTTGAAGCACTATGTTGATCATAGGATTCTGCCGATAGGAATACAGCAACCGCCCTTTTCTGCCGTCCTGGTCTTCATCGTTAGAGACAAAATTTCTTGATTCTTCAGTATCATCACCAACTATTTCTACAATAGCTTCTTCGTCACTGGTTGTTGTACTTCCAATCGACAATATCGTCAGTATAAAAAAACACTTGTATAACATTTTTTTTGAAATTTTTAACACATTGCACTTTGAAAATTAAATATATAAAGCGAATGCAAGTAAACACGTCGACGTCTTGTGAGACTATGGTAGTGTTGACAGTGCGGGCTCCGAGTATAGAAGTGTGCGGCGTGAAGATATTTTAGGTAGGTATAGATGACCGTTAAAGGAGACGGAATCTTACAGCGCACCGGTACTTAGGTATATTCGTACGCCGAATTATTTCTACTTCAACTGTTAAGAAAATACTTGAAAACATTTATTGAACGTTAGAGTGACACTTTACATATTGTTGCTTTTTATATTGCAAAGAGACACTTCACGAGTGAGTCCGCGTGATATGAATGCCAAAGGCAAAGCCGTTGTAATAACACTTGTATCGCCGAGATAATTACTTTACAAAACTAAATCCTACAAAATTAGTTTATGAACATGGCACATACATGCTGTACAGTGCTATTCAACCAAAAATGTGCGGTAGGAAGGCGGTGCGTGATGAATATATCCACATAATGGGATCATTTCATGTTCCTAGCTAAGACGGTGAAAAAGGGCTAGCAGAGCTAGGTATTTTTACATACAAAATATCGGGAGATGTGTGCGAGGGACGCCAGCGAGAAATGTGTTTACTCGCGAGCTACGCGTCTTCGCTTCAATCAGCTACCGGGCGAGCACGGCCTCGATAAGCTTGAGGTTGAGTCACGCATTTTATCACGGTTTTTGCTCCCAAACTGTGATAATAATGTGTAACTCAAGCCTGTCACAGAAGGCTGTGCTCGTCGGGCAGAACTAAGTTTAGCTATTGTTGAATACAGGCCTGTGGATCCCAAAGCCAGGAGGCAACACTGGGGCCCATGAGCAATGTTGAGACTCCTGGATACTACAAGGTCTATACCTGCGAAACCGCGATACGCGGCAGCGGTAGCTAGGGGTTTGTTTTTTGGGATACCGGTTCCCGTGTTGGTGGAAAGTGATACCAGCATGCACAACTTACAACTACAACTTATATTTGTTCCCGCAGTGGTCTTCTGGTCAATCCCGTGCCCAGTCGAAGGTTATTGGTAGGGGGATAATATATATAATAAATTTGGGAATAAGGACGTGGTCTGAACAGACAACTATACACTTTCTTGACTAAAACACTTCGCTGCGCGCGAAATATATCCAAACAAATGCACGGGCGACTCACAGTACCACTCGCGTATCGCGGGCGTAATTTCGAGTAACAATGGGTTGATTATGTATTAATAACAAACAAATTCAAAGCAATACCCTCGTATCACGTCCCGCGCCATCAAACACATTTTTACAAGTCAGTGTCAACTTCAACCCAACCATCATCATCTGCCTAGCCTTTTCCCAATTGTTTGTTGGGGTCGGCTTCCAGTCTTACCGGATTCAGCTGAGTACCAGTGTTTTACATGGAGCGACTGCCTATCTGACCTCCACAACCCAGTAACTGGGTAACACTATACCCCTTGGCAAGCCTGGTTTCAGATCTCATGCTTCTGACTACCCGTAACGACTGTCAAAGATCTCCAAATGACAGCCGGGACCAACGGCTTTTCGTGCTTTCCGAGGCACGGAGGAAACTCGCTATGTTGAAATGGTCACCCATCCACGGACCGACCTCGTCAAGCGTTGCTTAACCTTGAAGATCGACCCGTGCGGCTGTTATTATTTAGCCACGAACTCCTCAACTTCAACCCAACCAAAACTGTCAATATCGATGACAGCGAGCTGACATAGTGTTGCAATAAAATATCAAAAAAAGAAGAACGAAACCTTAATCGGTTTCGAACAGCTATGTAGCAGCGCAAGCATCGCGCACAGCGTTTGTGGGAACAGTCCCACATTTTCACAGCGCGCTACGTATCCTCGCACCGCTTAGCTTCCTCGTACATCTCTGATAGATAGGCACTATAATAGCTTTAGTTGTTTGTTACAAGGACCAGTCTTTGACATTGTTTAAGGGTCTACCTGCTGTTGATCTGATATCATGTTGTTTTTATAAATATTCAAAATAACTTGCAGGTAAGCCGTTCTAATTTGCGTGCTAAGAAAAATGGTAGGAATAATAAACTTTTTTGCAAAAAAATACTTACGACTACCAAAAAAAAGGTAATTTTTTACTTTGTAGTTTGTTATTTGGAAGTCGCTAGGTACCTAGTATTTTTTTTTTCGAAAATGTTTTTTATTTTCCCTTTATGTTTTACCTACCTAATAGGCAAGTTATTTAGTAAGGAACCTATAACGCCAGAATAGATTAACCGAATAACATGAAACAACTTGAACTTATAATCATAACCGGTGAAATGAGAGATCTGCGTACCCCTTTAGAGCGTACTGGCGTGATGTTATGTTATGAAATGGTATAAACAATAAACAGACATGCGATTGCAGCAATCACGAGAGATTTGCCGTTATTTATTGAAGAGTTCTGTTGTATACCTCCGAACTTTTTTATCAGATCTTCACCATATTAAAATGGGATCAATTTCGGCACAAACCTGCTCTTTCAAACAAAAAATATTTTTTTTAAATCGGTCCACAATTGACGGAGATATCGGTGAACATATAGAACCGCCTCCTTTTTGGAAAGTCGGTTAAAAATACACTGAGCTCATAAAAAAAATTAATCACTAGAAAAGTGCTATCATCATCATCAGCCATATAATGTTCCCACAGCTGGGACACAGGCATCCTCTCTGTGAGAGAGGTATTGGGCCTTAATCCACCACGCGGGCCCAGTGCGGGTTGGTGGATGTCACATATCTTCGAATTTTTGGTTCTAGGACATACCGGTTTCCTCACGATGTTTTCTTCACCGGTTTAAGAGCAGTGGTAACGGCTCCGACTTACGTGTCGTAGGTCGTGAGGTCGAACCCAGGCAGGCTTTACCTTGAAAATTTCTATAAGTGCTATATATAGAAAGCTAGTAATTCTGATTTGCTTTTAAATCCTTGAGTATTATAGGATATAGGTATACGTCCTTTCAAGTTTTAATACATTAAAAGTCATCGAACTTTTCACAAGCCGGTTCTGTAACGGTATTATTGGACACAAGTTGGGCATGAACATAATTTGAGTGACCACACAACTTGACTGTGAAGAAATCAACGTTGCATACCCATCTTAAAACTTGATCCTGTATTTGTATTATGTTTATACAATACAGAGCGTAAACCACCCTGTATGATTATTATGACCAGCAGGTCTAATATGCTCTATATAAAAACTTAGCCTGCTTGAAGTAAAGTTATGACTCTATAGGTAATTAATACAGGTAAACTGAAATATAGTGGTCTCATAACTGTTGAAAGAGTCGCCAAAGCCGCTCCTTGTCCATTGTTATTTGCTCGTACACTTATAAAACATGCAACTTGGATGTTTCGAAGACCTAGCACAGACACGTCTGGAGAAGAATAAAAAGGAGAGCTAGCGTTTTTTGGACAGTTCCCTCTGCAGGGCTAATGCCTCTTCTCATACAAAGAAGGCAAGAGCAATAATCACCACGCTTTTTCAATAGCTATTATGAGACAGTTCCCACTGCAGGGCAAATGCCTCTTCTCATACCAGCAATAATCACCACGCTTGTTCAATAGCGATTTTGGGATAGTTCTCACTGCAGGGGAAATGCCTCTTCTCATACAAAGAAGGCAAGAGCAATAATCATCACGCTTGTTCAATAGCGATTTTGGGACAGTTCCCACTGCAGGGCAAACGCCTCTTCTCATACAAAGAAGGCAAGAGCAATAATCACCACGCTTTTTCAATAGCTATTATGGGACAGTTCCCACTGCAGGGCAAATGCCTCTTCTCATACCAGCAATAATCACCACGCTTGTTCAATAGCGATTTTGGGATAGTTCTCACTGCAGGGGAAATGCCTCTTCTCATACAAAGAAGGCAAGAGCATTAATGACCATGCTTCTTCAAGATGGGTTCACAGTATAAATATGGACACACAGTATGGAAAGTGGAAAGTTACCTACAAACTCTCGAAACGGAACACACACACAAACATGCGCATCTTCGATACCCCTAAGCAGTTCTCGCGATGCTGTCAGTAGTGCGAGCCGCTTATATGGGTCTCGTCGATGCGCATATTTATGTGAGTACGCCGTTTCGAGCGTTTGTAAGTAGTTTCCGTACTGTTTATCCATATTTATACTGTGGTCGGGTATCCGACCCTTAGTAATGGGATGGAAGGCTAACCATACGGGACTTTTAAAACAAATACTTCAGTAAAACAATCGTTAGGGCTTATAGGGCTAACAAATCACTACTGTATGATTTTTGATACTTCATCAATATTCTCTTGCCCTTGTCTCTGTTTATTGGGGTTGGCGAAACATCCATCATTTGAATTTGAATTTGAATCCCTTCTTCTTCCGTATTCCTCTATTGGTCATAATGATTTATGATACTTATATTATTATTTATGTTCAGCCTATTCTGCCCCCCTGTGTAGGGCACAGACCTATATAGCTTCTTCCTTCCATACAAATTGTTGCTGTAATTACTACTTATTGTATTATTCAGTAACTCAGTTTGTATTCTACTACTCTCGTGGCTAAATAATAACAGCCGCACGGGTCGATCTTCAAGGTTAAGCAACGCTTGACGAGGTCAGTCCGTGGATTTGTGACCATTACAACATACCGAGTTTCCTCCGTGCCTCGGCAAGCACGTTAAGCCGTTGGTCCCGGCTGTCATTTGAAGATCTTTGACAGTCGTTACGAGTAGTCAGAAGCTTGAGATGTGACACCAGTCTTGCCAAGGAGTACAGTGTTACCCAGTTACTGGGTTGTGGAGGTCAGATAGGCAGTCGCTCTATGTAAAACACTAGTACTCAGCTGAATCCAGTTAGACTGGAAGCCGACCCCAATATAGTTGGGAAAAACTAGGCATATTGATTTTGAGTTTCTATTCTACTACTCCGTTTCAAAATCTTAAAAACTTACAATGAGAAGTTTTTTTCATTTCTTATGCATCCGATAACGGGTTCTCTCATCAACTTGCCGCCAAAATCACCTCTTTACAAGTGCACGCGCCGGAGTTCGTTGCACCTGCGAAAAAGGGCCGGAAACCGAAAAGTTCTTTTGTTTTTGACATGGTCCCCTGATTTGAATTTTGCTTTGCCTCCTCGAGCGTTGACCCAGCATATTTTTTTAAATAATCTGTAAGCTCGCGTTTGATCTGTATCTCGCCTGGTAAATGATAAATGATTTTATTTCTGTAAGTTGGTTTGTACAAACGCTTTTACATGTCTAACATATTTTTTTTTTAAACTAGATGAGGTCGGCGTTTCCTATCTGACTACTCTGAGAAGAAAGGCCGAAACAAACTCAGTGGTCACAGTCTCTTTTAAAGTCCTGACAAAATCTTGGTTCGATCATGTGAAGACCATGTAGACTGATGTCTGAAATGGTCTTTTGAGGAAAGAACCAGCCAGATTGAGTGGACCTGTCCAGTCAGTGCACGCATTTGTCAATAACCGAGCAGCTCAACTCAGAATTTAAGGAGCTCAACGATTCGACGAACAATACCAAAGAAAGGACATTCGGGTAGGCCGCATAAACTACTCAAACTGCCAGACCATGATTAAAAACTAAGCGATGATGTGGCCTACGGTGAAGAACGCTTTCCTATAAGTGACCTATTCACTCTTTACTTAAGGCGATAATACGCCCCAATGTTAACGCAGTACTGGCCGTGCGCCCGCTCGATGCCAAAATATCAACATTGAACCCCCTTTTAAACAGTTTTGTTTGCGAAATATTATTTGATTTACATATGCTTTTTCAGTTATGAAGAAATTCCAGCCATCAATTTTTCTGTGTAAAAATATTTTTTAACATCCAAGTCGGAGTATCCAAAAGTTGCGAAAAAATATCGTGTTTTTAATTATTTTTTTAAAGCAAAACTATTAGTCACACGAGAAAACCTTGTTTCAAAATTAATGTACATGAATCAAAAATAAATATATATTTTATTCAAACCTTTTAACCTACCCGTTACTAGGAGTATGCTTTAGAAAGTAACTGTTTTACGGCTCTAAAACGGTGGAAGGCCCTTAAAGACCCCAAGGTTGTAGCTATCAGGGAACAAAGACTCCGAAAGGGAATTCCACTCCTTAGCTAGCTTCGCCTCAGTTATCTCTTAAGAACCAGATTAAGCTACTTATAAATTTCACTATTCTACTATTCTAGCTTGCTGTTTTGACATAAAAACAAGTTATATTCTGTTGAATAGCACAATAAACCATGCCGTTATTTTGTCGTAGTTTTCATAACTCTTACGAAGGATAACCACTTTGTTATTAACATAATATAAATATTATTTTTTTGCGTGTTACCTCCTAAAAGTAATGGGCAAAATAAATAATAACTCGCAATTGTATACTTAAACAAAAATTGTGTATTTTTAGGGTTCCGTAGCCAAATGGCAAAAAACGGAATCCTTATAGATTCGTCATGTCTGTCTGTCTGTCTGTCTGTCCATCCGTATGTCACAGCCACTTTTTTCCGAAACTATAAGAACTATGCTGTTGAAAATTGGTAAGTAGATGTATTCTGTGATCCGCATTAAGATTTTCACACAATAATAGAAAAAAAAACAATAAATTTTGGAGGTTCCCATACTTGAAATTGAAACTATTTTTTTTTTTCATCAAACCCATACGTGTGGAATATCTATGGATAGGTCTTCAAAAATGATATTGAGGTTTCTAATATTTTTTTCTAAACTGAATAGTTTGCGTGAGAGACAGTTCCAAAGTGGTAAAATGTGTGTCTCCCCCTGTAACTTCTAAAATAAGAGAATGATAAAACTAAAAAAAATATATGATGTACATTACCATGTAAACTTCCACCGAAAATTGGTTTGAACGAGATCTAGTAAGTAGTTTTTTTTTTAATACGTCATAAATCGTAAACCGCAATTTACCAAGTACGGAACCCTTCGTGCGCGAGTCCGACTCGCACTTGGCCGGTTTATCTTTGTTGCAACTTGTATGTTATGTGAGGTATACACGTTTCGCAGGATTTCAGAAAATCAATCAACTTCGTAGCCTTCATTTCATAGGCTGGACAAGAAACTATTATCAACCATAAGATCTATCTGAGAGTTGTTCACATCAGTAGTCACACAATGGCCCATGGTAGCTACGAGATATTATTAGATTTACCTTGGTTTGTTAGGATTTCGAGGAGAGCCTCTTCTTAGATTTTATCTATGTAGGTAACTTGGTACAAGGCCTAGTCTAGTTGTCCAGAATGTGAGACGACAATTCGCGTATTTATTTTCTAGATAACCTTATCTGTTACAGTCTCAATGATACATTTAGTCATCACCTTCTTATCCTTGTCGCTTGTTGCTAGAGGACGTGTCGGCGCAACACGTTTTATTCTTTAATTCCGTTTTGTCAACCGTACTTCTCTCACCAATTCTCTTTTCATTCACATCAATTCCCTTCATTCATTCTTCTTTTCTTCATTCTTTGTTATCCCTCTCCCTTTCCATCTATTCACATTTATATTCATACTTATCTTCCATCTTTCATCCATCTTCATCATATACAAGACGAAGTATTCCCTTTCAATATTTCTGTCACTGGCGACATTTCACACTTCCATTCAAAATTTTCATATCCACTACAAGAAATGGTGCAACAAGTACCTAGAAGACAAAACTAATATCATGATAGTAAAATCATACTCTATTTTATGGGCAGTTGTACACGTCAACCAGTAAACCCGTTGCAAATCTAGCAAACGACCCAAGAGCTAGATTGACCCGACACTATACCGAAGATATCCCGGACGTCAGCCTGTACGAGATTAGGATGGCTCTAAAACAGCTTAAAAACAACAAGGCGCCGGGTGACGACGGAATCATGGCTGAACTCCTGAAGGCGGGTGGGAAACCGGTCCTTAAGGCCCTTTCAGAAGCTGTTTGATGCCGTCATACTCGAGGGCAAAACGCCACAGGCATGGTGCAGGGGTGTGGTGGTACTCTTCTTCAAAAAGGGCGACAATTTCCGGCTGAAGAACTAAAGGCCCATCTCACTTCTTAGCCACCATGAAAGGACCAAGTGGTCATTGTATGCTCTACTTTGGATCCAGTTGTAGCTTTCTATCAGATGTACCTTACTGTAAATGCTTCTCGTATTGTTCAAAATGTTTAACTTTACTAGGAATTTATCATCATCATCATAGCAGCAGAAGAACGTCCACTGCTGGACATAGGCATCCCCCAAACATTTGACCGGTTCCAGGTCATCGGTCCACCTGGTATGAGGCCTTCCAACGCAACGTCTTCCGGTTTGCGGTCGCCACTCCAGAACTTTTCTGCCCCATCGGCCATCCATTCTCCGAGCAATGTGCCCTGCCTACCAGGAGTACCAGGAATTAGTGGGTCTTAATTAATAAAATATCAACGGTGTTTAGCAATTGATTAAAACATTCTTAATTAAAAATTAGTAAAGAAAGTTCGATTTAAACTTCTGCTAATCAATCTAAACTAAACACCTTCGAGATTTTTATAGATAAGGGTGATTATGTAAAAAACGTTTAGTAAAACGATCGATGTAGTCAAACAAGTAAAAAGGAGGGGAAAAGTTTTATTATTTTAATTGTAACATATTTTTGGCTGCGGTTGTGTAAAATACTAAGTATTAATAAATATCACTGTGTTCCTTATATAATTACTTGTAAACAGTCCTGTCTACTTCCAAGTGAACTTTATCATATCTGCAGCCTTTTCTCCAATCATGACTGCTGGGGCATGCGTGTGCACTGAAACAGTCCGAGGTATAATACTAGAGTCGACGACCCGAAGATTATTTATACCATAAACTCGTAATTCGGGATCGACCACTGCCAGTGGGTCGGTAGCTGGGCCCATACGACACGTCGCTATCTGATGATGAAGAGTAATAGTAAGTGTGCGCAAAGCACACTCCCAGTACTCATCAGAGTCGAAAGCCATCCCACGACACGTCAAGAAATTCGCCTTATGCAACCTTGCCCCGAAACGCTGGAATGGTGGCGTTGCAGCCAATGCCTGCACATATCGTATTGAAGCAATCATTGTTGCTACGTCAATACGATGCGTCAAATAATTACCATACAGTAGAGGATGACTAAAAGGATTTTTATCTTTTAACTCAAGATATCCTACTGATTTAGGATGCAGTAGCATAGGAAATACACTCCATGCTGCCGTATTGTCTATTGTTCCAAAAGCTTTATCATATAAATCATCAGAAATCATCATTCCTCGTCGTACTGCTTTGCTCCCTGATGCACCGCCATCTGACGCGAGGGAACCGCCAAGACTTATTAATTCAATGTCTGGTATTCTGTCTTGTCTATTAGATAAAGGTGTTTTAATGTACCCGATACCTTCCACACCGCCAGGGCTCCCGACTACATTATCACCGAACTGCACCCAATCCAACAAGTTTTGAACAGATCCATCTCTATTTTCGTTGAAGCCTACATTTGTGTCATTTAGTGTGAATATTAATCCTGGATATGTTATGTGATCATAAAGCGTTCTGCCGACGGGCAAGTTTTGTACTACGGGAATACCATGACTCCTGAGATGCTCTTTGGGACCTACTCCTGATAGCATGAGTAACTGAGGTGATGCTATCGGTCCAGCAGACAGTATTACTTCCCTTCGCGCCTTCACTTTATTACTCAAACGATTTCTGACGTATTCTACTCCGTAAGCAGTTTGTGTATGTTTGTCTATAAGTAATCTTGTCACTGTTGTTGAGTGTAGTATGTGTAAGTTAGGTCGTCTCTTGTTGGGCTGTAAAAAGGCTTTTGCGGCGCTCAGTCTTCTGCCCCTTCTCGTATTCGTTTGAACGTATCCAAATCCGAGTTCCTCTGGAGAATTGTAATCTATTGTAGGGCTACCCAATATTCTTCCTCCTTGTAGGAAGGCTTCTACTAGCGGCGTCCTGTAAAAGTGAAAATTAAATTGAGTTTAAAGGAGTCAGTAATTCTTCTGGCATTGATGTTCTTTTTCAAGTCTGCTGTACATTTCTATTTGTAATTTACACAAGTAAAATTACTAAATTTTAAAAACCCCCGACACATTTATCTTGCGAAAACACCCCGATTCAAACAGTAAAACGCCCATAACTTTTGAACGGCTGAACCGATTTTATTCAAACATAGCTAAGAACACTCTCGACAAAATCACCTCTCAAACAAAACAAACTAATTTTAAATCGGTTCATCCGTTTAGGCGCTATGATGCCACAGACAGACACACAGATACACAGCAACACACGTGAAACTTGTAACACCCCTCTTTTTCCGGCGGGGGTTAATAACACCCCTCTTTTTCCGGCGGGTGTTAAAAATACATACACAGAACGGTGAATTCGTCATACTGTGTTAGCTTAGTAATGCGCATTAGACATAAGCAGAGTGTTTAATGGATCTGGGGAGTGAACATAAGCTCTTAGGAGTAAGGTAATTCGACTGTTGCGTAAGAATCAGTTTTTTTAATTTTTTGACCACTTTCTCACCTGATGGTAAGCGATGATGTGGTCGACGGTGTAACACGCTTGCCTAGAAAAAAACCTATTAACTCTTGACTTAAAGACCCCAAGATTGTAGCAATCGGGAAACACAGACTCCGGCAGGGAATTCCACTCCTTAGCTGTACGCATAATGAAAGTGTCCCCAAAACGTTTTTTGCCTATGGGTGGGATATCCACCATGTACCGATGACGCATCGCCGTACGTCTGGTAGTCCGATGATGGAACGGGCTGGTCGGAATCAGATCATGCAATTCCATTGCACACTCCCCGAAATGCAACCGATAAAAAACCGACAAGCTGGCAACTCGGCGACGATGTTCAAGGCTCTGGAGCTTTGACTTGACCAGTGCCTCATTGCCGATGAGTCTCTTGGCCCGCTTTTCGATCGACTCGAGTGCATCAAGCTGGTATTTGGCAGATCCGTCCCAGAGATGAGAACAGTACTCCATGCATGATCGAACTTGCGCTTGATACAAGTTGAGCAGCTGTTCCGGCGTGAAGTACCCTCTCACCTTCGCAAGGATCCCCAACTTTTTGGCAGCCAGCTGAGCCTTTGCCTCAATGTATGGGCCAAAATTGAGAGTCGATGTCAACGCCACAGATGTATACAATCATATACATCTGTCCCTTACATAATCTCAAAATAACCTTACTCTTAAGACCTTATGGTCAACGCCCAGGGCCTCGTAAATTAAATCATTGGTATTCGGTGTACGCCTGGATTTATGCGGTTTTATATGCACATTAATTGTTTACAGCGATGTCGGTAAGTAATACATGATTTCCATTATTTATGATATGACCGGATTTTATTAATAGCCTGATAATAATTATATAACGTACTTGAAGTTTACGAATTCAATATTCATTTCGCCGTTTCTTCCTCGGTAAGGGGAATTTTCATAACCGTTTAAATTAGCACGTTCCGATTTCATGTAGTATTTGAGAACTTCTTCATATGACCTGCAAGAAAAAAATAAACTGCATTATTATTTGTATATTAAGTCATGTGACTGTTGGAAAATATGTGTCACGCTTACAACACGATCATACAAGTGGAGCAAAATATAAGAAATTATGCAACTCAGCGAGGATTTTTATTGTTCTTAAGTATATCAGCCTTTCTTTTGTATGAGTCAGATTTAACTGTTGTGTAATATGAGTATTTTAATAAAAAAACTTTTTAGCAAAAAAATGTAGTATTTTTTTGCTAAAAAGTTTTTTTATTATCAGCAGACTCGAGGACTCTGCACGTGCTTTTGACATAACCTCTTATGTGTCACATATCCTTACAAATCTCTAACAGTAATTTTAAACTCAGATTCTGAAGTAGTTATTATAATAAGTGCCTTCATCTAACGGTAAATAAGTCACACTTAAGAAAAATCTTTTTTGCAAAAAAATACTACCGACTTCCAAATAAAAAACTACAAAGTGAAAAATAACTTTATCTTTGGAAGTTTGGCAGTTCAGTCTTTCTTTTTCCCCATTTTTTGCGATATGGACACAGACTTCCAAAAATATAGTTATTTTTCACTTTGTAGTTTTTTATTTGGAATTCGGTAGTATTTCTTTGCAAAAAAGTTTTGTTTATTTTTGGCCTTTTTAGTTGTACCTACCTAAAATATGCAAGTTGTTTAGTAAGGTACCTATAACGCGAGAATAGAATAGAATAGAATAGAATAGAATATACTTTATTGTACACCATAAAAGTTACACATCTATTTTATAAGAAAAACTTAATTATACGGGTACAAAGGCGGTCTTATCGCTGACAGCGATATCTACCAGACAACCTTTGGATGGACTGAAAGAACTTACAATGAAAATGGGGGTAGTCTGTGGTGTACTGCTATTACATTAAAACATATATATATATTCAAAAATATATTGTTATAATAAATACTATTCATAAACTTAAATATACATATACTTAGATATATACTTACATACATAAATAATATTACATGTTAACAAATTCAAAGAAAGGAGGGACAAAAAAAAAAAAGAAGTAAATAATGATGATGAAAGTAATTAGACCCAATATAAAAGCGTTAGAGAGAAAGGAAGTGGTTACCCGAATAACATAAAACTTGAACATAACCGGTGAAATGAGAGATCTTCGTACCCCTTTAGAGCGAACTGGCGTGATGTTATGTTATGAAATGGTATAAACAATAAACAGACATGCGATTGCAGCAATCCCGAATTATTTGCCGTTATTTATTGAAGAGTTCTGTTGTATATCTACGAAATTCTTCATCAGATCTTGATGAAAATGGGACCACATGACACGCACCAGCGTTAAAATAAAGAAAGAAAAATCAAAATTCACATTAAAAAAAAAACATTTTAAGTCTTATAAAATTATTATTAGGAAGGATTCTGTCCATCAGTGGACGGCTTAGACGAGAAGTACTGATGATATTCGTATTACGTTATAAGCTGGGCACTCATTACCAGCCATAGTTTCCTGCGGCTGCGATTCTGTTCCACTCTTCAGGTCGTCCTCTGGTGTAAATCATGTAATTGATGACGCTGGTGCCACCTAAAGCTCGCCCTCGCGGCCAATAGCATCTTTGGTTTAACATACCTGTAAAAAAGAAAGAAAATATTAATTTTCATCACACCTATTCGAAAAACGACAATTGTCCATAGAGGATAGCGGGAGTCAAAACCAATTTAGCGCCCTTAGGAGTTTGAGCTTTCTCTCTTCTGATTGGTCCGCTTCGTGCTTCTGATAGATTTGCGTAATTGGGTTGGAGGCGCTCGCTTGAAGGTTTCGAGTTTCGAGTAGGTACTCGTAGCTTTTTATTTTTCTCTTAGGTAGTGATGAAAAAAATAGTGTGTATCACTCGGGGACAAAATATTTTGTTCTCGGACGGCGTATATTGAATTCCTCGCTAAGCTCGGGATTCTACCTTAGAATCCTTCGCTTAGCTCTGAATTCAAAATAACGCCCTGGAAGAACAAAATATAAATAACTATTTTTATGAAGCTTGCTCTGCATAAGCTGTATTCATGTAGTCAGTCGTGTCAGTGGTTGAAATGCAGCTCTGAAGCAGATTTTCTATTTTTGCACTGGAATGTATACACTAATTCGATTAAAAGCTAATTCTTCATGCTCCACACAACGCGCTTCCATTAGCTAGATTAATAAAGTTACTGATTTGAACACATTTCGAAGTTTTTATGGTCCTTTGTACTCCGCCCGTGACTACGTTCGCGTGATTTTATATTTTATTTTTCGCTTATGTTAGTCAGATTTCGCAGTAAGATGCCTCAAAAAACTTTAACATCCCTTAACCTTATTTGGGGGAAGGGGGGTTTACTTTTAAAAAACTTATGTCAATTTTGATTATTTACTTTATTCCCACAGGAATTAGATTTTTCATACAAGCAAATTTTCCCCATTTCACCCCCTTAAAGTTTGAAAGTTCTGGAGTGGCGATGGCGAACCCGTACCGAAAGACGCAGCGTAGGCCCCTCCCTCTAGGTGGCGCGACGACTTGGTCAAGGCTGCGGGAGTTAGTTGGATGCAAAACAAACAGGACCGATCAGTGTGGCGAAGATTGTGAGAGGCCTATGTCCAGCAGTGAACGTCTTTTGGCTGCCAAAAGACGTTCACTGCTGGACATAGGACGGATGAATTGCCGGATTTTCTTTCTTAGTACTTCTCTAGACCCCTGCAGCAAAAACGAAACCCTGTGCAGTAAGATTCTTAGCAAACTGGGGGTAGTTTCGAAAATCTAATAATAACAACATTTATTGTTTACTTATATTGGGCTTTATTTCAAGTTTCAAATTTATTAACTCAAGAAATAAAATTCTTCGAAGAAACTTGAATACGTCCTAAATCGTCTTTTGAGGGTAGTTTCAAAAACTAATAATGACAACCTTCATTGTTTACTTAGGTTGGTATTTCATTTAAGTATAAAGTTTATTAACCCAAGAAATAAGATTCTTCGAAAAACATTATTGTTTACTTAGGTTGGTATTTATGTTAAGTTTCAAGTTTATTAACCCAAGAAATAATATTCATAAAAAAACTTTAAAACGTATTTTGTGGGTAGTTTCGAAAAACTAATAATAATAACCTTTATCATTTACTTAGATAACTATTTTTGGCGAAGGCATTAGATTTTTGATACAAACTTTCAACCCAGAGTAACTTTACCCCCTTGGGTGTGGATTTTCCAAAAAACCTTTCTTAGAGCTCACTTACGTCACTTGAGAAATCTTTCTACCAAATTTCATGCTTCTACGTCTAGTGGTTCTTAGAGCTCACTTACGTCACTTGAGAAATCTTTCTACCAAATTTCATGCTTCTACGTCTAGCGGTTTTCACCGTGCGTTGGTCGATCAGTCATATATAACAAAAAGAAGAAACTGACAGATTTATGACCAAAGAACTTTAATAATTAATGTGAGACGAATTGAGAATAAGCTGATAACAATCAGCTTATTCTAAACTAGCTATTCCCCGCGGCTTCGCTCCCGTGGGCCACCCCACAGGACCCGTTTTCGGGATTAAAAATAGCCTATGTCACTCAGCAGTAATGCAGCTTTCTATTGGTGAAAGAATTTTATAAATCGGTCCAGTAGTTTCGGAGCCTATTCGGTACAAACAAACAAACAAAAAAATCTTTCCTCTTTATAATATTGGTATAGATTAACTGCGAACGATTAATTATAACGATAGAGTGAACTGACCATAACAGAACTGGCCATAGGAGGGTAGGCAGACCTTTAACTGGATTGACCGACGACCTGCCGATCTTCTATGACGATGATCTACTATGACGTGTCAATGGAAATGTCATCATGATTCCTTTATGTCAGAGAAAGGGACTACACAGGGAAAATAGCACTATCCTTTTAATCCGGCTGCCGAAGTAGGGTAATGTGTTTATCAGTCTATTTATGTATGTTTGTGCCTATATGGCGTTCTAAAGACCCAGAATTTGAAAAATTGCGTTTTTCAGGCGGCATATTGTGAGAACTTTTATCCTCCGACTGCATAGCATGATTTTCTTCTTGTTTACGACTTTTTTGCATTGACGCCTTCATAGATAGGTCAAAGTTGGATGTGGGAAGCCGAAGGACCGGGTAAAGTGGCGTGCAATGGCTCCTCCATCCACTTACTCGCAGCTTTGGGTGGAAATGAGTTAAAGAAGAAAATTTACCTAAACAGACGCCCGGTTGGGGCTCCATATAATAGGGCCAAGCATATTCCGTGCGTTGGAAGAACGGGGCTATGCCAGGGACGTCGGTGAAGAAGTTCTCAGGTCTACCAGCTTCCAGCACGAGGACATTGACGCTGGGGTCTTCGGTCAGACGGGCAGCTAGGACGCAGCCGGCGGAACCAGCGCCCACGATGATGTAGTCGTACTCTGGTAGAGGCGATTTTAAACCTGGAATTGAGAGAGAAAATTGTTTTAAAGTGGAGTTCGTTTCTTATCTTTTAATACATATAGGCTTGAAATGTGATTTCTATGATGCGTGTTTCTGTACAATTGGTTATATATGTGTGTATGTGTGTGTGTGTACTTTAACTACTTTTTGGTTTATGTTTTTTTTTTTTTTCAGTAATTAGGGTAGGGTAGGTAAGGCGTAGGTTGGGTAAGTAGGGTAGCTAAAGCTTAGTTTGGGTAAGTAGGGTAGATAGGTACTTAGGTAGGGTAGGTAAGGCGTAGGTAGGGTAGGTAAGTAGGGTATGCAGTTGACGGGAGCGAAGCCGCGGGCACAGCACTAGCTAATAATGCCAAATCTTTTATAAATGTGGCAGATTATTTTATTTTTTTAATTTAAGTTAATCTTTATTGGTGGGCAACAAAAAATATAGCAATATGTAACGTTGACTATCTACAGATATTTTAGTATGGCATTTGCCATCTTAAAATAGATAAGTACAGGTACCTAATCCGAAGTTTATAGGATTAAGAATATAGAGACCATATTTTGAAATCTTTCATAAATGTAAAATGTATTTGGTTGCATTTTACATTTATGAAAGAATTCAAAATACAATTACTCACCATTGGGCAGTGGATAACTGTCCCTTAATATATCGAACAGGTCTCCAGGGTTCCGTGGCGTGTAGTTAGGAGCCGCTGATTGCATCAGCAGATTAATTATCGGGTTCTGTATGAACGAAACGTCATTCTGACATATTATTTGATTCTGGTCGATGATCGTCGAAAATATCAGTATCGACCATATCACCTTTTGGAACATGCTTTAAACATTCCTGAAATAAAAAACAAATGGATAAAATCAATCCGATACTGCAAAAGCTCACGACAGTTCGAGTATTCATGAGATTCCTAACTAAAATCTTGAGATGCAAATCAAGCATTGATGCATATAAAAAGTTTTGGACGGGTGTGTGTCATCATCATCATTTCAGCCGAAAGACGTCCACTGCTGGACATAAGCCTCCCCCAGGCGTCGCCACATTGACCGATCCTGTGCGTCTCGCATCCAGCGCCTTCCCGCAACCTTAACCAGGTCATCGGTCCCACGGTAGCGGGAGGCATTCCAATGTATCGTCTTCCGGTTCGCGTTTGCCACTCCAGAACTTTTCGGCCCCATCGGCCATCCGTTCTGCGAGCAATGTGTCCTGCCCACTGCCACTTAAGTTTGGCAATTCTTCGGGCTATGTCGGTAACTTCGGTTCTCCTGCGGATATCATCATTTCTGACGTCTTCAAGGTTCTGGACTGGCCAAGCCCCTTGGCATCAACGTTAATGGCGAGTACATCACTAACCTTCGGTTTGCCGACGACATAGTGGTCATGGCTGAGACCATGGAGGACCTCAGTAAAATGCTCGATGACCTCAGTAGAGCTTCCGAAAGAGTGGGTCTTAAAATGAACATGGACAAAACCAAGGTCATGGTGAATGCCCATGTAAGACCCACTTTTATCAAGATCGGAGACTCTACACTCGAGTGTGTGTATTGCATGGTAATTTAAATGATTTGACAAAAGGAACATTCGTATATAATTGTTGTAACTGGCTAACTGCGCAATACTTAATTATCCGACAGGAGTAGACATTGGCGCCTGTTTTGGGCAATATGCATTAAGACGACGACTAACGCCAACGACCTTGAGGGAACAAAACGCGCACTCGTTTCACACCCGCGCGACCCAAAATTTAGTAGTTTTTTGTACTTTCCTTATTATTCTATGACATTAAAAAAAAAGCGTCAGATCAAAATGTAGATAATAAAATTGTCTTTGAGATGGTGTCGATTTCATTAAAATACGCTTAGCGGTTTTGGTGGATTGTCGTGTTTTTGTCCGTTTTAGAGATAACTTTAGAAATTAATTACACTATGTTATACGAATAAAACTCAAATTTTGCTCAGATCAAATGTTTAAAAAAAAAACCGGCCAAGTGCGAGTCGGACTCGCGCACGAAGGGTTCCGTACTAGGTAAATTGCGGTTTACGATTTATGACGTATTAAAAAAAAACTACTTACTAGATCTCGTTCAAACCAATTTTCGCTGGTAGTTTACATAGTAATGTACATCATATATTTTTTTAAGTTTTATCATTCTCTTATTTTAGAAGTTACAGGGGGGGGACACACATTTTACCACTTTGGAAGACTCTCTCGCGCAAACTATTCAGTTTAGAAAAAAATGATATTAGAAACCTCAATATCATTTTTGAAGACCTATCCATAGATACCCCACACGTATGGGTTTGATGAAAAAAAATATTTTTAGTTTTAGTTTCAAGTATGGGAACCCCCAAAATTTATTGTTTTATTTTTATTTTTGTGTGAAAATCTTAATGCGGTTCACAGAATACATCTACTTACCAAGTTTCAACAGCATAGTTCTTATAGTTTCCGAATAAACTGGCTGTGACATACGGACGGACAGACAGACAGACAGACAGACAGACAGACAGACAGACAGACAGACAGACAGACAGACAGACATGACGAATCTATAAGGGTTCCGTTTTTTGCCATTTGGCTACGGAACCCTAAAAATGGTCTAATATTCTATTATATCTATAAAAGCGAAAGGTGACTGACTGACTGACTGACTGACTGACTGATCAATCAACGCACAGCCAAAACTGCTAAGCCTAGAAGCATGAAATTTGGCAGAAAGGTTCTTCAAGTGACATAAGTGTGCACTAAGAAAGGATTTTTGGAAATTCTACCCCTAAGGGGGTAAAAAGGGGGTTGAAAGTTTGTATGAAAAATCTAATTCCTTCGACCAAAATTCTTGAAACTTAGCACATATAGTATTCTAAGTAAATGATAAAGATTGACATTATTAGTTTTTCGAAACAACCCCCAAATGATGATTTAGGGGGTGTTGAAGTTTGTATGGAAAAATCAGATTTCTTTGATCAATAAACTTGAAACTTGCCACAAATACTTATCTAAATGAATAATAAAGATTGCTACTATTATTTTTTGAAACTACCCCCAAAAGACGATTTAGGGGTGTTAATTTTTTTTTGAAGAATCTCATTACTTCAGTTAATAAACTTGAAACTTTACATAAATATATCTATAAAAGCGAAAGGTGACTGACTGACTGACTGACTGACTGATCAATCAACGCACAGCCAAAACTGCTAAGCCTAGAAGCATGAAATTTGGCAGAAAGGTTCTTCAAGTGACATAAGTGTGCACTAAGAAAGGATTTTTGGAAATTCTACCCCTAAGGGGGTAAAAAGGGGGTTGAAAGTTTGTATGAAAAATCTAATTCCTTCGACCAAAATTCTTGAAACTTAGCACAAATAGTATTCTAAGTAAATGATAAAGATTGACATTATTAGTTTTTCAAAACAACCCCCAAATGATGATTTAAGGGGTGTTGAAGTTTGTATGAAAAAATCAGATTTCTTTGATCAATAAACTTGAAACTTGCCACAAATACTTATCTAAATGAATAATAAAGGTTGCTACTATTATTTTTTGAAACTACCCCCAAAAGACGATTTAGGGGTGTTAATTTTTTTTTGAAGAATCTGATTTCCTGGGTGAATAAACATGAAACTTGACACAAATACCATCCTAAATAAACTATAAAGGTTGTCATTATTAATTTTTGCAACTACCCCCAAAGGACGATTTAGGAGGTATTACAGTGTTTTGGAAAAATCTGATTTCTTGGGTCAATAAACTTGAAACTTGGCATAAATACTAACCTAAATGAACAATAAAGGTTGCTATTGTTATTTTTTTAAACTACCCCCAAATGACGATTTAGGGGTGTTCATTTATTTTGAAGGATCTCATTACTTCAGTTAATAAACTTGAAACTTTACATAAATACCAATCTAAATAAACAATAAAGGCTTTCATTGTTGGTTTTTCGAAACTACCCCCAAAGGATGATTTAGGGGATGTAATTTATTTTTGAAGACTCTGATTTTGTGGGTGAATAAACATGAAAGTTGACATAAATACCATCCTAAATAAACAATAAAGGTTGTCATTATTAATTTTTGCAACTTCCCCCAAAAGACGATTTAGGAGGTATTACAGTGTTTTTGAAAAATCAGATTTCTTTGGTCAATAAACTTGAAACTTGCCACAAATAATAAACTAAATGAACAATAAAGGTTGCTATTATTATTTTTTGAAACTACCCCCAAAAGATGATTTAGGGGTGTAATTTTTTTTGAAGAATCTAATTATATAAATAGACAATAAAGGTTTTCATTGTTAGTTTTTCGAAACTACCCCCAAAAGATGATTTAGGGGATGTTAAATTTTTTGAAGAATCTGATTTCTTGGGTGAATAAACATGAAACTTGACATAAATACCATCTTAAATAAACAATAAAGGTTGTCATTATTAGTTTTTTGCAACTACCCCCAAAAGACGATTTAGGAGGTATTACAGTGTTTTTGAAAAATCTGATATTTAGGGTCAATAAACTTGAAACTTGCCACAAATACTAACCTTAAGGTTGCTATTATTATTTTTTGAAACTGCCCCCAAAAGACGATTTAGGGGATGTTAATTTTTTTGAAGAATCTAATTTCTCAGGTCAATAAATATGAAACTTGGCATAAATAGTAATCTAAGTAGATGATAAAAGGTTGACATTATTAGTATTTTGAAACTACCCTCACAAGTCGATTAAGGGGGTATTGAAGTTTGTATAGAAGAATTTTATTTCATGGGTTACTAAACTTGAAACATTGCACAAATACTAACTTAAATAAATTATAAGGTTGTTATTATTAGTTTTTGAAACAACCCCCAAAAACAGATTTAGGGGGTGTTAAATTTTTTATGAATAATCATATTACTTGGGTTAATAAACTTGAAACTTAAGCAATAAAAGTTGTTTTTATTAGTTTTCAAAACTACCCCCAAAAGACGATTTGTTTTTTTTTTATGAATCTTACTTCTTGACTTAACTTTAAACTTGACATACATACCAACTTAAGTAAACAATACAGGTTGAAATTCTTAGTTTTTTTAAACTAACCCCAAAATACGGTTTTTTAGGGGTGTTACGGTTTTTTGAAGAATCTTATTTCTTGAGTTAATAAACTAGAAACTTGACATAAATATCAACTTAAGTAAACAATAAAGGTTGTCATTATAAGTTTTTAGAAACTACACTCAAAAGTCGATTTAGGGGGATTTAAAGTTTTTTGAAAATCTTATTTATTGGGTTAATAAACTTGATACTTGACAAAAATACCAACCTAAACAAACAATAAAGGTTGATATTATTAGATTTTCGAAACTGCCTCCAAAATACGATTTAACAGGTGATAAAGTTTTGTTAAAGAATTTTATCTCTTGGGTTAATAAACTTGATAGTTGACATAAATACCAACCTAAGTAGGTAAACAATAGAAGGTTGTCATTATATATTTTCGAAACTACCCCTCAAAATAGGATTTAGTGGGTGTTAAAGTTTGTTATGAATCATACTGGACAAGGTTTCGTTTTTGATGTAGGGATCTAGGGGAGCACGAAGAAGGAATTTTTGGAAAATCAACCTTTCACCATCATCATCATTTCAGCCAAAAAACGTCCACTACTAAACATAGGCCTTCCCCAAGCGCTGCCACACTGATCGGTCCTGTGCGTTTCGCATCCACCGGACTCCCGCAGCCTTGACCAGGTCGGACTTCCTAATTTGCGTTTTCCGGTTCGTAGTCGCCACTGAACTGTCAACCTTTAAGGGGGTGAAAAGAGGGCAATTTGTTTGTATGAACAATCTCATTCCGTGGAGATAAAGTAAATAATCAAAATTTACATAATACGTTTTTTAAAACTACCTCCCCCCTAATAGGGTTAAGTAATTTTAGTTTTTTTGAGACATCTTACTGAGCAATCTAACTAAAATAAACAAAAAATTAAAAAGAGAAAAAGGGTATATTAAGTTTTAAGGGGCGGATTTTACTTAGTAGCGGTATCCTAAAATGTATTATTCTTTAAGTCAAATAGCGAATCGTCCCCAACCTATAAACCGTAGAACTTTACGAAACCACATTTTTATTTGGTTTAATAACAGCTTATTTTTGGTTGCCGTCACACGAACGAAGTCGCGGGCGGAGTTAATATTATAAATGTGAAAGTAACTCTGTTTGGTTCGGAGTTATTTTGAGACCCTGGGCAGGACGGGTGCGCCAAAGTTCACCTAAATTTTCAACTCCGATAATTAGAAATCCGAAAATGTTCTTCCTAACATTTTTCATACTAACAATCACAATTCCTAACTACTTTGGCTCTAATGTTCATAATTCAGAAGCATTCAACTTCATAATGTCAGTAGCAATAAACATTTATTATACTTTTATTTGTTTTCCTATATTTTCTCAACATAACTATCTTTTACACTATTATTCAAAGTCATATCTTTTTTGTTTAGATTTCTTTTTATTCATAATAATCAGTATTATATACATTAATTTTGCGTAACTATATTTTCACATAACATGTATAACATATAAGAATAACAGGTACCATGGTACAAGTAGTCAAATAAATACATGTTTTCTTATACACATTTCAATTAAATTAGTTTAATATTAGCGGCTATAGCTTTCAAATAATCACTTTGATTGGTGTATTTTGCTTTAAAATTAAATATATATTTAATTCTATCATATTTGCCGTTGATTTGGAAGTTCATTTTATTTTTGTAGGCAGTACTCATAAATAGAAAGCTTTATAAAAATTTTCAAGACTCGGCAATGTTATGTTTTTTTGTATGTTTTTCGTGAGGTAAAAAAATGAGAATTAGTCCAAGAGCGAGCGAAGCGAGCTCGGGAACTTAGGGCACCCCGACACGGATAGGTTAGGTTCGAAGGAGTTGACGGAAGCTGAAGTGAGCGAGCAAAGCGAGCGAACGCAGCTACCGTCATCTCCTTCATGTTAGGTTACTTTAGACCCTGCAGACAGAAATAGGAGCGCCGCGCAGCGGGGCTCCGTCGACTTAGTTGCTTAAATCTTCCATAACCATGGGGTTCCCTGGGGTTGGGATGGTACAGTGAGGTAGCCCCTCTACCCTCCTTTCCCTTTCCCCCTTTCGCGCCCCTTAAATCGATGGAAATTTATGGAATTTTTTATTCTAACCTGAAAACTTTAACCATGGATATCTCCATAACTATAGGGCTCCGAGTGGTTGGTGTGGTACTGAGGGGTAGCCAAACCTCCCCCCATCCCTCCTCTACCCTATCCGCGCCAAAAATCAACGGCATATAATCGAAATTTTAACCTTACACTTATACTTTTTGTTGTTTCTTAATTCACACGCCCAATATTGTTTATCCACTGTTATTCGGTTTTTTTAATATGTAAATCCATGTAGGTACGTCTAATTTTAATCCTCCGCGACTGGTTTTAAATAATTTTAAATATTTTTTCTCTATATTAATAAAGCATTAACACAAACATGCACGTAATGATAATACACCGACATGAACTTAACAATAGACACAACTCAGTACGTTATGTAAAGCATACCCCAAATAATAATCATCCTTCAAATTAAAACTATAAATATCATCTTCTACCCAAATATATTTTTTATTACACTTGGTAAATGTTTCTTTCTGAGTATGAGTGAAAATATTATGGTAATTATGTTTAGGGATAAAAGCGTTATGATAAAAAACAGTAGGAGTTTAAATATATTTACATTAATGATATTATTAATTACAACTTTCGGAAACACGAGTGTTATGAACATCGCCGGTAGCACTACAAATAGTATGAATTAAAACTTTAGGATGAAATTTTTTAGGAAGAGTGATCATTCGGATTACAAATCGTTAGGAAGAACAATTTCGGGTAAAGAACTTTAGGTGAGCCAATATGGACCCGGGCAGGACATAGGATAGTTTTTATCCAAACATACTTACGGAAATCATACTTAAGAGAGTGGAAAGAGGGGTAGAAGTTTGTATGGAAAACCTACAATATTAAGCCGCGATATAAAAAATAAGCAATACGAATTACTAATGCTTCGCAGACGAAGTCGCGGGCAACAGCTAGTATAACATATATTTTTTCCAAAAAATTACGACGAGCCGTTTAGACGTGATTCTCATTTTAAAATCAGATACTCAAGGGAATCGGCGCCTTAAAGTCGTCACAATCTAAGAAGTCCGTTGACGTTTCTCATGTTATTGCCGCGATAACTTTCTACGTAAGAAATTAATAACTATGTTACCCATACACTATAACAACTAATTATTTTTTTAACCGACTTATCAAAAAGGAGGCAGTTGAACTTTATGTTTGTTTTTTTTTTTTTGTTTGTTTTCACCGATATCTCCGTCAATTGTGGACCGATTTAGAAATTTTTTTTTTTTTTTGAAAGAGTATGTTTCGAAATTGGTCCCATTTTAATTTGGTGATGGTCTGATGAAGAACTTCGGAGATATACAACAGAACTCTTCAATCAATAACAGCAAAACTCTCGGGATTGCTGCTATCGCATGTCTGTTTATTGCTTATACCATTTCATAACATAACATCACGCCAGTATGCTCTAAAGGGGTACGCAGATCTCTCATTTCACCGGCTATGTTTAAGTTTCATGTTATTAGGGTAATCTATTCTGGCGTTGTAGGGACCTTACTAAACAACTTGCGTATCTATTAGGTAATACTAAAAAGGGAAAATAAAAAAACTTTTTTGCAAAAAAATACTACCGACTTCCAAATGAGAAACTAAAAAGTAAAAATAACTTGGTTTTTGACAGTCGGTGTCCATATCGCAAAAAAGTGGTACATATGAAAGACACCGACTTTCAAAAATTAAGTTATTTTTCACTTTGTAGTTTTTCATTTGGAAGTCGGTAATATTTTTTTGCAAAAAAGTTTTTTTTATAGCTGTCAAAACGGGTCTTTTATTTTTTGACAACTATACTCCTGTTAGTACGGTAGGCTCATAAATACTCTGATTGTAATGGCTTTTGTAATTTCTTCACGGTTGCTGTGCTGCGGACGGTAGCTAGTATCGAATAAAAAATACCTAAAAAGTTTCCACTTTTTTTGCTTTGTCATTACGTGAATTTTTTTAGTATGTTGTAATCCAAAGTTCAATGTACTCGGTTAAGTAAGTCAACTCATCTTCGAATTGTTGTCGGTATGTGAAAAAGTTTAATGAGATCTTATGGTTTGGTTTTTATGGGTTCCAATTATTTTTGATATAATAAATGGCAAAAAAGAAGCTTGGTAAACTTTAGAGTTCAAACCGTTTTTACAAGCTTTTATTTAACTTACAATGTATGTACGTGTGTTCGGGTCAATTCTTGCTACGGAATTTGAAAGCAGTTATCCTCCACCGATTTAGATGAGATTTTGCATACACGTTTAATTTGGATGATTATGCATGCTATGTGACGTCATTCTAAACCTAATATGGCGGACGGCCCAAGATGGCGGACTAGTTATTTTTTGTGCACTGCCATGATGGGTATCAAATGAAAGGAATTGCTGAGAATAAAACGAAAAAAAAGATTTTCTATTGAATAATTGTATTATTTTAACTGTTTTCCGCCCAGTTTTTATATTTTCCTTCATGACCTAATAACTTTTATTTCTGAACTGATCACTAAATTAACATTATCATAGACGGTTGTTTTTATTTTGTTCATAGAGTACCTGGGTAGGTACTGCAACACAACTTTGATCACGTTGGAGGCCTTGGGGGTCCTACGAGTATGTCTTGTTAAGGTTAATAAGCACACCTTCACCACAAGGCCCACTAAGAACCAGATTCATAAATAAATGTACCAAACCGAATTGGTATGGAAATATCTGCCAGAGAATTTAACCGGAGCTGTAACAGAGGTGGGAGATTTTGGTTTTCTGATTTAGCTGGCAGACCTTATGACTTTTTCTTGTTTTGCTTTTAGAAATGCTCATGCATACTGCACTACCACGGGGAGATAGTGCAGTTACATGGGACTCCAACCCACTGAAACTCCACGATATCCACCACACCAATACACTGTCTCCTTGTCTGCAATAGCAAGTTTTATTGTTGTGCATCTTCCTACATTTCAATCTATAAATTATATTAATAAATTATGTTTTTTTTTTTATTTCTATTAATTCATTAATAGATTATCATTACAGCGATTTTTTTTTGCTTCCGTAAATGCCTAATTATGACAAACTTCCTTGAAAGATTTTCATCATTCGAGTCCCTTAAATATTTAAAAAGCAATTAGAAATCTAAAATTCGAGAATTTGATAGGTATGGCCCAGCCTTAATAACTGGCTTAAAATAATTGTTTTTCTTAATATTTTCTGTTATTATTAATTACGGATGTTTTCCCTGATTACTTAAAAAAACCGGCCAAGTGCGAGTCGGACTCACGCACGAAGGGTTCCGCACCATTAACGCAAAAAACGGCACAAAAATCACGTTTGTTGTATGGGAGCCCCACTTAAATATTTATTTTATTCTGTTTTTAGTATTTGTTGTTATAGCGGCAACAGAAATACATCATCTGTGAAAATTCCAACTGTCTAGCTATCACGGTTCATGAGATACAGCCTGGTGACAGACAGACAGACAGACAGACGGACCGCGGAGTCTCTGTAATAGGGTCCCGTTTTTACCCTTTGGGTACGGAACCCTAAAAAAGTAACTACAGAGAGCGTGCACTTCGGCAGTTAGTGGTAGTAACTTCTCGAATCTGCGATAGTGCTGTGCTGCCTCTATATTTCGTACACGTCGTTTCGTGCCACGTTTTCTGGCACACTCGGAAATGCACTGTCACTGCTTACGGTTGCCAGAAACTAGCTAACAACGCCCTCATTTACTCAAAAATCTTTTTTGTCGGGTTATATCGAAAAACGTAAAAATATGTGTGGTGTATGGCCACGGGGCCCCCTAAAGGCCGATATATTCGCTTAAGGTTACACTAGTCGAAAATTGTTCCATACAAACGTAGTCTAGAGATTACTCCGCTGTTTGACGATGTACGTTCAAAAATTATATCAATTTGTTTCATCATTATCTAGTCCTGTATGGAAACAGAAATGTAAAAAAATAATATATTTGAAAGTTATGAGCGTCGAAAGTTTCATATTTCAACACTAATTTTAACGCATCTTTGGGCGGAAATAAATACCATAAGAAGAAGGAAAATTGCAAAACGGCCTCCATACAGGGATAGATTAGTAATTCAACAATGCAAATAATTTTATTATGAAAATATACATTTAGTAGTTTTTTCATGATATCTAGACTCCCAAAGGTCTGTTCATGAAATTTCGCGCGCTCGTTTTCGTTCTAAATCATCATCCATTTCGCTACAAATTTGCAAAAGTGCTTATTTGTACGAGAACTGGCTTCTTACTGCTCATCACAGCATCAATCTCTTTCGCACGTGTTGTCGGATGAGACAGCATGCATTTTAACCCCGCGCACAAAATAGTTCGTGCCGTTGACTAGGGGCACCTTAAGCTACCTGATCACTTGGCGCTGAGCAGCAAGAAATAGTCCGCTCATCGACGCGCCATCGGAGTTTTTATGCAATTCGATTGGTTGGCTCTGCTCCGCGCCAAGTGGACAGGCAGCCTAAGCGAATTTATCGGCCTTTTGGGGGCCCCGTGACGATACGGGGCCCCGGGACCGGGCCCCGTGTGCCCTTAAGGTAAAGACGGTACTGCTTGCAAGAGTTATTCATGATTAAGCGAGAATTAGTGACTGGAACTAGCATTAATTCCATGTTAGGTAGCCTTCTAACTGACCTCATTCCACCATCGTTAAGTTTTTTATCAAGCTTGCGTACTTGCCTCAGGCAAGGCATTTTTCTTTAGGCGTAGTTCTACTGGTATATATTTTGCATAAATATTTGGCAGAGTAAAATATATGAGATTTACGTTTTTTTCAACTACACTGAACATGTTTAGGAGTGGAATTCTCTGCCGGAGTCTGGGCGCCCAGATTCTTTGAAACAAGAGTGAATAGGTGCCTTTTAGGCACGCCTGTTCTAATGTCGGCCACCAGGTGAGATAGTGGTGAAGGGCGAGCATAAAAAGAGTACAAAAATGTTAAAATAATGTTTTGGATCCGGATGCCATTTGTAGATATTTGACCGTCGTTACAGATTGTTTGAACCAGATATCTGACACCAGGAGGAGGTCAGATAGGCAGTCGAACCATGTAAAATACTATGGTGCATCGGGTCAGACTGCGGACCTTCCCCAACACAGTTGGACAAACGGCTAGGCGATGACGGATTTTTAATTCGTCAAAATGAGGGGATATTCTTCGAAGCGAACCAAATTAAGCGATCCAAAAGTATTCCTCGAAACGCAACAAAAATTAAACATAGTGAAGAGCATGAAGTATTCGTAATAAATGATATCGATAGACGCTTTCAAATTCAACTTTCCTAATTGTTTATTTATTAAAACTACCAGGAAAGCAGAAATGAACTAGAACGAGAATTACTACTTAATATTTTTTCCATTATTGAGCTAAATAGCAATTCACTTAAGCTTGGTAGTTTTAATAAATAATCAATTAGGGCAGTTGAATTTTTAAAGGTCTATATCATAAATGTCGTATCAATATCAATATCGATATCATGTATTACGAATCCTTTATGCTATTCTCTATAATTCATCGTAGTTGCGTTTCGAGGAATACTTTAGGTGCGCTTCGAGAAAAACCCCAAAATTAGCATAATCCTCTTCAAGCTTGAGTGACTCCCTGCACTGATAGTAATACACTGTCTACGCTGAAGGCCGTTCTTCGCATGCTGTAGTGCAATTATTAATTAGATCTTATTACAACGTTATTTTCATTGAACTGGTGAGTGGCGCTCGTACTCGTTCAGCCTTATATTCGGCCGTCAAACGAGAGTAGCTATACCCTAGATTATTTAGGTTATTCTAAATAACTTTGAAACCAGTCTAGCAAGCGCGTGGTTGAGTATCCAATACGTTTGGTAAGTTATCAAACCACATCAATACAATCAATCAACAAGTTAATTACCTAATTTTGATTACCTTGATCTTGAGTTTTTGGCGACAAACCAGAATTTTTAAAAAGCCACGTGATGTTTTGGAAGAATGAATTAATTAATAGTGTTTCCCCACTTTCTGTTTGTCATAGAAATCAAAGCTAAAGGTTGACGCAATGACCCTGATTATGACCCTTTGACTCAGACGTGAGACCAAAGCAATATTAGCTATGAGTCCGAATAATAATGTTTGTGTTATTGTAATTTGGTAGCTGCAATAAGTACCTAAAGTAATTAAGTGAGCTTTTGACTCAGACGTTGTAAGGCCAAAGCAATATTAGCTATAAGTCCGAATAATAACGTGTGTGTTATTGTAATTTGGTAGCTGCAATAAGTACCTAAAGTAATTAAGTGAGCTTTTGACTCAGACGTTGTAAGGCCAAAGCAATATTAGCTATGAGTCCGAATAATAACGTGTGTGTTATTGTAATTTGGTAGCTGCAATAAGTACCTAAAGTAATTAAGTGAGCTTTTGACTCAGACGTTGTAAGGCCAAAGTAATATTAGCTATGAGTCCGAATAATAACGTGTCTGTTATTGTAATTTGGTAGCTGCAATCAGTATCTAAAGTAATTAAGTGACCCTTTGACTCAGACGTTGTAAGGCCAAAGCAATATTAGCTATGAGTCCGAATAGTAACGTGTGTGTTATTGAAATTTGGTAGCTGCAATAAGTACTTAAAGTAATTAAGTGACCCTTTGACTTAGACGTTGTAAGGCCAAAGCAATATTAGCTATGAGTCCGAATAATAACGTGTGTATTATTGTAATTTGGTAGCTGCAATAAGTGCCTAAAGAAATTAAGTGACCCTTTGACTCAGACGTTGTAAGGCCAAAGAAATATTATCTAAAGAGTTCGAATAAAAACGTGTGTGTTTTTGTAATTTGGTAGCTGCAATAAGTATCTAAAGTAATTAAGTGACACTTTGACTCAGACGTGTAAGGCCAAAGCAATATTAGCTATGAGTCCGAATAATAACGTGTGTTTTATTGTAATTTGGTAGCTGCAATAAGTACTTAAAGTAATTGGGCGCACGGTTGGCGCAGTGGTTGAGCGATTGACTGCTGCGCTGCGTGTCGTGGGTTCGATTCCCGCACGGAACAAATATTTGTATGACCTACAGATATACTGTTCCGGCTCTGGGTGTTTGTGTATGTGAGTTTATATGTTTGTAAACGCACCCACGATACAGGAAGAAATTCCTAGTGTAGGGCAACGTTTTTTAAAAAAAATAAGTTACCCATTGACTCAGACGTTGTAAGGCCAAAGCAATATTAGCTATGAGTCCGAATAATAACGTGTGTGTTATTGTAATTTGGTAGCTGCAATAAGTGCCTAAAGTAATTAAGTGTACGAATATTTGACTGATTATTACCAACATTGCAAGACCAGTTTGCCCATAAACCATATTTTATTATTAACTCAGACTCGGGAGTCAAAAGGTCCAAGTGGGCCTAAGAACACACGAGGTTGAATTACAATATTTTATGACAAACTGTCAATTTGACCTCGCGTTAGCAACTAGGTAACGAGTTAAGCTTTTCGTGCAAGTGGGCCTTAATTAAATTAAGTTCTTACTATATTATAAATAAATATTTTTTTCAAAATAATTGGTACTACCGATTTCCAAATGAAAAAATATAAAGTGAAAAATAACTTAATTTATGGAAGTCGGTGTCTTTCGTAGGTACCATTTTTTTGCGATATGGACACAGACTTCTAAAAACTAGCCAAGAGCGAGTCGGACTCGCGCCCGAAGTGTTCCGTACCATTTTCGCAAAAAACGGCAAAAATATCACGTTTGTTGTATGGGAGCCCCACTCAAATATTTATTTTAGCATGTTTTTAGTATTTGTTGTTATAGCGGCAACAGAAATACATCATCTGTGAAAATTTCAGATGTCTAGCTATCACGGTTCATGAGATACAGCCTGGTGACAGACAGACAGACAGACGGACCGCGGAGTCTTAGTAATAGGGTCCCGTTTTTACCCTTTGGGTACGGAACCCTAAAAATTAAGTTATTTTTCACTTTGTAGTTTTTCATTTGGAAGTTTTTCCCTTTTTAGTTTTACCTACCTAATAGGCAAGTTGTTTAGTAAGTACCTATAACGCCAGAATAGATTACCCGAATAACATGAAACTTGAACATAACCGGTGAAATGAGAGACCTGCCTACCCCTTTCGAGCGTACTGGCTTGATGTTATGTTATGAAATGATATAAACAATAAACAGACATGCGATTGCAGCAATCCCCAGAGTTTTGCCGTTATTTATTGAAGAGTTCTGTTGTATATCTCCGAAGTTCTTCATCAGACCTTCACCAAATTAAAATAGAACCAATTTCGAAACATACCCTATCAAAATAAAAAGCTTTTTCAAAATCGGTACACAATTGACGGAGATATCGGCGAACATTCGCAAAAAAAAAAAACCAGAAAAAAATACAAACATAAAGTCGATCATAGAACCTTCTCCTTTTTGGAAGTCGGTTAAAACCCACATTTCGCCAATTATGTTTAAGTCCCATGTATAATAATCAATCGAGCACAAATCTAGACTGCGTTTTCCCACTGAGAAAGTCCAGATGAAAATCCCCAATAACGTTTTGGCCCGACCCTGAAACCGAACTCAGGACCACATGCATAGCAGTAGCGATTTTGTCCACTAGACCAACGAGGCAGTCAAATCAATACATATAATAAATCTGTAGAAAGGTCGTTTTAGTACATCGAAAATATTTCCAAAAAAATTGCCAGGATGTTAAAGGATTACCCACAGAACCCATGGCCAGCATTTTTGTCTTTTTAGTTGTGGACGCATCACGTTAAATGTACGAAACCAATGTAGATAACTTTTATATATAAAAATTGTGCGCAACTTGAAGTATTAGGTACTTAGTTTTTGTTTCATCGTAATCGGATCACTCACCAAAAGTTAGATGAATTCAAAATGTTCAAGAAGTAAAAAAGAAAAAAATTCAACACACGCAATTCAGATACTCGGAAAGTTGAACTCCATATTCGATAGATGGCGTTGTGCATTTGAAGTCATTAACCCCCGCCGGAAAAAGAGGGGTGTTATAAGTTTCACGTGTGTTGCTGTGTATCTGTGTATGTGTGTATCTGTGTGTCTGTCTGTGGCATCATAGCGCCTAAACGGATAAACCGATTTCAATTTAGTTTTTTTTGTTTGGAAGGTAATTTTGTCGAGAGTGTTCTTAGCTATGTTTGAATAAAATCGGTTAAGCCGTTCAAAAGTTATGGGGATTTTACTGTTTGAATCGGGATGTTTTCGCAAGATAAATGTGTCGGGGGTTTTTAAATTGTGAAATTTTACTTGTTTTCTAAATTGCGGTGGTGTTAAGATTCGCCGCGAAAGAATGACTAGAAAAAAAAACTGGTAGGTAGGTAGGGTACTAGGGTAGGGTAGGCAGTGACGGGAGCAAAGCTGCTGGCACAGTTAGTTAAGTACTATAATCATAAATATAATTAGAAGTAAAAATCTTTTTTAAAACAAGCTTATAATTAACTGAAAATTAGGAAATGTAATATCGTTCGTCATAGCTAAAATGAGCTCAAACGCGTTGGTGCTATCTTTTCTGGTTGAGGAGTTGCTATGACCACCCCGGAAGGTGACCATAGCAACTCCTCAACCAGACTGGGACCAGCTCGATAGCACAATATTATTTCAATGTTTCCAAAGCTACACAAGTACACCAATTTATAGCTTAATCGGACACACGGCATTCAAAAGCAAAGCAAAGCAAGTATTTAAGGTTGAACTAGTCGACGGCACGAACTATTTTGTGTGTGGGGTTAAAATGCATGCTGTCTTATCCGACAACACGTGCGAAAGATATAGATGCTGTGATGAGCAGTAAGAAGCTAGTTCGTGTACGAATTAGCAATTTTGCAAGTTTGTAGCGAAATGGATGATGATTTAGGACGAAAACGAGCGCGCGATTTTTTATAAACAGACCTTTGGGAGTCTAGATATCTTGACAAAACAACTAAATGTATATTTATAAAACAAGTAAAATTTCAAAATTTAAAAAACCCCCGACACATTTATCTTGCGAATACACCCCGATTCAAACAGTAAAACGCCCATAACTTTTGAACGGCTGAACCGATTTTTAACCACCGCCGGAAAAAGAGGGGTGTTATAAGTTTCATATCATGAAAAAACTACTAAATGTAAATTTTCAAAATAAAATTATTTGCATTGTTGAATTACTAATCTATCCCTGTATGGAGGCCGTTTTGCACTTTTCCTTCTTCTTATGGTATTAATTTCCGCCCAAAGATGCGTTAAAATTAGTGTTAAAATATGGAACTTTCGCGCTCATAACTTTCAAATATGTATTTTTTTACATTTTTGTTTCCATACAGGACTAGATAATGATGAGACAAATAGATATAATTTTTAATATTGAACGTACATCGTCAAACAGCGGAGTAATCTGTAAACTACCTTTGTATGGAAGAATTTTCGACTAGTGTAACCTTAAGTCGAATTGCCAATCCAACCTGCATAAATCTTTTAAGAATTTTGGGCAATTGCACCACAACAACAGACAAGTTTGGAGTCGGTTATGTCGGCGATATTTGGTAGTATAGCAGCATTTTATATCAATCGTACGGTGTATATTTAGGTACAAAAAGCGCAATAATTTGTTCATTAAAATTTGGTGATCTCATAGTATAAATTAAATTGCAGTCAAAACTAAAATAACTGGAACCATTGTAATTTTAGGTTTTCATTTTTTGATTTACATATATTTTTTTTTTGTTATTGGTGTATATTTTAGGTAATCGAGTTTATATACAAGAAGCTCGTGGCTAAATAATAACAGCCGCACGGGTCGATCTTCAAGGTTAAGCAACGCTTGACGAGGTCGGTCCGTGGATGGGTGACCATTTCAACATACCGAGTTGCCTCCGTGCCTCGGAAAGCACGTTAAGCCGTTGGTCCCGGCTGTCATTTGAAGAACTTTGATAGTCGTTACGAGTAGTCAGAAGCTTGAGATCTGACACCAGTCTTGCCAAGAGGTATCGTGTTACCCAGTTACTGGGTTGTGGAGGTCAGATAGGCAGTCGCTCCATGTAAAACACTGGTACTCAGCTGAATCCGATTAGACTGGAAGCTGACCCCAATATTGTTGGGAAAAAACTAGGCGGATATAACTGAGAGGACTGATTAATTTAAATTATGAATAGTGTAACTAACAAAAAAAAAATTGCAAAATAGCGTGAGATGCTTTTGAAGATATTTTCAAAATGACTCTACTTTTCCCAGTATCTGTTAATAAAATATTATAAAAAATTACATCAAGCACACCACGCTTTTTTACAACCTTTTTTTTTTTTTGAATTTAAATTAATTGAAAATTCTTTTCTGCTTTTTAGTTTGGTTTTCTATCAAAGCGTGTATTTTAGTTTTTTTTTTTACTATTATTTATTTGTGCTACATCGTGCAATGCACAACCTAAAATTCCATTCTTGTAACCAACGTAACTGTTTAGAAATGACGAGATTTTAGGAACGGAAAATGCTCTGCAGCTCTTCCCACGTGTAAGTTAAAGAGCTGGCCCAGTGGTATCGGCCGCAACTTACAAGTTGTAGGTCTTGGGTTCGAGTCCAGGCAGGCGCTTTACTTTGTGTAAATTATGTCTTCACCACTGCTCTCAAAACGGTGAAGGAAAACATCGTGAGGAAACCGGCATGTCCTAGAAACAAAAATTCGAAGACATGTGACATCCACCAACCCGCACTGGGCCCGCGTGGTGGATTACGGCCCATTCCCTCTCACAGAGAGGAGGCCTGTGTCCCAGCAGTGGGAACATTAATAGGCTGATGATGTATGATGTAATATATTTTTCTTTTTTTCTTTACTTTATAAATAGGTCTGCAATCACGCCCTTATAACAACACGTGGTCCGTGGATCCGAATATATACAAGTAAAATTTCACAATTTAAAAACCCTTGACACATTTATCTTGTGAAAACACCCCGATTCAAACAGTAAAATGCCCATAACTTTTGAACGGCTAAACCGATTTTATTCAAACATAGCTAAGAACACTCTCGACAAAATTACCTATCAAACAAAAAAAACTAAATCAAAATCGTTTCATCCGTTTAGGCGCTATGATGCCACAGACAGACACACAGATACGCAGCAACACACGTGAAACTTATAACACCCCTCTTTTTCCGGCGGGGGTTAATAAGTAGGTTGTCTAAGTTCATTAGCCCTATTTAGCTTACCGGCTGTACCTAATTTATTCTAATGAAACCTTATTAGAATAAATTAAATAACCTTTTTTTTAAGAAAAAATATCTATGTATATTAATAAAAACTTACGCGGTCAAAAAAAATCCAAGGATACACTGATTAACGGTTGAATAAATTGTGGTTGTACAAAACAAATAACGGTTTACGGTGTATATGAAGTCCGACTGTGTTGCACCAACGACCGCTTACTCACTGGCGGGCTTGCCGACAAGTGACCACTGACACAATCTGCTCTATCATAAACCTTTATACAGGGTGGGCAAAAAGTCGTGGATCAAACGGAACAGGGCGATTGTTAGGGTTATTAAGAGTAAAAAAAAAGGCTGTTTTTGGTTACCGTGTCTCGTTTACAAACAATTTAGTGTAAGGAGAATGTACCGAGCTGAGTTAGAATAGAATTGAATAAACTTTTTTTGTACAAAAAAAAGTTACATAAGTACCTCTTTTACAAAAAAAACCGCCCAAGTGCGAGTCGGACTCGCGCATCGAGGGTTCCGGACAAACCTGTAGGTATATAAGTAAAAGTGGCCGGCCGGCGGTTGGCCGGTTTTAGCTCTTTTTTTTTTGGTGTAACTAAAAATTTACGGTTTTCGCAATTTTTCCTTTATCTGTGCTATAAAGATGTTGCTTCGTACCAAATTTCAAGATTCTCAGTTAACGGGAAGTACCCTGTAGGTTTTGATTCCCTTGCCAGTGTCGAAAATTTGCGGCATAAACGGCTGTGTCTTTTGATTGCGTTGGATTAGAAGTTTGATTTTTTCACAGCTTTAAGGGACAGTAAACCTGAGTATTTGATACAAATTTAAGCTTGATACCTACACGCGTTCCTGAGAAAAAGGGTCTTGACAGACAGACGGACGGACAACAAAGTGATCCTATAAGGGTTTCGATTTTTTCTTTCGAGGTACGGATCCCTAATAAAAATGAAATATTTTAATGTTTTCGTTCTACAATGTTTTAGTTTTATTGTTGTCTTATATTAATGAGGGATTTTATGTAAATAATGTAAAATAAGCAACAAACATTTTAATGATATTTACGCAGGAAATTAATAAAAATAAAGGCTCCACAGATTCCGGCTTGTATAATAATTAGTGGTAATGAAGTTTTTTTGTTATCCGAAATCCCATGTTCTCGCCAACAACAACCATTGTGTTACCTGTATAAACCATTCCATTATTAAACGACAATTAAAAAAAACTATAATACTCAGTGCGTGCAAAATTTTCGGGAATCTGTGAAGTAATTTATATGGGAAAACATCGTTTGCCGGCTCAGCTAGTCTATACTACGAGTAACATTATAAAGAGGTAAAGTTTTTGAATTGTGAGTTTGTAACGTTCAAAATCAGTTCAAAAAAAATTGTTTGGTTTTACAATATTTCCATGTTACAGCAGTACTTAGATGGGGGGACAACGCAGGCCCGACAATAATTCGTAAGAAACTAAAACATAAAATGATTATATAATAAATAAACAAAAGATTTAAAAAAAAAAGTAATACTACCTAAAATGTTAACATATGTTAACAATCTAGAAATCTAGAAGGCCTACAATGTTCAGACATTTACAAAACAATCGGTAAAAGAATCTATACAAAGTATAACAAGACTAAATTTAACATGTGGCACTAATGTTGTTCAGTCCTGTAACTATTCTTAGCAAAGGGCTATAAAGATAATTGAAAACCATTGTAAAAAGTCTTATTAAATGAAGAAAAATGAGATTGAGAATAGTTAGAGGCATCCGTTGTAGGGGGTATCTGGATCTTATGAACCGATTTTGAAAAATTTTTCATCAGTAGGCTAAAATATATTATCAAAAAGTAATCCAAAGTAGCAAAATATTGCATATAAAATTCATTCTTTGGCGTGCGCTGAGAAAACTATTGATGATAGATAAAACATATGTACTACATGATTAGGTGGGTAGGGTAGGTGTGGGTATGGTAGGTAGAGTAGGGTAGATAGGGTAAGCTAGGGTAGGGTAGGGTAGTCCAATTGACGGGAGCGAAGCCCCGGTTGTCAGTTAGTGGTAAATAAAACACTACAAAGATAGCAACAAACTATTTAGCACATTTACATTACACATTATGTAATAACATGTAACAATCTACATTGGTACACTAGTACATAACCTTAAAAAATAAAACTGGTTATAACTTTTACGTCCACGTCCCAAGTTCTAAAAAGCCAAGAATTTAAAAAGGTATTTATCTATCATAATAACCACAAAAAAAACTAAAAAAATACCCAAAACACGAAAGGAGAACGGCAGGTTTGTATGGGAATTTCGTACCGCTAATAAATTTTCTTGTTTAGGGATATTTTTTGTCTTAATTGGTAGTTTATATGATAGATAATCCCTTTTTAAATTCTTAGATTTTTAGAACTTGGGACGTAAAAGTTATAACCAGTTTAAAGTTTTAAGGTTATGTACTAGAGTACCAATGTTACGTATAGGTAAATGTTATATAATGTGTAAAGTAAATGTTCTAAATAGTTTTTTGCTATCTTTGTAGTGTTTTACTTACCATTAAGTAGGTAGATTGAGACGAGGATTGTACCTACTCGAATAAATAAAATACGAATAATAGGTATGGCAAAAACGCTTGAACGCACGGAAATTTGTTCTAGTTTCCACAAGGTCCGTATAGTAAACAACTCCTGATGCAGCTGTACATTATTCAACATAATATTACGTTCATTCTGCCAAAGAATACACTCCCAATATTAAGAGCCTGATTATTAAAGGTCTGAAGTATTTAGGTATAGTTCTTGCCAAACTTCTTGGCCACCTACAATGGTTGCGCAGTGGTAAATCTCATCCCCCCGGTGGGTTTCCGCACTGTCGAGGCGGGGGGACTCAGTAGCCGTGGCTTGGTCACCCATGGTGAAGCGAAGAGGAACCCGAGGAGGGGCCGCTCGTCAGGACTTTTGCCGATTAAGCCGACGATGTAGCGGCCAACAAGTAGGTTGCGGTGCCGCTTGGTAGAAGAGGTGACATTGCATACCTTCCGCAGCCTGGACGGGGTTGCCACCGTATGATGTCGGACGTGGTGAGGCCGCAAGGGAGGTCCCTGTCCCCTGAGGCCGAAAAGTGGTATGTGGCGGGGCCACTGACCAGACCCGTCACAGGGGGATCAAGGGTGCCATACACGAGGTCGTCTGGCAACCATGTGCTGGTTTGGCCCCTGGGCGGTCACGGCGTACAATGTGTTCTGGTGCGCCGGTACTTCCCAATGGAGGGCCCGATGACGGGCAGCCGCGGCGGGTTCGCGGTGAATGCTAACGCGTGCCCGTGTTCCCGCCATAAGCGGCACAGGAGGACAACGTGGAGTTTTAGTGGGTTGGAGTCCCACATAACTGCGCTATCTCCACGTGGTAGCGCAGTATGCATGAGCATTTCTCAATGATAAAAAAAAGATTGGTAAATCTCATACAATAAAAAAAGTTAAATAAAAATATAAAAAAAACCCGACTGCTTAGAAAGCGAACTTAAAAGACGTAAACAAGAAGAAAATCATGCTGTGCAGTCGGAGGATACATATTCGCGAGCTGGCTGACCAAACCCAGATGTTTCGAATTAGGTACGTTTAAACATATAAGTGTTCCTCTTTATATCCTTTTTTGTCTATTTTCCAATTTTAATGTAGCCAGTGACACTCGCAAGGTTAAGACGAATCGGTTGATGTAAGAATCATCAAAATCGGTCAATGCGTTTGCTCTCTGGAACGCCACATAGGAACAAACATACATACATACATACATAGACTGATAAACACATTACCCTCCTTCGGGAGTCGGGTGAAAACAGCACCGCGTCGTGCCTTGCACATCGGCAAACCAACTTCAGGGCGGCCAATAAGTTTGGATAGTACTATACTATACATGATCTTATCATGTTTCAACGCTTGAGTTGAGATTTTGTAACAGAAGTTGGGGGTGATTAATATCAAATGGCACGTACATTGTAAAGCATTGCTATAAAAACCGGCCAAGTGCGAATGGAACTCGCGCACGTAGGGTTCTGTACTATTATCGCAAAAACGGCAAAAAAACATGTTTGTTGTATGGGAGCCCACTTAAATATTAATTTTATTCTGTTTTTAGTATTTGTTGTTATAGCGGCAACAGAAATACATCATCTGTGAAAATTTCAACTGTCTAGCTATCACGGTTCCTGAGACACAGCCTGGTGACAGACAGACAGTGCATTTGGCGCTTGTCGCGTACAGACGTGCCCACAAGCAATATTTAGTTGCTATAAATAAATTATTAATAATAGTGACCTACTTTAGTGTATTAGTAACTTTGCACTTATAATTTAGCTTAGTATGTGTGTATTTACAAACTATAATGAACTAGTAAAAGTGATTTAGTGTACGCATACAATGGAAAACAGACCCTCGAATTCAAGGGGACCAGAGCTCTCATCTGCCTCACCTGTGGCGGCGCCACCTGAGATCATCACCACGCCCGAAATTCAAAAATGGATGACTTCTATTGAGTTGCATCTGAATGAAGTCTGCTCTATTGCCGCGGATGGAAAACTCAATTCGGAGCAGAAAATGAAAATTTCAAACCTTTGCCGTAAAATAGGATCCGGTACCTCACAAATGGCAGTACTATACCAGTCGCTAAAGACTAGATCTCTTCTAACGCACAGTATGGTTGAATCCCTTACTGAAAAGCGAGGCCTGTCAGACCACATCATGGACCTCAAGAAGACGATACAGGACTCAGGTACTGCGGGAAATGTTTCTTTTTCCGAAATGGTAAAAAAGGGAGGAAATAACTTTGTGCGCCCCAATAATTTAAGCTCGGTTGCAATTTATCCTCAAGATAAATTGAAATCGAGTGACGAAACCAAAGACCTCGTGAAAAGGATCATACGCCCGGAGCAAATGAAACTGCATGTTCGAGGTGTCCGGAAAACAAAAAATGGAGGCGTAATTATCAGCACTGAGACCAAACATGACGCTGATAAAGTAAAGCAAGCAGTCCAGCTCTCTACTTCAGGACTTACCGCCGACGAACCCAGCAAGCGCAAACCCCGGATCGTGGTCTTAGGAGTGCCGACTTCCATGGCTGAAAAAGAGGTCTTCAGGTGCATTTTTGAACAAAATGTAGCCGACAAGTTTGAAGACATATCTTTAGAATCCTTCCTGGCTTTGGTCAAATTAAGTCACAAATCTGGGAAGAGAGATTTGTCGACCTGCAACTACGTCATTGAAGTACCAGCTGATATACGTAAGGCCCTAATCGCTCAATCGAGACTTTTTATTAATTGGACGTCCTGTCCTGTCAGGGATTTTACACTGGTAACTCGGTGCTACAAGTGCCAACAGTATGGTCATGCAGCAAAAACGTGCAGAGAGGTCAACTCGACGTGTGGGCATTGTGGTGAAACAGGGCACTCGATGACAGAGTGCGCGAAGAAAGCTGATGTACCAAAATGTGCAACTTGCTCACGCTTTAAGAAGCCCAGCAATCATAAAACAGGAGATGCTGAGTGCCCTGCAAGGAAGATAGCGGAATTCATATACATCAATTCTGTCGATTACGAGGGCGCCTAGAGCGTCACCCTCAAGGTCAGATTGCCGTGTTTTACACGTGATGCCGACTCAACAAGAACAGGCCACTGCACTGGCCTACTTTGCCAGGATTTGTTGCTGTCTCAGGAAATTTGCCGCCATGCGTACTGTGGCAAAATGGTTTGGAAACATTTTGCAATAGTGGTTAACCCAGCTCAAATATCTGCTGACGCTCAAAGTTCATTGTCCGTGTGTGTAAATAATTAAGTGCAAACAATTTTACGTAAACTAAGCTAAGTTAGGAATCATCTGTTTATGATTATTGCTAACATAACATAACATGCTAACATATAGTACCCACCAGTTTAGTGTTATCTCCATTATCTATTAATCCTAAAAAAAAAAAACACACTCAGAAGCACATCATGGAAGCACTGAAAGTCTCATTGTCCAATATGATGACATTGTTCCAAAACAGGATGTCCAATTTTGAGGCAGAGCTAAAGGGAAACCCTGCAAGCACAACATCTGGCAACACGGACGGGCTGGTTGCAGACTACACTTTGTTCAAGAATTTCATCCTGGATGCGTTGAGCTGTCTTCAGCGTCAGTTGGAGGCACTGGAGCAAGGGCTGGACAACCTTGAGATGCGGAGTCGGCGGAAGATGGTTCTACTGCATGGTGTAACAGAACTGGCTAAAGAGGATACTGCTCAGGTAGTTGCCGAAGTTGTGCGTTGCCACCTCAAGCTGCCAGATTTTACAGTTGCTGACATCAGACGCTGCCATCGGATGGGTAGAGCGACAGGTACCAGCAAGCCCAGGCCTATTCTTTGCAAGCTGCAGGACATCAACAACCGGGATAGTATCTGGTTTGCAAAGACAAAATTGAAAGGCACTGGTATTACACTATCAGAGTTCCTGACAAGATCCCGGCATCAGCTCTTCATGTCGGCGAGGGAAAAGCTCGGTGAGACAAATTGCTGGACCAAGCACGGCCTCATCTATGTTCTTGGTTCAGACGGCAACCGGCATAGGATAAATTCCATTGTTGACCTAACTGGAATCGAGCCAGCCAGGAAGAAGCCCGAATCCTCCGTCGCATCGCCGAATCCGTTGTCGTCACTATCACCAACTCCGGCACCGAAGAAGGCCCGGCGTGCTGCGAAGAAGTAATTCGTGGTTTTGCTCCAATTTTTTTGCTTTTCAATAATTGTATCGGTATACCGGGTGGCAGTCATTTCTCTTGTTGTGAGTACCGCTCTCCAATATTATTTCATCTTGATTTCTTCTACCCTTCACCTTTTCTAATTCTTTAACTAAATGTAGCTAACCCGCAATCTAATTCTCTTTTTTTTTTCCTTAAATTTCTCAATGTTTACTTAATGCACTGGCAGCTGTCAACTTGACATTTCTTAGTTTCTTGTCACTGTCATTAGAATGATTTACGTTTAGAAACAGGTTGACAGTGCGCCCAGTATATTAGTTTTGTATAGTAGTTTTGGCTATTTATTATTTTCCTTTATTGTTCGCGTTATTTCTTTTATATTTTTATAGTATGTTGCTGCTTACCCGGGCGATGAGATTATTGTGCTTGTTGCTTGTTTGTGTTGTAAAGCTTTTTTTTTTTTTTATATGTTTTAACACACGACTGGCGGGTGGATTTAAATTACCTTACTTTTTAATATTTTTTTTTTTTTTGTATTTCTAGTTTTCATATTTTTGCTATTCTATCATATTATATATTATATTTTATTTATTTATACGTTTTCGATGTCAAGCAATAATGACAGCAGCGACGTCGAAAGCTTTGTTACTGCAAGTAGTGATGACAGTTTTGTTAGCATTCCGACCCTTGCTGACACACTTGAAGCCCAATTTTCCGATGTTCCGAAGAATTTTAATGTAGTCCATATAAATGCCCAAAGTATTCCGGCACACCACTCTGACATGCTAGCCTCCCTTGACTGTAAGAACATCCACGCCATCCTTATCTCCGAGTCTTGGCTAAAACCATGTCTCCCATCCACATCCTATTCCTTGCCGGGGTTTCAACTGATAAGAAATGATCGTGCGCGTGGCGGTGGAGGTGGTGTTGCTATTTACCTTCGCCCACACATTCCTTTTTCAATTATTGATATGTCAGCACAGCCTCCCCCGTCAAACGCGGGCGAGCATCTCTTTGTAGAAGTCACTCTGAACCTTACAAAAATCCTTCTAGGTGTTTATTACAGCCCTTCATCTCGAATAAATTTCTTCTCTTCTTTTGAAACCATCCTAGAAAACCTGTTGCCTTCTTACAGTCATACAATCATTATGGGGGACTTCAACACTTGCTTATTGAAGAATGATTCCCGCTCCTCTTCTCTTCAATCAGTCCTTCAATCTTTGAACCTATCCTTGCTTCCTTTAAGTGCCACACACCATTTTCCGAATTGTAACCCGTCACTCTTAGACCTTGTTATTGTTTCCTCTTTACAACATGTCGGCAAGCACGGCCAGTTCCCTGCTGACATGTTTTCCTATCATGACCTCATTTTCCTCTCATACAAAGTTCGACCTCCTAAGCCAAAACCTAAGATTCTCCCGCAGCGCAATTTTAGTGGAATGAATACAGATGATCTCCGAAGGGATGCCAGTAAAATTGACTGGGAACCCCTGGTCAGCCTTGAGTCAATTGATGACAAAGTGAACGTGTTGACGGACAACCTTTTGCAGCTGTATGATGTTCACGCTCCCATACGTGCAATAAAAATTAAACATCTTCCGGCGCCATGGCTAACAGCCGACATTAAAGAATTAATCCACAGAAAAGCTGTTACCAAAACTAAATTTAAATGTCGTCCCTCGTCACCGAACCGGGAGAAACTTTTGGACTCACGAAATCGCTGCAATAAGGCGTGTAGAGACGCCCAACGACGCCATATCCACACCTCAGTTGAAAATGGAGACCCAGCTAAAGTCTGGAAATTTCTTAAATCCATAGGAGTTGGAAAATCTCGCCAAGAATCGATTCCTAAAGACCTTGATCTTGATCAACTGAATCAGCACTTCTCGTCTTCGTCCTCATGTAATAGGACCTTGAAAGCAACTACTTTGAACTATCTTTCAAACCTTCCAACTCCGGATCATTCCCCATTTATTTTTAGTCAATTCTCTGATTGTGATGTTAAGAAGAGCATAGTGTCAATTACCTCTAACGCAGTTGGCAGTGATTGTGTCAGTCGAAAAATGATACTCCCTGTCCTCGACGAAATCCTTCCTGTCCTATGCTATATCCTGAACTACTCAATATCACATGGGGTCTTTCCATCAGCTTGGAAAGAGGCCAAAATCACTCCTTTACCCAAAAAAGCTAATCCTACTTCCTTTTGCGAATACCGTCCTATCTCCATCTTGCCTTTCCTCTCAAAAGTCCTTGAACGCCTTGTCCACAATCAGCTTAGTGCTTTTCTTTGTAAGAATAGTCTGCTGAATCCCTTTCAATCCGGATTTCGTCCTGGTCACAGCACAGCTACTGCCTTAGTGAACGTTACGGACGACATACGGCTAGGCATGGAGCGAGGACAACTGACGGTTCTTTGCTTGCTAGATTTTAGTAATGCATTTAATACTGTCGATTTCGATATCCTGCTTGGCATACTTCGCTCGCTTAACATATCTCCAACGGCGATTGACTGGTTTTGTAGTTACCTGTATGGCCGCCGGCAACGTATATGCATAGAAGAATCTAACTCTTCTTGGTGTTATACAACTGCCGGTGTACCTCAGGGTGGCGTTTTATCTCCTTTACTCTTCGCAATATTTATAAATGCTATCTCCAAAAAACTTCTCTCCTCTTACCACCTTTATGCAGACGATTTACAAATCTACAAACAAGCTGCCCTTGCAGAGTTAGCTGAAGCAATTAATGCAATAAATAAGGATTTGACTACAATATGTGAATGGAGTGAGGCAAATGGGCTTCAGGTAAATCCGTCGAAGACCCAGGTCATAGTTGTTGGCAGCTCTAGGATGATTCCAAAAGTAAATTGGACACAACTTCCTCTGGTACAATTTAACGGAACTACAATTCCAATATGTGAGAAGGTTAAGAACCTTGGGGTTTGGATCGACAGATATCTGTCTTGGGGTCCGCAGCTTCAGGACGTAAGCCGCAAAATTTTTGCATCTGCCAGGTCCCTTAGACGATTGCGAAACTTTCTTCCCACTGCCACTAAAATTGCGCTTTCACAGTCCCTTCTGCTTCCTATCCTTGACTATGCTGATGTCAGTTATCTCGATCTCACCCAGGCACAACTTGATAAACTTGAGCGTCTTCAAAACCTTTGCATAAGATTTATATTTGGCCTGCGCAAATATGATCACATTTCTGAATTTCGGACAAAGCTCAAGTGGCTTCCCATACGTCTTCGCCGGGATTCTCATATTTTATTTCTGCTTTACAGTATTCTATACAATCCTACAACCCCCTCTTATCTCAAAGAACGTTTCAAGTTCCTTCATGACACACATAATAGATATCTTAGGTCATCGGAAAACTTGGGACTAGAGATGCCGATGCATTCCACCAGCTTTTACGACAAATCTTTTACGGTTCAAGCGGTGCGGTTGTGGAATGCTTTGCCCGTGTCAATAAGGCGTGCTCAATCTCTGCCCATTTTTAAAACTATGGTGAAGAATCACTACCTCTCTCTTTAATAGTTGTTTTTCTTGATTTCTTAGTTTTGTTCCATACTTGTTACTGTTTATATTTGTCTATATAGTATGTATATATATATGTATTTATTTTCTATATAAATAGTACACCAAACTTACCTACAGTACTGTCTTTCCTTTCATTTTTAAAATCCATCCAAAGGTTGTCTTGAAAAGATCGCTTTTAGCGATAAGGCCGCCCATTGTGTCACCCAGTGTAATGTTTTTTTTTCGTCTATATTTTCTGTAACTTATATGGTGTACATAATAAAGAGTATTCTATTCTATTCTATTCTATTATTTTTAGATTTTAATTTTTCATCTGTTTTAGTAATTAAGATTAAATATAAATCAATATATCTGTCACTATTCTAATGTTAAGAAAATATTGTAAAAAAATCCTTGTCCTTAAAATTACATTGTTTGAGCCCCTGCCGCCTGTGATACAGGATTACCTAGTACAGGCACCTAACATTGTTATACCTACTTTATATTTAAGACCTATTAGTATAGTTTACCAATTTGAAGTTTGAATAAAGATTTATTATTATTATTATAGACAGACGGACCGCGGAGTCTTAGTAATAGGGTCCCGTTTTTACCCTTTGGTTACGGAACCCTAAAAACCAGCCTAACTTTATTAACCTTAGTTTGACAATCTCAATGTAGTACATATTCGTAACTTTGTTCAGAACAAATAGAAAGTACAGCCTTCATAAGTAAGAAGGTGATTCTCTGTAACCTTTTTTTTTCTTAGATTGAGATTTATTACGAAACCATGTTGCCATTGTTACAATCAATCTGCCTAGCCTTTTCCCAACTATATTGGTATCGGCTTCCAGTCTTACCGGATTCAGCTGAGGACCAGTGTTTTACATGGAGCGACTGCCTGTCTGACCTCCACAACCCAGTAACTGGGTAACACGGTACCCCTTGGTAAGACTGGTGTCAGATCTCAAGCTTCTGACTACCCGTAACGACTTTCAAAGATCTTCAAATGACAGCCGGGACCAACGGCTTAACGTGCTTTCCGATGCACGGAGGAAACTCGGTTTGTTGAAATGGTCACCCATCCACGTACCGACTTCGTCAAGCGTTGCTTAACCTTGAAGATCGACCCGTGCGGCTGTTATTATTTAGCCACGAGCTCCTCATGTTGCCATTGTTACACCATGTATAATTATTGAAACAATACAATAATCTAAAAAGAATAACGAATTTACTAATTTATTGTTTTTGTTTTGTTTCAGGTATAGACTACAGACACTTTGCGAAGAGGTTGAACGTCAATGTCACACGTCAACATTGACGTTAGCTTACGCTCGGCTGCTCGAGTCAACATAAACATTGAATTCAAATATTTTAAAGTTTTGGAGTCAATGCAGTTTACCATTCTTACTTTAGCTATTAATGTAAAGATTTCTGCTAATTTTGGCAGATTACTTGTTGGTTGACGACGACTATGCAGAAAAACTGCCCGTAATAAGACCATTGTCTATAGTATTTTTTAAAAGTATTTATGAGTTAGTTCGTTCGGCTTTATTATTGTATTTGAAATTATTTGTTTACAATATATTTAGATTTTATATTCTTGCAAGGTTCTTTCAAAACTTAAAAGGTAATAGTAGTTTATGGAATGGTCATATAATAGGGGTTATTAAAACACGATCGTGGATTATTATGAATAATATTAACACGCGAGTGTTTTAATATCTAATTATATGCCGTTGCATACACTATTTTATCTTCACTCATACATTTGAAATAAAATAAAAGTGAAAACGGCAAAAATATGCAGTATGGCGGGCAATTTAGGTTCTCATCTCATTGCACCATGACTAGCGCGCCCATCCATAGACAGTGAGTGACACTACTTTTCAACATTAAGTCAATGAGCCCTAAACCGCCAATAAATTAAAAAGTAAAAGTGTGCTATAAAAATTAATAAGTTATTTTATGATGCAGTTGTTTGAAAATCGAAGGAAAATGTTAACCTGTAATGGTTTTTTTAAATTTTACCTATCCACGAATATAAAGTACGTGTTTATAGAATATTTTTTGAATTCATAATTGGAACATTACGCTGTGAGTGTAGATAAAAGTATTTATGAGTTACTGGACATACCAAGTTACTAAGGTAAATTTTAAGGAGGTTGCTCTTTACCTCCAATAAAGCCGGTTAGGCCCCTAACCGCTAAAAGCAAAAGCTAAGCTATCTTAGCTGAGCATAGCTGAAGTAATTTTGAAGTCCTGTTTGCAGACTGAAAACTATGCTTCCCATAGGGTACTGGCGATACGATTCGAATTGTTATACAGAGTGGACAATCATTCTTCAATAGGTTATTCTACATTTTGTATGGATATGTGACCGGGTTATATATAGTGAGCGAACTCCGCATAGTACTCGTAAATCGAGTGAGATTATATATTTTTCGTTCATTAAAAAAGCTCGAATATAATATAACTATCGAATTTTGATGGGATTTATTGTATTTGAAATAATTTGTTTACAATATATTTTGATTTTATATTCTTGCAATGTTCTTTCAAAACTTAAGAGGTAAACGCACTTACGTGTCGTGGCGTGACGTGGCACCTTCTGACGCAGTTGATTTACAACAAAACTCGACGTTGTTATGACGTACGCTGGAACAGAGTCGTTTGATTGGTAAATCCCGCGCCGCGCCACGCCACGACACGTAAGTGTGTTTTCGTCTTAACGGTCTAGTCAATCTCATCGCAAGAAAATATTAATTTCCTTGTAAAGTTATACCTAACCTAGTCTAGTTTGTTCATTCAGAATTTGCCTCTGTGCCAACGATTGATTGAATTCGTCGAACCGATTCATTTATAAAATGTCATTTTGGACTTTTGTCAATCGTTTCCCCCGATATAATTTTACTTGGTTGGGCCCTAAACAAGTGACAATCTGACATCGAAAACGTGGTAATAGCGATTGCCAAAAAGGCCAAATTGTATGAAATTTACAAGCGATATCGAAAACCACGTGATCAATTCCTTACATAATGACTTTTCGATTATCGCCTTCGCTGACATCGAATGCCACTTGTCTATCTATACTCCTTATTTACTTAAAACCAATGATGTTCTAGTAAACATTTAAGTTATGAGCGCGCGCATTGTGAAGACTCGAATATGTCACAATTGTGACGTATAGTCTTTAGTTTATGTCACGCATGGCGAAGAGCAATACGCTTCGTAGAAACAAAAACAAAATTAAAAAATGCCATCGTGAGTATTTAGAAAGTGTACCAATTATGATACCAAAGTACATAAAACAGAAGGGATCTCATACCATAATGTAAGTAAGCAATACACCTGAATTTACTAATTTATTGCAATTTGTTTTCCTAATATTCTGTTATTTGGAGGTTAGGAAAAGAACAAAGACATTGGTGGTCAGAATAATGTTTGTTTTCATTCACACGCAAGTGACAAACACTAGCTGTCTCTTTTTTTCTTGTTGGTTTTATCAAGCCATCCCTTTCGATTTTTTTTTTTTTTTGTTATGGCTTCGCATGGTTTGTGCATTTAGCCAGTGTCACGTTTAGAAGTTCTAGTTTCTTTAGTTTTTAGACCAATGTCCTAGTTAGGCCCCAGTAAAATGGTGTTAACTTTACTGGAAGCCTCCACGGAGGTTTGTCGACAACATAAACAAACTCATGTTCTACCGCTGTGTTCTATTTGCCCACACTCGTGCACGTTCACTAATATTATTAGAACAAAACACCACCATTTTTACACTATTAATATTCAATATAACACAATTTAAGGAAAATAAAACAGAAAAGCAACATAGACGCCATCACGTTCCCGCCAAAACTCCCCCTTTCGACTTGTAGTGAAATGTCAGATGAATGAAAAGTGTATGTGTGCTGCCGCTGCTGTGCGGAACACTTTTTTCGATTGTTTTGTAAGTGTATAACGTATCTGTTTATTAGAATATCTTTACTTAAAACATAATCAAACTCAATATTCCTTATAATAATACATCATCAAGATAAGAATCTATTCCTTTTGTACTTAGTTTTTTTGCTTAGTCTGTGATTTTTTAGTATCGTTAAAGCTAGTTTTGGTTTATGGATGAGGTATAATTAATGCAATTACTCGTGTATAAACAATTGTCGGATGGACTGGTTCCGTAACATTGTAATTAAGTATTTACAAGGCAGACGTGAATGGAAACGCCGGGAGGGGACGCCCTAGAAAGACATACATAGACCTTATGGGTGATGTTATTCAGGAAGGCCAAGTGCGCAGTACTCATAACCGGCGTGTGTGTATGACTAGATGTATGAATGTGAGTGAAGCAAAAGAAGTATGTAAGGATCGTAGCAGGTGGCGTTCTGTAGTTTCTGCCTACCCCCATGGGAAAAAGGCGTGAGTTTATGTATGTATGTATGTTCTATATTACTGTAGTTATTACGCGGTTATATTTACAACATTATCCTCTGTTTCAGCCATTATCTCAATTCATTTGGGATAGATACACCGATTTTAGTTGTAATCTCAGAGTTCATGTCTTTATCATTTTTCACATATTTCACCCATCTTTCCTTTGGTCCACTTTTCTTATAGCTCCGTTGATACAATTTTCTTGTCATCCATTATTATGCTTCTTATTCATTTTCGTCACACGTCAACTTCAAGACTGTAAAAATATTTTATATTGTATACTAAACCACAGATAAAGAGATAGGACGACGATTTACCAAAGGAGTGGCGAAAAACAGCAAAGGACCGAAACAAGTGGAGGGAATTATAGAAAGAAAGAAAGAAAGAAAAATATTGATTTGTGACCCGCTCAGAAGACACGAGAAAATAAGCATACACTTTAACAATAATAAAATAAAAAACCCTGTGCGAGACCAAAAAGGCTCCTATCTCAGCATGTGCAGCGATATCCAAAAAAGGTAATAACGCTGCAGAGGAGACCTATGTCAAAAGACAACCTGACCTGGTAGCTGATAGTTAGTTAAGATCGGATTTAATATAGATAAGTTAGTAATGCATAGTTATCATCTAGCTAGATGTAAGATTTAATTTATAAAAAAGTATTGTAAGCAGGTTACAGGGAATAAAGGCTATTTTTATTTATTTTAAACCACAGCTAAATGTAATACTAGCATACAGATGCCTCATCCCATACAAAGAAACCGTGCCGACGTAACTAGCGTTTTTCGTCTGATTAAACCAAATATTTTTTGTATAGAATAGAATAGAAAGAATAGAAAAACATTTATTCGACATAGAAACAACACAACAACAACAATCACAAAGTAACAGAAAAATAGTAAAAAATAAAAGTACAAACAAGGTTTAACAGTGATTGCGCCGAGCGTGCCCATACCGAAAGGGTTACCAACTCAGCATTTGCTGGGCGTCAGACACCCAGCGCTGATTTTCAGTTGGCACCCCGCTAGTGATACACGGACGTAGGTAAATAAATAGATACTTAAAATAATGTCATACAGTGGATACGTGTGCTTAACTTATAAACTGAAAGAATATGTAATAGATAGTATGAAGTAATGTAAAAAATATATAATGCTATTGTTTAAAATTGACTCAAAAACCCCAAAAGACAGTGTGGTAAGACGCAACCGGCCTATCACATTTATCCAATCTCTGCCCGACTCATAACATAGAAATAGGCACACTACTTGATGGATTAAACTTAATTCTATATTAATTCTATATTAACGCAGAAATTATTCATATTAAATAATAATAATATATTTGTCTTTCAATCGCGTTCGGTTCCGTTCCACGGCGATATATATGGTGCTAGCAGCAACTTGCAAGTAAAAGGGTTTACTCGGTTCGTGAATATTTTTTTCTTTAAATACAGTGAAGGTTTGTTTTATAGTATTTTTTTGCACGTTTTTATAGTTTCTTTGCACCAAAATGTGTTACAATGGAAATTTAAACAGTCGTGTGGCATGCCTCAGAAATTTATAACCGCGCCATCTATTGGCATCCATTTGAAATGATCCGTTCAAATAATCTTTGTAATGTGAATTAAGAGCCCAATATTCCATAATTTTGTGCTTCCTAAGCACAAAATTATGGAGTTGATTAAAAAAGAACATACTATTTCTTTGTACAATACCAGAAAATATTAATTTTACACACATTCAATAGACCTTCAACTGTCCATTTCCAGACACAATAGAAATTACCATTGTTCTAATCCGATTCGGTCTGATGGACAGATGACAGAATGGTGCATATCGCGCTATCTGGTGAGATTTATTTGAACCAAATTTTATTTGTTAGCGCTGAGACCCCGTGACTAAACATTGACTAATTTATTTGGTTTTATCATTGTTGAATACTAAAGTTCAAAGTAATTTTAATGCTCATATAGACTTGGCACCAAACAGGGTTAATGCTTATTCTAATGCACCTATAAATAAGTACACGAGGTTAGCTATGCGAGGGCGTATTCAAATAAGATGACTGAATGTAAACGAAGGGACATGTTTAGCCAGTAGGTAAATAAACCTAGAAATTAGTAGCTAAATTAGTATGAACTATGATTGGCACATTGTTTCTGATGTGATTTAAGAAGGAAATGAGCAAATAAATGACGTAATTATATTCAGAGAGCAGTGGTGCCCAGTGGTAACGGCCCTGACTTACGTGTCTTAGTTCGAACACAGACATGCTATTTACTTTGTGTAAATTATTTCATCACCACTGCTCTTAAACCGGCATGTCCTAGAACTAAAAATTCAAAGACATGTGACATTCACCAATCCGCACTGTGCCCGCGTGGTGGATTAAGGCCCATTACCTCTCACAGAGACCAAAAAAATATCAAAATATTTTTTTTTATTTCATATAGTCCTACATGGGCACTTATAAAACGTCGACAAAAGGTGCACGGTTCGGGTTGGTCGTTTCCTATGGAGAAGAACCGGCAAGAAACTCCATGGTTACTCTTTTAAAAAATTGTTTGGTTTTACAATATTTCCATGTTACAGCATTAGTACTTAGATATGGGGGGACAACGTAGGCCCGACAATAAGTCGTAAGAATAACAAAAAAAGATTATATGTTATATAAACAAAAGAAAATAAAACGAATTAAAATGTTAACAAGCATCTAGAAGGCCTACAATGTTCACACATTTACAAAACAATCGGTAAAAGAATCTATACAAAGTATATCAAGACTAAATTTAACATGTGGCACAAATGTTGTAATCAGTGCTGTAACTATTCTTAGCAAAGGGCTATGAAGATGATTGAAAACCATTGTAAAGACTAAAATAAAGAAGGGAAAAAAAGAATTAATGAGATTGAGAATAGTTAGAGACATCCACATATTTGTGCCGTTTATGAGTTACCAGGGAAGCCGCATGCGCAGAAGGAGCTAAAGCCAAAATTGTTATCTTCAACGTAGTCCTTAATTTTATACTATGCTTTTTTAATAAGGACACGTTTGATGTAGTTTTTGAACTTTCCATCTGTCAGTTCTATAACTGACTTGTTATAAAATCGTATACTGTTTATATGAAAAGACTTGCTAGTTTTAGTTCATCTGAATTTGGGTATTACAATTTCGTGCTTACTGCGTGTATTTAAATTATGTAAGTCGCTTCTAGTTTTGAAAACCCTCGATTTTTGCGGACATACAAAATACATTCCAAAATATAAAGTTAAGGTAGAGTCAGTATATCGATTCCTGTGTCCCAGCAGTGGGAACTTTATAAGGCTGATGGTGAATTATATTCAAATTTGATACTAAGAGACTAGCCCGTGTCTCATACTTCTTGGGGTTGAAGCAACACGTTTTCTTCTGCCGATCGCCCTCGTCAACCGTCACCCTTTTGTTCATAACCTTTTCATCCCTCCACATGACATCCCTATAGCAAGCCAAACTACATATTCCCTATAAACTTGGAGCCCCTTTCAAAAGTTTAATCACGAATACTGCCGTGGTATAACTAAAATGCCGTTAACCGACATCTGGTCGATTTTAACTTTTGATGCTATATCTTTTAATGAGAAAAAAAAAACTATCGATCTGTTTATGCGAATTTTCAATACCTTGAATAGTTGTGGCAGATTGAGACACTCAATGGATCATCTTAAATAGTTAAAATGATTATAGGTCTACCAGAATCTCATGGCATTTTTTATTTTTTGAAATTTTGATTTTCATATGGCAATGTCAATTGTCACCTGTCAAATCAAAGTACTTGATGTGTCAACCGCTGCTGAAATTTTTTGATATTATCTTGAAAATTTGTTATTTTTGTGAAAATGTCGAAAAACCCACTTCGATCTCAAGCGAGACATATTGTTTTCAACGTGTATCGTAAAATAAGGGACGAAGAAGGCGTAAATCAAACTCAATCTTTGATTTTAACGTGCGTCGTAGAGTGAACTGGTAAGTTGGACTGACTTGTTTTGATACTTTTAGTTTATTTTATATTTTTCTTACTTAATTTTTATTTCTTTCCATTACTATTATATGGTAAATCGTAGGTCAGGGCACATCGAATGATGGCCGGAAGGAAATGGCAACAGTTATGTAACTGTTACTAATTCTTCGACAAGATATTGATTTTAACGGGGATTGAGAATCTTTGACGTAAGAAAAATATGAAGTAATAATCTGCGCCCTGCAGTGGGACGTGTATATAGTTTACCGTTTTTGGCGGGCTTTTGTCGAGTGAAGTTCAGTGGCTGTTAATATTATTTGCAAATTGATTCCTAGTGGATATTGTGATATATTATTGGTGTAGTTTTGTGTCTCAACTGTCTACGCAACTGGAAAATTTGTAAAATTTTTGACAGAAGCGATCTCGGGATAATGGAGCGGAGTATTTTATTGTAGTATTGACTGCCTCTGCAAAGATTACTGGGAAGACTGACTCGATACAATTTGCTGCCAAATACCCCAAAAAACATTAGAATCTGTTACATCCGCATTCTAATGCATACTAAAGAATAAATATAAGATCCAAAACTCTTTCCAAAAACGTGGCTAAATGGTCCTAGCAACCAGGCCATAAAACTTACATAAAAAAAAGTATAAATAGACTGATGATGATGAATGACTATAAGTAACATGATCCATTTTATTATTTTTTACAGACTTTATACATAAAGATATTGGTTTTGAATATATTAAATGCCAATGAAAAAGAACCATTTTGATGGAGAGAGATGACATAAAAATACAAAGATAAAAGTTTTTGAAATGCCAGTGGAGTTCATGGAATCGTATTCTAGTTTTCTAGTTCTGAATGAGGTTTTAAGTTATTAGTATGATTTAAATGATGTATAATAAATTAGTACATATATTAATATTCAATTGATTTATTTTTCCTATGTTAAGAACCCGATGTATAACAACATTATTCATAATCATACCTATAATACTCACAGTGGATCTTTGTGTCTCTGAATTGGTTGCAAGACCCCACGCAGTAGCTATTTTTGTGTCAATGTTGAAGGTGAAGATAGCATTGTATAACTGTCTCTTTCACTCGCTTATGTATGTCACATCGTCCTATCTCGCTTACTCTATGCAGTATACTCGATGACAAACTGTTTCTTGCGCAATGGTTGGCAGGACCAAGTTCAAAGACCCAAAGATCCGCTGAGACTACTATAATATAGGTACCTCATGTTCATTAATACTAAAGACATAAATAATAATTAAACAGTATCAAGATCGTTTAATCCAATTTCCCCAGTATTGCACACACCAAATTTTTATTTCCACATTTGCCATGAGATTCGGTAGACCTATACTTTACCTCCTACAATCGAATGGTCCTGAGAGCATTAAAGCACGTTAAGCACTTGGTCCCGACTCCCGGCCGTTATTAGTGTATCTTAGAAATTCGGTACGAGTAGTCGGAAGTCTGACAACCACTCTTTATGGAGTATCTTGTTACCCAATAACAGGGTTGTGGAACTTGTGGAGGTCGGATAGGCAGTAGCTTCTTGTAAAATATTGGTACTCACCTTCATCCAGGTTGACTGGAAGTCGACCTCAACAACTATTCGGGGAAGAGCTAGGTAGATCTATTTGTAAATCTCTAAAACGTAATACGAGCTTTTGGTAGTTATTAAGAACCTAATATCAACTTGTAAGTCGCTGGCACACACCTATTGCTAAGGAAAATACTTCGCAGAATCTTGAAATTGACGTGTATTTGAGAATTTACAATAAAATAACTTGTTGATTATGAAGTTAGACTATTTCTGTTCCAATTATTTACTTGTTTTAACAAGTTAACAGTCAAATTCAAAGTCAAATCAATTATTTCAATTAAGTCATCAAGCGGACCATTTGAAAGTCAACATTCGCAGTTATTGATTGAGAAGAACGCAAAATAAACTCCTCAATTAAAAAGCCAGCTACCACATATGTTGGTATTCAATGTTTTGCTAAAGCAGAACGACTAGGCGACGAAACCGGCGCATGCGCAGGGAACTACTACTAAAAAGAGTTAATTTTCCAAAAGATATACGATATATCTATATATATATATATAAGATACACGTCGTAGTCTACCTGTGTGCCAAGTTTCTTCAAAATCCATTCTGCAGTTTAGACGTGATAAAGTAACAACCACAGACATAAATCTAAATAGACAACGCAAGTCCCTCCATCTGTATAAAAAACAAAGCGTGCCACTTTTTACAAACAATTTAAAAACATATTTACTTGCCAATGAAAGAAAATATTTCCAATGTTTCGGCCAACTTTTTCTATACATTCTTTATAGCTCAATATAGCATAAAACGACATTTTTCTATATTTCGGTGGATTTCCGTTGCCGATAATGCTAAGTGTTAAGCTCAGATAACGATAATTTGTCATAACTTTAGTCTGTTTTTTGGCACGCGAAGTACATACAATTGCGTCATCTAGTTGGATTTTTGTCAGTGGTATTAGTATGGATTCAGAAAAAACAACTGTGCAAGCCCGTACATCAGGCGTTTTCTAATAGCAAGGTACTGTTCGATATTTTGCTAGCACATAACGACTAGGCGTCGAAACTGGCGTGCGTATATACGCTTTATTTTAGTTCACATTTCAGAGAACATAACTAACTCTATTCAGTACAAAGAATACTGCAACCCCGTACTTAAGGTTGAACTAGTCGACGGCACGAACTATTTTGTGCGCGGGGTTAAAATGCATGCTAACTTATCCGACAACACGTGCGAAAGAAATACCAGGCCCCTCAGAAAGTATTGCGAAAAAAAGTTTTTATATATGGGAGACTGGCCAGTTATAATGTTTTTCGAAAATATGATTATTTATAAGTAAAAATAAGTAAGTTCCAATTTCAAAATTTCCCTCCACATTTTTTGCGAGTTAATTCAAAGTATTGTGTCTCACTGAAATATGGATCTGCGCCGGGAACATTTTAGAGCTATGATTTTATACGATTTCAAGTGTCGCCTGAAACCGGATGAATCGTACGATAGACTTCAAATGGCATTCATGGATGAAGGCCCTTCCAAGGCAACCGTGTATCGTTGGTATAACGAATTCAAGCGCGGTCGACCAACTTTGGGGGATGACGAAAGAAGCGGTTACCGAAGAAAACGTGCTAGCAGTGAAAAATTTAATCCAAGACAATAGGCGAATTACATATCAGGAGATTCAACACATATTGAAGATTGGATCGGGAAGCGTTCACGAGATTCTACACAGCCATCTTCGCGTGAGGAGGATAGTATCACGCTGGGTGCCGCACAACCTCACCGATGCTCAGAAGCAGGCCCGGGTGGAATGGTGCCGTGATATGCTTAACAAATTTGAAGCAGGCTCGTCTCGACGTGTTTACGACATCGTTACAGGTGATGAGTCCTGGATTTATCAATACGACCCAGAAACCAAGCGCCAGTCGACTGTTTGGGTGTTTCAAAATGAGCCAACGCCTACCAAAGTGAAGCGATCTAGAAGCGGGGGTAAGATTTTGATCGCTAGCTTTTTTAATTTGACTGGCCACTTGGTATCAATTCCCTTACGGGATCAAAGAAGCATTAATGCCGAATGGTATACTACCAAATGTTTGCCAGAAGTTTTCTCTGTTATAAGCAACAAGCGACCAAACACAGGGCTCCGCGGGCTACTGCTCCACCACGACAATGCACCTGCGCACACCGCACTCAAAACGAGGGACTTCCTGGACAGCACGCCAGTCAAACTCCTGGGTCACCCTCCTTACAGCCCTGATCTAGCACCGTGTGACTTCTTTTTATTCCCAAAAATAAAAAATCAGCTCAAAGGGATACAATTTTCGTCGCCGGAAGATGCGCTGGCTGCGTTCGAGCAGGCTGTAAACGAGGTGTCTGCGGCGGACTGGAAAAAGTGTTTTGAAAACTGGTTTAGGCGCATGAATCTTTGTATAGAGGCTGGTGGAAAGTACTTTGAAAAGATTTAATAAAAATATATGTACGTATAGAACAATTTTTTTTAGTTTCGCAAAACTTTCTGAGTGTCCCACGTAGATTCTGTGACGAGCAGTAAGAAGCTAGTTCGCGTACGAATTAGCACTTTTGAAAATTTGTATCGAAATTAATGATGATTTAGGACGAAAACGAGCGCCCGAAATTTTATAAATAGACCTTTGGGATTCTAGATATCATGAAAAAACAACTAAGTGTATATTTATAAAGTAACATTATTTGCATTGTTAAATTACTAATCTATCCCTGTATGGAGGTCGTTTTGAAATTTTCCTTCTTCTTATGGTATTTATTCCCGCCCAAAGATGCATAGTGTTGAATTAGGGAACTTTCGACGCTCATATCTTTCAAATATATTATTTTTTAACATTTTTGTTTCCATACAGGACTAGATAATGATGAGGCAAATTGATATAATTTTTTATTTCGAACGTACATCGTCAAACAGTGGAGTAATCTCTAGACTATGTTTGTATGGAAGAGTTTTCGACTAGTGTTACCTTAAGGGACTTACTCGAGAATCTTCTTCTTTCCTTCTTCTTAGTCGGGCACTCTAGTCCGAGTGGTCGTGGTCATGGGTGGGTCCTGACTCCTGATGCATGATGGCTCTTGCCATGCGCCTCCATTCGGTTCTATTGGACGCAATGTGGGTACAGTCGGTCATCGTAGCTTTGGTGATGTTTTTAATAAGATCTGCCCATCTGGTCGGAATGCGACCTCGGGTTCTCTTGCCCTCCATTCTGCCTACGATTACAAGACGCTCCATTGCGAGCTATATATGCCCGAAGAACTTAAGTATTGGTCTTCGAGAATGTAGCGGTTTATTATTTTACCAGCACATAACGTGTAGGCGTCGAAGCCGGTGTGTCTGTAGGTAGCTTAGTTCAAAGTTCAGATATCTCTATTCTTCTTCTTAGCATGTCGATGGCAAATAACATTTTTAACCGACTTACCAAAAAGGAGGAGGTTCTCTCTTCAATAAATGACGGCAGATCTCTCGGGATTGCTGCAATCGCATGTCCGTTTATTGTTTATACCATTTCATAACATAACATCACGCCAGTAGGCTCTTAAGGGGTACGCAGTTCTTTCATGTTCAAGTTTCATGATATTCGGGTAATCTATGGTAACTCACTAAACAACTTGCCTATTAGGTAGGTATAACTATCAAAGTAAAAAATAACGTAATTTTTGGAAATCGGTGTCCATAACGGAAAAAAATGGTACCTACGAAAGACACCGACATCCAAAAATAAAGTTATTTTTCACTTTGTAGTTTTCTTATTTGGAAGTCGGTAGTATTTTTTTGTAAAAAGATTTTTTCAAATGATATGTCCAATATTTAGTCACGGCAATAATTATGCTTTGCCGACGCAGTCATTCAGAACATAAAAGTATGTAACCTCATACGTTAGCCATTTACTGTAACTTGTAACTGTTCGTTATGTTGCTAGAATGGAATGACTAGGCGTCGAAACTGAAGTATGCTTAGGTCAAAGTTCCTATAATATAACTATTCAGATTCTTATATTTTTGTCACTTATGATGGTTTTACAAACAGCAGGCACATAAGGAAAAAAAAATAGGTATCTGTAATGTCTGTCTAGATGCTCGTTGTGTAGGAATTTGCATCAAATGTGCTAAAAGCAAAAACGCCGCGGCGACCCGTGACCCTGTCTTGCTTTTAAATTCAGTAAGGCGTTTAAGTCATTGTTCTTAATGTTATCTAATACCTTTAACCGAGTCATTCTTGTAAAGAATCTCGGAAACGGCTCCAACGATTTTCATGAAATTTAGTATGCAGGTTTCGGGAGTGATAAATCGATCTAGCTGGCATCGTTTTCTCTATTTTCACCCGAGCAGAGCTCGGTCGCCAAGGTACTTAATTTTTAACCGACATACCAAAAAGTAGGAGGTTCTATGTTCGACTTCTTGTATGTTTTTTTTTTTATGTATTTTCACCGATATCTCCGTCAATTGTGGACCGATTTTGAAAATTATTTTTTTGTTTGAAAGAGTATGTTTCGAAATTGGTCCCATTTTTATTTGGTGAAGATCTGATGAAGAACATCGGAGATATACAACAGAACTCTTCAATAAATAACGGCAAATCATTCGGAATTGCTGCAATCGCATGTCTGTTTATTGTATATACCATTTCATAACATAACATCACGCCAGTACGCACTAAAGGGGTACGCAGATCTCTCATTTCACTGGTTATGTTCAAGTTGCATGTTATTCGGGTGATGTATTCTGGCGTTATAGGTACATCATGTAAAAGAGGGCTACTTTATCAAAACTTAAGAAATTTGAATAAACACTAGTTGTCTGGCAATTGCTGAAAAAATAAAACAATGATATTTAAAATAAAAATTTATGTCATTACTAATCATACATTGATGTTATTATAATGATATGGAAAACTATATAAAAAAGACTTAGTTTCTAAAATATCACAGGTGAACCTTTTTTAAATAAATACATTGATAGTTCTATACTTATACAGAACACTATACTACTCTTTGCGCACATAAAAATGAAGATGGCGTTGTATGCTGGTTCTGGTATTGCCAGTAGATGGCGTTGTCGATTTTGCTGTACATCCTGTAATTCTAATATATAACACAAAAAATGTTTCTACCTATGTCCGTTAATATTGGTAATTTGGTAGGTAGGGTACTCTATTCTACCCTACCCTACCCTACATACCTACCTAGGTATGTAGAGTAGGGTAGGGTAGAGTAGAGTAGGGCAGGTAGGTTGTTAGGTGGGGTAGGTGGGTAGGTATGTACGGTAGGGTAGGTAGGTATGTAGGGTAGGTAGGTATGTAGGGTATGGTAGGGTAGGGTAGGTTGGTGCCATTTTGCGCAAGATAGTTCTCACGTACAGTTAATAAAGTCATCTCTTAAAAATCAATAGTATTCAACACGTCTCACGAGCTCCCGCCAACAACAACCATTGAGTTACCTGTATAAACCATTCCATTATTAAACAACAATTAAAAATACTATAATACTCAGTGCGTGCAAACTTTTTGGGAATCTTTGAAATAATTTATAGGGCAAAACAATGTTTGTCGGGTCAGCTAGTATCTAATATATCGTCATTAAAATGACCCCAATCACTTTTGATCATGTCTGCTCCTTTTTCAGCTATCATATATACTGGAGCGTTTGTATGACCTGACACTATATCGGGCATTATACTAGCGTCGATTACTCTCACTCCTTCAATGCCGTGGACTTTTAATCTAGGACTGACCACAGCCGTCACGTCACTTTCAACTCCCATCTTGCAGGTCCCGCTTAGATGGTATATCGTAAATGTAAACATCTTTGCTTGACAAGCGAAGTATTCATCGCTACCAAACGGTCCATATTTCAAGCAGGCTTTGATCGGTACATCGTATATCTTGGCACCTATTTTTTTCATTGCCGGTTGCTTTGAGATTTCCACGGCTACTTTTATCCCTTCTACAATTTTCTGCAAGTCTTCGGGATATTCGAAATAATTGGGATGTAATGCCGGATATTCGTTCGGATTTCTATTTCGTAGCATGATTCGTCCCTTTGATTTAGGGCGTAATAACATTGGAAAGATCATGAATGTGTCAGATCTCCCTAAAGGTCCGTATGTATCTTGATATATTTGGTCTCCAAAACCGAAATTACGGCGTAATAGTGGATCTGAATTCAAGCCACCAGCAATGAAGAGCAATTCCATGTCGGGCCAGCCTGTAGAATTGAACTTATCATTTAAATTCATAAACACTAGACTCTCACATCCTCCTGGAACGGAGAGAGGACCTTTGTGCGACTTCATCCATTTGAATACTAAACTTATATTGTTTAATATGGATTCCAAAGAAAAACTTGATCTTTGTCGTTGCACTACAAATTGTACACCACCCGCAGCAACATGATCCATTAAATTATAACCGACTGGTAAATCTTTAACAACGTTGATTCTTATTGATTCCAAATGATCTTTTGGTCCTATACCTGACAACATTAACAACTGCGGAGAGTTAATAGCACCAGCAGATAGAATCACTTCTTTATCTGCTAATATTTTATATTTCCTGTTTTGCTTTTCAAATTCCACGCCAATCACTTTAGTATTGGTATCATCAAAAAGAAGCTTAGTGACCATGCTGCCTTTGGATACATGAAGATTTTTTCTTCCATTTATTGGGTGCAAATAAGCTCTACTAGAACTATGACGAGTTCCATTTAACATTGATAGCTGAAGAAACGACACACCCGATGTGTCGGCTCCATTATGATCTCCATATTTAAAACCCATTTCTCGTGCTGCTTTAACCCATGCTTTGCCTTTGCTTGTGCGAAATGGGGCGTATTCAATATTGACATAGCCATCATGTCCGTGAATCACCGGGTCATCGAAGGTTGGGATATTGTAATTTTCAACTTTCTTGAAGTATGGAAGTACATCATCCCAGCCCCATCCATCGTTGCCCATTGCTTTCCAATTGTCGTAGTCTGGTCTTGCTCCTCTGGTATATATCATATAATTTAATACGCTGGAACCTCCGACTACTTTTCCACGTGGCCAGTTGCACTGCTTATTCTCAAATCCTGCGCAATACTTTTTAGATGGCATCGTTTTATAAGCCCAGTTAGCATATGTCATTTGGAGATATCCCGCTAAGATAGGAATGTCCATAATGTAGTTTTCGTTACTTCCAGCTTCGAGAAGTAAAACTTTCCAATTTGGGATTTCAGTTAGTCGATTTGCAAGTACGCATCCTGCTGTGCCGGCTCCGACTACAATGAAGTCATATACAGACAGTAAGTTCGTTTGGTCGGGTGGTTCGTTATCGAATTGATTGGTTTCGTCTCGCATGAAGTTCATAAAAGATGAAAAAGGGTTCGCAGTCTGTATTTCGATTGGTTGCGAGAGGATGAATAACATCCATGTTGCTACTGCGAAAATTGGCACGCGGTGATCGAGGCTCATCTGGAAAGATCAAACAAAAATAGTTCGTACAAATTGGTTCTGAGGGTCTTCAATGCAGCGTAACTTTTTAGGAATAGTTATTCTCCATGTATAGTTGAGTTATCTTTGTACTACCAACATTTAGCGCAATAGCCTTAACTACCAAATGATGACACACTTTAAATCCAGGAATGTTAAATAAAAGCTTGACAAAAAGATTATCTTCACTGAGATTGTCTACCCTGATCACGGTTTTTCTTTTTGATATCGGACTTGCTTTTATTTTTGTGCCTACTATGATGAAGTTGCTGGATATTAAACAGTAAACATTTTTGATTACGCTAATGATGATAGAGAAAAAGTACGTACCTTTTGGAATATGCGCGTAAATAAAAAAATATCCAGGGATTTTTATTAAGAAGCTTAATCGCCTGTACACGATATCTTCGTCCTCACAAGCACTTAGGTTTCAGTTAATAATCAATAAAAACACAACTTCCACTACAACCAAATGAATACTGAGCAGCATATCGATGAATTGACACCGTTAAGTTGTTTATAATATCTAATTAAAAAGTCATTGACGAAGGTAATTCGATGATAAAATCATTTAAAACTCATTTACTATAGAAGTGGACTATGTTACCGGAATTTTCTGATTGGGTAGTTCCACTTACGGAATCTCTCTTTTATCTGTCTTGTGGTTCACATTTCTTTAAAAATGTTCATGTTCTTTATTGTAATATTTCATAATGTTTTTTTTTATCGCTCTATGAAAGAGATCTATCATAATACCTTTTTATTTAGACAATAGTATAATGCCTTATTGTATAAATAGTTTTCTTCTCTTTTGCAACATCATACTGTGATCCCTGATCCTCGAGAGTGCTTGTGTCATCTTACAATTTTTCACTGCTTTGTTCGAATTTGAGATTCATCACTATGCAGCGATTGACTTTGGTTGGCTTTATTCTGTTATAAATTCTGTGGCCGATCTGCGAAAATTACGAGTCGGAAGTTTGGCAAGATTTTACCGGCGAAACTTTTAAAGTTTTACATCAGGGATATACTTAATTTGGGCGGGTTGTATTATGAATTCCAATGCATAATTTTGGCACAGTAATTATGGGAGTCAGGACAACGCTTAAGAAAACTACGGATTTGTATTTGGAATTTTGTTAAATCATTTTAATATATGTTTTGTCACTTTATTCAAGTTGACATAATTTGTCACGCTTAACACTATCTTTCTGGCGTTGTTCATTCACATTATTACATTAACAACCGCCATTATATATTGCCACATAGCTACATTGACATTACTATGAATCAATTTCTTACGTAATCCCCATTTTCATCCATTGCCCTGAACTGCTAATTTGTATAACTAAAAATACCCGCTTAGGAGGTGGTGTACTCACATAACTAATTGAACCTATTTAATAATATCTTAATTACTTATACGCACATAAATTACAATACACATAATATAAATAATGATAAAAATATTTAGAAAATATAAACGTACAATAATGTTCTTCATGTTTCACCCAAAACAAAGTTCAATACCAATTTTTGCCACCTATTAAAAATAAACAATTTTTTTTCACATTCTGCTTACTTATATATCTACTTAAATTCTAATTACATATTTCAATGTCTTGTTAACTGGGTGATACCGTTTACAAGAAACGAAATTGGTTTATTTTCATGAAATTGTTCTTCCCTCTTATTAACAGATAGGTAAGAAATTTAAAAGACTGATTCAAAATATCTCATTACAAAATATTGACTACTTTTTTCAAAATCTATATTTATTAAGGAATATCACAATCATGGGATTGTGCTCATCTTCTTCTATGTTTATTTTAATTAATTTGTCAAATGTGCACATCAATAGACAATACATAACTTACTTTTAAAAATATTATAGCTAAAATTTAATCACAGGTATGCTTTATTTAATAAATACTCTTTGCATCGGATGTGTTCTATCATAATATACCATAGTCCTGTTTTATCATGTCTGCTCCTTTTTCAGCTATCATGTAAACGGGAGCGTTTGTGTGACCTGACACTATTTCTGGCATCACACTGGCGTCGATCACTCTAATGCCTTCGATACCGTGAATTTTTAATCTCGGGCTGACCACGGCCGAGGGATCACTCTCTATTCCCATTTTACAAGTACCACTTTGATGATAAATTGTAAAGGTGAACATCTGTGCTTGACAAGCGAAGTAAGCATCGCTACCAAAAGGACCATCTTTCAAACAATCTTCGATCGGTACATCGTACAATTTTGCACCAATTTTTTTCATAGCCGGCTGTGTCGCTATTTGTACGGCTACTTTGATTCCTTCCACAATTTTTTGCAAGTCTTCGGGATATTCGAAATAATTCGGAATTAATGCCGGATGTGCCTTTGGGTTTCTACTCCGCAGCATGACCCTTCCCTTTGATTTAGGCCGCATTAACATTGGAAAGACCATGAAAGTATCAGATCTTCCTAAAGGTCCGTATGTATCAGTAAAGATTTGGTCATCAAAGCCGAAATTGCGACGTAGCAGTGGATCTGAATTCAATCCACCAGCGATAAAGAGCAGTTCCATGTCTGGCCAACCTGTAGAATTGAACTTATCCTTCAGATCCATAAATATTAGAGCTTCGCATCCACCAGGGATTGAGAGTGGGCCTTTATGTGACTTCATCCATTTAAATACTAAATCTAAGTGATTTAAAATGTATGCAGTCGATACAGATAGGTTTTGTTGTTGAACAAGAAATTGAAGTCCACCAGCGGCTATATGATCCATTAGATTATATCCGACTGGTAAATCTTTCACGACTTTGATTTTCATCGACTCCAAATGATTCCTTGGGCCGATTCCTGACAACATTAACAACTGCGGAGAATTGATAGCACCGGCGGATAGAATTACTTCTTTCTTTGCTAAAACTTTGTGTTTTTTGTTTTGTTTTTCAAATTCCACGCCGATAACTTTAGTATTGCTATCGTCAAATATAAGTTTAGTTACCATGCTGTTTTTAGTCACGTGAAGATTGTTTCTTCCATTTATTGGGTGCAAGTAAGCTCTACTAGAACTATGACGAGTACCATTTTTCATAGACAGCTGAAGAAACGACACTGCTGATGGTTCTGCTCCGTTGCAGTCTCCATATTTAAAGCCCATTTCTTGTGCTGCTTTTACCCAAGCTTTGCCCTTAGTTGTGCGGAACGGGGCGTATTCAATATTGAGGAGGCCTTTGTTTCCATGATGCTTTGAATCATTGAATGACGGTATGTTGTAGTTTTCAATTTTCTTGAAATATGGGAGAACATCGTCCCACCCCCAACCATCATTGCCCATTTCTTTCCAGCTATCATAGTCAGGTTTCGATCCTCGGGTGTATATCATATAATTCAAAACACTAGAGCCTCCAATCACTTTTCCTCGTGGCCAGTTACACTGCTGGTTCTGAAATCCTGCACAATATTTATTGGACGGCATTGTTTTGTAACCCCAGTTGGCTGATGTGAATTGCAGATAATTGGCAACAATAGGAATGTCCATAACAAAATTTTCGTTGGATCCAGCTTCAATGAGTAAAACTTTCCAGTCTGCGATTTCGCTTAGTCGATTAGCAAGGACGCAACCCGCGGTGCCAGCTCCAACGATGATGAAGTCATATTCGGTCAGCATGTTATTTTGATCCGGTGGTTCGTTATCCAACTGATTGGAGCCCTCATTCAGGAAGTTCATGAATGACGAGACTGGGTTGAGGAACTGTGTTTCTGTTGGAAGCAGTACAGCGAAAAGGACCCATGTTGCCGTTGCCAGGTTGGGCATGCGATGATGATGCCTCATCTGGAACATTCAAACAAATTCATTAAACACTGTAAAAGGTTAGAATTTATATTTGGTAGATCAAAATTGGTTCGGAGTTATAACTATAAACGTTGAAGCGGAAGTCGACTCCTGAGCTAAGTCTCACGCGGTTACAATACTAAATATCAATGCTAAGGATAATGCTGGAGCGGAAACAGATGAGACTTTCCTAACAGAGTATCATGATAGTGTTTTTATTGTTGTTGTTATGGATTCAAAGTCGATGTCGATCGCGAAGGTTGGCGATACCTACCTGTCTACAACAATGGAATACATAAAAGTGTTTGCGTGACTTGGCGTCTAAAGTGCTATTGAGCCTTCGCATGTCTCTCTGATTAAATCGACTAAGTAGTGAGGAGCTGTTTTCCTGCCAGTGAGTCCAACTACTGCAGTTTATTAGGCTTTAAGTTAGTTGTCTTTATCTTGAGATTACTGAACTATCATTTACTTCTAACGCCAGTTTATATCGAAATCTAAAATAGGTACTAATTTTATAATCAGATGGCGCTGTGAGTTTGTTTTTATGTTAAGGGTAATCGCCGGAACCACAGCCCTATTTGAATATTTTTTTTACGGTTTGAAAGGTATATTATTGCAGATTGATATACGCTACGCATTTTGTATCTATAACCTAGCCAAAGCTGGGGCGGGCCGCTGGTATATAATATTGTTATTTAAAGAAGAATATATATGAGTTTTTTACGTTTGACGAGGTCGGTCCGTGGATGGGTGACCAATTCAACATACCGAGTTTCATCCGTGCCTCGGAAAGCACGTTAAGCCGTTGGTCCCGGCTGTCATTTGAAGATCTTTGACAGTCGTTACGAGTAGTTAGAAGCCTGAGATCTGACACCAGTCTAGCCCAAGGGTACTGCGTTACCCAGTTACTGGGTTGTGGAGTACAGATAGGCAGTCGCTCCATGTAAAACACTGGTACTCAGCTGAATCCGGTTAGACTGGAAGCCGACCCCAATGTAGTTGGGAAAAGGCTATGCAGATTGATTGATTGAAAAAAGAATATATATATATATCTACTACCATACCATACCATTTTTTTTATGTCCAGCGTCACCACAGAGTCATAGTTGAAACATGTATTAGTAATGTGACAGTAACACAACCATCAGTTCACAATAAACCTGACAAAAATGATAATTAGGATGTAAAGTCCTCGGTCAAATGTCAGTTTTTGTCTTACGTCTGTGTAATTAATGTTAGAATAACTATTAGTTACTCTGTGAATACACAGGTTTGACGTACCTATGATTGACGTGGTTAATTGAAATCTTTACAAATGACGACAATACATAGATATCGTACGTAGTACGTACTCTATTGGATGTGTCCAAGTACTCGTTTCGGGTATATATTTTTACAGGCACTTTAGAAAAAATTCGGCCAAGTGCGAGTCGGACTCGCGCACGAAGTGTTCCGTACCATTATCGCAAAATACGGCAAAATAATCACGTTTGTTGTATGGGAGCCCCTCTTAAATATTTATTTTATTCTGTTTTTAGTATTTGTTGTTATAGCGGCAACAGAAATAGGTACATCATCTGTGAAATTTCAACTGTCTAGCTATCACGGTTCATGAGATACAGCCTGGTGACAGACAGACAGACGGACAGTGGAGTCTTAGTGATAGGGTCCCGTTTTTACACTTTGGGTACGGAACACTAAAAAAAATTTGGAATTAGATCACGTTTAGATAAAGATGATAGTTTGCGGGAGCTTAATTACTGACGCATATCTATACTACCAATATTATAAAGAGGAAAGATTTTTTTGTTTGTTTGTTTGTACCGAATAGGCTCCGAAACTACTGGACCGATTTAAAAAATTCTTTCACCTCTGGAAAGTTACATTATTACCGAGTAGCATAGGCTATAATTTTGACGGGAGCGAAGTCGCGGGGGACAAAAATTATTTATATTTAAGTGATTATTTAATATTTTGATAAATAATAAACTTACATGTGAGGACCGGAATCCGATATGGTGACATTTCTGTTCGTAGCGCAAAGACCTTGTTATATTGTTAATATTGCGCAAATTTAACTATGCAACCTGTTATCTACCCGGTTTTACATCGAAATATTATCCAATAACTTACTAATAATCTATTGTTGCGTATATTGGATAATTATTACTAAACTAGAAGTCAAGGTTGCAAGTTTGATTGGTTCCTTTGACAGGCATGTACGACAGTTCGACTAGCAAATCATCTACGCTCCGGTTGCTGCGTAAATATTAAATATTTAATGCATCAATATTTGCATGAAATATTTTCTTTAGTAGCTTTAATATGATACTGTCAAATTTGACTATGAGTGACGTCAATGGGACTTTTCCACAACTAAACGCTTATTTTGCGTACGGGCTCATGAATGTTTTTGTTTTAGTTTACGCCCCTAAAACCTATTAGACTTTGGATGTCACCGTGACCGCCTCGTACAAAATACCAGCGTGGTATTGTCTCACTGCAGGGCAAAGGTCTTTATTTCATTCAGAGAAGGCTCATCATCATCATCATATCAGCCGAAAGACGTCCACTGCTGGACATAGGCCTCCCCAAAGCGTCGCCACATTGACCGGTCCCGTGCGTCCCGCAAGCAGCGGATCCCCGCAACCTTTACCAGGTCATCTGTCCACCTGGTGGGAGGCTTCCCAACGCAACGTCTTCCGGTTCGCGGTTGCCACTCCAGAACCTTTCTGCCCCATCGGCCATCTGTTCTGCGAGCAATGTGCCCTGCCCACTGTCACTTAAGTTTGGCAATTCTTCGGGCTATGTCGGTAACCTTGATTCTCTTACAGATCTCTACATTTCTGGTTTCGCAAGGAAACGCAGAGCATAGCCCTCTCCATTGCCCTTTGAGTGACTGTAAGCTTTCTGATGAGGCCCATTGTAGCGACCACGTCTCAGAGCCATATCTCATCACTGGCAACACACACAGACTTTTGTCTTGAGACACTGTGGTAAGTTGGACGAGAAGACACCGCGCAACTTCCCGAACGCTACCCAGCCGAGTCGGATTCGACGGTTGATCTCTTTCTCGAAGTTGGTCCTATCCAACTGGATCGTTTGTCCCAGGTAGACATAGTCGTAGAGAAGGCTCAGTACTTGACAAAATATATTGCAATGACGAGTTTGACCTTATCTAACCATTTAAGTGGGAATGAAAGATATGTCATAGAAGAAGATGATACATTTTCGTGACCTGTTTGGTCCTTCTTTCCGTATTTCACGGTCAGGCTCTTCTAAACATATTATGTAATGTTAATATTGACATTCTGGTCATTTACAAGACTGATATTTCCTCTTTCGATCATAAAATAGGACCCAGATCAGCATTGAGAACATTTTCCTCATTTTGGGATTCGAATTTTGTTCGGAAAGTTACAGTAATGTGACTGAATGAAAAAAATATGCAGAAAACTAGTTCATTCGAGCATTATATGACGCATATAATAAAAAGAAAAAGTAAAACAATTAAGGAACAAAGTGCGCGTTATATCCGCGCAAAACGGCCATCGCTCAGTATAATGCCACAAATCTTGTTCTCGGTTTTGTACAGGAGATAGACCCACAGCTGTTTTTAGTGACAGCCTGTCAAACTGCCTGAAATTCAGAAAAGCATTTGCTTCGGAGTCAGAGGTGGATTATCCCTAAGGCAAACTAGGCACGTGTCTAGGGGCGCGAGGTAACAAAGGGCGTATGCGCTTCAGTTTCTAAACAAAGAAAAATTTTAACATTAAATTATTCACTATAAATAATACAAGTAAGTACTTATACAATATAAAAGATTCTTTAATTCTATAGAGATGAAGAGCTGCCGAAGCGTGCTCCTTCTTGATTATTCCTACATCGCCTGATTTCATAATAGAAGTTCGTAAGATACAGCAGAAGCAGATGCTTGTAAAAGTCATTTCCAGAAATTCCCTATGCTTTGATTGCCATCAAGAGCAATACTGAGAAAAATAGATAAGTTGTAAGTATAGCTAAAAGCATAAGATCGAAATTAGAACGACTAAAGGTATAATGCATTGCTTTCATGATCATGGTTTGGGGTTTTATTTTGGTTAAGTAATCTATCTAACTTCTATCTATAATATAAAAATGAATCGCAAAATGTGTTGGTAAGCGCATAACTCAACAACGCCTGAACCAATTTGGCCAATTCTTTTTTTTAAATGTTTGTTGAAGTTCAAAGATGGTTTTTACGCATTTTTTTTTGTAGGTTAGTGTAGTTAGGGTAGGGTAGGGTATTGTAAGGTAGGGTAGTGTAGGGTAGGGTAGTGTAGGGTAGGGTAGTGTAGCGTAGGGTAGGGAAGGTAGTGTAGGGTAGAGTAGTGTACGGTAGGGTAGGTAGGGTAGATAAATGTTTGGTGTTTTTATGGCAAAACAAAGTTTGCCGGGTCAGCTAGTAGTTAATAAAATAAATAATAATAATTATGTATATGGCCGCTGAGGGGCGCCGATGAGGTGCTTGCCTAGGGCATTCTTGACTTTTAATCCGCCACGGTTTGGAGTGTTGTATGGCGCATTATGTTGCTAATGGAGGAATAGGTATACCAGATGCAGCATATCTTCAATTTCCTGTTACAGCGCATAAACAAAGTAAAGAAAAAACAAAAACGATATCGTGACCTTTTCCTTGTTATAAAAAACCGGTCCAGTGCTTGTAGAACTTTGCACATCTAGGGTTCCGTACCAAATGTAGAATAATCCGACCGCAAAATCAAGTTGGTTGTATTAGGAAAAATGAGGGGATTAAAAAAAAAACTGTTTTGTATATTGGTATTTTTTTTTAAATAGACGTTATAATAAACATTATTCACCAAATTTCAATTAAATAGGTCAATGAGCAGTTAAAAAAATCTTCGGTACAAAATTTTGTAAAAAAAGCTGTCTTTGGTGGCTTCTCATTCATTTGTTTCCAATATTTTTTGAAACAAACCGTACATTATTTATCTACACAACGAGTTCTAAACAGCATTACCCTCTCGATCATAATCATCTGCCTAGCCTTTTCCCAATTATGTTGGGGTCGGCTTCCAGTGTTACCGGATTCAGCTGAGTAACAACTAGTTTTTCACGGAGCGACTGCCTATCTGACCACCACAACCCAGTAACTGGGTAACACGATACCTCTTGGCAAGACTGGTGTCAGATCTCAGGCTTCTGACTACCCGTAACGACTGTCAAAGATCTTTAAATGACAGCCGGGAACAATGGCTTAACGTGCTTTCCGAGGCACGGAAGAAACTCGGTATGTTGAAATGGTCACCCATCCCCGGACCGTCCTCGTCAAGCGTTGCTTAACCTTGAAGATCGACCCGTGCGGCTGTTATTATTTAGCCACGAGCTCCTCGTTATTTAAGCACTACCCTCTCGATAGGTTTTTTTTTTATCTGTTTGGGATTATCCTTAAAAACATTTTTTGACAATTTGTATGGATTTGTGTCAACAATATACTTATGCTGTGAGAATTTGAAGACTGTAGCTCCAACCGTTTGGCTGGAAAACCTGTGTGACAGATGATGGACATGTGAACAGGTTAGTGACAGCAATAGGGTCCAACCCTTCGGTTACGGAACCCTAAAAAATGTGGTTCTTTCCACTGACTGGTTTTATTACCTTAGGTAGGCACTGGTCAAGCAGACAGTGTATTCTTAGTATACGCCTATGTCTCGTTTCCAGACCACGGCGCATGGAGACACAATACTTTTGAAATTGATTTTAATTTTAATTAAAATAAAGTATTATTTCGCTGAAATTATTTACAGTAAATCAACATCGAGATTATTTCTTTAGGTGTTAATTTAATTGAGTATTAAGATGTTAACCTAGGATACAATCTGTTTGTTTTTAATAGGAGAGGTACCAACTCGTTTCAAGGTTTCGGCGCAATATGTTTTCTTCTTCCATACCGTCCTGTCCCCCGTCACGCTATCACTGACTCCCTTTTCCTTCATATCACTCCTCACACAGTCCATCCATCTTTTCTTTGGCCGTTCCCTTCCTCTCCATCCATCCACATCTATATTCATAACTCTTTTAGTCACATGCGTTTCATCCCTCCTCATCACATGACCATACCAGGACAAACGGTTTCCTTTCAACTTTTCTGTCACTGGCGCCACTTTCAAACCTCCTCTAATATACTCATTTCTCACTATATCTATTCTCTCCATCAAAATGTTACATAAAAATGATAAATAAGCTCTTCACGTTTTTTTTAAATTTAATTTTTTTTTTTTAGTTAGGGTGTAACGTCAAAACAAAACCGATTACAATACAATACAACGATGAATTATTAATTATTTTTATTATAGTCGTCAAACGCGAGCCTATCAATATCATGATCAGCATTTTAATGTTCCCACTGCTGGGACACAGACCTCCTCTCTGAGAGAGGGAACGGGCCTTAATCCACCACGCGGGCCCATTGCGGGTTGGTGAATGTCACATGTCTTCGAATTTTTGGTTCCAGGATATGCCAGTTTCCTATCAATATAAAAATAAATAATTCGCGCCTCATTATTTACCTAGATTTTTTAAAGTTCTACAATTAACAAGTAAAGTTTCAAAATTTAAAAACCCCCGACACATTTATCATGCGATAACACCCCGATTCAAACAGTAAAACGCTCATAACTTTTAAACGGCTGAACCGATTTTATTCAAACATATCTAAGAACACTCTCGACAAAATCACCTTTCAAACAAAAAAAACTAAATCTTAATCGGTTCATCCGTTTAGACGCTATGATGCTACAGACAGACACACAGATACAGAGATACACAGCAACACATGTGAAACTTATAACACCCCTCTTTTTCCGGCGGGGGTTATAAATGGAGCATGTTATAATGCCAACAGAAACAGATCTCTGCTGGAAACTCAAAGGACTGAACTATAGACAAGTTTCGAAAACTGGTTTAATTTATAAACGAAAAAAATGTAAAACATATTGCTTGTGGCTCGAAACAGACCTGCGACAAGCCTTGCGAACGGTCACGGCCATGGTTAATTCATACATAATCGCCAAATTTGATAATACGAATTTAATGACGTCACGCTAGCAATACAGTTTTTGCGGTTTGAATTTGGAATGTTGTAGTGTTGTATGTTACATCGACACTATTATGCGATTCTTCTTTGCTATTTATTTTTAACCCCCGCCGGAAAAAGAGGGGTGTTATAAGTTTCACGTGTGTTGCTGTGTATCTGTGTGTCTGTCTGTGGCATCATAGCGCCTAAACGGATGAACCGATTTTGATTTAGTTATTTTTTTGTTTGAAAGGTGATTTTGTCGAGAGTGTTCTTAGCTATGTTTGAATAAAATCGGTTCAGCCGTTCAAAAGTTATGGGCGTTTTACTGTTTGAATGGGGTGTTTTCGCAAGATAAATGTGTCGGGGGTTTTTAAATTTTGACATCTTACTTGTTTTAGTCCTTTGTTTGTGTATCTTTGCTATAGGCTCGTCTGTGATATAAATATATTATTTATAGTAATATGCCGCCTATACGTAGTTGGAATATTTAACACCTTAACTGCCAGATGCCTGACAAACAATACATTTTCTATTGTGTCTCGTTCTCTGGCAGCCAAACTGTTAATGAGGACATAAATTCAAATTCCTGTCTTGTCTTTGTAACCTATACCTAACTACCTGTACCTAAATTCTTATTACCCGACTGCCGAAGGAGGGTAATGTGTTTATCAGTCTATGTATGTATGTATGTATGTATGTATGTATGTATGTATGTATGTATGTATGTATGTATGTATGTTTGTTCCTATGTGGCGTTCCAGAGACCAAACGCGTTGGCCGATTTTGATGATTCATACGTCAATCGATGCGTCTTAACCCTGCGAGTGTCATAGGCTACATTAAAATTGGATAATAGAAAAATGGCGGATTTTGGGTGCCATATTGTGGGGGCCTAAATTTTTTTTTTCTTCCAAATCCATCGTGTGGGGTATCCAAATAAAGGGCTTTAAGAGGTGATTTCAAAAATGTATAACACTTATATGTTTAAATTATCTAATTCGAAAAAAAACGAACTAAAAAGTTATAAATAAAAAAACTTAATTCAAAAAATCAAAAAACCCGACTGCTTCAAAAGCGAACTAAAAAGTCGTAAACAAGGAAAAAATCATGCTGTGCAGGAGGAGGATACATCTGGTTTTGGTCAGCCAGCTCGCGCGTATGTATCCTCCGACTGCACAGCATGATTTTTTCCTTGTTTACGACTTTTTAGTTCGCTTTTGAAGCAGTCGGGTTTTTTGATTTTTTGAATTAAGTTTTTTTTTAAGATTTTGCCTTTCATTCAAATAAGCAGTCAATTCCATTATTGCCTCTTTTTCTTGCTAGCTGTTTTCCGATTTTTTCTATCCGTTACATTTTTCCAGTATAACAAGTAAAATTTAAAAAAATTAAAAATCCCCCGACACATTTTTATTTCATGCTACATAATTTATCTAGTACATAGTAGATACGCTTCGATCGGCAATCTATTGACCACGTCATTATAACACGTTATCTTGCGAAAACACCCTGGATTCAAAAAGTAAAACGCCTATAACTTTTGAACTGCTGAACCGATTTTATTCTAGTATAGCTAAGAACACTCGATTAAGTCACCTTTAAAAAAAAAAACCAAATCAAAATCGGTTCACCCGTTTGGACGCTATGATGCCACAGACAGACACACAGATACACAGCAACACACGTCATACTTCTAACACCCCTCTTTTTCCGGCGGGGGTTAAAGTAAACACTTCAGCGATACATTTTATTTAAATATGTAATTTCTTTCTTTACGATTTGTATGCTTTTCAGCCCTTCAATTAAGTTAATAACTAATTGGTTGGTTAATTGGTAGAGAAGGCATAAGGCTTAAAGGCTTTGGGCATGCAGTTTAAATAAATAGATCAAATCAAAGTAAAAAAAGTTTTGAAACAATCGCTGGTTAAAATAATCGGTTTTAACTTGCTGAGTACCATTGAGATCGTCAATAAACACACCAACCTGATTAAGATTCAAGATATCTTGTACCAGTATTATAGTTGATACCTAAACGAAGGTATAGTCCGCGCTAAACTTCTTGGCCGCCCTGAAGTTGGTTTACCGGATGCGCGAGGCATGACACGGTGCTGTTTTTGTATGAGGTTTACTATTGCGCAGCCATTGTAGCAAACTTCAGGGCGGCCAAGAAGTTTGGCGCGGACTATACATAACTTGCTGGCATTGGCCTTCAAAAAAAAAATGTATATATTAATAGTTACAAAATATTTCATAATAAATTGTGAATATAAAATTGCGAGGCTACGGAAAAAGAAACGAAGCCTCAGAATTGCTTGCTTTGTTCAAAAGTTAAGTCTAAATGTTTTTTGTATATTTGCCAGAAGGCCGGTATATAGTTTAGTTTTTAAATAAACTTTTTGAAGTAATACTGGATACTTTCCTATTCTTTGACTTAATGTTTTAAAACGGATTATAATTAAAAAAATATAAAAAAAATAAACTATTCTGACATTTCTGACATCGCTTTCCTGATCGTGAACTACGCAAATAGACAAGGCTGCTTTTTTTTAGCTGTTTAGAATTTGATACTGCCTACCTAGTACCTGGTTTAAGACTTCCGGATTTCATTGGTCATTTTAAACGAACTGCTGTTCTCACAAGTAAAATTTCACAATTTAAAAAACCCCCGACACATTTATCTTGCGAAAACACCCCGATTCAAACAGTAAAATGCCCATAACTTTTGAACGGCTGAACCGATTTTATTCAAGCATAGCTAAGAACACTCTCGACAAAATTACCTTTCAAACAAAAAAAAACTAAATCGAAATCGGTTCATCCGTGTCGGCGCTATGATGCCACAGACAGACACAGATACACAGCAACACACGTGAAACTTATAACACCCCTCTTTTTCCGGCGGGGGTTAAAAACCAGGATTCATAACTATTGTCGTGACAATTTGCTATACAAATGAATCCCTATTTTCCTTGGTCACGGCATCACGCGTGAACGGCTGGACCGATTTCGCTTATTCTTTTTTTGTTGTTTTTATTATTGTTAGGAGAGATTCGTATGAAAAAAAAAATATAGGTAGATATATTTTAAGACGACGACTAACGCCAACGACCTTGAGGGAACAAAACGCGCACTCGTTTCACACCCGCGCGACCCAAAATTTAGTAGTTTTTTGTACTTTCCTTCTTATTCTATGACTTTAAAAAAAAAGCTTCAGATCAAAATGTAGATAATTAAATTGTCTTTGAGATGGTGTCGATTTCATTAAAATACGCCGAGCGGTTTTGGTGTGATTGTCGTGTTTTTGTCCGTTTTAGACATAACTTTGCAAATTAATTACACTATGTTATACGAATAAACTCAAAATTTGCTTAGATCAAATTATTAAGAAAATGGTCTAATATAACATTATTTTTTTTTTAAATTGCTATTATCCGTTTAGACGTGATTCTCATTTTAAAATCAGCTCTCAACTCAAGGGAATCGGTGCCTTAAGAAAATATAAACTTAAACTTTTTCTAGGGAGTGTACCGATGTATAATTAAAAAATCATTAAGGATAGTTCAAACATGTTTAAAAATAACTAATGTGTGACTAAGTTGAAACGGCAGCTATGGAGTATTGTTACCAACGAACGGGTCATTACCAACAGAAATTAATTGATTAATAGAAGTCAGCTTGCACCGCTTCTTTAAAAAAGAAAAGAAAACATTTACGATAAATACCTATCATTATTAATTTACTTAGTGGAACTTGAGAGGCAATCCTTGTACTTGTTCCAATTTTAAATGCATTAGTTGACTGTTTTTTTTTTCTGGTTTTGTTTTTTTTTTTTGTTTTCCGTTTTTGACTTTGTTTTTGATTATAATTTGAATTAGATTGTAATGATTTCGATTTTGTATTTTTTTTTTAATGATTTCTGACTTTATGATTTTGATGTATGACGTTATTTTTTTTAATGATAATTTTTTAATGATTTTGATTTTATGTATTGGATTATCGAGTTCTTGGTTTGATTTATAACATTATGGTTGTTATTTTATTTTTTAATGATTTTGTTTCGTGCTTTTGTGATTTGGATTTTATTTTTCATTGATTTTGAATTTTATATTTTTTAATGATTATGACCTTATAATTTTGATTATTGACATTATGATTTTGATTTCTGTCTAATTTTATTGATGTTTTTAATTATTTGAATTTGATTTGTATTTTTTTTTTATCTACTTTGATACTGATTTTAACCTAAGTATACTTTTTCTTTTGTTTTTTTATATAAATTTGTGATTTGAATTATATATTTTATAGTTATCTCATGGCGGCAATGTTACAATGAGTGCTATGTACTTCGAACTTGTCTTGATGTGCATTGGTAAATTAGTTGTTTAGATTGTTTTGTCGATTTGTAATATATGTGATGCGGCTCTGCTATATATCAAATAAATAAATATGTTGTTAACATATAAGATCACATTAATACAAAGTTAATACCTACTTATTAGTTTTTCTAAGGGGCCTTTACTCTTTAGGTACTAAGCTAGTATTTTTCATCAATCACACGCTTGATTGGTGTCTTATGATTTTGTACCTATGTCTTGACTTAAAATCCTTTTTTTATTGATTTGTAAATATACCTAGGTTATTATATGCCTTAATTTAATTTACAAACACTTTTTGTGAATCGTATCTGGGAATTTTCTTTCAGTTTGAGATGAGCAATTTCGAGCTTATTATTTAAAAAAATGGCCTATTTTTCTAACTTTCCTAAAGTGGGATACATCCAATAATTGTGTTGATTCTTTAATTACTTACTTTTAAAAATCAATGAAATTCCAAAGAGTGTACACAACACGACACTGATCAGGTACAGTCACACACTGCGCGTTCTATTTAGCGCGCTACTGACAACTTCGGCACAAGACGCGCAGACGGCGCAGGATCTACGCTCCTTACGCACCACTGCTGCGCGAGGGAAGCGCTGCGCATGTTTTATTCAGCCGACGACGCCAAAACACCGGCAAAGTGACGTGGGCTACAACACTACGGCACGCCCGCCCGTGACCTTTACTCCTACTCGCGTTCAAGTACACCTGTTGAACGCATACCGCGCACCTGAATTCTGAAGATGCGCCGGCCCGTTGAGTACTTGTTGTCATTTCTCTTTCGTTGACATTGAACGTGGATATGTTGTTTTTTCGCGAGGAAAGTGTTTCAAAGGTATTTGCTAGGTTGCGATGTCAACAGAGGGTGTTTCGGGGTGGTCTTTTGAGTGGTCGTGGAACCCCGTTCTATGTGCTGAGGTGGTTTTAGTGAGGTAAAAATCCCACCTTTGGAATGTGTCCCCCTGTTAACAAAAATAATAAACCGGTCAAGTGCGAGTCGGATTCGGGCACCGAGGGTTCCGTACAAACAGCTACTTTCACCAACATAATAAGGTAACTAGGTCAGCGGGAACTACCGTATAGGTTTTCGCCCAAAACCTATAGGGTACTTCCAGTTGACCTAGAATTATCAATTTTGCTTAACAGCAAGGTCTTTCAGCACAAGTAAGGGGAAAATTCAGAAAAATAAAAAAATATGAAAATTAATGTAAATTTTGGTACTTACAAGTTTTCGCGAAAATCTAAATTTACCCATATCTTTTTATCGTGTTGACTCAGGTCCTTGATCTACACCTAATAGGGACTATAGACCTCAGTACCTGGTATAAATTTCAACTTGCTAGGTCCATCCGTTCCTGAGAAAATCGGTGGTGACACACGGACAGACAGACAGACAGACGAACAAGAAAGTGATCTTATAAGGCTTCCTTTTTTTACCTTTTGAGGCACGGAACCCTAAAAATGGTTACGATGTCAATATTTCGGGGACGATGTTCATTTACAAGACAAAGCTTCTTAGTAATTTTTAGTGGTTTGGAAAGTAGGACAAGATGTCCAGCTGAAACAGTACCTAACGTTTTTCTCGTGTTCGAATACTTTTAGTGGCGTTGTTATTTCAATTCTATAATTCTATAATATACTAATATTATAAAAGAGGAAAGATTTGTATTTTTGTATGTTAACAAAAAACTTAAAACTACTGCACCGATTTCAAAAATTCTTTCACCATTGGGAAGCAACATTATCCCAGGCTGACATAGGCTACTTTTTATCCCTGTATTCCCACGGCACCGGGAATTACGCGGGTGAAACCGAGAGACGTCCGCTAGTTTTAAATAAAAAAGATATGATAGTGCAAAACCGTAATTTCTTAAGTAAGCTTTTAAGGTTTCCCTAGCCGACGGAACGAACTATTTTTTTTGCGAGCTAAAAATGCATGCTATCTCATCCGACAACACGTGCGAAAAAGATAGATGCTGTGATGAGCAGTAAGAAGCTAGTTCGCTTATAAATTAATACTTTTGCAAATTTGTATCGAAATGGATGATGATTTAGGACGAAAACGAGCGCGCGAGACTTTATAAACAGACCTTTGGGAGTCTAGATATCATAAAAAAACGACTAAATGTATATTTTCAAAATAAAATTATTTGCATTGTTTAATTACTAATCTATCCCTGTATGGAGGCCGTTTTGCAATTTTCCTTCTTCTCATGGTATTTATTTCCGCCCAAAGATGCGTTAAAATTTGTGTTGAAATATGGAACTTTCGACGCTCATATTTTTCAAATATATATCTTTTTTATTTTCAGTTTCCATACAGGACTAGATAATGATGAGACAAATGGATATATATTTTTTATTTTGAACGTACATCGTCAAACAGTGGAGTAATCGCTAGACTACGTTTGTATGGAAGAATTTTCGACTAGTGTAATCTTAAGCTTATAAGTTTCGGAAGCTGGAAGCTGCTTTTCAGATTTCAGTGCTGCTACTTTGTACCGATTGAAATTTGGATATTTATACATACATAGATACATACATACGTGTATGTACGTATGTATGTATCTATGTATGTATAAATATATATATATACATACATACTTACATACATATACTGATAAAAACATTACCCTCCTTCGGCAGTCGGGGAAAAAACCAAAAGGTACTAAAGACATCGAATTCCGAAACGAAAGTTATCTTTGCTTTTTTTAACCGACTTTCCAAAAAGGAGGAGGTTCATGTTCGACTTTATGTTAGTTTTTTTTTGTGTATGTTCACCGATATCTCCGTCAATTGTAAACCGATTTAAAAAATTCTTTTTTGGTTTGAAAGAGTATGTTTCGAAATTGGTCCCATTTTCAGAGATATACAACAGAACTCTTCAATAAATAACGGCAAAACTCTCGGGATTCTTGCAATCGCATGTCTGTTTATTGTTCATACCATTTCATAACATAACATCACGCCAGAACGCTCTCAAGGGGTACACAGATCTCTCATTTCACCGGTTATGTTCAAGTTTCATGTTATTCGGGTAATCTATTCGGTGTTATAGGGACCTTACTAAACAACTTGCCTATTTATTATAATATATAATATAAACTAATATAATTAAACTAAAAACGGAAAAATAAAAAACTTTTTTGCAAAAAAATACTACCGACTTCCAAATGAAAAACTACAAAGTGAAAAATAACTTATTTTTTTAAGTCGGTGTCCATATCCCAAAAAAATGGTACCTACGAAAGACACCGACTTAAAAAATTAAGTTATTTTTCACTTTGTAGTTTTTCATTTGGAAGTCGGTAGTATTTTTTTGCAAAAAAGTTTTTTATTTGTGTTTTGCTTTAGAAGTCGGTTTATTTTTTGTTTATTTATTAATAAAATAAATAAATGTGGCATATTAATCAGCTTTTGTTTTTGCACATTGAATGTCGACCTACGACTTATATTACGAGTTCATTATCCACACAAAAATAGTCCTTGAGAAGAACAATAAGCGCCTCGTTATTAATGTTAGCGATAATTCGCAAATCTATTGTTTTAGTTTGCTGGCGAGTAAAATATTTTTTTCTCTAGTTCGCAAACCATGAAACTGAATTAAAATTATTTAACATTTTATTTTGAATGCAAGATGTATTGTTTATTAAGGTTCCCCTAGTCGACGGCACGAACTATTTTGTGCGCGAGGTTAAAATGCATGCTATCTCATCTGACAACACTTGCGAAAGAGATAGATACTGTGATGAGCAGTAAGAAGCTAGTTCGCGTACGAATTAGTACTTTTGCATATTTGTATCGAAATGGATGATGATTTAGGACGAAAACGAGCGTGTGACATTTTATAAACAGACCTTTGGGAGTCTAGATATCATGAAAAAACTACTAAATGTTTATTTTCAAAACAAAATTATTCGCATTGTTGAATTACTAATCTATCCCTGTATGTAGGCCGTTTTGCAATTTTCCTTCTTCTTTTGGTATTTATTTCCGCCCAAAGATGCGTTAAAATTAGTGTTGAAATATGGAACTTCCGAAGCTCATAGCTTTCAATTTTTTTTGTTTTTTTTTGTTTCCATACAGGGCTAGATAATGATGAGACAAATTGATATAATTTTTTATTTTGAACGTACATCGTCAAACAGTGAAGTGAATGATCGACTAGTGTAACCTTAAGTAAATTTAATGCGGTCGTTGCTACGTTATGTTTTGTGCTGTGATACTTTATTTATTTTTTGATTCGGCGCTGCAAATTTATGCACAATTTTATTTTTTTATAGTAATTAACTTTGCCGTATTTAAGATCGTTATTATGATAGGAATATTTTTTTTTGAGATTGCGTTTAAATTCTGTTCCTAATTTATTAATTAGGAACAGAATTTGTACGTAATGTACCTAATTGCTGTTTAATCATTTATTTAAGTCTGTGATTTTTGAAAAAAATTTAGAGTGGTTACCGGTTACGCATATTATTTTTGAAGACAAATTATTACAAAGCACATAGTTTTTCATATAACGTAGGTTGAATATTTCCAAAATTGTATAATTATTTTTGTCTTTGATAGGATCAATACATATAATAAATCTGCATAAAAGTCGTTGTTGTATATCAAGAATATTTCCCAAAACCCCACGTTCAATTGTTTTATTAATTAGGCGTAATTGTTTTTATTATAAAGCAAAATAAAAACAGTAACGGTAAAAAATAAAGATTCACGATATTTTTTTCTTGTTCCGCTAATTTTGCCAGTGTGTGTAAATACAATTATACTTGTTTTTGCAAAGTTGAATAGGTAGGTAACCAATTAATGTAATTATTACAAAGAACATAGTTTTTACAAATAGTATAGGTTAGGTGCACGGTTGGCGCAGTGGTTGAGCGATTGACTGCTGCGCTGCGTGTCGCGGGTTCGATTCCCGCACGGAACAAATATTTGTATGACCTACAGATAGTTGTTCCGGCTCTGGGTGTTGTGTATGTGAGTTTATATGTTTGTAAACGCACCCACGATACAGGAAGAATTTCCTAGTGTGGGGCAACGTTTTAAAAAAAATATAAAAAAATATTGAAGCTTTGCAAGAAAGATTTTATTAATAGTAACTGGCTACGTTTTAGATAAATGTCTGAACCACATATAATATAATACTAGCATACAGATGCCTCATCCCATACAAAGAATACCGTGCCTAGCGTTTTTCATCTGATTATACCGATTATTTTTTGTAAATCGATCGCGTTCGGTTCCGTTCCACGGATATAGAACACCGGAATATAATACCGAAATAAATATCCGTGGAAAGGAACGGAACGGAACCGAACGCGATCGATGTACAAAAAATAATCATTATATTCATTATAGAACGTCGTCGGCACGGTTTCTTTGTATGGGATGAGACACCACTGGTCTGAACCGAACAACATTTTTGTACCGAATGGCAGTGCAAAATTTTTCCACTGCGTCAAGAAACTGGCCTGCCGGGCATGGAACATTCACGAATAATGCTTTTGTTTTCAATAAATCTACAGGTACACTAATAATAATGTTATATTAGTTATGTTTTTATATTGAAACTAGCGGACGCGTCGCGGTTTCACCCGCGTAGTGCCCTTAGGAATACAGGGATAAAAAAAAACTTTTTTTGCAAAAAAATACTACCGACTTCCAAATAAAAACTACAAAGTGAAAAATTACTTTATTTTTGGAAGTAGGTGTCTTTCTTTTTTTTCCATTTTTTAGCGATATGGACGAGTTTTTTTATTTTTCCCTTTTTAGTTGTACTTTCCTAAAATAGGCAAGTTGTTTAATAAGGCCAGAATAGATTACCCGAATAACATGAAACTTGAACATAACCGGTGAAATGAGAGATCGGCGTACCCCTTTATAGTGTACTGGCGTGATGTTATGTTATGAAATGGTATAAACAATAAACAGACATGCGATTGCAGCAAACCCGAATGATTTGCCGTTATTTATTGAAGAGTTATGTTGTATATCTCCGAAGTTCTTCATCAGATCTTCACCAAATTAAAATGAGACCAATTTTGAAACATACTCTTTGAAACATAAAAAGAATTTTCAAAATCGGTCCACAATTGACGGCGATATCGGTGAACATCATACAAGAAGTCGAACATAGAACCTCCTCCTTTTTGGTAAGTCGGTTAAAAAGTAGCCTATGTCGCCCGGGGATAGAGTAGCTACGTACTTTTCCAACGGTGAAAGAATTTTTGAAATCGGTCCAGTAGTTTTGGAGCCTATTCGGTACAAACAAACATTTTTTTTTCTTTATAATATTAATAGTATAGATAATTTAAAAAAAGGGGATGTAGCAGGTACTTTCAAAAACATAAATTATTTTATAATAATATAAAGCTACACTATGGCTGATGGTTGTAGGCTATTTTGTACCCCCGAAAATGCACTTTTCCTGTGGAAGAGAGACGGAGGCAAAGCCGAAGGAAAAAGCTAGGTTATTTATATTTTGAAAGGTCTGCACTTAACTGTCGGGTGTCGGGTATGATGCGAAGTTGCGAACCCAGCATGTTTTCTCGTGTTTTACAAGTGCTAATGGTGAAGTTCAAGGCAAACAGAGCCTTCGGTTTGTTTAGGCCCTAATAATGTTTGTTTAGTAATCTCCTTGTTGTAAAGTAACTTTAAGAAATAGTTTTGTACCGATACAATTTGTTTATTTACATGGTCGAGTGATGTATCAAAAAGTTCATTAAGAAACTCAAAAAACCCGACTGAAAGACGTAAACAAGATGAAAATCATGCTGTGCAGTCGGTGGATACATGTTCGCGAGCTGGCTGACCAAAACCAGATGTATCCTCCGACTGCACAGCATGATTTTCGTGTTTCCACCTTTTTAGTTCGCTTTTTGAACAGTCGGGTTTTTTGAGTTTTATAATTAACTTTTTAGTTATTTTTTTTTACGAATTAGGTACATTTAAACATAGAAGTGTTATATATTTTTGAAATCACCTCTTAAAACCACTCACGATGGGTTTGGAAGAAAAAAATTTTTTCACCCACAAAATGGCGCCCAAAAGCCGCCATTTTTTAACCCCCGCCAAAAAAAAAAGGGGTGTTATAAGTTTCACGTGTGTTGCTGTGTATCAGTGTATCTGTGTGTCTGTCTGTGGCATTAATCGTATTGGGTGTAATCCTGTAAAGATTTATGTGATAAGGTTGAAATAAATAAATAAATCATAGCGCCTAAACGGATGAACCGATTTCGATTTACGATACGATTTCGTTTCTTTTGTTTGAAACGTAATTTTGTCGAGAGTGTTCTTAACTATATTTGAATAAAATCGGTTCAGCCGTTCAAAAGTTATGGCTATTTTACTGTTTGAATCGGGGTAAATCGCAAGGTAAATGTGTCGGGGGTTTTCAAATTGTGAAATTTTACTTGTTACAACTAATGGTTAAGACGAATCGATTGACGAATCATCAAAATCGGCCAACGCGTTTGATCTGTAGAACCCCACATAGGAACAAAGATACATACATAATTAGACTGATAAACACATAACCCTCCTTCGGCAGTCGGGTAAAAATAATGTCAATATTTTTGTTAGTGGTGATAATTTTTGAATGGCCGAACTAAAATAATGTTTGCATTTTGTCAAGTGCCTTATTATATGCTCTACCTACTGACCTAGCATGGTCTGTTTATTTTATCCTGAGTCATTCGCCATTTTTTCACGATCACATGTTATATTGTAATTCTTTTTGTTACTAGTCAACTTTGAGCTTTTAATGATTGTTTTTTTGCTTCCGTGCGAATACGAAAACCCGGGGATTTCTTATAAACCATTTTTTATTCATGTGAATTCGCTTGATCATCGTATATATCCTTGTGAAATCTGATTTATGCTATTTATAGTTACTCGAAGCACTATTTCTGAAATTGCAATGCTGATAAAAAATACATTTTCCTAAACTGGAAGAGACATATTCAAAAAAATAGCTTCTTCCGCCCGCGGCGTCGCCCGTGTGACATGTGTTTTATTATCCCGAGAAAACATTATACGGGGATAAAATAATCTATTGCTATGCCAATTTGCCGGATTCGTTCAGAGGTTCTGGCTTGATTAAGTAACAAACATCCATCCATGTTCGGAACAAAACGTTTCGTTCCTCGGTTTGTTATTTGCTCCAACTCTGTGTCAGCTCGCTGTCATTCGATTTGACAGCTTTTGCTTGAGTTGACACTTGACTAGAAGACTAGTAAAAATGTAACCGAGATGGCTAGACGTGATACGGTGTGGTCTGGCTTGGATTCTTTGTTATCGCTAGATAATCCACCCATAGTTACTCGGAATTACGCTCGCCATTCGCGATTTGTATAGTGCGGCGCCTGTGCATTTGGTTTTGTGAATATTTCGCGCGCAGAGCGGTATATTGACGTGAACGTGTCTAGGTGTCTGCAGGGAATCATCTCGCCGCAGACCACGTCCCTTAATTCCTTTATTATATATATATATATCTTATCCCCTAAACCCTCGGCCGGGCACGGGATTGAGCGAGCGCAGAAGATCGCCACGAGGACCAGGGTAAGTCTTGCCAATTTTACCACTTCCCAGCTGTCAGACAGGAACCAGTATCTCAAAGAACAGACCCCTAGCTGAACGCTGCTGCGTACTGCAGTTTCGCGGTTATAGACCTAATAGGATCCAAGAGTCGCAACATTGCTATGGGCCCCAACGTTGCCTATTGGCTGTGATCCGCAGGCCTGTATTTAACAATCCATCTAAACTTTCGCATTGTATAGTATTAAAAAACCTTTTTTTACCAAAAAATATGACATATTATTATTTTTCACTTTTTGGTGGTATATAATGGACAAGTTTTATGTATAGTAAGGCACCTGTAATGCCCACAGTGATACCAGAATAGATTACCTGAATAACATGTAACTTGAAAACCGGTGGAATGATAGTGTACCAGGGTGAATTGTACACATCTGCGTTCCCATTTAGAGCATACTGGCGTGATGGTATGTTTGAAATAATGTAAACAATAAACACACATGCGATTGCAGCAATCCTCTGAGATTGCCGTCCTTTATTGAAGAGTTCTGTTGTATATCACCGAAGTTCTTCATCAGAATTTTACCAAATTTAAATGGTACCATTCCGGAATAATCTTCTTTCGAACAAAAATATATATGACGGAGTTACGCCCGAACATAAAAAAAACATCCGAATTGAGTCTTTCAACCGAATATACAATAAAAAACTTTTTTGCAAAAAAAATTCTACCGACTTCCAAATGAAAAACTACAAAGTGAAAAATAACTTAACTCTTGTCGTCGGTGTCTTGCGTAGGTACCATTTTTTTTCGATATGGACACCGACTTCCAAGAGTTAAGTTATTTTTCACTTTGTAGTTTTTCATTTGGAAGTCGGTAGATTTTTTTTTGCAAAAAAGTTTTTTATTTTTCCCTTTTTAGTTTTGCCTAGGTACCTAATAGATACGCAAGTTGTTTCCTAAGGTCCCTATAACGCCGAATAGATTACCCGAATAACATGAAACTTGAACATAACCGGTGAAATGAGAGATCTGCGTACCCCTTTAGAGCTTACTGGCGTGATGTTATGTTATGAAATGGTATAAACAATAAACAGACATGCGATTGCAGCAATTCCGAGAGTGTTGACGTTATTTATTGAAGAGTTCTGTTGTATATCTCCGAAGTTCTTGATCAGACCTTCACCAAATTAAAATGGGACCAATTTCAAAACATACTCTTCCAAACAATAAAAGATTTTTTAAAATCGGTCCACAATTGACGGAGATATCGGTGAACATACACAAAAAAAATAAAAAAAACAAACATAAAGTCGAACATAGAACCTCCTCCTTTTTGGAAAGTCGGTTAAAAAGGAGGAGGTCCTTTTTGGATATTCGGTTAAAAATATAAAGAATATATAGAAAAAAAATGAAGATAAATATTTATTTGTGACCCGCACAGGAGACACGAGAAATGAGCAAAAAAAACATTACAATAAGTAATAAAAATAAAACCCATATATCAAACTATTTAATCAAAGTGGAATAAATAAAACCGGTATAAATCGTGCATTCCGGTAAAGCAATCAATCTGCCTAGCCTTTGCCCAACTATATTGGGGTCGGCTTCCAGTCTAACCGGATTCAGCTGAGTACCAGTGTTTTACATGGAGCGACTGCCTATCTGACCTCCACAACTCAGTAACTGGGTAACACCATACCCCTTGACAAGACTGGTGTCAGATCTCAAGCTTCTGACTACTCGTAACGACTGTCAAAGATCTTCAAATGACAGCCGGGACCAACAGCTTGACGTGCTTTCCGAGGCACGGAGGAAACTCGGTATGTTGAAAATGGTCACCCATCCACGGACCGACCTCGTCAAGTGTTGCTTGACCTTGACGATCGACCTGTGCGGCTGTTATTATTTAGCCACAAGCTCCTCATTCCGGTAGACCGATTCAAATAATTTCAGAGCACTCGATACACAGTCACGGTCAAGGATGCGATCGGTCAATTCTCTAAATATTCTGCCGATTTACGAGCATATGTGTAGGCAATGCGTGTGTTTAATTAGGCAGTTTCAACATGAAATCATCATCATCTTCATCATATCAGCCGAAAGACGTCCACTGTTGGACATAGGCCTCCCCCAAGCGTCGCCACATAGACCGGTCCTGTGCGTCCCGCAACATTAAATATTTACAACTTAATTTAAATCTTGAATAGCCATGTGAAATCTTTAGTACCAAATAAATACAAGTAAATGTTCGGAAACTTGAAGCTTATTACCATTCCCATGTTTATAGAAATTGTGAATTCGTAAAGAGAATATTTATCGCCATTTAAACATTCCAATTTTATGCGACAATGACGGTAATGAAATTCGCAAAATGAGTGGGTCCCATTAATGAGATTATGTTCTTTAATCAGAGTATGAGAGAATGGAAATGGACAATTCAAACATAACTTGTATGAAATGGTTTGTCCAAATACTGATGTGACACCAGGCTGTGCAACTACGTTTGGTTTTACTTGGTGAAGAAAACAAATGTGGGACAAGTGTCCACCATTTGTTCACCATTTGTCACTTCTCGTATGGTGGTTTTACCGTACGCTGACGGACGTAAAGAATTTCACCATCCCATATCTGACCGTGGGTGTCGTAAGATGCGACTAAGGGACACACCAGAGCAGCGTTCTCTGTGCCCTTTAACAACAAACTGCGATCGCCAACCCGCCTGTCAAGCTTGGCGATTACGGCAAAACCCTCCTAAACCAAAATGAACACAGAATAAACGGCCCCGAGTGCCCGGCAGCCCGTCTACCCTCGGCTACGGTAGTGGCCGATGCGATGGCCTGGCAAGGCATGCGGAGAATCTCCGGAGTGAATCTGTGTGTGTGTCTACCCCAATAAACACCGACGACGGGACCTGGGAGCATATACCCCAGTACACTCCGGACCGATAATCCTCAAGACCGGTAACCTGCTCTATTTCCGAGAGGGTGACCGGCAGTCCCAGAGTGGTGTTGGCTTCATTATCCACAAGTCCCTTGTGAACAACGTGGTGAAGATCGAGAGTGTGTCAACCAGGGTGGCGTACCTTATACTCAGAATATCCGCAAGATATTCGCTGAAGGTCATACAGGTCTAAGCCCCGACCTCGGCACACCCCGACGACGAGGTAGAGACCATGTTTGAGGATATCTCTAGAGCCATGCATGGTTTCAAAACTCACTGTTGTCATGGGGGACTTCAACGCGAAACTGGGCAAACAAGACGAGGATGAGCTGAAAGTGGGGCAATTTGGAGTTGTACGTCGGAACCACCGGGGTCACCTACTGGCCAGTTTTATGGAGAAGGAGGGCCTCTACTTGATGAACTCCTTCTTCAGAAAGCGTGAGCACAGGAAGTGGACCTGGCAAAGCCCCGATGGTGCAACTAAAAACGAGATCGACTTTATCATGTGAACCAAGAAGCAAATTTTTTATGATTTCTCTGTGATCAACTCGGTTAAGACCGGGAGCGATCACCGCATGGTAAGAGGCACATTGAACTTTAATGTTAAGCTTGAAAGGTCTCTACTGATGAAGTCCACGCTCCGTCCAGCACAGATCCAGGTCCAAAACCCCGAGACCTTTCAACTCGAACTCCGGAATCGTTTCAGTGCCTAGGGAGCTCCGTGGACGAATACAGCGATGCAAAACCAAGGTGATGCTGAATCCCCATGTTACACCCACTCCTATCAAGGTCGAAGACTCTATACTCGAAGTTGTGGGCGACTATGTCTACCTGGGACAAACGATCCAGTTGGGTAGAGCCAACTCCGAGAAAGAGGTCAACCGTTGAATCCAACTCGGCTGGGCAGTGTTCAGGAAGTTGCGTGGTATCTTCTCGTCCAACTTACCACAGTCTCTCAAGACGAAAGTCTATGACCAGTGTGTGTTGCCAGTGATGACATATGGATCTGAGATGTGGTCGCTTACAATAGGCCTCATCAGAAAGCTTACAGTCACTCAAACGGTACTGGAAAGAGGTATGGTCGGAGTTTCCTTGCGTGATCGAATCAGAAATGTAGAGACCCACAGAGAACCAGGGTTACCGACATAGCCCGAAGAATTGTCAAACTTAAGTAGCAGTGGGCAGGGCACATTGCTCGCAGAACGGATGGCCGATGGGGCAGAAAGGTTCTGGAGTGGCGTCCGCGAACCGGAAGAAGTTGCGTTGGAAGGCCTGCCACCAGGTGGACCAATGACCTGGTGGAAGTTGCGTAGATCCGCTGGTTGCGGGACGCAAAGGACTGGTCAAGGTGGCGACGCTTGGGGGAGGCCTATGTCCAGAACTGGACGTCTTTCGGCTGATATGATATTGGCACTTCTCCACCATTTGTTTACCATTTGACACTTCTCCACCATGTTTTCAACATTTCACACTTCTTCACCATTTTTTTTTCCACCATCCACCTCGATCCATCCTACCCTTATCCCATTTTTTGCGATACCATGTCGTCTTCTTCCGTGAACTCCTTCTAAATAAGTCATGAACTCAGTACCAACTAGGAGGTGAGCCATATTAACTCTCACCATCCCTCAATCGTTTCCTCCGGCTTTGCTTATTCTCGTACATCCGTGTTCAAACCTATTGTCACGAAAAGCCACACGACTCCCACATAACTTTATCAAATTTATCGTGTCCAAATGTAATAATGTTAATAAAAAGAAAAACGTTAAACTACAGCTATATAAAAACCATCAATTTTGTTGAGTTCGCTATCGAATTTTAAATACCTACTTGGTGACTATTAATATTTAAGGGCGAGATAGCAGTCATGAATATGTAAATCGCCTTGTAGAGACAGTTTGAAGAATGAAGAATTTTAGGCAGTTGGCAACAAACCATGATCGATGTTGCTGGAACAACAAAAGGGTCTAGTTATTATCGGCAAACAATAAGAATATTAGGCAGTTGGCAACAAACCATGATCGATGTTGGTGGAACAACAAAAGGGTCTAGTTATATACGGCAAACAATAAGAATATTAGGCAGTTGGCAACAAACCATGATCGATGTTGCTGGAACAACAAAAGGGTCTAGTTATATACGGAAAACAATAACAATATTAGGCAGTTGGCAACAAACCATGATCGATGTTGCTGGAACAACAAACGGGTCTAGTTATATCCGGAAAACAATAAGAATATTAGGCAGTTGGCAACAAACCATGATCGATGTTGCTGGAACAACAAAAGGGTCTAGTTATATACGGCAAACAATAAGAATATTAGGCAGTTGGCAACAAACCATGATCGATGTTGCTGGAACAACAAAAGGGTCTAGTTATATACGGAAAACAATAACAATATTAGGCAGTTGGCAACAAACCATGATCGATGTTGCTGGAACAACAAACGGGTCTAGTTATATACGGAAAACAATAAGAATATTAGGCAGTTGGCAACAAACCATGATCGATGTTGCTGGAACAACAAAAGGGTCTAGTTATATACGGAAAACAATAAGAATATTAGGCAGTTAGCAACAAACCATGATCGATGTTGCTGGAACAAAAAAGGGTCTAGTTATATACGGAAAACAATAAGAATATTAGGCAGTTGGCAACAAACCATGATCGATGTTGTTCGAACAACATTACAAAAGGGTCTAGTTATATACGGAAAACAATAAGAATATTAGGCAGTTGGCAACAAACCATGATCGATGTTGCTGGGACAACAAAAGGGTCTAGTTATATTATATGGAAAACAATAAGAATATTAGGCAGTTGGCAACAAACCATGATCGATGTTGCTGGAACAAAAAAGGGTCTAGTTATATACGGCAAACAATAATAATATAAGCAAGTTGGCAACAAACCATGATCGATGTTGCTGGAACAACAAAAGAGTCTAGTTATATACGGAAAACAATAAGAATATTAGGCAGTTGGCAACACACCACGATCGATGTTGCTGGAACAACAAAAGGGTCTAGTTATATACGGAATCTCGGCAAACAATAAGGATATGGTACCGAAGGTAATTACCAAGTCATTACACTTAAAATATGTTGGTATAAACAGGTCCATCCAATCTCTTAGGCTCATAAACAGCGTCTTGATCATCGTCCAGTATATTTTGATTAAGCTTCGGTCGATCATTCTAAAGTTTATTTTTACACGATTACTGAAGGAGGGTTATGTATTTCTTGCGTAAGTCTAATTCTTTGGAACGCTCTCCAGTCTAAACTGTAACCGGATAGTTGCTATTAGTTTTTTGTCCCAGTTGAGGGAGTGGTATAGGATGTACTATATTAAAAAGACGTCCGCGGAAAAAAAAATGAGTTAAAAAAAAATGTGGAAAAGAAAATAATATTAAAGACGAACTAATTTAAATGGGGCAGTGTAATATCATCATCATAATATCATTGAAAAGTTGCCGTTTTGGACCTATTTAAAACGATTTAGAGTAAGCAACCATTTTCACTTATATTTTCAATAATTATACCTAAATATAAATAAAACTGTGTTTTTAGGGTTCCGTAGCCAAATGGAAAAATACGGAACCCTTATAGTTTTGTCGTGTCTGTCTGTTTGTCTGTCCGTCCGTATGTCACAGCCACTTTTTGCCGAAACTATAAGAACTATGCTGTTGAAACTTGGTAAGTAGATGTATTCTGTGAACCGCAATAAGATTTTCACACAAAAATAGAAAAAAAACAATAAATTTTGGAACCGAAAGTAAAAAAAAAATTTCATCAAAACCATACGTGTCTTATCTACGAATAGGTCTTCAAAATGATATTGAGGTTTCTAATATAATTTTTTTCTAAACTGAATAGTTTGCGCGAGAGACATTTCCAAAGTGGTAAAATGTATGTCCCCCTCCCTGTAACTTCTAAAATAAGAGAATGATAAAACTAAAAAAAATATATGATGTACATTACCATGTAAACTTCCAACGAAAATTGGTTTGAACGAGATCTAGTAAGTAGTTTTTTTTTAATACGTCTTAAATCGTAAACCGCAATTTACCAAGTACGGAACCCTTCGTGCGCGAGTTCGACTCGCACTTGGCCGGTTTTTTTATATAATCGTATAACAGGTCATATTAACGTGAAAAATAATGACCACAATGTAATCCTAACTAAATACCTAGTGAAAAATAAAAACATCTACAAACCCGACTGCGTAAAACGTGAACTTTAAATAAAAACTGAAGAGAGAAACAAGTCCGGTAGTCTAGAATTCTGTAAGTAATATTACGGTACCCATTAAAATGTAGACCACCTCAAATGCAATAATGGATACTAATGGTTTTGATTTTTAACCGACTTACGAAAAAGGAGGAGGTTCTACGTTCGACTTCTTGTATGTTTTTTTTTTTTTTTTTTTTTTTTTTTTTTTTTTTTTTTTTTTTATGTATGTTCACCAATATCTCCGTCAATTGTGGACCGATTTTGAAAATTTTTTTTTCGTTTGATAGAGTATGTTTCGAAATTGGTCCCATTTTAATTTGGTGAAGATCTGATGAAGAACTTCGGAGATATACAACAGAACTCTTCAATAAATAACGGTAAATCATTCGGAATTGCTGCAATCGCATGTCTGTTTATTGTATATACCATTTCATAACATAACATCACGCCAGTACGTACTAAAGGGGTACGCAGATCTCTCATTTCACTGGTTATGTTCAAGTATCATGTTATTCGGGTGATCTATTCTAGCGTTATAGGTACCTTACTAAACAACTTGCCTATTTTAGGTAGATACAACTAAAAAGGGAAAAATAAAAATCTTTTTTGCAAAAAAATACTACCGACTTCCAAATGAAAAACTACAAAGTGAAAAATCACTTAACTTTTGGAAGTCGGTGTCCATATCGCAAAAAAATGGTACCTACGAAAGACACCGACTTCCAAAAGTTAAGTTATTTTTCACTTTGTAGTTTTTCATTTGGAAGTCGGTAGTATTTTTTTGCAAAAAAGATTTATTCTTTTTAGTCTTTATTTATAGTTCACTTTTTACGCAGTCTGCTTTTTAACCGACTTTCCAAAAAGGAGGAGGTTCTATGTTCGACTTTACGTTTTTTTTTTTTTTTTGTGTATGTTCACCGATATCTCCGTCAATTGTGGACCGATTTTGAAAATTCTTTTTTTGTTTGGAAGAGTATGTTTTAAAATTGGTCCCATTTTAATTTGGTGAAGGTCTGATCAAGAACTTCGGAGATATACAACAGAACTCTTCAATAAATAACGGCAACACTCTCGGGATTGCTGCAATCGCATGTCTGTTTATTGTTTATACCATTTCATAACATAACATCACGCCAGTACGCTCTAAAGGGGTACGCAGATCTCTCATTTCACCGGTTATGTTCTAGTTTCATGTTATTCGGGTAATCTATTCGTCGTTATAGGGACCTTAGGAAACAACTTGCGTATCTATTAGGTAGGCAAAACTAAAAAGGGAAAAATAAAAAACCTTTTTTGCAAAAAATACTACCGACTTCCAAATAAAAAACTACAAAGTGAAAAATAAATTAACTCTTGGAAGTCGGTGTCCATATCGAAAAAAAATGGTACCTACGTAAGACACCGACTTCCAAGAGTTAAGTTATTTTTCACTTTGTAGTTTTTCATTTGGAAGTCGGTAGTATTTTTTTGCAAAAGAGGTTTTTTATTATGATTTTCATTAATGAATCGTGACAGAGTGCAAAAAAAAATCAAAATCATTTTTTTTATTTCATATAGGCCTACATGGGCACTTATAAAACGTCGACAAAAGGTGCATGGTTCGGGTTGGTCGTTTCCTATGGAGAAGAACCGGCAAGAAACTCCATGGTTACTCTTTTAAAAAATGGTTTGGTTTTACAATATTTCCTTGTTACAGCATTAGTACTTAGATATGTGGGTACAACGTAGGCCCGACAATAAGTCGTAAGAAAAACAAAAAAAAAAAGGGTTACATATTATTTAAACAAAAGAAAATAAAACGAGTTAAAAAGTTAACAAGCATCTAGAAGGTCTACAATGTTCAAACATTTACAAAACAATCGGTAAAGGAATCTATACAAAAGTAAAATAAAAAAAATACTAAAACTAACATGTGGCACAAATATTGTTATCAGTGCTGTAACTATTCTTAGCAAAGGGCTATGAAGATGATTGAAAACCATTGTAAAAAGAATAATCAAAAGAAGGAAAAAAAAGTTACAGGTGATAAAAATATTTCACTTCTTTACATACACGTAAGTGTAGACGCGGACATAAAATACAAAATAAATATTAGTACCTAAGGACCACGTTTCTAATAATAATAAAGAAAAATCATTAAATCATACAATTTAATTTAAATTAAAAAAAAAAACCTGTAGTGGAACACATCTTTAAATTATTCAAAAATAAATACGAAATAACACACAAATAAATAAAACATTATATTAAAATGCACTAATTAGATAATTACATCAAATTCATATACAATCTTAACTCATGTTCTTTACTTTTTCCTTACATGTTTTAAAAGTTGCTCCACACTAGAAATTTCTTCCTGTATCGTGGGTACGTTTACAAACATCTAAACTCACATACACAAGACACCCAGATCCGGAACAACTATCTGTAGGTCATAAAAAATTTTGGCTCCGTACGGGAAACGAACCCCCAACACGCAGCGCACCACTACGGCAACCGTGTCGTCAATATTCAATCCAGAATTTAAAATTAATGAATGCAGCTAATTTTATACGTCAATGAGTCTTGGTCCTAAGTAATTCTTGTTCGTAGTTGGCATTCTGCCCACACAGTTGTCAAGGTCGGACTTCGACTTCACTTACTTCAATATAAAATCTACTACCTAAGTAGAGTATTGCAACGCATATTAAGTGGTTAGAAAATTGTGTTATTCTTCCGTTATTCTGACGTATAAAATGATCAACTTAGCAGCACAAAGCATATAAATATTCCGAGGCCAGCTAGTTGGCATTAATGCCTTGTTAGTCTGTAGAAAAGGGTAAATTACGAGCATTTACTTTGACATAGCCACATCATTTGCTGCATTAGGGCGGGGCACGTTAGCGATATGACTTGCAATACCATGGTCTCAGTATATGGTCTAGCATGAACTCAGTTTGGATACAATTGTTTGGAAATATGCGGAAGGGTACTTAGGTAAGTGTATGGTCTAGCATGAACTCAGTTTGGTCACAATTCTTTGGAAATATGGGGAAGGGTACTTAGGCAAGTGTATGGTCTAGCATGAACTCAGTTTGATCACAATTCATTGGAAATATGGGGAAGGGTACTTAGGAAATTGTATGGTCTAGCATGAACTCAGTTTGGTCACAATTCTTTGGAAATATGGGGAAGGGTACTTGGGCAAGTGTATGGTCTAGCATGAACTCAGTTTGGTTACAATTCTTTGGAAATATGGGGAAGGGTACTTAGGTAAGTGTATGGTCTAGCATGAACTCAGTTTGGTAACAATTCTTTGGAAATATGGGGAAGGGTACATAGGCAAGTGTATGGTCTAGCATGAACTCAGTTTGGTCACAATTCTTAGGAAATATGGGGAAGGGTACTTAGGCAAGTGTATGGTCTAGCATGAACTCAGTTTGGTCACAATTCTTAGGAAATATGGGGAAGGGTACTTAGGTAAGTGTATGGTCTAGCATGAACTCAGTTTGGTCACAATTCTTTGGAAATATGGGGAAGGGTACATAGGCAAGTGTATGGTCTAGTATGAACTCAGTTTGGTCACAATTCTTTGGAAATATTGGTATGGGTACTTAGGTACGTGTAATTCTAGTGGATATACTCGTAAGCGCTGGTAGACAAGGCTGTAAGTCCGGTTATGTATATTTTTGTTTTTTTTAAATAAAAAAAATGCGTCAGACGAGGCTTGTATTTCTGTCTGAACTCTAGTGCAGATACCAGTTTTTGCATTGGCCACTGTTTTCGTCCTGCATCTTGGAAGATTATTTTACCGCCTTACTTTATCCCACGGTGACTTTTATTGAACATCAGTAACTCTTAAAATAATAGTTCCTGTAATAAATGTGATTTGTATGACTTAAATTATATATTCGATTGTATTTTAAGTTGCATTTTAATATTTATATCATTTAAGTGAAAAGATCAGGGATGATAGGTCGTTTGCGGTACCTTTTACGAAGACTTACGAATACTTTATCTGTTGGGCCAAACAAAATTGAACGTAGATAAGGCAATACCCAAAAATAAATTTAGCGCTAAGATGGCAGCTTTTTAGCCGATTGCCGAAGGAGGGTAATGTGTGTTATCAGTCTATGTATGTATGTTTGTTCCTATATGGCGTTCCAGAGACCAACGCGTTGGCCGATTTGATGATTCGTACGTCAATCGATTTGTCTTAACCCTGCGAGTGTCACTGGCTACATTCAAATTGGACAATAGAAAAATGGCGGATTTTAGGCGCCATATTGTGGGAGCCCCATTTTTTTCTTCGAAACCCATCGTGTGGGGTATCAAAATAAATGCTTTTAAAAGGTTCAGTGCATACAGTCATCTGGTTTTGGTTAGCCAGCTTGCGAATATGTATCCGCCGACTGCATAGAATGGTTTTCTTCTTGTTTACGTCTTTTTATTTCGCTTTTCAAGCAGTCGGGCTTTATGTTTTTTTTCAAATAAGTTTTTTTATCAATTTTTTTAATTAACACCCCCACATAAGAATCGTTAGGTATCTTTATCAATAATAACGTTATTCATTTAGGATGTCATATGACGTAATTCTATGCCTGGTGCCGGCCGGGTCCAAAGTGACCCAGTACTGAGCAAGCGGCGGTTTGCTTGTCGCGGCCCAAAGTGGCCCGCTCCGAACTAAACGGCCGTGTGCGGGCAAAAATGTACTGAACGACAGTTTTTTTTTCTTTTTACCGACTTTATTTGCGAGTTGATTTTTGTATAAACCGTTCTTTGATTTATACCTAATTCCTGGCAGAAAATGGCTGGTTGTTGAAAATTAAACTGGTGTATGGTATGGCTCATCCATACTTATATTATAAATGCGAACGTATGTCTGTTACCTTTTCATGCTTAAACCGCTGAACCGATTTAGATGAATTTTTGTGTGGAGATAGTTTGAGACCATGGGCAGGACATTGGATAGTTTTTAGCCCGGAAATCATCCTTTAGGGGGTAGACATGGGGTAAGAATTTTCTATAGTGAACTAATAATTTCTCAAGTAAGGTGCCCCACACACCTATAATATTATGGCGCTATATAAAAAAAAACCAGGTAAAGTGCAAATATTAAAAATATTTTTTTTTAATTTGTATGGCTTTGGATCAACAAGATACTTGTACTGCGAAAATTTGAATACTGTGTAGCTCCAACCGTTTGGCTGTAAAACCCGTGTGACGAAGGACAGACGGACAGACAGACGGACACATGAGTGACAGCAACAGGCCTCTGTTTGGACCCTTCGGGTACGGAACCCTAAAAATCGGCTATTCAAAGTACAAATACTGCGCAGACGAAGACGCGGGCAACAGCTAGTAATATTATAAAATGACGTTAGGTTTTATGCGTAGGATAGGCGAACGATTGACCTTCATAAATTTGCGATTTAGTTTTCTTTTTTGTTTTTATTATCTGTGCAAACCTGACATTATGATCAAGTAACATTTAGAAAAAAAACCCGACTGCTTCAAAAGCGAACTAAAAAGTCGTAAACAAAGAAAAAATCATGCTGTGCAGTCGGAGGATACATATTCGCGGACTGGCTGACCAAAATCTGGTGTATCCTCCGCCTGCACAGCATGATTTTTTCCTTGTTTACGACTTTTTAGTTCGCTTTTGAAGCAGTCGGGTTTTTTGATTTTTTGAATTAAGTTTTTTTATTTATAACTTTTAAGTTAGGTTTTTTCGAATTAGATATATTTAAACATATAAGTGTTATATATTTTTGAAATCACCTCTTAAAACCGTTTATTTTGATACCCCACACGATGGGTTTGGAAGAAAAAAAAATTGGGTCCCCACAATATGGCACCCAAAATCCGCCATTTTTCTATAATCCAATTTTAATGTAGCCTATGACACTCGCAAGGCTAAGACGCATCGATTGACGTATGAATCATCAAAATTGGCCAACGCGTTTGGTCTCAGGAACGCAATATAGGAACAAACATACATACTTACATACATAGACTGATAAACACATTACCCTCCTTCGGCAGTCGGGTAAAAAGTAAGACCCAAAGATTATTAATTGTAGATATTATTATGAATTCATGACTTCCTAGTAGGTTTATTATCATCATGTGTCGGTCAGGTGGTAAGGGACATTCCTTATGCGACATTTGAGCTCGTTTTATATTGTAGGAAATCTACAAGTTTTATCCTTCAAAAAGTTGCAAAAATGTGGTGAGGCAAGTATAACTTGTTATTTATTTAACCGGTGAAAGGGCCACACGTGGGAATGCCCGATGTCCTCGGACGTGTCATTGCTGTGAATGACACATCTGACGGTTAGAATCCTGCTACTATTTTAAGACGACGACTAACGCCAACGACCTCGAGGGAACAAAACGCGCCCTCGTTTCTCACCCGCGCGACCCGAAATTTAGTAGTTTTTTGTACTTTTCTTATTATACTATGACTTTTAAAAAAAAGCTTCAGATCAAAATGTAGATAATTAAATTGTCTTTGATATGGTGTCGATTTCATTCAAATACGCTCAGCGGTTTTGTTGTGATTGTCGTGTTTTTGTCCGTTTTAGACATAACTTTACAAATTAATTACACTATGTTATACGATTAAAACTCAAAATTTGCTCAGATGAAATTATTAAGAAAATGGTCTAATATAACATATATTTTTCCAATAAATTACGACTAGCCGTTTAGACGTGATTCTCATTTTAAAATCAGCTACTCAAGGGAATCGGCGCCTTAAGAGGGGACTCTAGTGAGACTTTCTCCATACAAACACATTCTGCTGTTTTCTTCGTGGATAATGCCTCTAGAGCAATGATTTTTTTCCATAAAATCTAGGTCTAATTAATACGTGCCTGTATCATTTCCTTTTTTCCAAAACATAATTACAAAAAGAAATATGACAATCCAAAAATCCGAAAAAAAATGCCCGTTTTTACCGCCATGTTCAGAAGACTTTCAGACAAAATTTATAAGTTTTTAACAAAAAAGGAAATGATAGGAGCATAGATATACTTTTCCTCTAAATTTTGATATAAGAATTTTTTAGATCAGGCCAGTTTTCATGAAGAAAACAGCAGAATACGAAACGTCTTTTAGTCAAAGTTTTTGTAGATAAAATCAGCCTGAGCTGCAGTTGTCCCTTTCGCACTTTACGGGGTGAGGTTGGAGGTGACGCGACGGCAATAGTTTCTTCAAATACCTATTTTGGAAATTCCTGTTGACTAGAGTCCGCTCTTAACGTGTCAGTTTGTGACCATGGATGGATGAATGGATGTTTGTTACTCACACATTCACGCAAAAACTTCTGAACGGATTTTGATGAAACTTTACAGAAATATAGCTTATTATTAAGATACATCAGAATAACACATAGGCTATCTATATATAGATAGCATGATTTGCGGATTGTTCTTGTTGAAGATTTTTAGCTTGGTTTATGATTTTTTAAATTAACATTTTTACATCATTTCTTTTTCGATTTTGCGAAATTTTGATATTGGTTTTATTTCATTAATTTCGTTTTTAACCCCCGCCAGAAAAAGAGGTGTGTTATAAGTTTCACGTGTGTTGCTGTGTATCTGTGTGTCTGTCTGTGGCACCATAGCGCCTAAACGGATGAACCGATTTTAATGTAGTTTTTTTGTTTGAAAGATGATTTTGTCGAGAGTGTTCTTAGCTATGTTTGAATAAAATCGGTTCAGCCGTTCAAAAGTTATGGGCATTTTACAGTTTGAATCGGGGTGTTTTCGCAAGCTAAATATGTCGGGGGTTTTTTAAATTTTGAAATTATACTTGTCGCAAGATAAATGTGACGGGGATTTTTTAAATTTTGAAATTTTACTTGTATGACATTTTCGTTCAACGTGGCGACGCTTGTAGGAGGCCTTTGCCCAGCAGTCATGAAAGACGGATATAATGACGATGTCATTTTTGTTAACTGATTATATCCGATTTTATTTATTCAACTTTTTCGACTCTTTTTCAACTAAATGTAATTTTGCAACTAGAATGATGTAACCAAATACTTGTACTAAAATTTTATTGATGGCATAGAATGTCCGGTGGAGTTTCTGGCACGTTTTCTCCATTGAGACCTACTGGCGCTTGTGAATGTGCAACTAGCTTCATTTTTTGTTTTTTTTTTGTTTGGCATTTCAAAAGTATGGTTCAGTTGAAATAAAATATTTTGATTTTGAATCACAGCATTAATATAAGGCTATATTTGGAATAAACAACAGTATTGCGATACAAAGCCTTAAAGAGTATGAAAAATCGACAAATTATAATACCCACAACGGATCTTTGTGGCTCTGAAGTTGGTTCTGTCAACTTTTGCGCACGAAACAGATTAACTGCATAGAGTAAACGAGATAGGGTGATGCGACAAACGTATGCGTGTGAAAGAGACAGTTATACAATGCTATTTTCACTTTCAATATTGACACAAAAATAGCTAGTGCGCAGCCTCTTGCAGCCAATTCAGAGCCACAAAGATCCGATGTGAGTATTATACATAGACGCCGCTAAATCCACATCGCGTCTTTCATCTCGCATTTGATTGGTCGATTTTTCATACTCTTTGCCCTTTGCCTTGCCGAATTCATTACGCAATAAGGCTGCAGGTTATTGGCCTCCTCGCGGATAAATTTGCAACAAGCAACTGAAGGAACACGGGTGGGTTTTGGTCAGTAAAGTCTGACGCGCCCTCCCGCTTCACCCAGAGCGGGAAAAGTCATTGGACGATTCCCACCAAAAAAAAAAACATTGCCCTCCAAAAAAAATCGTATGATTGGCATTTGTAACCTTCTATAAGCCTTCCGCGGGCAAGAAAGGTGTAGAGCAATTTTAGTACAGTTCATTTGAAAACACGTCGTGTCGAAACTCTTTGAGGGAGCCTCAAACTGCGCTTTAAACATTTTATTTTTCTTTTTGTGTAGGCTCGCGCTTGACCACTATTTCACCTGATGGTAAGCGATGATATGGTCGACGGTGAAGCACGCTTGCCTAGAAGTAACCTATTCACTCTTGACTTAAAGACCCCCAGATTGTAGCTATCGGGAAACACAGACTCCGTAAGGAAATTCCACTCCTTAGCAGGTCTTAGGTAGTAGCCGTAGTACTTCTTGTAGGGAAGCTTACGCACTACATCCGAACTCTATATATAATTCAGAACATTATGAACTCAGAACTCAAATAACGGATACGAATCGCCATCACGGACACGGACGTGTTGTGCGTAACCGCCCTTAGCGCCATAGAAATCGCACTTTCCGAAAATACCATTCAAGCCAATCCATCCATAAACGCATGAATTAAACCTAGTTAAGGTTCCCCTAGTCGACGGCACGTACTATTTTGTGCGCGAGGTTAGAATGCATGCTATCTGTTCCGACAATACACTAGTCGAAAATTATTCCATACAAAAGTAGTCTAGGGATTACTCGACTGTTTGACGATGTACGTTCAAAATAAAAAATTATATCAATTTGTCTCATCATTATTTAGCCCTGTATGGAAACAAAAAAGTAACAAAAAAATATATTTGAAAATTATGTGCGTTGAAAGTTCCATATTTCAACACTAATTTTAACGAATCTTTGGGCGGAAATAAATACCATAAGAAGAAGGAAAATTGCAAAACGGCCTCCATAAAGGGATAGCTTAGTAATTCAACAATGCAAATGATTTTATTATGAAAATATACATTTAGTCGTTTTTTCATGATATCTAGACTCCCAAAGGTCTGTTTATAAAGTTTCGCGCGCTCGTTTTCGTCCTAAATCATCATCCATTTCGATACAAATTTGGAAAAGTGCTAATTCGTACGCGAACTAGCTTCTTACTGCTCATCACAGCATCTATCTCTGTCGCGCGTGTTGTCGGATGAGATAGCATGCATTTTAACCTCGCGCACAAAATAGTTCGTGCCGTCGCCTACGGGCACCTTAATATTTGCATGCCATTGTTTAAGGCAAACATGACGCTCTGTATTATTAATCTTTTTTTAATATCTCATACATATTGGCAATTTGTTGTGTGTTCTGTACTCATGTTTCAGCATATAAAGATTGAATTGAATTATTCGCGCGATTTTTTTAGTACTATTTGAGCGCGATTTTTTTTCCTCATTGCGTGCAGATTCATACAATTCCATAGGTCACAGAATATGCGGGAAAAATTCGCGCGAATTAAAATCGCAGTGCGTGCTAAGCCTAAAAGTTCGCAGTGACTTCCTTGATACCGACGCACGCGCATATCAATGCAGGTGTCCTTCTACAAGCGCAAGGTCAATATCAACAACCAGGCAACCTGCTTGTTCTGGTTTACTATTTATATTTTCGAGATATGTTATGTGTTTGTTGAAAAATGAAATGAATGAGAATAACCTACAAATGTAGGTTTTGGAATTTTTGTCTTTGTTTATTGCTTGAAAGACATTTTTTTTTAAATTGTTGTTTATGTTTACTCACGGGTAGAGTTAAATTGTAAACTTTACTATAGGTTCAAGTTGTTTCGTTGCAAATTCGCGTTTTTTTTTTGAAGAAATATTTGACCTCTGTGGTCTGGGTGAGCATGCCATGGTCTGGAATTTACTCAAACCGCTAATGGAAAATTAAGGGCCTACATATCCTTTAGTGCCGTGTAACGGTAACTTTCTAAAGCATACTGGGTTTGAAAAAAAAAGTTAGTATTGATTCATGTACATAATTTTGAACACAAGGTTTTTTCGTGTAACTAATAGTTATGCTTTAAAAAAAAAAAGTTAACAACACGATATTTTTTCGCAACTTTTGGAAACTGCTCCAAAACGACTTGGATGTTTAAAAAGGGTGTACCCTATTGTTGCGAAGTTCATTACCGCGATGTACGGTACTGCGAAAGTTTACTATCGCGACGTTTGTTTTTGCGAAAGTTCGTCACTGCGAAGTACGTTACAGCGAAAGTATACCATTGCGGAAAGTTCTTTACTGTGACGATTGCAGTTTCGATAATACGCTATTGCGATTTAGGTCATCTAGTAGGGTTGCTGATACTGGTGGTAGTAGAAATATTATATTGTTGGACATGACTAACACATGAGTAAAAATTGTAAGCAAATTTTATTATATTGAACCAAAAGATAGTAATAATAAAATAAACATAAACAAAATTCATGTACCTATCTAAATAGAATTGTAAATGGACAAAAGAAAAATCAACAAAAGCAAAATTCATGTAGGTGCCTGTCTAGTTTAAGTATATCGCACACTAGATACTTAATCTACAGTACCTGGGCGACCGAGCTCTACTCGGATGAAACTAGAGAAAACGATCTTTTCTAAAAATTAAACCTAGCTAGATCGAATTATCGCTCCCGAAAGGCCCTGCATGCTGAATTTCATGAAAACCGTTGACGCCAGATTATATATATACATACATATATACAAGAATTGCTAGTTTAAAGGTATCTACATAACTAAGACATAACAACGTATAGTTTTCTTTGCCGGCTACTACATGAATTTTGTTTATGTTTATTTTATTATTATTATCTTTTGGTTCAACTATAATTAAATTTACTTACAATTTTTGGTCATTTGTTATGTCCAACAATATAATATTTCCACTATCACCAGTATCAGCAATCCTCCTAGATGACCTAAATCACAATAGCATGTTATCGAAACTGCAATAGTCACAGTAAAGAACTTTCGCGACAGCGTACGTCGCAATGGTAAACTTTCGCAGTAACGTACATCGCAGTTAAGAACTTTTGCGACAACGTACTTCGCAATCGTAAACTTTCGCAGTAACGTACATCGCAGTTAAGAACTTACGTAACAACGTACTTCGCAATGGTATACTTTCGCTGTAACGTACTTCGCAGTGACGAACTTTCGCAAAAACGAACGTCGCGATAGTAAACTTTCGCAGTACCGTACATCGCGGTAATGAACTTCGCAACAATGGGGTACACCCGTTTAAAAATATTTTTTCACCAAAAATTATTTGGCTTGAATTTCTTCATAACTAACATATCATACTTACGTAAATCAAATAATATTTTGCAAACAAAACTGTTCAAAAGGAGGTTCAATATTGATATTTTGGCATCGAGCGGGCGCACGGCCAGTAATGCGTTAACATTGGGGCGTATATAGCGCCTTGAGGTTCCCCTAGTCGACGGCACGAACTATTTTGTGCGCGGGGTTAAAATGCATGCTATGTTAAGTGAGTGAAGTGAGAGTGAGTGAAGAGCAGTAAGAAGCTAGTTCGCGTACGAATTAGCACTTTTGCAAATTTGTAGCGAAATGGATAATGATTTAGGACGAAAACGAGTGCGCGAAATTTAAAAATAGGGTGGTATTTAATACTTTAACTGTAATTCCCCTTTTTTCAATCAAAATATTCGAAATTACTACCAAAAATACTGAATTGCACACTAAATTTGCTCATCAAATAAATGAATTATACTATACTGCTAGATCTTTAAAGCTTAACTGTTTTACTGAATAACTATCTGTTAACTAAAAGTAAATCTAATAATTCTTCGAGTGCAACAAAATATTTAAGTTTTAAGGGAGGGGGGGAAACGAAACAAAGTCGACGGAGCCCCGCTGCGCAGGGCTCCTATTTCTGTCTGCAGGGTCTAAAGTAACCTAACATGAAGGAGATGACGGGAGCTGAGTTCGCTCGCTTTGCTCGCTCACTTCAGCTCCCGTCATCTCCTTCGAACCTAACCTATCCGTGTCGGGGTGCCCTAAGCTCCCGAGCTCGCTTCGCTCGCTCTTGGACTAATTCACATTTATTTTATATTTAATTGAATAATTTGTGTGCAAATCAGTATTTTTGTTTTACGGTGAGTAATATTGTTTTGCAGTAGGTTATTAGTGGAGATATTTTGTTTGCTTAAATTTCTAAATAGAGGTGCAGTTAAAAATTCCCCTTAAAAATATAGTTGTTGAATTACTAATCTATCCCATGCACAGATTACCTCCCTCTGGGAGGTAATCTGTGATCCCATGTATGGAGGCCGTTTTGCAATTTTCCTTCTTCTTATGGTATTTATTTCCGCACAAAGATGCGTTAAAATTAGTGTTGGAATATGGAACTTTCGACGCTCATAACTTTCAAATATTGTATTTTTTAACTTTTCTGTTTCTATACAGGGCTAGATAATGATGAGAAAAATTTATATAATTTTTTTATTTTGAACGTACACCGTCAAACAGTGGAGCAATCGCCAGACTACGTTTGTATGGATGAATTTTTGACTAGTGTAACCTTAAGACTGTTCCTTCAATTCTTTGTGAAAACCGACACTGTTGTTTATAAATGCTGGTAAAGTAGATTTAAGTATCAATTAATTCAAGAAAACCAAGCAAGTATACTAATAACTTAACATAAAACCGGTTATTTATACAACATACAAAAAAAATCTTTGAGAAATGTATCGTCGTAATATAATTATAACACAATGAAAAAAAAAAACGTTCTTAAAATTTGCCGAAGTATAATATCGAAGCAGGTGGTAGACAACATATAATAGTTCATGGGCTGACAGTAAATGATTAAATCTGGTTTTATTTTTTGGCAACCAACTGAATATCATTTATAAATGATAAATGATTTTATTTCTGTAAGTTGGTTTGTACAAACGCTTTTACATGTCTAACATATATTTTTTTTTAAAACTAGATGAGGTCGGCGTTTCCTATCTATCTACCTGTCCAGTCAGTGCACGCATTTGTCAATAACCGAGCAGTTCAACTCAGAATTTAAGGAGCTCAACGCTTCGACGAACAATACCAAAGAAAGGACATTCGGGTAGGTCGCATAAACTACTCAAACTGCCAGACCATGATTAAAAACTAAGATAAATTAAAAAACAAAATAATGATCCACATACTCTTCACATTCACAATAATTAAAATAAAATAATATAATACTTTAAAAAGTAAATATTCTTGTCATTGCAAGAAAACAAATAAAAAAATATTTATAAAAAATAACAAAATTCATGGTGCAAAATATTTAAACAAAAAAACTAAATTAATTGGAGCAGCTCACTCCCAAGCCGTTTTATCCTCAACGTAATCTTTAATGCTATAAAACGCTTTTTGGCACAACTTACGTTTAATGAATGATGCTCAAACGGGAATACTCCGATATCATTGGAATGATAATCCATCCATATCATAAATGATCATTGATCATCGCGGACGACGGGTTCTAGGTCTACCTACATTTACTATGTTTTATTTATATATTTGTATTATACTTACACATATTTCGACCCACCTTCAGTGTTTTTAACCCCCGCCGGAAAAAGAGGGGTGTTATAAGTTTCACGTGTGTCTGTCTGTGGTATCATAGCGCCTAAACGGATGAACCGATTTTAATTTAGTTTCTTTTTGTTTAAAAGGTGATTTTGTCGAGAGTGTTTGAATAAAATCGGTTCAGCCGTTCAAAAGTTATAGGCATTTTACTGTTTGAATCAGGGTGTTTTCGCAAGATAAATGTGTCGGGGGTTTTTAAATTTTGAAATTTTACTTGTATTATATAAGTCCCGTTTCCGTAAGTGTGTCCGTGGCATCAACAGTGGGCCCTATCAGTATATCAGCGCAGCGTTTTTACCTTTTCTGGATATCGCTGCACATGCTGAGATAGGAGCCTTTTTGGTCTCGCACGGGGTTTTTATTTTATTATTGTTTAATTGAATGCTTATTTCTCGTGTCTCCTGTGCGGGTCACAAATAAATATTTTCTTTCTTTCATATTCTGTTTTGGCCTTCAGTGCGTGTTCCAGTACCCACGAAAAAGAAAATTCTGGAAAATTGTCATCGCATGTTCTTCAAGGCTTAATAACTGATTAATAAGAAGGCGGATAATTTCTAGATTGCTATAGCCTTAATGAGTAGGTCTTGTAATTAAAGCCTTGGTAAGTAACACTTGCTTCGTATTACAAAACATGTTGTCTCATTGTATGGAAATCTGCGGTAAAGAGGCATGCAGTGGAATTATACTGAATCAAACCGCTAATCGGCGACCTGCTAGGTATTATTATTGTGTCGGTAAAACCCGAATGTTTTGCCCCTCTGGTTGTTATAAATTGGTTTAGCAAAGTATGTTGTTCTTGTTTTTAGATGTTTTTTTTATAAATTTACATAATCTTCGTTCACACGTAAGTTAACGTTTAAATTTTTTTTAGGGTTCCGTTACCTAAGGGTAAAACAGGACCCTATTACTAAGACTCCGCGGTCCGTCTGTCTGTCTGTCACCAGGCTGTATCTCATGAAGCGTGATAGCTAGGCAGATGATGTATTTCTGTTGCCGCTATAATAACAAATAATAAAAACAGAATAAAATAAATATGGGGCTCCCTACAACAAACGTGATTTTTTGTCGTTTTTTGCGATAGTGGTACGGAACACTTAGTGCGCGAGTCCGGCTCGCACTTGGCCGGTTTTTTTGCTTAAATACTTTAATTTTATTGCCATCAAGCTTTGAGCCCGATGGGATTTTCCAACCGCAGAAATAACGAACTTTCATTCGTGCTTTATAGCAGACTAGCTGTCCCACGCGGCTTCGCTCCCGTCATTTGGACCTACCTACCCATCTACCCTATCTACCCTACATACATGATTGTTGCGTAACTTAAACCGTTTACTCAGCGCTCGCAACGGAAGCTCTCAAAAAGGGAATAATTTTGCCCGTTTTTGCAACATTTTTTATTTATGCTCGGCTCCTATTGGTCGTAGCGTGATGTTATATAACCTATAACCTTCCTCGATAAATGGACTATTCAACATAAAAATAATTTTTCAATTCCAACCAGTAGTTCTTGAGATTAGCGCGTTCAAACAAAAAGACTCTTCAGCTTTAAAATATTAGTATTGTAGATCAATTTTTCAAAATCCAATCTTAATGAAAGGAACTCTTTTTTGAAAATGTCACACTATCTGTGAATTTAAGATGTTTACAGAGTAAAAATACATTTTGAAGGCCAAACTAGTAGGGAATAGCAGTAATTCAGGTTAGAGCACATTGAATGCGGGTAGAAATACTATAGTATCAGAAGAACAGCTAGGGTAGAGCATCTGTTGCAGAAGTACCTACTTGTGGTTGGCTGTTAAGTTGTCAAAAAGTAAAAGGCCCGTTTTGACAGCTATATAAAAAATCTTTTTTACAAAAAAATACTACCGACTTTTTTGTAAAAAAGATTTTTTATTTTCATATTTTAGTTGTAGGTACCTCCCTAATAGGCAAGTAGTTACGTAAGGTACCTATAATGCCAGAATAGATTATCCAAATATCATGAAACTGAACATAACCGGTGGAATAAAGGTGTACCAAGGTGAACTGTACACATCTGCGTACCCCTTTAAAGCGTACTGGCGTAATGTTATGTTATGAAATGGTATAAACAATGAACAAACATGCGATTGCAGCAATCCCGAGAGATTTATTGAAGAGTTCTGTTGTATACCTCCGAAGTTCTTCATCAAATCTTTACCAAATTAAAATGGGACCTATTTCGGCATATACTCTTTCAAACCGAAATAAGATTTTTCGAAATCGGTCCACTACTCACGGAGATATCGGTGAACATAAATAAAAAAATAAACATACAAGTTACAAGTCGAACATAGAACCTCCTCCTTTTTGGTAAGTCGGTTAAAAATACTTAATAATAATTAAACTTGATGCTTGCGAATGATACTCGTTGTTATAGTGAATGGGTAACATAGTAAAACATTAGGATTATGAATTTGATTTTTCAATTTCTTACGTAGAAAGTTATCGCGGCGTGTAAAATGAGAAACGTCAACGGACTTCTTAGATTGTGACGACTTTAGTTGGTGTAGACTACTATTGATGGGATGTATCAAGTCTGGAAGACTACCTACAGAAATTGTAGTATACGTACAAAAGCTGTAATGTCATCAACAATCACCGGATTCTGCATACATTTATTTTATTGTGCGAAGATTTTTTTTGTTTTATTACAAGTTCTCAGGTCCTATTCTTGGCGATGTCGATCTATATTTAAAGGACGAGAATCGCGTTCTTGTTTTTTGCATAATTAATTAAAACATTGGCATTATTGCCTATCTGGGTGATTTTATAGTACAAGGTCCGGTATAAGAATATACAATGTGTTTTTTTTTTGATAGCCCATATTACGTGTTTCGTAAGTTTGTGATATCGCAACGTAACAAATATTTCCAAAAATAATAGCCAGGGTGTTAAAGGCCAAGCAATAGAACCCATTTCCAGCATTTTTGTTTTTTTTTTGTCTGTTTATTTCTGCACGCATCACGTAAAATGTACGAAACCAATGTAGATAACTTTTATACATAAAAATTGTGCGTAACTTGAAGTATTACTTAGTTTTTGTTTCATCGCAATCGGTTCACTTTATCAAAAGTTATATGAATTTAAAGTTTTCAAGAAGTAAAATTATCACAACACACGCAATTCAGATACTTGGACAGTTGAATTCCATATTCGATAGATGGCGTTGTGCATTTGAAGTCATTTTCTGAATGAAAGAATGACGCTAGAAAAAAAATTGTAGGTTGGTAGCCAGGGTGTTAGGAAGGAAAGTAGGGTAGGTAGGAAGTTAAGTATCATTGGGATTCTCTCACAAAGGAGCTTCTTGCAAATTTTATAATATAGTTTTAAGGACATAGATTTTAAGGCAACCTTTGTGTAGAGAAAACAATAAATTTATTTTATTATTAAATTTATTTTTTATTATTTATTATTGGGAAGACTTTGACGGGAACGAAGCCGCGGGGCGCGGGCACAGCTGTGCCAGTAGAGATAGGCGTTTTCGGTTATTTGCTCAAACGGTTATGTAACCGATATACAGTTTTCATATCGATATCGAAAACGGTTAACATGTTATTTAGATGAGCAAACTAACAACGAACGCGAACTAAACCAAACGCTAACTCACACTTTTACAGTTATAAACAAATGACAGCTGCATTAAACAATTAGTTTTGGTAACAGGTTTATGCTTTTTATGCCATCCTTTTATTGACGGGATAGAACTCAAAATCGATTGAACGGACTGTAAAAAGGGGTTGTAAAAATTTCTAATTTTAATTTAAATGGAGTTACCTCGAATTTGTAATACTTAATATTTACTTATACTTATACTTATACTTATACTTATACTTATACTTATACTTATACTTATACTTATACTTATACTTATACTTATACTTATACTTATACTTATACTTATACTTATACTTATACTTATACTTATACTTATACTTATACTTATACTTATACTTATACTTATACTTATACTTATACTTATACTTATACTTATACTTATACTTATACTTATACTTATACTTATACTTATACTTATACTTATACTTATACTTATACTTATACTTATACTAATACTTATACTTATACTTATACTTATACTTATACTTATACTTATACTTATACTTATACTTATACTTATACTTATACTTATACTTATACATATACTTATACTTATACTTACTTACCTCTCTTTAGAAAGAGAGGTAGCGCATATGGTTCCTATCGTTTGTGAAGTTTGCGTTTTGTTCGTAGTTTGTACGTTTTCGCGTTGTTACAGTTTTAAGTTTAGACTTGTTCGTTCTCGCACGCAAGTAGAGGTTTTGACTCGATTCAGTTTTTGTGATATCGGTTATTTTGACATAGATATCGATATGATATGATATCTAACAAATAGCCGATATAAGTTACGTTTTGATATATCGGACCCATCCCTACTGTGCAGTAAAAATAAGAATATCCCTGACTGACATACATACCTAAGTCTGTTTGCTTACTCATGGAATAATTAACCATGTGCAGCCTTTAATTGACCTAGATAGTAGATATTGAACGGGTGCCCATAGTTCAGAATAGTCCTTTGTGATAATGAAGGGCCTGTGCATGCGCATGTTGCGTGTCTCACGCATCGTATCAAAATATATTATTTGTGGTCCACTGGCCGCGGAGCACACTGAAGGAACTAGCGGAACTAATGATATATCATAGTAGTTCAAGTAAACATCTTCGCATTCATGTGTTTGTATTTGGGTTTTTCGAGCGATCATTTTGTTTATGAATCTCTGTAGATTAATCTTAAGGTTGAACTAGTCGACGGCACGAACTATTTTGTGGGCGGGGTTAAAATGCATGCTATCTTATCCGACAACACGTGCGTAAGAAGCTAGTTCGCGTACGAATAAGCTCTTTTTAACCGACTTACAAAAAAAGGAGGAGGTTCTATGTTCGACTTTATGTTTGTTTTTTTTTTTTTTTTTTTTTTTGTGTATGTTCACCGATATCTCAGTCAATTGTGGACCGATTTTGAAAATTCTTTTTTTGTTTGAAAGAGTATGTTTCGAAATTGGTCCCATATTAATTTGGTGAAGGTCTGATGAAGAACTTCGGAGATACACAACAGAACTCTTCAATAAATAACGGCAACACTCTCGGGATTGCTGCAATCGCATGTCTGTTTGTTGTTTATACCATTTCATAACATAACATCACGCCAGTACGCTCTAAAGGGGTACACAGATCTCTCATTTCACCGGTTATGTTCAAGTTTCATATTATTCGGTTAATCTATTCTGGAGTTATAGGGACCTTAATAAACAACTTGCTATTAGGTAGGTGAAACTAAAAAGGGAAAAATAAAAAACTTTTTTGCAAAAAAATGCTACCGACTTCCAAATGAAAAACTACAAAGTGAAAAATAACTTAACTTTTGGAAGTCGGTGTCCATATCGCAAAAAAATGGTACCTACGAAAGACACCGACTTCCAAAAGTTAAGTTATTTTTCACTTTGTAGTTTTTCATTTGGAAGTCGGTAGCATTTTTTTGCAAAAAAGTTTTTTTGCAAATTTGTATCGAAATGGATGATAATTTAGGACGAAAACGAGCACGCGAAATTTTATAAACAGACCTTGGGAGTCTAGATATCATGAAAAAACAACTAAATGTATATGTATAAAATAACATTATTTGCATTGTTGAATTACTAATCTATCCATGTATGGAGACCGTTTTGCAATTTTCCTTCTTCTTATGGTATTTATTTCCGCCCAAAGATGCGTTAAAATTAGTTTTGAAATATGGAACTTTCGACGCTCATAACTTTCATATATTTTTTTTTACATTTTTGTTTCCATACAGGGCTAGATAATGATGAGACAAATTGATCTTATTTTTTATTTTGAACGTACATCGTCAAACAGTGGAGTAATCTCTAGACTACGTTTGTATGGAAGAATGATCGACTAGTGTAACCTTAAATTAGTTTCTTGAAACGAATTAATTGCCTATTTACGTCATTTATTTCCGTTTAGTTATGAGAGACACGCGATAGTATTTTGTTCAGTTGCTTGTCCATTCGCGTTTCATGTTACGGTCACCGTCAGGTTATGGTTTTTAATTGACCTTTTTGACGTCAGTTAGATGTTTACGGCGTAATAATGTGGGTAGTTGGCAAACCAACCATGTATCAACGCCAGATTGATTTATAAGGACAATGAGTTTAACGTTATGTTCAATTCCAGAAAATGTTAATTTTACACACATTTTTTGTGAATTGTGTGTACATGTCGCGCCATCTAGTGAGATTTATTTGAAATAAATTTTCTTTCTTAGCAATGAGACCCCGTGGTACGGTATAGATAGGTACCTGTTCACGGAATAAAACACACCTAGTGACAATTTAACAGAATTTGACACCTTTTTCGCTACCGGTACGGTTCTATAAATCCTTCCAAGAACAAAATATAATCTGTGGTTAAGATGTTAAAAATGTGGGTAGACTTCCATAATTATTATGTGGTGGAGGGTTTATCCAAACTATTGAATAAACTAATTAATGTTGCTATACAAAGATGTGGTTTCCGCAAAAACTGTTACACGTGTACAATATAAGAAAACCGGTATCATTCTTTTATTATGCGGTTAATGTAGGCTGATAAGTAAAGGGCATTATAATAATAGACTCACATGCCTACAAAACATAATTAATTTTATATCTATACCAATATTATAAAGAGGAAAGATTTTTTTGTTTGTTTGTACCGAATAGGCGCCGAAAGTACTGGACAGATTTTAAAAATTCTTTCACCTATGGAAAGCTACATTATTCCCGTGTAACATAGGCGATTTTGACGGGAGCGAAGCAGGCGATATAATGTGTCAAGTCTCAAAAGTGAAACATATTATGCAAGTCGTTTTTGACCAGATTCAAGATATAAAAAATCATCATCAGTCAACAGATTATCAACAATCAATTAAAATTTAACTGCCGTGACTAAAAAGCTTTTTGTATGAATAAATTTTTTAACCGACTGCCGAAGGAGGGTAATGTGTTAATCAGTCTATGTATGTATGGTTGTTCCTATATGGCGTTCTAGAGACCAAACGTGTTGTCCGACTTTGATGATTCTTATGTCAATCGATTCGTCTTAACTCAGCGAGTGTCACTGGCTACATTAAAATTGGAAATGACAAAAATTGCGGATTTTGGGCGCCATTTTGTGAGAGGAATTTATTTTGAATTTACAATATAGAGACTAGCTTTTGCTAGCGCCTTCGCCAGCGTGACAGTTGAAGTTATCGGGAACGTTGATATCCCGCAGGCTTATTACATATAAAACAGCAATCAGCAATAATTGCGCAGTAATCGCGCGGTCAATCGCTTTATGCCATAAAAGTCGCTAGCTGTTTGTCAAATGCACTTATTTTGAACAAAAGCCGCTAAAGACTCACAAACTTCTGTACTCAGCAATTTGGGAGCAGTTGGCAATCGACCGACAAAAAAAGAGAAAAAAAGAATCACAATTTGACAGACAAATTTTGTCGCCATAATCGCGATTACACTGTGTTCAAATAACCATTTTAGTTAACTAATTGTTCCGTAGAGGCAGCACTGTCGAAAAAATGCTATGGTGGATCGCGATCGGATTTCGATCGGATCGGATTCGCGATTGAAGAGAAATAATTGCGTAAAAATAGCTATTGTTTTGCTCTTGCAAGATACGTAATAAGCCTGCCTAGACAAAAAGTATCCTACCTCCTTCTCCAAGGTACAATCTATCTCTATGCTAAAAATCACCAAAATTGGTTAATCTGTTTCAATCAGGAATGTTGGAAACATAATTAACCCGTATCCGTGTTTGGTAACCTTGATTATTTTTGAAAATAAAATGGAGGGCCTTTAAGGAAAATAGGTATATTGTACTTCCCCGCCAGGGTCCGCTTCAACTTTGCACTTAAGGTTCCCCTAGTCGACGGCACGAACTATTCAGACACTAGACAACACGTGCGAAAAAAAATTGATGTTGTTATGAGCAGTAAGAAGCTAGTTCGCGTACGAATTAGCACTTTTGCAAGTTTGTAGGGAAATGGATGATGATTTAGAACGAAAACGAGCCTGCGAAATTTTATAAACAGACCTATGGGAGTCAAGATATCATGAAAAACCGGCCAAGTGCGAGTCGGACTCGCGCACGAAGGGTTCCGTACCATTATCGCAAAAATCGGCAAAAAAATCACGTTTGTTGTATGGGAGCCTCCCTTAAATATTAATTTTATTCTGTTTTCAGTATTTGTTGTTATAGCGGCAACAGAAATACATCATCTGTGAAAATTTTAACTGACTAGCTATTACGGTTCATGAGATACAGCCTGGTGACAGACAGACAGACAGACAGACAGACAGACAGACGGACCGCGAAGTCTTAGTAAAAGGGTCCCGTTTTTACCCTTTGGGTACGGAACCCTAAAAACGACTAAATGTATATATTTTTTTCTTTTATATAACTTTTATTTTTAAATTCCAAAAAATATAAAAAATACAAAATAATATATACAAATAAAATAAATGAATAAATATACATTTATATATAATATATTAATGTATGTCGCATCAAGGCTGGCCGATAGATGCAAACCATCGGGAAGTCAGGATGTATTCCCTTAGGTTAAGACATCGTGTGTGGGCAGGTCGTTGGGTACAATCGTGCAAATGAAATCACAGAAGTTATTCGATACACTGGGTTTATTTAAATAGTCACAACTCAATTACATTCTTGCTTACTAATATTACGGATCGACACTGATTCTACGACGTGTTAGCTCTACGGCGTTCAGTACTCAACTGCCATATTCTACTCGTCGGTACTTCGTCGGTATTTGTTGGGGTAACCGGATCTCGTCCGGGATTCTTTGCACCCCTTGCCATACCTTAACCTAGATCGCTACCGTAGTCGAGGGTAGGCAGGCTGCCGGGAACTAGGGGCTATGTTTTATTTGTGCTATTCATGGGGAGTGCTTTGCAGGCGGGTTGGCGATCCCAGTATGGTTGTTACAAATGCACAGAGAACGCTGCTGCCCATTCTCTGGTTTGTCCCTTAGTCGCCTCTTATGACACCAATGGAAAAACATGGGATGTTGAAATTCTTTACGCCCGACACCATACGGTAAGTGATGTAGATTCCAAAAAATATACACACGTTCCTTTTTTTTTTGCTTGAATTTGGTAGGTTTAGGTAGCGTAGTTAGATATGATATATACATTTAACGAGATACTTACACTATTGTTTTTGCAATCAATTTGTCCCTTGTTAAGTTTGGTCATGGTCACCTCATTAGAAAGAGACACACTACCAACGGGAGCCCTCTCGCTCGGACCGTTTTTTGCGCCATAGTGCACAGTCTAGTAGTAAGAAGTATAAGGTCTTTGGCCATGTATCAACGCCAGATTGATTTATAAGGACAATGAGTTTAACAATGGTAATTTTATAGAAAAATCCTAAATTCTCTTAGTAGACTGTATTTATATTATTCTGTTCATCAGGGTGTCTAGAATAGGTGGGGGCTAGCCGCGAACTTTTCGGCACGAGTGCGGATGTCGAAAAGAAACGCACTTTACACACAAGCCTGATGCGAAAAGTTCCCGTTTTCGGATGTTGTTTTTAGGGTTCCGTAGCCAAATTTCAAAAAACGGAACCCTTATGGATTCGTCATGTCTGTCTGTCTGTCTGTCTGACCGTCCGTATGTCACAGCCACTTTTTCCCGAAACTATAAGAACTATGCTGTTGAAACTTGGTAAGTATATGTATTCTATGAACAGCATTAAGATTTTCACACAAAAATTGAAAACAAGAACAATAAATTTTGGGGTTTCCCCATACTTAGAACTAAAACACATTTTTTTTCATCAAACCCATACTTGTGGGATATCTATGAATAGGTCTTCAAAAATGATATTGAGGTTTCTACTATCATTTTTTTCCTAAACTGAATAGTTTGCGCAGGAGACACTACTAAAGTGGAAAAATGTGTCTCCCCCCCTGTAACTTCTAAAATAAGAATGATAAAACTAAAAAAAATATATGATGTACATTACCATGTTAACTTCCACCGAAAATTGTCTTGAACGAGATCTAGTAAGTAGTTTTTTTTTAATACGTCATAAATCGTAAACCACAATTTACCAAGTACCGAACACCCTTCATGCGCGAATCCGACTCGCACTTGGCCGGTTCTTTTTCTTTTACAATCTTGCCTTGCATTAAAATAACGCTTTATTTCCATGTGCTCGAAAGCCTTTAACTAAAATTATGTTTCGTCGTGATAATCTATATATATATCTGATGTTAAAATTATCTTCAGCGTGCGATAAAGTTTTATGATGAACGTTTGTATGGATGGTTATTTTTTGTAAACTATAAATTGCTTGATAACAGTCATTTCACACCACAGACATACATCAAACTAGATGACGTGACTGTATGTACTTCGCGTGCCATTAAACGGAATATAGTTATGGTAAATGATCGTAATCTGAGCTTTTCATTTAGCATTATCGGCACCGGAAATCCACCGAAATCTAGAAAAATGCCTTTTTATGTCATATTGAGCTGCAAAGAATGTATAGAAATAGTTGGCCGAGGCATTGGAAATGTTTTCTTTCATTGGTAAGTAAAGGAGATTGCCCATACACAGGCCCCTTATAAGGTATCGTGTCTGCGATTTCATTATTATACAAAAGTAGGATTTATATTTTGTGTTATTTTCCATCCGTGTCCTTTAATTTATATGTACAGACAACAACAGATCAGGTTCCTGCACTTGGACATTTGTATGGACCTTATTGCATTGTAATAAGGGTTAATTTCAAGAACAGAAACATCGTTATATCTCGTGAACCCCGCAAAATAAATAAAAAATGTTTTCTAATTATGAATATAATATGTTTTTCCTACAATATACAACCAAATTCATCAAGACACAACCATTGTTTCAAAGGGGCCCAAGTTCTCTTACAAAATGGGCATTCTCCTTTGTTTTTAAATTGTTTGTGAAAAATTGGCACGCTTGGTTTTCATACAGATGGAGGGACTTGCGTTATCTAGTTAGATTTATGTCTGTGTTCCACACCGCGTCGTGAATCCTTCTGATGCTTTAAGTACACACTGTTGATTCAATTATGGGGAGTAATTGATTATAAACATGTTTACATCTTCATTTATGACTTTGACGACATAAGTGAAGATGTCTGCCAGCGATTACTTGAATATAAAATCAATATATTATAGCACATTTTGATGCCGTTGGAGGAAACTTTTCATTGCAGCCGAGGCGGGATTGCCGCCATTTATGGTTTCAAGAGTGCAATGACAAAAGCTCACGGTTATAAAACGTACCTTTTTGTAACAAAAAATTGGGAGAATATTTTTTTAAATTTTTTTTACTCTCGGTTTGTTTTTGAAGGGGAATAAGAGGGGCTAGCCGTTTTTTTTTTCGCACAAGTGCGGATTCGAAAAACAAACGTACTAACGTAACGTAAAGCAAGCCTAAAAGCGGCGCAATAAGAGCCAATTTGTTGAAAATGAGCGATTTTGACACTTTGGATATTAACCGACTTTCTAAAAAGGAGGAGGTTCTATGTTCGACATCGTGTTTGTTTTTTTTTTATTTGTTCACCTATATCTCCGTCAAAAGTGGACCGATCTTGAATTTTCTTGTTTTGTTTGATATATTATGTTCCGAAATTGGTCCCATTTTAATTTGGTGAAGAACTGATGAATAACTTCTGAAATATACAACAGAACTCTTCAATAAACAACGGCAAATCTCTCGGGATTGCTGAAATCGCATGTCTGTTTGTTGTTTAGACTATTTCATAACAACATCACGCCAGTACCTACGCTCTAAAGGGGTACGCAGATGTGTACATGTACTTGGTACACTCTCATTGTTTAAGGTTCATGGCATTCGGCTAATTTATTCTGGCATTATAAATACCTAACTTAAGACTTACCTATTAGGTACAACTAAAAAGAGAAAATTAAAATAAAACTTTTCTACAAATAAATACTACCGACTTCCAACTAAAAACACTACAAAGTGAAAAATTACTTTCTTTTTCGAAGTCGGTGTTTATAAAGAAAAAAATGGTACCTACCAAAGACACCGACTTCGAAAAAGATAATTATTTTTCTCTTTGTAGTGTTTTTAGTTGGAAGTCGGTTGTATTTTTTTGTAAAATAGTAGTAGTAATTTACAAATAAGGATCTGCTAGCGGAGCACCTTTTTGCGTAATTTCGATGGGAACGAAAATGTATTTACTTGAGCACATATTTGTATTCAATCATTAGGAGTGTGAGATCAGAGATGTAGATTTATTTGCTCTCTGAACGTTATTAGTTATCATTTATATAAATATACCAGGCTAGACTTGCTAAGTATCTTTAGTATTTATACCTATTTATCATGATGTAGGCAACCTGTATAATTGAGGAGCTCGTGGCTAAATAATAACAGCCGCACGGGTCGATCTTCAAGGTTAAGCAACGCTTGACGAGGTCAGTCCATGGATGGGTGACCATTTCAACATACCGAGTTTCTTCCGAGCCTCGGAAAGCACGTTAAGCCGTTGATCCCGGCTGTCATTTCAAGATCTTTGACAGCCGTTACGAGTCTTCAGAAGCATGAGATCTGACACCAGTCTTGCCAAGGGGTACCGTTGCCCCGTTAGTTAGCCGTTTCTGCAGCACAAGTTTCAATTCCAAATGATTAATTTAAGTATTTATAATATATGGATTATTTAATCAAGGGCTCATTGGTGTCCTTATCAAGACTTGATGCCAAGATGTTGAAGTTCTGTCAGCTCTTGTGTTATAGATTGTCAGCAGCATTTTTATGATATTTCAAAGCAGCATATACTTAACTGCTTGTAATTCATGCGTCGTCGTATTAGTACTTTACTATTTTATGGTTGCAGAATATACGTGATTTCATTAAATCTGCCACCGTTGCTAAAAAGCTATAGGTCTAGTACTTGATACCTGTATATCCTTAAAAAAAGTTAAATCAAAAAATCAAAAACCCGACTGCTTCAAAAGCGAACTAAAAAGACGTAAACAAGGAAAAAATCATGGTGTGCAGTCGGAGGATACATATTCGCGGGCTGGCTGACCAAAATCTGGTGTATCCTCCGCCTGCACAGCATGATTTTTTCCTTGTTTACGTCTTTTTAGTTCGTTTTTGAAGCAGTCGGGTTTTTTAATTTTTTCATTTAACTTTTTTTATTTATAAGTTTTTAGTTAAGTTTTTTTCGAATTAGATACATTTAAACATATAAGTGTTATATATTTTTGAAATCACCTCTTCAAGCCCTTTATTTTGATACCCCACACAATGGGTTTGGAAGAAAAAAAAAATTGGGACCCCACAATATGGCGCCCAAAAACCGCCATTTTTCTATTGTCCAATTTTAACGTAGCCTATGACACTCGCAGGGTTAAGACACATCGATTGACGTATGAATCATCAAAATCGGCCAACGCGTTTGGTCTCTGGAACGCCACATAGGAACAAACATACATACATACATACATTCATACATATATACATACATACATAGACTAATAAACACATTACCCTCCTTCGGCAGTCGGGTAACAAGCAAAATGTTTTTAAGGAAAGATTACTTAATACGTGCTTGCCATAAATTCGATTCTTATTTAGCTTCTAAATCGTTCCGATGTCGCCAAATATGGATTCTCCCATGGACAAGGACACGCGATTTACGAAGCGCTGTTAAATCTAAGTATAATACTTTTATTATGCGTACAGCTAAGGAGCGGCATTATTTAAGTCAAGAGTGAATAGGTTACTTCTAGGCAAGCGTGCTTCACCGTCGACCACATCATCGCTTACCATCAGGTGAGATAGTGGTCAAGCGCAAGCCTATATTAGAAAAAAAAAAAAAAAGTATACTGTAGCGAGATCCATGCCAGCTGGTATGATGTAAGGGTTTGTACCCTTGCAGCCTTATGCGTCACAGTTAACTACTTTCAGCAGAAGATTGAAAACAGGTGTAAGTCCACTTTCAGTGCCGGAGACACTCAAGGGTAGTTAACTGAAAATTAATTTTTCGTCCGTCAGGTAGATTAATGAAAAATATTGGACACATATTTTTTCTTTTGACACGTAAACATAAAGTGACGACGATATAATGCGTTGAAATATCGTGAAACGTCACGCCGTTAGTACATTTTATACTGCCTTAGTGACGTCACTAGACCCCACTCCTGAACTTTGATGCGCTTTAACTTTGTAATTTTTTATTGATTTGGTAAAGCAAAAAATATGTTTCCAATATTATTTGATAATCTCACTGACGGACTTAATAGAATTATCATTTTTCTACCTAGGAAACATCCCTATTATGTGATGTTCCTCACGGCTTGTATGCGGCACCCAGCAGGGGGGACTCCATAAAAATAGAGGTGACAATGATTTTTAACCCCTGCTGGAAAAAGAGGCGTGTTATAAGTTTGACGTGTGTTGCTGTGTATCTGTTTGCCTGTCTGTGAAATCATAGCTTCTAAACGGATGAACCGATTTTGATTTAGTTTTTTTGTTTGAAAGGTGATTTTGTCGAGAGTGTTTTTAGATATGTTTGTATAAAATCAGTTCAGTCGTTCAAAAGTTATGGGACGTTTTACTGTTTCAATCGGGGTGTTTTCGCAAGATAAATGTGTCGGGGTTTTTTTTAAATTTTGTAATTTTACTTGTGTTAACGTTATTATGTAAATATAAATAGATAGTCATATAGAGCTATAAGTTTGCAAGATAAACGACCAAATATCAAGAAAATTAGACTCAACATTGGCGATCTGAGTTTCAGGAAAATCTTGACGATAAATTCAATGTAACAGTTTTAGCAATTAGTTGTAGGTGTATTATTTGTATAATAATAGAGACTCTTAATAGACTCCGCACGCAGGTCGACCGCACCAAAAACAACCTCCACAGGTGAGGTTTCTCGGATGGCTCTAACCTTCAGTGTTTGTGCGGCGTCTCCCCGCAGACCATGGTCCACCTTTCGTCTTGCGCGGCCTGCCCTGTCACCTGTGCAAGGCTGCGTCACCGGCTGGAATTGCCGTGGCAGAATTCTGGGTCAAACATAATATTAAGAGACTATTTTTGCTATCGACACGCGAAGAAGAAGAATTTGTATGACCTACAGATAATTGTTCCGGCTCTGGGTGTTTGTGTATGTCAGTTTATATGTTTGTAAACGCACCCACGATACAGGAAGAAATTCCTAGTGTGGGGCAACGTTCTTTTAAAAAATAAAATACAATATTTACTTGTTTACCTGACCTACTTGGAATACGTTAAGATCATGTATCATTAAGTCATTGGCTACTAGATCACGTCTGCTTGGGTCAGGGTGATCACCCTGAGAGTGCATCTGTCACGTTTCTCTCCCATATTTTATCTGTAGGAAAACCTTCGACTTATTATTGAGTGAAAACGGAAATAGGCAACACGATTGAAAAGGTAATTTGATGTTCAAGACGCTTTTGTCCAAATAATGAAACGCTTTGAAATGTCATTAGGTAGTTGTGTAAATATTGGACCTAGATAAATATTATAGATCACATCACGTCATCAGCCTATTAATGTTCCCACTGCTGGGACACAGGCCTCCTCTCGGTGCGAGGGAATGGGCCGAATCCAGCACGCGAGCCCAGTGCGGGTTGGTGGATGTCACATATCTTCGAATTTTTGGTTCTAGGACATTCCGGTTTTCTCACGATGTTTTCCTTCACCGTTTTGAGAGCAGTGGTGAAGAAATAAATTACACAAAGTAAAGCGCCTGCCTGGGCTCGAACCCACGACCTACAACTTGTAAGTCGCAGCCGATACCACTGGGCCACCACTGCTCTTTAACAAACCACTTCTTTTTTAGGGTTCTGTTTTTTTTACCCGACTGCCGAAGGAGGGTAATGTGTTTATCAGTCTATGTATGTATGTATATATATCCACCAACCCGCACTGGGCCCGCGTGGTTGATTACGGCCCATTCCCTCTCACAGAGAGGAAGCCTGTGTCCTAGCAGTGGGAACATTAATATACTGATGATTGTTAAATTAAAACAACTGTAGTTATTCTAAAAGATCTGAAACTGCACCAGATTTTTGTTTATGTTATTTTTCTCTACCTTGTAATTACATTCTATATCTTTCATAACCCCCAAAATTATGAAGCTAAGCAGTAAGCAAGCACAAGGGTATAATTTACTAGGTATTTAATTTGCTTGTAATTACTTTTTCTCCTCGTGTACAATGACAAACGACGTAGTACTCACTGATTGTCATGAGCTGCTTACAAAGTATAGTCATTAAGTTCAGTTGTCTGTGCCTCGGTTCAATAAGTGGTGTTAAGTATTTGTTTAGGTATGCACTGTATCACTGCTACTATGTCCTAGACTTCTATCCTAAACTAGGGCTGGCGAAAGATGTGTTCGAAAATTCTGACCACATTAGAACAGAAACACATTGAAGACCACAAGCAAGCACCATTGCAAGAATTGACAACCCAAGGCAGAATAACTTAAGAGCCTACATCCGCTTTAGTGCCGTAAAACGGTAACTTTCTAAAGCATACTCCTTAATAACGGCTAGGTTAAAAGGTTTGGAAAAAATATATATTTACTAGTTGACCCGGCAAACTTTGTTTTGCCATAAAAACACCAAACATTTATCTACCCTACCTACCCTACCCAACCCTACCCGACCCTACACTACCCTACCCTACCCTACACTACCCTACCCTACGCTACACTACCCTATCCTACACTACCCTACCCTACCCTACCCTACCCTACACTACCCTACACTACCCTACCCTACCCTACCCTACCCTACCCTACCCTACCCTACCCTACCCTACCCTACCTACCTACCTACCTACACTACACTACTCTACCTACCTACCCTATCTACCTACCTACCCTACCTACCTACCCTACCCTACCCTACCCGACCCTACACTACCCTACCCTACCCAACACTATCCTACCCTACGCTACACTACCCTATCCTACACTACTCTACCCAACACTACCCTACACTACCCTACCCTACACTACCCTACCCTACCCTACCCTACCCTACCCTACCCTACCTACCTACCTACCTACACTACACTACTCTACCTACCTACCCTATCCAAGCAAACATTTTTTTTTTTTTTTTTTTTTGCTTTTAAACCTTCCCTGTATTCTGTCGAACATAACAAAAAAAGAATTATTCAAATCGGTCCAGCCGTTCTCGAGTTTTAGCGAGACTAACGAACAGCAATTGATTTTTATATATATAGATTATTGTTTCATGTATATTATTTTTAACACATGGTTTTTTCGTATAAGAAATACGTATAGTTATGCTTTAAAAAAAAAATTAACAACACGCAATTTTTTCTTTTCTCCAATACGACGAAAATAAAAAGTGGAAAATACTTTTCAATAAATTTAATAAATAAAGAATAGTGTAATTAACATAAAATTTAAATTTTGTTGTAAAAAAGCGTGGGGTGCTGCTTTTAGATATTTTCAAAATGACTACTTTTACCAATTACCAAAAGCATACATTATATTTTTTTTGTTAATCACACTATTCTTTATTAACCCCCGCCAGAAAAAGAGTGTTATAAGTTCCACGTGTGTTGCTGTGTATATGTGTATCATAGCGCCTAAACGAATGAACCGATTTTGATTTAGCTTTTTTTGTTTGAAAAGTGATTTTGTCGAGAGTGTTCTTAGCAATGTTTGTATAAAATCGGTTCAGCCGTTCAAAAGTTATGGGCGTTTAACTCTTTGAATCGGGGTTTTTTCGCAAGATAAATGTGTCGGGGTTTTTTGAAATTTTGAAATTTTACTTGTTTCAATTTATTGTTAATTATTTTCTGGTTTTTATTTTGGTCTTCTATTTGAAAGCGTGATTTTAGTTTTTTATATATTATTTTTTCGTTCGTATGTAGGTTTTTTTTTTTTTTTCGTTTGTTGGATTTTTTGTTTTTTATTACTTTGACATCGGTACCACGTCACCGCCACATTTCTTTTCACATAATCTTTGGCACGCAAATGTGAAACGGTTCGTCATCCCTGGTCTAGACAATGCGCTTTCAGGCGGCTGCCAAGGACTAAGATTAGTCACCGACATTGTACCTCTCTACTGAACTAAATGAGATAATTACACGCTTGTATTCCTTGAAAGGATAGGCAGAAGTGTGCCTATAGTACTCCCAATAACGCGGCTTCGCTCCCGTCAATCGGCTACCTACCCATCTACCCTACCTACCCCGTACATACATGATTGTTGCGTAACTTTAACTGTTTACGCAGCGCACGCAACGGAAGGTCATCAAAAGAATAAATTTGCCCCGTTTTTTAAACATTTTTCATTGATGCTCCGCTCCTATTGGTCGTAGCGTGATTTTATATAGCCTATAACCTTCCTCAGAGCAGAAGAGCAGTGGTGGCCCAGTGGTACCGGCCGCGACTTACAAGTTGTAGGTCGTGGGTTCGAGCCCAGGCAGGCGCTTTACTTTGTGTAAATTATTTCTTCACCACTGCTCTCAAAACGGTGAAGGAAAACATCATGAGGAAACCGGCATGTCCTAGAACCAACAATTCGAAGACATGTGACATCCACCAACCCGCACTGGGCCCGCGTGGTGGATCACGGCCCATTCCCTCTCACAGAGAGGAGGCCTGTGTCCCAGCAGTGGGAACATTAATAGGCTGATGATGTGATAACCTTCCTCTATAAATGGATTACCAATCACAAAAATAATTTTTCAATTTCAACCAGTAGTTCCTGAGATTAGCGCGTTCAAACAAACAAACACACAAACAAACTCTTTAGCTTCATAATGTTAAAGTATAGATTATAGGTAGGTTAGCGCTTGACCACTATCTCACCTGATGGTAAGCGATGATATGGTCGACGGTGAAGCACGCTTGCCTAGAAGTAACCTATTCACTCTTGACTTACAGACCCCGAGTTTGTCGGGCAACACAGACTCCGGCATGGAATTCCACTCCTTAGCTGTACGCATAATGAAAGTATTTCCAAAAAGTTTAGTGCGTGTGGGTGGGATGTCCACCATGTACCGATGGCGCATCGCCGTACGTCTTGTAGTCCGATGATGAAACGGGCTAGGAGGAATTAGACCATGCAATTCCATCGCACACTCCCCGAAATGCAACCGATAAAAAATCGACAAGCCGGCAACTCGGCGACGATGTTCAGGGCTCTGGTGAACAAGGACTTAATGAAACATATCCCTGTTATGTTTAAGTCCTATGTAGATAACAGCATGGTATAATAACATACTCCGTATACTTCGCCTGGTAAGTTCTTCCCAGGATGGCCTAAGACTACGTCACGATAAGTGTTACCATTGATTGTCATTTTTAGAAAATTTAGGTACTTTCTCATGTAGTTAATGAAAATAAAATAAATTACTAACTAGCTTAACTATTTAGTAACTCATGTGATTCATATATGTTCAACTATGTCATATAGATTTAGTGTTGAATTAATTTATATTTTTAATTTTTAGTTCATAATTGCTTTGTTAACTTAAAAAATGCATTTTGCTCGGGTATTTCAATAACACACAGTGGCAACACATCGAATTGACAAGTGTCATACTGACAACTAGCGATTTCATCGCTATTGTCGTGTAGCTCACACCTATAGCGTTGTTTCGCTCGGTGAGAAAAATACTGTGGCTGCCAAACATTTTTGATGAACCCGTGAACTTTGAAAGATACACAAGAAAAATTGTTAATTGTTCCGTAAACTGTAAAAACAGCAGTATAAAAGGCGGTGTAATATTTTTTTTCTTTTCCCAATGAAGAGACGCTATCATAAGCGTGGCTTCAATATTGTAACTTACTTCACCTAAAGTAACTGGTATGTGCCTTTCATTAATTTATTATTTAATTTATATACGCGTTGTAAATTCCATAATTTAAGGCATAGTTGTGTCAATATATACGTCTTTACGCCCAAACTTAACCTAACCTTTGACTTATTTTACTCAAGTCAAGTTTTGTGGGTTTTTGTTCCGAACTAATTAACTTACTAAAATGCAATCAATTAAAAGAAAGCAAATTAAATAAATACAAAAAGTATCAAATATGACGATTAATTAAGAATTATAAAACATTTGTACTTAAAAAAGTTTGAGAACCGCAACGTAATTGATGACGTAGTCTTAGGCCAATCACGTGACCCAGCTGTCACGGGAAGAGAATACCATGTCTTGTTCTACCATGGATAACAGGAGGCAAGCATAATGCTATCAACCGAGCAGTAGCAGCAGTTCTCAGTAGCAGCCCGCCAAAAATAAAACATATAACCCGACTGCTTATGAAGCGGACTAAAAAGACGTAAACAAGAAGAAAATCATGCTGTGCAGTCGGAGGATAAAATATTCGCGAGCTGGCTGACCAAAACCAGATGTATCCTCCGACTGCACAGCATTATTTTCTTCTTGTTTACGTCTTTTTATTTCGCTTCTTTGATTTTTTAAATTAATTTTCTTTTATATATAGCTGCATTTAAATATATAAGTGTTATATATTTTTGAAATTATCTCTTAAAAACCTTTATTTTGATACCCCACACGATGGGTTCAAAAAAGATAAATGGGCCGCCACAATATGGCGCCCAAAAGCCGCCATTTTTCTCCAATTTTAATGTAGCCAGTGACACTCGCAGGGTTAAGACAAATCGATTGACGTAGGAATCATCAAAATCGGCCAATGCGTTTAGTCTCTAGAACGCCACATAGATACATAGACTGATAAACACAACCCTCCTGCGGCAGTTGGTTAAAAGCCTAATAACACTGACCGACCATTTAATCGAACTCATCATCTTATACTCAGTATCATCGTGATCAGGGGTCATTTGATTTTATGATACTGAATCCAAACTTCTATTGAGCTGCAGATCAGTATAGACTGGACATACTGGAATCTTTAAATCTCACAGGTATAATATTCACAGTGGATCTTTGTGTCTCTGAAGTTGGTTCTGTCAATTGATGCGCAAAAAACATTTTAACTGCATAGAGTAAGCGAGATAGGATGATGCGACAAACGTAAGCAAGTGAAAGACACAGTTATACAATGATAGCTTCACTTTCAATATTGACACAAAAATTGCTGCTGCGCAGGCTCTTGCAGCCAATTCAGAGACACAAAGATCCGTTGTGAGTATTATACTACCTAAGTTCAATGTTAACGAAACGCAAATGCTAGTTGTCTTAAGAGCGGACTCTAGTCAACAGGAATTTTAAAAATAGGTATTTGAAGAAACTATTGCCATCGCGTCACCTCCAACCTCACCCCGTAAAGTGCTAAAGGGATTATTGCAGCTCAGGCTGATTTTACCTACAAAAACTTTGACTAAAAGACGTTTCGTATTCTGCTGTTTTCTTCATGAAAACTGATCTGATCTAAAAAATTCTTATATCAAAATTTAGAGGAAAAGTATATCTATGCTCCTATCATTTCCTTTTTTGTTAAAAACTTATAAATTTTGTCTGCGGTAAAAACGTTAACGTAAAAACGCATTTTAATCGGATTTTTGGATTGTCATATTTCTTTTTGTGATTATGTTTTGGAAAAAAGAAAATGATACAGGCACGTATTAATTAGACCTAGATTTTATGGAAAAAAATCATTGCTCTAGAGGCATTATCCACGAAGAAAACAGCAGAATGTGTTTGTATGGAGAAAGTCTCACTAGAGTCCCCTCTTACTACCGTTGACAGTTTCTCAAAAGAAAGATGGCCGATTGAATAGATGAGTGTCAAAGTGATTAATAAGACTGCAACAGTAAAGAAACACTGCTGTCACTTCCTGACCATGAAACCGAAGGCATAGCGCCAGATGAAGTAACGTCTCTTGGCCGTGTCTCTGTCAGACCAACAGACATAATGATGAGACTGTTTATTTTCCTTACAATCTCCTTACAGCTATTGTTGTGTGAGTTGATTTCCTAACTGGGTATAATCAGCATCAAAAACTGGTTCGAAGTTACGTTATGTTCACCGATATCTCTGTCAATTGTGGACCGATTCTGAAAATTCTTTTTTTGTTTGAAAGAGTATGTTCCCCAATTTGTCCCATTTTAATTTGGTGAAGATCTGATGAAGAACTTTGGTGATATACGTATACAATAGAACTCTTCAATAAATGTCGGCAAATTTCTCAGGATTGATGCAATCGCATGTCTGATTATTGTTTATACCATTTCATGACATAACATCACGCCAGTACGCTCTTAAGGGGTACGCAGATGTGTACAGTTCACCCTGGTACAACCTCATTTCACCGGTTATGTTCAAGTTTCATGATATTCGGGTGTGGAATTACTTGAACCCACTGTATATTTGGTTGACTGTACCTACAGGTAAATGCTACTTAATTTAGACAGGTAAAACTTGTAGATACCTTGATTAGTTTATCCTTGCTGACACTTCAATACGTCACCGTACACTTCCTCGTTTGTCTTGCAAATGATAATAGAATATTGATAAGTTTTTAGTATAACTATCCTTGTCCTTGTAATCCGATCAATGTTAGAATTACAATAGGTATAGCCCTTTCAAGGTTCAAAGGTTGAAGGATGGCGTAATACCTAATGGCTCATAACAAATTGACGGAAGATCGGTTTCCAAATTTAGAATTTAGGGTAAATATCGTCGCAAATTCTACTTGAATTTCAATGATTGACAGATTTCAGGTTAAAGAAGAGTTTGACAAATTCGACATCAACATCAAATTCTAAATTCAGAAATCCAGGGAGTGTTAAAGCGTGTATAGTGCGCGACTCGTAAGTTGACCCAAAATGTATGATCGTTCTATTGAATTTATTCGATTTAAACCGAAATAAATCCATTTTATACGACCTAACCGTTTACAGTATACAAATTGTCAACGGTTGGGTCATAAATAAAAGATTAATTTCGGTTTAAATCGTTTAATTTCATTAAAACGATAATATATTTTGGGTCAACTTACGTGTCGCGCACTATAGCGGCGGCATCAACGCCGCCACTTACAAACTACTGTCATGACGTCACACAAATCCGACATAGCGCATGCAATTTTTTTTTATTTTTTTTTGTGATGGGTTTGCTCTTGACTCTAGTCTAGGTCAGAGGTGGCAGAGACAGAGTCGACGATGGAGTGAGCTTACCCAGAAGAAGCCTCCACTCTAACTTTGAAGAGATTCGGGTTGAATTCGTTCGGAAACACAGACGCAGGTAGTGAGTTCCATTCATTCGCTGTGCGCATTATGAAGGATGTTTGGAAGCGCTTGGTGCGAATTGGTGAAATGGCAACAAGATAAGGATGGTAACTTACTAGGATGGTAGAAGGGGGCTGGTGGGATGAGGTCGTGGAATTATTGAACTCACTCACCGAAGTACAGTCTGTAGAAAAACGACAAGCAGGCAACCTTGCGGCGATGAGCCAAGCTTCTTTTCAGCGTGATTTGAACGCATATAACAGTCCGACAATAATCGTTGGGTAGTTGCCCGGACCAGATTCAACTCCCGTCTGGTCGGAGGACCCTTTTCTATGGAGGTTTGTAGGACTTTAAACCCTGTTCAGCGTGCCTCCAGAAGCAAAACACTGATAATATACGTTTCGATTTGACGCGGTCTCAATGTGCCTTACGTACATTTAGGTAAAGGGAAATCTTTAGCTTTTAATTTTGAACTCAGAACCTTTTTCAACTGGTTCTGTGATTATAAACGTTTATCACGAAACCTGTTAAAAGCCTCAACGATAAAAGGTTTGATTACAAGATCTAAGTGGGCATTATATTGATGTTTAAAATTATTTCATTTACCTTCCTCGTTCTGTATTTAGATTTGACAGGGTGACTCTTATGAATTCATTGTTAATAAATAAAATATCACACCCCGAAAGGTTATTTACTCATGAATGTGTTCATTCGATAAGAGTTCCGTTAAAAACCCCGTTTTTTTTTTTTTTAATTTTAATTCATGACCATAGATACAAGTCTTTCAGTCCGATACATAAATGGGTTTTAATATTCTTTAGTATGCATTAGAATGCGGATGTAACAGATTCTAAAGTTTTTTGGAGTATTTGGCAGCAAATTGTATCGAGTCAGTCTTCCCAGTAAGCTTTGCAGAGGCAGTCAATACTACAATAAAATACTCCGCTTCACAATCCCGAGATCGCTTCTGTCAATGATTTCACATATTGTCCAATTGCGTAGACAGTTGAGACACAAAACTACACCAATTTTATATCACAATATCCACTAGGAATCAATTTGCAAATAATATTCACAGCCGCTGAACTTCACTCGACAAAATCCCGCCAAAAAAACCCACTCTGAAATTGAAACAAAAGTGTTGCCTAAAAAATCCTTTTGTGTTATTTTTTTTGTTAAAAAGGTTTTACTTCGCTTTTCAATTTACTTAATTTCAAAAGAATCGGTTCATAATTGAATATTCAATGGATAAATTATCAATAAAACCTTTTTTTTCTACTTTAAGAGGAGGAATTTAATGTTGAATTTAAATGGGACCAACTTTGATGTATACGCTTTCCAATAAAAAAAGATTTTTTGATATCTGACCACTCTATAAAAAGTTATGCATGGTCATGCAAGTCAAATTGAGAACCTTCTCCTTTTTTTTCGTCGGTTAAGGCGCTATATACGCCCCAATGTT